>JAWWLV010000100.1:389074-409369 GCA_035041135.1 Platyrinchus mystaceus | reverse complement strand
GCTTATTCATTCTGATTTGTAGAAGAATATTCGTGGAGTGTCAAGGTTTTGTTTGCTTCCCTGGCCCCCATCCTCACCCCCCGCCCCAAACACTTGTAATAGTTACAAGTGCTTGAACACATTTCTGGATTCCCAAGGAACTGTGACACTGAGTACAGAGGCCTGTGGCACTGACACTGAGCATTGGGAGAACACTTCTATCAGGTTGTTAGTTTACTCCCAAACCTCCAAACATACCAGAGTTACTTCGCTCATTACATTGCTTCCCTATGAAACAAAGGATCCATTTTAAAATTCTCTTTCTGATCTGCAAGACCTTCAGTGGTCCATTTCCTGCAAGCTGGCTCAAGCTCTTTTCCCCCCTTGCACTGCAGATTCCAGCCCACTGATTATCATTTATTGCTGGCCTTAATGCCAAAATACCAGAGACCTTCACCTTTTGTTTTTTGCATCACACAACTGGAATGCTTTGCCAGTTGCAGCCCACTAACTCGTGACAAGAATTTTTTGCACATGAATGCCATTCTGCAATACTGCAGTATGTGCTGGCCCACTGCTGATACAATTACATTTTGATGATGCCGTTATGACTTTATTTTTCAAGTACTTCGGTGTATACTCAAACAATGTAGATTAAACCTTAAGGTACAGTAGAGAGTAAAAAACATCAAAACCACTCAGTGCTTTCTAAAAGGAAATACTACTGTCTGAGACATCTATTTTTAAATTCTTTTAACACATAGTGCTTAAAGGAAGTCACAGCACACCACAGGCCTTTCTAGCACTACTGAAATGCTAAGCAAGAAGGCACTTGCTGCTCAGTAGCTTTTTTTTTAGGGGAAAAAAAAAAGTGTGCTCACTACCAGAAAGCACATTTCCACTTGTGTTAATTGTGCTAATTGAACAGAACAGTAACCACCTCTGAAGTGACACAGTTGATTAAATGAGGAGTGCCCAGTTTTGGCAGTGGCAAATTTTGTTTGATTACTCTGTTGTATATTGTGTACCATTTCAAAGGACACATTTTAGACTACACGAGTTTTCTACGCATACAGACATATATATGTGTATGAATATGTGTATGCATGGCACAGTTGTGTGAACCAATATACAATAAATATGTACTTTCACACATAGTTAAAATAGTTTGGTCATAATATTAAAATACAATAGAAAGGCTGAGTGTGGGGATTAAGATCTAGAAAACCCAGTCCAGCCCTAGATCCCATGAGGCAACTTAGTAAACACAGACACATACCCATGCACATAAAAACGAATCCAGTGCCTTCATAGTCACAACTTTCTGTCTTAGGGTATGGTAAAACAGGGCAAATGAACACACTACTGGCACAAATACAAGTGTTTTCTTTTTGTTCTGATGTTTTTTAGAAATAAGGCAGATATGGTGCTGCAGCATGGCTACATGTAAACTCCTATGGATCTGTGAATCTGTCTGCTTCCATGCTGGTAAGTGATTTTTCACCTAGTTTGCAATCCATGGCCTGTTTCAAACACATTTGTCCGTGGAAATTCTCAGTTATAATTACATTGCCTGTGCGTAGGTCAGAGATATCATAACTGCCTCAAACAGACACAATACTAAAACAGAAACTTGCATTTCTAATGCATCCATCATGCAAGAGAAATCCATAGGAAACCAAACTTCATTAGCCCCACTACTCACAGAACTAGTTCAAATAAGCTGAGCAGCCAGGTATGTAAGTCAAAAGTACCAACAAATAAACCCCTTCCCATTTTTATATTCTTATGCTAAATCATAGAGTCATCATAGAACCCTGGAATGGTTTGGGTTGGAAGAGCCCTTAAAGATCATCTGGTTCCAACACCCCTACCGTGGGCACGGTCACCTAGACCAGGTTGCTCAGAGCTCCATCGAACCTGGCCTCGAACACTGCCACGGATGGGGCATTCATATCCATCCATGTCTGGACAACCTGTTCCAGTGCCTCACCACCCTCACAGTAAAGAATTTCTTCCTAATATCTATTCTAAACCTTTCATTTTAAAGCCATTCCCCTGTGTCCTGTCACTACAATCCTAAAATGCTGGGAAATACTTTTCTTATACTCAGAAGATTCACAATTATATACCTAAATGGAAAATTTCCAGCCTGACATGCTGTCTTCCAAAAAAAAGAAACCAATGAGCCGTCTCTGGAGCATATTTTGACGATTTTGCCACCATCTTTCTTCAATATCCACTCATGTGTTGAATTAGGCTTTGTGTCTTTTAATAGTCTTCACCTTAAAAATATGAAAAGTATCCCAAAAAATGGAAAGTTAGAAATAATCACAACACATTGCAATTATGTGTTCCTCTTGTTCACTTCATAAATAACTTTGTACTGATATAGAACTGCAAATTTTTATATAGTAGGTGACTTGGCCTTCGCTGATCTAAACTTACCTTATGCTTGCCATACGGACATTTATTATAATAATGGTATTATAATATTATACATCTATTTAATAACATAATATAAAATATGTTTGGTAATATATACTATATTTAATACTATTTTATGTAAAATTATATAATATGGTATTATAATAAATAAGTATTCTCTTTGAAATATTCCTTCATCAGCTTGGTTGCCTTGCTTTTGACATTACAGTGCAGACTCCTCAAAGTGTCTCTGTTTCAACTTCTTTAACTGTGGCTGCTGAGACCACATTTGACGATCTAGAAATGTACTTTTGAGGAGCTTTTGCCTGTTTTCTGAAGAATGAGGCACATGTACCCAGCTTAAGCCAGCCTTGCATCAAGGGGGCACAGGCAGCAAAGCCAAGTCTGATCTCAGGGGTTTCTTAAAACTTGCCCACTATGTGAGACAACAGGGCTCAGGGGAATGACTTCACAGGTGAAATGGTGTTTGTGACAACAGCACGAGACAATTTTCTTTAGCTTGCTGCTGCAAAGGCTCCACTCAACCCATATAAATCCATTCAAAAAAAAATCCATTTTTGTACAGTGATTACCGGAGCTTTGGCCTCATTTTGTTTGCACACTGTTTTTGTTAAAAACCCATTTAAGGAACACCAGAATTAAAGTACTAGGGCTCTAAACTCATGATTGCTGGAGTTCAAGCTGACCAATAGGTAATTCTTTTTTAGGCTAATGAAATAGCTCTGCTCGTAACCAATTTTGATTGTCTATTTTTCAAAAAATGCCACCAAACCCATATCAGTGATGAAATCTTATGCCAAAGAGTTCCACAGATAAAAATTTCCTTTAAAATATATACTTTTGAGACTCTTACACCCCGAAGTGTTAAATGTGTCTCAAATCTTGCTCTCCAAATGCATCTCATCTCTTACCATTGCTACATCAAGATCGATGCTTCTCAGTTGTAACTCTGCTTTTTTAAGAACTCACTGATTTTCTTTAACATTCTGTCTGCCAGGAACACATAGGGTAAAGCAAATGTCCTTAGAATTTGTTATTTTCTTGATAGTGCTCTTCTCTACCATGCTACATTTGCCACAAATGTCACCAAACTAGCATTCATAAATAGGGAGGCCCAAGACTTGTTGGCTAAAATTAAATTGTTTGAATAAGACAAAATCATAGTCTCTTTGTCTTTGGTAGTATAATCTCTGGTATCTGAGAGGATTTCCTTTGAAGTCTGTTTGCTCTACTGTTTTATAATTGTGACGTTGAGTGGATTTCGTTGCGTTTTTCTTTCAGCTGCCACATATTTCAAATTAACAATTAAAAATGTCAGAATGACAGAGTTTATAGGTCTTCATGACAGTTGTTGTTACTAAACTATCTTTTCCTAGTGGTTTGTGTGCAGAGTGAGATTTGGATTCACTTTGAGCAGCCCTGCACAGAAGGTGGGCAGAAAGCTGAAGAGAAGCCTGCAAAGTGCACTTGCAGGCCAGAAAACCAAATGTGTCCTGGGTTTAAACTAGAAGAGGTTTAGATTAAATGTTGGGAAGAAATGCTTTACTGTGAGGGTGGTGAGACATAGCCACAGGTTGCTCAGAGAAGCTGTGGATGCTCCATCCCTGGAAGTGTTCAAGGCCAGGCTGGACTGGGCTCTGAGCAATCTGCTCTACCGGAAGGTGTCACTGCCCATGGCAGGGCAGTCAGAACGAAATGATCCCCAGTTTCCGACCAAAACCATGCTTTGATTCTAAAAATCACCCTCTTCGGTTCCTCCAAAGGCAGTCTTGTCAAAACACCACCACATATAGGTATTTTCTACGGAAGGACCATTTATCCATTCAAGCAGAATTCTTCAGAGTCCAGATCACATCTGACAGATCGCAGCGGCGCTTTTAAAGCGGTACGATTTACGAGAAAGTAATTTTACTATTCCACTTGAGAGACGCGGCTGTTTCCCAGCGCTCCTCTGGGACGGGCTATCCAGTGGCGTCCCTCAGGGCAGACCTAGGCGGGGAGCGGAGCTGGGACGAAAGGACGAGCAGCGTTCTGCCCCGGCCGTGCCGCCGCAGTTCGGACACCCCGGGCAGTGCCGGGCCCGGCGGCCCCGCCCCGCTCCCTCAGCGCCGCCCGCGCCCGCCAACCCTCCCTGCCGGGGCCGGGCGGGGCCGGCGCCGCTCCCGCCCTCACCGCGCTCCGCTGCGCATGGGCGACGGCGCCGCCGGCACGGGGAGCGTGCCGTGACCTCTGCGCATGCGCAACTGAGCCGCCGCGCTCCTCACCTTCTCCCGTCCCCCGGCCCGTTCCCCTCGCTCTGCCGCCCCCCCGCCACCCCTCCCGCGCTGCTCTCCCGGGGCACCGGCGGGGACCGGGGCCCAGCGGGGAGGCCGCGCTCCGGGCGACCACCCGCGTCACGTGGTCGAGGTCGCGCCGGCGCCCTGCCAGGGCCTGCCTGCCTTCGGCGGTGCCTGACGGGGCTGGCGCCAAGCGGCCCCCGGAGGGTGCTCCCCGGCGGGCGCTTCCGCTCTCCCCGCTTCTCTCCATCCCTCAGGCGCGGAGCGGCGGGGGCAGCGGTGTCCGTCGAGGCGCGGTGTCAGCGCGGCGCTGCCCCGTCCGCTCAGGCAGCTCTTCAGGCAGCCCAGGCGGGCCTGGCGGCGGAGGGGCCGCGGCGTGACCTCGGCGCGGTCCGGGCGGGAGCGGCGGGCGGGGGATTTATGTGCCGGGCGCGGGGCCGGGCGGGGCCGGCGCGGGCTCGGGCACCGGCACCGGCACCATGGTGAGCGCGGGCAGCGGGGCCGGGGCAGCGGGGACAGGCTCTGCTCGGGGCGCGGGGCCGCGCTTCCGCAGGGCCCGGCCCCGGCTGTGGGAGCGGCGAGGCCGCCGCGTGGGACCGTCGGTCTGTTAATTAGCTCTCATTAAGGGAATGACCGCGTTGGCTGTGCTTCGCCGCGACCTCCCGCCGGCATCTTTGCACCACCCGGGGGTTCCGTCCCGGCCTTTTCCGCCCTTTCCCGATTTTCCGCAGGGAAAGAGAGCGAGGCACTGCGGTTTGGCGTCTGTGACGGGGTTAGGGTGTCTGACCATAAATACACGGAGCCCTCATCGCCCTCTTCAGCTCCCCGAACGGAGGCCGTGGTGAGGTGGGGGCCGGTGTCTCCTGCCGTGCCAGCAGTGAGGGGACCAGAGAGAATGGCCTCCAGCTGAGACAGGGGAGCTTCAGATTAGATTAAATTTTCACTGTCAGGGTAGCCGGGCGTTGGAATAGGCTGCTCCGGAAGGTGTTCAGGAGGTGTCTGGATCTGGCGCTGGGTGATGTGGTTCAGTGGTTCAGGGGTTGCACTGGCAGTGCTGGGCTGACGTTGCACTCCATGATCTCAAAGGTTTCTTCCAGCCTTGACGATTCCATGATCCTGACTGTTTACTCGCATCTTCTGTAAACTCCCTATAAATAGAGTGTGTAAGTGGTCTTGGATATATGTAGAAACCTTTATTGTTCGTTAATGTCAGTTCATTTTCAGTGCTCTGGGCCATGCCACAGTGTGTGCTGTGGCAGCGCGGCAATGTCACACAATCCTAGAGTGGTTTGAGTTGGAAGGGACCTAAAGAAAAAAGAGTCCTGCTTTAAATTGCGTTTCACAACAGGTGTTTCAGCACAGCCAGAATGTATTGCTCTGAACATAATGCATGCTAAATGACCTTGTAATGTGGTAGGGGAAGAACAAAGTTTGACTGGTGTAATTGCTAATGGTATAAACTTGTTGAATATACGTCGCTTAAATAGAGGAGGCTAAATAGAGAATATCAAACTATATAAAGATATATCACTATAAAGATGCTGAATTTTGTATTTAGGTCTTAGTTACCATTGAAAACACTGGAGTTGATCAGCTCAGCTTTTAATGTACTTATAGATACAAGGAGCAAAGATACATGGGTGCAGGTATGAAAACGTATTTTGTATGTGCCATTGCACATATAGAGTATATTTTATGTATTTTATATCTATTATATTATTTTTTTCTTCCATATGACTATATGACTCTAAGTTTCAGTGTCATTTTAAGTATGGCAAAAGTGTCTGTTGAAACAGATTCTTAAGAAATGCACTTTGCAGTTACATTTTTAATAAAATTGCCTTTTCTCATACTTATAGGTTTAATCACATGATTCTACTAAAGCTTTTTTTAATTGTGTATATTATGAAAAGCACTTATGAAAGGAACTGTATTTCTTTTCCTTATGAAGTATTTTTCTTCCTTTTTTTCTTCTTCTAGAGGTTAGAATGTTTAATCAAAAGGTCTTGAAATACTCATTTATAGGATTACATGGGTGCTGTGGCCAATATCCACACTGGAAGCTACTTTTGGAAAATTGTAAAATTGTAAGCTTTTCCTCTCAGTGTAGGTCTTTAATTAAATAAATTGAGTGATTGCTTGTGCTTCCTGATGAGGTTGAAAGATCAGGTCCAGTTTTCTGTGCTAGGTGCTGGCAGTGTGGACAAATAATCTTTTGTGTGGTTCCATGACATCAGCAAAGTGAAAAGATAGTTTCTACAGTGTTTGGAAGCTGCATTCTCCAGTTCCAAAGCAACAGGAGAATGAAACGTTCATCAGTTTCTTTTGCACCAGGAGACTTATAAATCAAGTCTTAAAATCAAGATCTGCCAAGGTGGTACTGCCAAAACTCATCTGTGCAGTTGCAGTGCCAGTTAGGCCATGACTTTAAACTCTACACAAGTGTCTTAGTACTGTGCAAGACTACAGTGTTTTAGACTCTTCAGCAGAGGCATCAAAGATTTTTCACTTTTTATGCTTGGAATTATTCCTTTAATGGCAGAGCCTGCTCTTTAAAAAACAAATGTTCTAGAGATTGGGAGCTTCCATAGTTCTTACTTGTGGTAGTTGGGAAAATATTGGGTAAACTAGATTGTTAAAACCTTTGAATAGTAATAGTGGCGTATAACCCTGTTTCTTCCTTTGCAGTAGATGAGTTCGCTGAACTAGTTTTACTTATAATCTAATAATATATTGGATATATATTGGTGTTTAGTACAACAAATATTCTGTATTGGCCTCTTCAGTAATAAAGGTAAATCCATGTTTTTATAAATGCCCCTGTTCCAGCTGTGGAATTTCTATAGCAATAACCTGATTTGCCTAACGATCACTAGTTCTGTAATCTTTGTGCTTAGAGTAGAAAAAGACTGTTGGGTAAAATGCAAGTTTATTGGCTCTCTTTTGAGTCTGTGGAAAGACACTGTTCAGGAGAGAAGTGACCCTTGGGTAGGAAAGACCCATGAAGGTGAGCGGTTGGGTCTTGAACTCCTTGTGTATTCATCATGCCACTTTGTGTATTGTTTGTTCATCTCTGCTGCCTTGTAAACAGTGGTAGGTGCATGAAAATTCTGATTCAGGGAAAACTTGGTCATGAGAAAAGAAGAAAAGTAAAAATCAGAACTTTGAAGAGGTCTATTGGCATAGATATCTTTCCCAAGATTAGCCTTATGAATGCCTGATTTTTACAAATAGTAAGACTTGAACTGCCTCACATTGCTGACTGTCATTCTGACTACCGATCTTTTGTGAAAGTGGTCTTCTTCACAGGAAGCATTCATTTTAAGATGCTGCAGAGCAAGCTCAATTTTCTTTGGCCATCCCATATAATATTTTCTACTGTTTAGGAAACAATTCTGAATTGCATTTATGTTTCAGGAGAACACTGTCTTGGTTTTGCAAGCTACAGCTTGAGCATGGACTTATACATACAGAGAAAAATTTGCATATGGGAGGAAACTGACATATGGAAAAGTGTCATTTTAATAGCAAAAGCAATAATGTGTCAGTTATTAAATGGCATTTTGAAAAGTTTGTATCGATTTAGCTTTCAGGCTCCACAAATACCATTGCACATTTGGAATTGTAGGAGATAAGAGTATTTGTTATATTCTCCTAGGGATCTTGCTGGTCACTACTAATACAATACCTTTTCCATTTTTTATTTGGAAATTCACAGCCTTGTTTGCATATTTGCATGCTGCTATTGAAAAAGATTTATGCCCTGAATTAAAATCTGTAGAATACTCCAGTGCAGTTGTGTAAAAATCTTCCTTTTACAAGACTTGCCATTGCAGAAAGAAAGCATCTGGCATTACATTTCTGAAGGTGAAATTGTAGACTGGGTTCTACCAGCTGTTTTTCCAGACATGCAGTTGTATCCCTGCTGCAGTCCTGGTGCACACAGCAGTTGGCTTCAGCTCAAGATGCTTGTGCAGTGGAGGAAGTGGTTATTGTCAGAGAACAGGTAGTTTCGAAGTCCTGTGTAAAGCAAGGTGTTTGAATTATTTGTGATATATACATATGTCGTAAGGAAAAGAAAGACAGAAAAACCTGTTACTGCAGGTAAGGAGGAATAACCTTGGGCAAGGTCAAAATGAGGAGACTGGTGTCTTTGTATAAAACAGCCTTGGCTATCTTTGTGCTTCATGTTCTGTAAGTCAATTAATGATGAAAAGAAAAATGTCCTTCAGGCAGAAGTACTTTTAAATTTGTTGGTTTTTCTTTTTTTCAGCACTCTGAGATAGTTGTTGGTGTTTTATAAGTACACTTAACTTGTAGATAAGAGTTTTGTAACTTTATCTTAATTGCTTATTCTTAGTTTTTGTTCTCCTCACTATCGGCAACCGTGTCACCAGGTATGTAGTATAAGACCGTGAAAAGTTTAGGTTGTACTTTATTCAACCTTGTGCTGTTGGCTTTTGGAACTGTCATCTTTTTTTCCCCCAATTTTAAGAAATCTGGCCAGCTTTCCTTTAATGTAACTGTTAATACTACTCTTGTGGACCATTTATGTGTTCCCTGTTATGATTTAAAGCTTTCATGTGAAATGTGCTAACATTTCGGCAAGAAAAGGTCAGACTGCCATACTTATTGAAGGATCTGGAAGAGAGTACAATGCTCCAGACTTCTGAGACATCTCTAACCAAAGACCTTCTGTGACAGAAACACAGCTGGGCTGCAGTTTATTTGACAGGGTTGTTTCTGCATGGCTGTACTATTTCAGTCTCCTTTTTGGCCAGGAGGTTTCTTTCCAGCTTCTGTTTTGCAGAGAAACTGACTTACTGTGTTACATAGTCCTCCTTTCTTTGTTCCCAGTGCTTCCTGGCATTAGAGATTGACAGAAATGTCTCTGACCAGTGGAATACTGACCTCTCTCTCTCTAGTGTCTTGAACCTGGATTTCAAATTCCACGCTGCAAAGCTGAGGCGTGATAGGGACATGGATGTATGTGGAATCACTGTGCTGAAGGTTTTATGAAATGGGTGCAGTTAACATGATTTTCCACAAACTGTTCTGTATCTACAGACACTTTATTTAGTTGGTGCGGCAGTTCCTCATCTCTTAACAGGTGAGTAGTGCTTCTATGAGTTTTGGTCAGCCTGGTCAGTGATTGTGTGCTTTATTACCTTATCACAGGTCAGGTGATGGGTTCCAGGTTTTGTTCACTGGAAGCCCTCAAAACCCCCATATGATGTGGGCTTTGCCCTTGTGCATCTTCTCTCTCAAATATGTGTCGTACTTTATTTTTTTACACTCTCGATTTTTAAAGTTGTGGATTTATGACTAAAATCTAAACTCTGTGTCCTCTAATTTAGAGCGTGCAAGTACAGGATGTAAGATATTGGTGGGAACCAACACCCAATTTTTATTCATGTTCCTGAAATGAGTGGTTTTAAATTCAAACCGGTATTAGTGGTAAAGTGAAGACTTAGAAATAGCTGGAAGACTGGATCTAGACTGAGCCTGAACCGAACTCTGTATTTTGGGGTGAGGGGGAAGATGTGTTCTAGTGTGATAATATGGGGGAGTTTGGGATGTTGCACATATTTCTGGTGTGTGTTAAATAAAACATACAAGCAAAGTGTAACCACATCCAGGCAAAAGGGTAGAGTTGGCAAAAAGTTGTGCTGTGCACATAGCATATTGAGTGACCACATCACCTACTGTATTCCTGTGCCATGTGTTCTTGGCAGATTACAGGAAGATTAATGCAGCGCATTTTTTTAATTTCTTGTCATAGCTTTATTAATATATTACTTGTGGTTGTTTACTAACCTTCAGGAATCAAGTGAAAATGCCTATATCAAGTGACTGCATATATCCTTTTTTTTAATTGTAGGAAAGTAAGTGTAGGAAAATACAAGAAAGATATTTCCACCACAAAGTCAGATTTAAAGTTAAGATTAGTGATATCATTGAGGTTTAGTTATTTGGTTTGTTTGTTTTTTCTTTTTTTTTTCCATGTGGCTTAAAACTTGCTGGGTTGTTTTCATTTGTATGCTGAAATGTTTGTAGGTGTTTCTGTTTTTAACAAGTGGAGCAATAACGTCTATGGGAATTAGCACTGTGAATTTCTGCTGGAAGAGGGTAGAGAGGATGCAGAGACATTTAGTGCCATAAGACAAATTATTTCTAATGGGTTCTGTTACAGCTTGCAGCCTTCACTTAAGTAAGGAAACAAGTTTCTGTTGGTGAACTTTTAAGTAGTCTGTTGATTCGTAAGTATTTTAGCTCAGCTAGTGGTCCTGCTGCCCTGTATAAAAATAACTGCCTTGATTTGTATCATTTTCCCTCCTGTTGTCTTGAGTTGAAAAGGCATTTTCTTTCCCTTACTGATAGGAACCTCTCTAATTGAAGAGACACATTGGCACCTGATTAGGCTCCTAATAAAAACTGTATTCTAAAGTGATATTAATGTAACTTTACCCTGAGAGAGTGAATTCTGAGGATCATGGCTTAGTGGGCAGGCGAGACAAAGGGACAGTGGTTTCTCTCTTATATTGAGTGGCAGTGGTCACGATTAGTGTGAGACAGTCAGAATAAGCACCTGATTTTTAAAATGTGTGGTTTGTTTTGTACACAAGTTAGAGAATATATACTTCTTAGCAAGTTAGTAATTTAAAAATCAAATATATCAAGCAGGCAGCTTGTTTTAGCAACACTTCCTTTCATTGGAAATACACTTACCTTAGCCAGGGAATTGGTTTGAGTGATCTGTGCATGGAACTATGCATAATGCTTAATAAAGGTAGAGTGGTCAAAGTAATACATGCAAGTGTCAGTCCTGATCTTGATCCCTGATCTTGGTGACATAGAGCATAAACAAAAGTGAGGTCTTAATTTTTGACATACCTCAGGGAATTGATGGCACCAATGTGTAGGAGCAGTAGAAATTCCAAGGAGGGAGGAAGCAAAGAGAGGCTTGAGCACTAAGAAACTTAATGGTATTTGAACCTCTCCAAAGGTGTTACTTCAAAGTATAAAAAAGTAACAAGTACTTCTGAGTTTGGCACTTTGTTATGAGATCTGTGGTAGTGTATTGAAAGTGTTTACAAATACTGCGAGATAATTTAGGCTATCTTAATCTCTCTCAATCATGTTAAATTAAGGATTATAATGTACATTGTGCAAAAACATTTCATCTGTGCAGTATTGACACAATTTCTGATTTATTTAAGGGGCAAAAAAAGAAGAAAAGGAAACATCATTGAAAGAAGATAAGAACTTTCCTTAGTGCAGTATTTAAGACCAAAGAAGATACTGTTGGTAGGGAAGGGGAAGGTTGGCAAAGAGTTGTAGGTTAACAGCTTGTTGCATAGCAGGTGTGGATAGCAGGGACTTGGCTTATATGACCATGGGACCCCCTCTGAAGTGCAAGGACTGTTGGGGAGGGACAGCATCCTCCTGACCAAGTGGGCAAAAGTATCTTTGCCAACAGTCTGACCAAACTGGTATGGACAGCTTTAGACTAGGACTAAGAGAGGAAGGAGGTGATGACTCACAAATCAAGAAGAAAAAGTGGTGGATTGAGCTGGTAAGCAAAGGATGCAAGGTAATGTTGAGAGGAGTCCTTGAAAACAACTAATTAGGGGAGAAAGGAACTCACACATGTAGGTAAATGCAAATAGGAAATATCTGTATATACGAGGCCAGCATTATGAGAAAAAAGCTCTTAGACCTCTTCAGGGAAATGAGCACATTTGAGTTCATGTCTGACCTGCCGGTACACTAATGCATGCAGCGTGGGGAAAAATGGGAAAGTAGGGGGCTGTATGAAGTTGCAGAGCTATGAATTCATTTGGATAACAAAAATGTGATAGCATAGGCAGTGTAATGCCACCATGGACGGATGCAGGTCCTTCAATGGGGATGGAGTAGGAAACAGAGGAGTGGGACTTACTCTCTATTGAGAGAACATTAGGGATGCATGGAAGTCTGCCATGGGATTAAAAAAAAAAATTGTGAAAACCTACAACCAGCAGTCAGAATTAAAGCTTGCTGAATGACTGGGAATGAGATGGCTGCTGACACTGCTGAAGTGCCAAATGCTTTTCAAGAGTTGGTTGTTGAAGTGAGGCTGTGCTGATTCCTGTGTGCCCTTCCTTCCCCACCTCTGCCTGGAGTTCAGTGTGGGGAAAATGCTCTACACTAATCAAAGACTGAAATTTCACAATGTGGATGTTGTTAATTGTGAAGTTATTGTTAACTCCAGGGGGTTTGTGATGTCAGCTGTTAAAAAATTTCAGAGCTGAAGAGATAACAAACCCCAAATTTATAATCAGGGATGTAGGTTTAAGACATAATGTCCTGTGAAATGCCATGTCTATGGATGGCCTTTCAGCATGTTAAGCAGAAGACATATATGACTGCCATTGTGATCTGGGAATGCATTTTCCCTTTGATGAAGCATGTAAGTGATCATAGCAAGTTTCATGGGATTTTTTTTTTTTAAACTGCTACTGTATCCTGCCCCCTGTTCCTTTCCAGTTTAAAATTAACCAAAAAAAATAACCTATCATACAGAGCGTTTTTATTTTGTTTTTAAAGATACTTTACGACTCGTCTAAAACACATACTGACTTATTATTAACTTGTTTCTCTACAGGGTGTGATAGGTGTACAGCTGGTGGTTACCATGGTAATGGCTAGTGTCATACAGAAGATCATACCTCACTATTCTCTTGCTCGTTGGCTTCTCTGTAGTGGCAGGTAAGAAACAGTTGCAAAAAATGTGTGACTATGGCAATGCAGTTATGCATTACAGTAGTAACAGTAATTGAAAAGTAATTGACTGCTGTTCTTAAATTTATTACTGTAGCATTGTGACACCTGATTTGCAGGCTCAAGGTAAAAAGACAGTGTTGCTGTAAAAGAACAGAATTGTTCGTTGCTACTAATGGTATCAGTCATTAAGTTAATTGTTCTTCAGCTCTTATATTAAAGGTACAAGGTACATCCTTTAATATTAAAAAGCTAAACTGAATACAAGACCCTGAAGAATGGAAGGATTTCTTTTCCTCTGCACTGCCTCTGTGGTATTGTTAATCCACCTCCTGATAGCTTTTCATATAAACAGTGCTTTGGTATTTATTAAAAATTCTATTTTTTTAATACTTCATAGGACAGGATTAGTATAAATTCAGTATACTGCTTCCTTGTAACAATAGATCAAACAGACATAGTGAGTTGCAAGAGAAGCATTCCCTGTATGGCTGTATCCATAATAACAAAAACAACAGCTGTTTTGAATATAAATCAGTATGCTAAATATTAAAAAGAATCGTAGACACTGTTTTTTTCATTTGGTAAGAAAAATACTTTGTATGATTAGAAGGTAGGGTGCTGTCCATGGTAATTATTAAAATTTTGAGAATACCAGTAGTATTCAAGGAGTATCCCTTGAATAATAATGTACTCCATAAGAGTATTAATGAGTCTTGTATAATTTTCCATTGCCTTTTTTTTTCTTCTGCATCTCATAACTACCAGCTTGTTTCTTTTTAATTTTCCACATTTCATCACCCAACAAGCTGCTAATGAGAAGTGACTGTAAATGTTGTTTAGATGGGTGTTAGGTGTAACAGAAAACAGTAATTGTCAGATGAATAATACAAACAGAAATCATACTCTTAATGAAGTTTCATTGTTGACCACATCTGCAGAGTGTTGATCACCTTTTAAGTATTAAGAGTATTAAGTTAAACAATATGAAACTGCCTACCATTTGCTTCTGAAGTGTGTTATCTAGAGTGTTTTTTATCACCAAAGGGCATATTATACTTTTTATGTCCTATTTAAACTTCTATTTCAAAATTTAAATATCTAATTGCTCTTTTAAAAGAATTGCTCAATATTATGCCTGTATTCTTCATTCTTTTGAAGTTCTCACTGTCTGTATCCTTGCTCTAAGGCATGTGCCAGTGACAGGGAGAGGTTTGCTGTTCAGATATTTTTTCCTAATCCTTTTCTCCATTTATCTTTGCACATCTACAGATTGATAAATACATGAAGCAAGATTTCAGCACTTGTGCTTAGGTAATTCTGCTTCTACTGAAGTCAGTGGGAGTCCTGTTATTGCCTTTACTATGTTAGTAGCCTGGAAATCTTATTGTTGCTTTTCAGTGTTCTTTTATTTATCTGGTAACTTATTTTAGTGCATTGTAATTTCAGGCACTATGAATAATCCCCTGAGTACAGGAATTGTATGAAGAGTCAGAAATAATTCTGTGTTCCAGAAATAAAAACAAGTTAGAAGCTTCGCGGCAACAAAAATCTGAATTGTAATGACAGAAAGAAAAACAGTTATTTTCATAGTTTAGCTGAGAAACTACCTATTATTTTTAACCTATTTTTCTTTAATTCTGTCTTTTTGCCAGTGGTATTTGCTTTGACGAACCTGTGCAGGTGGGGTGATAGGGCATTTTATACACAAAAATGTACAGGTATAAGTAGGCACACTCCTAAGCAGTCCAGCTGTACTAGGAAAAGTTGCCACCTGCTCCTCCTTTCCTTTGTCAATAGACTCCAACTCATCTTTGGTTCCCAACAGTGGTTTTTAAGTGACTTGAACTAAATTTCTTGCTTCCAAAGGGTTGGCAGGCTTTCCTAAACAAGATAGGCTGAAATGTCTATAGCTAGTCCTTGCCAAATGGGAGGGAGGATAAATGTGTTACCAGACAAGACAGAAGCACTGAAATGACCAGTTGATTTTAAGATGCCTGTATGTGTACAAGCAAAGTCCATTAAAAAGAAGCACAGACATTTCAAAATTTAAAAGAGTTGTTAGAATAGAGAGACATAAGATACTTACATCATTGACTGTCAAAGAGCTATTTACTTAAATGTGAAAAAGAAACACAAACTTTTTCAATCAATGCTATTTTCGGAGCTTGAATGGAATTTAAATATCATATTTATTGAGAGAATTGGCAGCCTAAATATCTGCATATGCCTTTGCATTTTTAGCTAATAAAACTTTCTCTACCAACATGTTTCTTTTTAAGTTGCCTAGCTGTTTTAGTTGTTCTGTTTTCAGGCCACTTCAGGAAGACAGGAGAAAGTGGATGTTTTGTTATGCATTCGTTAATGATCTTCATTCAGGTTAACTGGGGCATATCTGTGTGGCTGTTGCTATTCAAACTGACTTGGATATGTCAAAGCCACAGTTGTGGGGTTTCAGTTTTAAGCATATATACGCTAAAACAGATACAAACTATTTTTTTATTATCTTGTTCTTTATGAAAACGTTCAGATCTCTTGGTTTTAAGATTTTAAATACAGGGTGTGTAGGGTTTATGAACTGAAAAATCCCCAAACTCTACTGTAATTCGGTATCACTTGCAACATAATATTCTGTATTATAATTAAGAGCAAATTGTAATTTGTTTGATTTGTGTTAGCATACTATACAGAATAAGAATTTTGTCTGTTCTGCCGCATTAGGTACTATTTTTCTGTGCAGGAAAGATTTTGAAAAAATTCTTTACAGCATAGGTGACTTTCATCATTACAGAACTATTTATGGTAATCTCAGCATGCCAAATTCAGATCTGGGAGATTGTGAATGACAAAGCGGAAGAATGTTTCTCTGCTTACTCACACTTTCTTTGGGTCATGTGAAAGACAGGAAGAAGTCAGCATCTCCAGTGTAGTTTGTCTTTTTGGATGAAAAAGTTGTTTCTCTAGTTTCTGTGTGTCTCAGTCTTAACAAAGTCTCTTTTGCAGCAAAGTTTGCAAACCTCAAATTTTTCAGCTGGGACCACAAATGATGAAAATAAATTAATGAAACAACTTTCACTCTTACTCGGAAAAAAAATCCTGAACAAAATTCAGCTCCTCTTTTCTCCCCCAAAACTCTTTGTTTGTGCAAAGTCTGTAATATTTGCCATTTTCAGTTTTGGAACTGGCAATGAATTCCTTCAAGGGAAATTTGCAGTGTTTGATGTTTTATTGACTGGTATTGGAGTTGTTTTCTCTTGAAAAGATCCCAAGCTGAAGGAAGCCTTTCCAAAACAGAGCTGGGAGTCAAATGTTATGAAGTGGCTTGAGGTTGTTTGGGTTTTGATGCTTACTTTCCAAATTTGCCCTACTATCTCATTGAACGTGAATATGACATCTCTAATTCACCAACATAGATTTGAATGGTCCTATTTGGTGAGGTTTACTTAATGTGAGAAGATGGTTGTGGATTCCATTTTCACCTCTAACTATTACCAGTGTTAACCCACGTCACTGTGGGTGACAATTAGTGTCCTCCTACTTCCACATACATATCTCAGGTCTGTTTCTGTTAATACTTGGTCTCCTTTGCCTCAGCATTTGAGAGTGGAGACCAGAGTGACATCCTTCCTGCATGCAGACAATAACCTTCCCTTGTTGAATGTGGAAAAGGCCTTGTTTCAGCCACTAAGGTTTTTGATGTACTTAGAGATTTAAGTAAAATATACCATCTTAACACTTAACCGTCTCCATTTTCTTCAGAATTTCCTTGCCACTTCTTGCCTTTTAAATGAATGAGAAATGGATGATGTATTGATTTGTGAAAGTGGAAAAACTTGTAGGTCAACTGCATGTAAATGAGTGATTTTTTTAATAGCACTTTTTCTAATAGGCTTTGAAGATAGCAGTGAGAAGGCTTTTAGGAAAGGAGTGTTGATGTTATGATCTGCTCTGCTTAAGAAAAAGACTGGTAATGATTACTAGATAATAGCTATTTCAGATTCTGAAAAAATGCTGGATTTTTGAGGATATAATTATGTTTTATAAAATTGTTTAGAGTATGGTTCTGATGGGTAATTTTAATGATGTAGTTATTCTAGAGAACCTTTTCTCCTTGTACAAGCCCTGTATGTGGTGATATCTTTAAAATTTGGTGTTTTGAGAACTGAAAGGCTTTCATGTGAATGACAAAGTGTCAGAGCTTTCTAATCATGAATAAACATCTCATGCTGAAGAGAACTGAGATTTAGCTGTGGTTCAGTTCAGGCAAGATTAGTACTGGCACACAAGGGTGTCCTGCTTAGGAGTGGCAAATGACTGGTGTCTTAATATGCATATAGATCTGCATCAAGATACAGTTTTTTAAAATCCCCACTCTAAATTGCAAATACAGGTATTGTTATACTTCAGATTTCTTTTTTCTTCAGTTTACGGTGGTATCAACATCCCACTGAAGAAGAACTACGGATTCTTGCAGGGAAGCAAAGAGGGAAGAGCAAAAAAGACAGGTAAATACTTGTTTCAAGCTTTTCTTCCCCTCTCTTCTGTTTTTTTTCAGCATGTTCGTGTAATAACTTTACCAGTCAACTTTTGTCTTTGTGTGAGTTAAAAACTGCTAGTTGCATATGACTACCCTGCTTGCATTAATTGTCCCAGTTCTTTATCAAAATGTGTTCTTTCAGTTTAACAGAGGGTTGAACATTGCTAAGTTGTGCAGAACTGGTTAATTTCCAGTTCACAAAATGGTCTGCGAAGCTGTTAATTTGGTGGCAAAGCTTTTTTTTTTTTTCAGTGGATGTATTCATTTAGATAAAAATTGAGGAAAGCAAATCTTAGAATTGAACCTCTTCTGTTGAATCAAGAGAAGAAAAATTTGAGTATATTAGTTCAACATAGGATTATTAGGATCTGCCATGCTTACGCAACTGTGAAAAAGGTAAATGTGCTCCTAGGATGTATTACATGAGGTGAACAGAGCTGCTACAATCATCCAGGAATCAGAAAGTGGGGGGGACTGAAAGAGCTGGGCTGGTTCAACCTATCAAAAAGACAACTGAGGGGGTGGGATAACTGTCGGTCAGCTTAAGCTGGAAGCAGATTTCTGGTGTTCAGACATGAAGTTCTGAACAGAAGAACATGTACTTCTGAACAAAAGTACAGCTGCGTCAAGATCCAAGACATCTTGAGGTTATGGAGCTGGCTGTGTTGATGTGATATTTCTGAAATGGCTATGTTTAAAACAACCAACGCCCTCTGACTTTCTTTTGGTAACACAAGAGGTTTCCTTTAGCCCTGTTTCTTCTATCCCAGTATGAACTCTCTTATAAATAAATCTTAAGACTTGAATTAATTTACAGATTTCTCATATAATCTATTAATTGTAATGTGATTTTTTTTCCATGTTTCCTAGCTCTTAAGATGGATGGTTGGGAACGTTATTTGATTCCGTGATCCACAGAATCACCGAATCATTTAGGTTGGAAAAGACCTCTGAACTCACCTAGTCCAACCTTGTAAACCAGACCATGGTACTGAGTGTCACATCTAGTCATTTCTTGAACACCTCCAGGGATGGTTAGTCCACTGCCCCACTGGGCAGTCCATTCCAATTCCATGAGGAAATTCCTCTTGATGTCTATCCTGAACATCCCCTGGCTCAGCTTGAGGGTACATCCTCTTGTCCTGTCACTGGTTACCTGGGAGAAGAGACCAGCCCCCACCTGGCTACAGCCTGCTTTTGGGTAGTTGTAGAAAGCAATAAGGTCAACCCTGAGCCTGCTTTTCCCTGGGGTAAACAACCTCGTTTCCCTCAGCCTCTCCTCATCCAGGTCCTTCCTCAACTCTGTTGCCTGACTCTGAATTCACTCCAGCACCTCAATGTCTTTCCTGAATTAAAGGACCCAAAACTGGACACAGTACTCAAGGCGTGGCCTCACTGGTGCTGAATACAGGGAGACAATCACTGCCCTGGTCCTGCTGGCCACACTGTTGATGATACAGGGCAGGATGCCCTTGGCCTTAGTCAACCTGGGCACAGGTTGGCTCGTGTTCATCTCTTCTGTCAACCAGCACCCCCAGATCTTTTTCCACTGGGCCACTTTCCAGCCACTCTTCTCCCAGCCCATAGCATTGGGTTGTTGTGACCCAAGTGCAGAACTCAGCACGTGGCCTTGTTGAACGTCATACCTTTGGCCCCAACTCGTTGATCCAGCCTGTCCAAATCCTTCTACATAACCTTCCTGCCCTCCAGTGGTGAACACTTCCACCCAACTTGGTGTCACGTTCAAATTGACAAAGGGTGTACTCAATCCCTTTGTCCAGATCATTGATAAGGATATTGAACAGGACTGGCCCCAACACTGATCCCTGGGGCACACCACTAGTGACCAGCTGCCAACTGGATGCAGCACCGTTCACCACCACTCTGGGTTAAGTTGTTCCTTGTAAAATTAAAGCTATTTAATAGTAATTTTTTTTGCAATATTTTTTAAAATTCAGAAACTCATTTTATCTAACAGTTTTCTGTGACAAATTAAGGCAAAATAATTGTGAATAGCATTACAATTTATAACAATCCATTTAACCAATGATATTTATTTATGTGTAAAATAACTTTGTTACGTAATTATAACTTTATGTTCACTCATAGGAGCCTTAAAAAGCAAAACACAATCACACTGCCAAGTAATAATTGTACTTTGCTCGTATTGGCTTTCCTCAACCTTGCCAGTCTTTTACCGTAGTTGTAGTAGGTGCCAGGGGACCCCTGGTGGTCTAGTGGTTAAGATGCGGCGCTCTCATCGCCGTGGTCGCAGGTTCGATTCCCGGTCCT
>JAWWLV010000100.1:368970-383468 GCA_035041135.1 Platyrinchus mystaceus | reverse complement strand
GAAAAAAACCAAACAAACAAACAAACAAAACCCCCAACAAACCAAAAAAAGCACAACCCACACATCTTACCCCTTTCCAAAGACAAGACCCCGAAAGCCATTAACAAGGAATGTGGTCTTACCGGGTAGGTCCATTGTGTTATCTAACTGCCCAAGCCACATCCAACATCCCTTTCACACAATGGGCAGGGGAAAAAATTCCTGCTTAGTTTTTTAAGAGCCAGCAAAACCATGACAAGTCTGTTTAATACTTCCTGAACAAAAAAGCCCTACTTGCTTCTTTTTTTTCAAATCTTGGGAATAGCCAATTTAAATAACACTACCATTAATTGCAGTTCTAGGTGAAACAGAGTTGTAAATTTTATATTGTAGGAAAATCCACTGCAATAGCACTTTCTTGCTGTGGTTTTGAATACAGTCCTATCACTGCTTTCACTTATTCATCAATTCATGGCAAAACCTTAAAAAAGATTTAAGCTGCCTGTCAGTGTAAGTTTTCTGTCTCAGTAAGGGTGAATGGGCAAGTAGCTGTTAGAGTCTGTATGGTTTCTGGGCTGATAGGATGAAGTAGTGTGATCCTGTGCAATGGAAGCACGGTCTAAATTTTATATTAGCATTAACATCTCTGTAAATATGTCAACATAACTTATTCAAGGCATTACAGCTTTCTGAGTGAAGGAGAGTGGTGCAAAGAGTGATATACAGAGGCATTGATAACAATGTGGTCACTGGAACCTGGTCAGATGAGATTTCAGAAGAAAAGCGTTTCATTCACATGTTGTAACATCAGGCCTCTGGGATGCTGAGAATATTTTCAACTAATTACTAATTTGATATGTCAAGACCAGAATGATTCTATAATTGACATGTTCGAGAAATTTGGTTACCTCCATATTTTCGATTGACATCAGTCAATGTGATATGTCAAAAATTAAATATAGAACAGTTTTGTGTTTTGTTGACAAGTATCTCTTCTGTTTTGTGGCTGTATGGTAAGAGATGATAGGTTGTAATAAGGATTTGTATGACTGAATGACCAAAAAATTTAGAGAATTTGGAAATGATTAGACATTTTTCAACTGTCTTCTAGAAATGGGTGTTTTGATTTAGTCCAGTAACCCACTCTTAGCAATTTTTAATGTTCATAGTGTAGATAATCAGAAAAGTCCAAGAAGCTAATCTAGTCTATACATCTGTGTATTAGCAGAAATTTAGTCTAAAAGCAGTAGTATTTGTGTTTCTGATAATGTGGATAAAACAGTTCCAGGATAGGGATCTCTCTTACTTGTAGCGGAACAAAAAAATAAATCTTTAAATGGTAGCTAGTTTCAGGAAAACTAAAGGGTGTTCTTGGAGACACCATTTAGAAGACCTGCTGTACCAGCTGCTCAGTTTTTAATATTTTTGAAAGGCTGCAGTATATTGTGTTGTATTATCAGGGGTTTTTTTCATCACTCACTGTTGCATCACACACTTAGTTTCCAGTGCCTGAAATGGAGTAACAGAAGAACTAGCAAAACAAAGATGTTAAGGGAGTTTTTAAGACAGGTTATTGTCATGACCTTCTGATTGTGAATTTTGGCTTAAACATTACTTTTGCAACGTTACTGAGAACTCATTTTGGTGTAGACCATAACATTTGAATTACAATTTTTTTAAATTGTTCCTTTGTTACAGTTTACTGCAGATAGTACCTCTTCACAGATTGATTTCTCTTATTCTGAAATTTGAAAAGCGGGGTGCTGTCAGAACAAATATTCAGAATTAGCAAACCTAGTTATTGATCACAATTTTCAGTGTAGCAGTTGCAGCCAGATTACTAGCAAAGGACTGCCTTTGTAAAATAACAAAATGCTTACCAGATGAAATAGTCACCTCACAAACAGGGACAGAGACAAGGCAGAGGTGTTTAATGCATTCTTTACTTCTGTCATCAACACTGTGATGGACTAAGGGTGTCCCAGTGCCCAAGCTGAAGGACCATGGCTGCAAGGATGATGAACTCCCAGATGACTCTAAACCTGTGCTGGATTTGCAGGGCTCCATCTTACACACAGTTCTCTTAAACATCTTCTTAAACAACTTGGACACGGGACTTGAAGGGATGCAAAGTAAGTTTGTAGATGATAAAAAATTAGGAGTTGTTGATTCCCTGCAACAAGGCAGGGAGTCCTTTCAGAAAGACCTTGAGAAATTAGTGGCATGAGCAGTCATGAGCTATATGAAGTTTAACAGGGGCAAGTGCTCTTCTCTCTGGTGACCAGTGACAGGACACAAGGAAATGGCATGAAGTTGAGTCAGGGGAGGTTTAGGTTAGATACCAGGAAATGATTTCTTACCCAGGGGGTGGTCGGGCACTGGAACAGGTACCCCAGGGAAGTGCTCACAGCACCAAGCCTGTCTGAGTTCAAGAAGTGTTTGGACAATGCTCTCAGGCACATGGTGCAGTTCCAGGGGTGTCCTGTGCAGGGCCAGGAGTTGGACTTTTGATGATCCTTGTGGGTCTCTTCTAACTCAGAATATTGTGTGATTCTGTGAATTGACAGATTTCATGTGTTTTAGTAGGAACAGAAAATGGATCTTTTTCTCTTCAACTATGTGGACTGTATAATTCAAAAATTACATAATTACAGCAGTTTAAAAAATAAAATTATTTTTGTAAAGGGATGTACCATAAATTCTACAGGCATATCACCTCTTGTGGCCAAAACAAAATAAATGAAAGTGGGGGATGAGGAATGAGGAATCTATTAACATAGCACTGAATACTCTCAAATTATTCCTTCAGTAGGTCCTGAATAGTAGATCAGGCAGTGAAAGGAAGTGATGAAGCAAGCCGTAATACTTCAGTTTTCTCCGACCCTAAAATAGGAGCAGTGGTGATTATTCAAGTAACAGCGGGTTTCAGTCACATGTAGTTTGCATAATCATTAATCTATTTATTGAGTTCTGAATCTGTACTATAATTGGAGTTTATTTTCAGTATTCTTTCTTTTTCCTGGTTGAATTTTCCATATCCTTCAGGCACAATCCATAGTTGAAAACATGCCATATCTAGCGGATTATAAATATGATTATAGGTTAGGACTATTGATCACAAACTGCTATTAAGTCCTTCGTATAACTTAAAGGTATTTTTGGTTTGTGATTGATGTCCCTAGCAGTAAAAAGACATTTGGTTTAAGCATGTATTATTAGAGAAATAAAGCTTTCCAGAACATAGTCTGTATGACCTATTACGTACCTCTTTTTGGGATGAGGTAAGTCTTCTTTTGGATATATAAATTCTTTCTGTGAAGTATGAAGGGATCTTAAGTTGATTACTATGAGCTTAGAACCGTTGGAGGCTGTGCTTAGGCCACTTTACTGCGTGCGTTTGAAAACCTCTCTGCATACACATAAAATGCAGCAATGCTTATGTAAAATACGTGCTGCCTGATGAAGTGCGGTATTGCATAATCATATTTTCTTGAGAGATTAACTGATGAGTGTTCAAATGTTTTACTGAATAGATGCCCTAAAATATGTTTTCATATAATCTACATCTTAAAATTCTTCAGTATTAAAAAAATGCAAATATGAATGTTATTGTGTTGTGGGGTAAAAAAAGGTGCACAGTTTACATCTAATTTTTCCATGGTCTCTTTGCCTTTTCAAAGCAGGTAGTGTCTGGAATGATCTCCAAATACTTTATTTAAATCTGCACTGGATATTGCCTGTCATTTGAAAATAAATTATGATGGGCTGCAGTTCACAGTAATCAGAGTTGACAGTGTATCATGAAAAATGTGTCGTAATCTGTTTAACTTTAGAGCTATTTATATTTAGAGATGTGTAAAAGAGGAGAATACTCAAAAAATATTTTTAAAACATCCTGGTAAGAGAGGTGGTGATGTCTTAAATGATTGTCTTTGTGGCACTGGGGTGAGATAAAAGCACTTGATATATCAGTCCAGTCTGTATAGGGTTTTTAAAGTGATTTTGTGTTTCCAAGGTGAGCATGGGATAGATTTTTCTTTTCTAGGTAGTACTGAATGTGCTCTTGTCTAACTGTCTTTGATAGCTGTCAAAAGATATCAAACATGCACAGATCAGGTGCTTAGGGACATGTTTAATGATGAACTTGGCGTGTTAATGGTTGGACTTGATCTAAAAGTAATCCAATCAAAGTAATTCTGTATGTCTGAAAGGAGAGAAATACAAGTTTCATCTTTTAATGTTTTTATGTTTTCTTATTCTAAGTAAGCCTAGATCAAAACTGTTCCAGAATATTGTATTCCTGGCTACCCATTAGGTGATTATTATGCTTTATTGTGTTCTCTAATTTAACCTGAAATTGGCTGAACACATATTACTTTAAAAAAAAAAAAAAGCACATCGTAGAACAGCCCTGGTGTAGATGACCAAAATGCAACTTTATAATTCTTAGTTATTTTAGTTGTTGCAAATTATTATAGTTATTACAAGTTGTTATTATATACAAGTGGTTATTTAGTTCCTTTATAAACTTAATTTTCCTTGACGTTTTTCTTGTGTAGTAAGGTGTTGTTTTCATTGACTACCCATTATTTCAAAGTTGAGGATGGAGGTGAAAGATCAGTCTGTGTCACCTTTGGTTTTTTCTTCTTTGTGAAAGCAATGGCAATTCTCATTGTGACAGAAAACTACCTAGAGTTTGGACTGGAATCAGGTAACTCCTTTTTTAGTGTTTGAAGCAGCTCTAGTGATTGCATGATCTGAAAAAAATTATTTCCAGCATTTTTGTGAATATTTGTGTTAAAATGAATGGTAGGTGTCATACACTTCTAAGAAATTTTGTTTTGGAATGCAGACTCTAAAGAATATTCTGAATAGTTTCCTTGTTTTCTTTTAAATAGTGTAATCTTTGCCTAGTTGTTTTTTTGATTATATTTGCCTTCCAGTTTTAGATTTAAACCTTTTTGACTTCCATAGCAAATTGAAGCTCCTTTACTGGAACAGACTAAAAAAAAAATTATATTTTTTCATCCTCCTGAAATGAACAAGTATTAGAGATGTTAATAATCCAGTTTTATTGTATTATGGTTAACTAATTAGTACATGAAAAGCTACGATAGACGTGAAAAATTGTTTGAAAGATGACCTTTTACTTAGCATTTTATTTCCAAAAAGGTATTCTGCATTTGTACTGTAATAAAATAAATATAATATATGTGTCTCTGCAGGTTTCTCAAATTTCTCTGAAAGTGCTATGCAGTTTCTTGAAAAACAAGGTTTGGAATCCCAGTAAGTTTCTGGAAATACGTTTGTTTTATATATGCATTTATTACTGAATCACTTGGATTTTCTTAGCAAGCATTTGACTTGCATGTTTTGCTCATGTATGTGGTTATAATATCTACAATAATGGGAAGAAGTGGGTTAATGAAAAGAATATGTCAGTACCCACAAGTAACTGAAGCTGCATTAGTGTTTTCTTTTTAATACAGAGGTAGTTTCTGACAATGTGATTGTAGCTCATAAGATTCAAAACTGTAAATGATTTTTCCTGGTCTTTCTCTTCACCTTTGCAAGGATTGTTTAAAATAGGTGATAGGTGTTTTTTGCCATTCCTATGGCACTCAAGAGGGTGAGTATGCAAAAGCTACAGATGGAGTCTGAGGAAATTGGCATTAGGAATAAATTTTGTTGTTCAGTCCTCGTTTTGGTTTGTAACAGTGTGCTCCTATCATGCAAAAACATCTGCTTGCTACAGGATATCCAAGTTTTTTACAGACTGTTGGAGGAACATGCCATAGCTTTGTGATGTTACATAAATATACAATCACTGTCTCAGACAGCCTTTGTATATTGAAAAATGGATTTCTGTCACAGGTCTTTCCATATACATGTGCTCTAAAATTTATGGGGCATTTCATCACTGGGAGCACAACTTTGAATTTCTTACTTGGTAGGTCTCAAGTATCATGCAGAAGCCATGGATATCTTTATTTTTGAGGAACAGAAGTTTCCTCAACCTAGATTAGCATCATTTATGAATAAACTCATGGGAAATCCGTATTGGAATCCCATGTGTTTCTTAGTGTTTCTTTACTCTGCTTTCCTAAGCTATTGCAGGTTCACTAGCTTCTGTATTATTTTCCTTTTCAGTGTTTGTTTAGTTTTAAACTTCTGCAGTGCTTTGGCTGTTTATAGTAGCAATTGAGGGGATGATGGTGTCTCTTGGTAGTTTAGATGACATAGATTAAGAAAGAATTTGAAACACGTGATTTGGTTTTGTTCTTCTTCAATTTATTAGTTACATGTCACTTTTTTTTTTTTGTTTGGAGGGGTTTTGCTTTGTTGATTTTTTTTCTTTGTGTGATCCAGTGCTTGTTAATTTTGTAATTAATTTTGTAATTTGGTTGATCCTGAAAATATTTTCTGTAATTTTTTTATATACTATGTTAATCACTTGGAAGAGACGTGTAAATGGCCACATGTATGTTTTGGATAAATCTGTGAAAAGCTGCAGGAATAACAGTTTGATAGAGCTTTTTAATGGATAATGGTAGAATGAAGTATCCATTTTGTCTTTGACCAGTTAAGCTGCTATCTGTTCCTCTCTTAAAAACGTCCTTAAAATCATTCTATTGGCTATTTCTGTTATATGATTTGTTGTTAATTACAATATAAAATTACTCTTTTCTGCTAACAAGTTAACATCTTATGGGCAGTAGCTTAGGTTTTCTGTTTTACTAGGAAACAAATAGGTGACTTGGTTGGGTTTTGAAATTATTTTTTTTTTTAATTTTAGTTTCTGATTGGTTTGTAATAATGCTGGTATTCCAGAGTAAGACTATAGAATACTGTTGGCTTTTTTTATTAAATGTTAGATACTGTTGAGTTGAAAGTAGTCTTTGATACCCCCACACCCCCAACTTCCTCCCCAAGAAAATGCTTATTTCCTTTCTTTTCTTTTAGGGGTCCTGTGTCTAAACTAACCTTCAAATTGTTCCTGGCTGTTCTGTGTTCACTTATTGGTGCTTTTTTGACATTCCCTGGCTTGCGACTGGCTCAAATGCATCTGGATGCTCTGAATTTAGCAACAGAAAAAATAACACAGTAAGAGAAAATATATGCAAATAGGTATATGCTACTCAGTCTTAAATCTTTTATGTCTGAAAATAAACAAAGCAAACTATTCCAACAAGAAGGTAGTGACTAAGACTTCTGTTGCTGCGTGCTTTTCCTATCTTGAGCAGACTTGCCACCTGCCTCTTTCTGCTCAACCTGTGCTCTGCCAGTCTGTTACAGTCTTTGCCTTGTAATTAGAGCCCAATTAAAGGAGCTTCCCTTTCCTCCTGCAAGAGCTCCACCGTAAATGTCTCTGTGTTCAGCTTTCATCCCCCCATCACTTCCTTCTGGAAGTAAGATAACCTTCAGGAAGTAGAAGTGTAACCACAGACTTTTTTTTCCACCCCCACCTCCAGGTGGGTGTTGTGCCTTTATCAATCTAGTGTAGGATACAGTGCAAAAATGACCCAGAATATTTAATAGAGGTCAGATGTTAATAATCAGTTTAAATGAATATTTTCATTTTCAGTCATTCTTGAGTTTGGTAGTAAAGTATTTTCTCCAATTTCACTATTTCTCTTCAGCATTCTCTGGTTGAGGATGAAACTCCAAATGTCTTTCACAGGTCTTGATGTTTTATACATTATAATGACAGATTCTGCAACACTGGCCATTGTGGCTGCTTAGTCTGGTCAATTTCCTAAGAGAACCATTATGTTTTCTGATAGGAAAATTATTTTTTTTCAGACTGCTTTTTTTTTCTTTTCCCTCAGAAGTTCCCAGCTTAAAGTTAATCTGTTTGATGTGGGTCCTTTGCTCTTGGTAAATTCATAAGCAAGTACACTGTGTTATACTTGCACTCTGTGTAGTTGTCCAGCTACAGCTGTGAGCTGTTGGCTTGTTGTATGTGCTGTTAAGTTTCCCTCTGTGTGTAGACTGTGACTTGAGTCACTTCCTGATCTGTTCTTTTCACCTAGACAAAGTTTTTAGTTTCAGTTTTTATGATTCTCAATATTTTAAAATTTCTTGTGCCTTTTCTAAAGTATTCTTTAGTTTTCTAATATCTTCCTTGATCCGTGGACATTACATTCTAGGCAGAAATGTAAACTCTCTGAAACAAAAGTCCATTAATCAATAACTAAAAGGCCAATTAATATTCACTAGGATGTGGTTATGAAAAATAAAACCTCCCTAGCTTCATGTTTAGAGGATATTGGAACTGATTGTTAAAGCTAACTTTGTGCAACACAAAGCAAATTATTTTCAAAAGTCCACCAATACTTTGACTGGAAAAATGTAAACTGGAAAAATGTAAAAATTATGATAAGTGGATTAAAACTTGGTCAGATATCAATATAATTAAGTAATGAAATTATAAACAAAGAATCATTGTCAAGTGATAGGTTCTAATAGACCTGGAGACCATTAGTTGCCCTTAGTAATATGTTTCTATCAATGAGTACCTCATTTATTGACTGTAGTTTTTTGACAGTGACTAAAAGGGTGCTGTAAATGAGAATGACATGTCACTGATACAAAGCTCTCTAATGTGGTTGCAGGAAAACCATTTATCTCTGCAATAAAATGCATAGCCTACTTAAAAAAGCAACCAACCCAACAAAAGCAAAACCAGCAAACAAACTAACCCCAAAAACGAATAAAAATACTAAACAAGTTCCCAAAGCTGTCCAAAAACCCCACTAGCTACCAATGTCCCCCCAAACCCAACCAAAACCCCACAAAACTGAACAACACAAAAAATGCCCAACACAAAATCCTATTTCTTTACCAAATGAAACACCTAACTTAAAGGGAATATGGACCAAATAAAGCCCAGAAACTTGGAGGTTAATGATTAAGTACCACTTTGCTAATATGTACAAAATTATTACTGTGATTCTTTTAGGTGTATAGGTAGTAAGTTTGTTGTTTTGGGTAAACAGAATAAAAAGATGGTGTCCCTTTTGGTTTTAATAGCTGTTTGTTTTTTTTTATTTCCCCTTTAGCAGCAGTTTTCTTTCCTGCATATATCTGGAGTCTTCTTAACCAACTTGTATCATTTTTGTATACATTCCTCCTTTACCAGAGTCTGCTTCACAAGTCTTTCAGCCTTTCTGCCTGTACTTGAAAAAAAACCACAACCAAACCAAACAAACAAAAACCCCCAAAACCAAAACAAACAAAAAATCCAGAAAGGTGATTTTAATCACCCTTTGTCACATTCCAGTCCTTTAACTCAGTAGAATCTCTTAAATAAATAGTTCAGGTAAAAGGCTTCCACAGTTTAATGGAATGCTTTGGACAGTTCTTGATGTTGTGTTCCTTAGCAACACTAAATAGCTATCAGGGCATATTTCTTCATCTGAATTCAATGATTTAAATGTGTGTAATGATGTCTTCTGACACTTGCAGACGTTTTAATGGTTTTAGGAAGCTTGATAGTTTTCAATCAGTGAGGTCTTGTGTTCTTTAGAAGAACAACTTTTGATTACATCATGTTTTTCTAGAGTGTAGAAGCACTGTGGTGGAGGTGGAAGTATAGACAACCTGATTCTTTTAGTGCGGAGGCATTGCAATAACAAAACAACCAGATCTCTCCAACTGTTTTAATTTCATTTAAGTAATGAAAAACGATTGGGATATGGCATTTATAAATGAAAAAGTATATTAATTTCAGGAAAAGCTCCAGAAAACTATATCCCCTCTTAAAATTCTGCTGTTTTGTACTCAAAGATCACAAAAGAGTACTACTTTTACTTCAACTATGCAGTTTCATACAATACTGTTAAGAGGAAAAAACTGTGCTGGCTTTTTTTGGCTTTTTTCTTTGGTCTGAGTATCTTTAATTGAATGTAAGTACTAAGTTTTATTTAGTCAGGATTCCCAAATAAAAATCTTCATTAAACTGGGAAACCTGACCTCTGAGAACTGTTTCTCCTGGTCTGTATAGGTAGTGGAAATTAATCTGAAAAGATTTTTAATAAAGCAAAAAATAGTAATATAGCAGCATATTCCCCATAATTATCTGAGATGCTGAGTTTCTAAATTAAAACTGTAATAGCTCATGCAGTTTGGTGTTAGGCCATCATATGAAAGTTTTCAACTACTGTCTTTTACTACAGTGTGGCATAGTGCATGGAACTCCTTTGGTTGGATTTTTTGCAATAAATATTCTAAGAGCACTTTTTAAAAACCAGATCTGGTGTGATTTCGCAATATGTAGTATTACTGTTTTGTTGAAATGTAAGTCATGCCTATAAAATACGGAAGCAATTATCTTATTTATCTTTCTCTTTAATTTTAAAATTAAGATTTCTCCTTTTGAATCCATACACCCTGTTCAACAGTATGGTGATTATTTTTGTTTAATAACTTCCTCTTTTTTTTCTTTTTTCAGAACATTGCTACACATAAACTTCTTGGCACCTTTATTTATGGTTCTACTGTGGGTAAAACCAATCACTAAGGACTACATTATGAACCCCCCTTTGGGCAAAGAGAGCATTCCTTTGTAAGATTCCCTTTAAAAATTCTTTCTGGGATATTGAGAACAAAATCATGTCTAAGCAGTGTTCTTTGAAAGTCATAGGAACATGAAAGACTTATAATAGCATCTGCTGTCTAAGGTATTGTGAAACGTGCTGCTGATTTTTGAAGAACTTCTGTTATTTCGGAAGACTGAGAATTCATTGCAGAATGTTGAATGTTAAGGTGGTGGTTCCCGAAAAGCTGCTGTCTTCTGACATCTGCTTAGCAGTACTGGGTTGTTCTTTGTAGGGGTGGAATACCACCTCATTACTACCTTCTGGAACCTTGTATCTTTCATACTGATGTGGGGTAGAGGGGTGGTTTCACAGAAGACAGTCGAGATACGTTGGCATGAGAACTGAGCTAGGCAGTTTGTCTTAAGGTCTACATGTAGACAAAGTGCATATGGAGTTGGTAGCTAAAATATTCAAAACATAAAAGGTGAAAAAATTTTCAAGAAGAGTGGTATCTGAAATTAATACTGTATAATTAGTATAGGTGATTGTCATTGTCATGATTAGTCTAAATAGTTCAAAGTAGTGGTATTCAAATAGACTTGAAGCGGATATGATTGGCTGACACATTTCCTGCTTTCTAGAGTTGAGATACACTTCTAAGGTATTCTGTGACCATTATCTATTATATAAAACAGCACAAATGTACATATTTTGTACATCTGTTTTGTTTCTTGGTTTGTCTTAAAATGAGGGTTAAGCTGTAACTGGCTATCTCAGGCAACTGAAGTACCCATTTACTATCTGATACTGTGTGTCTGAAAACCTGTATTATCTGCGTGAGCTTGGGTTTTAGCATCCTGCCTTTGTTACTCAGAATTTAAGCGCTTAAAACTGTTCTTGTTTACAGATAAATGAATACTAATTTGGATCCAATGCTATAATAGGGTTACTGAGAAGTAGCAGGAGAGAGAAGCAGAAGCCAAAAGTGAATATTACTTGCAAGTGGACTTCGTAACTGTAGATGATGTGTTAACTGTTTTTGACAACATGCCTCAAGATTTCTTTACAGATGATACAAACAAAAAATTGTGGCCTTTAATAGAAGTAGGCAGCCCTTGAAAAAAAGTCGGTGGCCTTTGAAAAACAGCATCACCTTTTTTTTTTTTCCACAGAATGTCAGAAGATACGTTTGACACTGTCAGGTTGTGGATTATAATCCTGTTGTGCGCTTTACGGTTGGCTATGATGCGCCATCATTTGCAGGCCTACCTGAATTTAGCCCAGAAAAGTGTGGATCAGATGAAAAAGGAAGCTGGCAGAATAAGTATGGTTGATTTACAGAAAATGGTAAGTATGGTTGACACTAAGGTTGCATATTTGGAGTACTCTGACTGTGCAAATGTTTTTTTTCTAGTTGGTTACATGTTCTGTGGCAGAAAAGCTGAAATCCAAATGAAGCTTCCTAGACTATATGTCCTATAAAAATAGCACCATTACAAAGAAATTCTGCAACCCAAAATATGGAGATATATATCATCTGTATTATGCACATGGCTTCTCCTAGGTTATTTGGAAGTTGTTGTAAAAGATCCCTTCCGATGTGTGGTGATATGTAACTACAACATGGGAAAGAAAAGGCTGAATTTAGATAGAAGGGTAAAATATTGTTATGAACTATTATTTTTAAGTTGAGGGAAAATTTATGATAAGGTGGTTATATTTTGGAATAAAATGAGAGATGTTAAATTAAAACCACTCTCAAGTGCACTTGCCTAGTTAAAAAATTGCATATCTTATTGTGGACAAGGCAAGATTTCTTACATTTACTTTCTTTTTTTTTTTTTAAAGAAGAGTTATAAAGTATGTCACGAATAAATGAAGGAGTAGAATGGTGTTGTGTGTTGCCTGCAAAATAAATTTCTAGCATTGCATGATCGTGCTGCCTGTTGATCCTACTGAGTTGGGGTGTGTTGCAGGAGGAATATTAAAGTATGCCGTAAGACAAAGACTCTCTCCTAGGATTGTCATTGTTACTTTTAGTTATACTAAGTATCTGAAGGTCCTAGGTGGACTGTGCAGTAGTTATTTACAAATAAAATGGCTAGGAATTTGCTTCAGAAAAAAATTTAGGAAATACAAGTAACAGCAACTGATTAGGACAGAACTGTGCCAATTGCTGTAAATGCACTATCTTATTTTTGGGAATTTTAATCCTGTCCATAAAACAGTAGCGTCTTCTCTGTGTGGCATTTCCAAAATCTATTTATCTAGTGTCTTCATATCTTCTCTTTGAGAAGGCCATAGTCACTAGATTTAGTCTTGTCTTGTTTAAGTAATTATGTCTGCTTTACCTTTTTCTGAAATTTTTGCCAGTAAATTCTCTTCTGTCATTCTACAGTGATCATTACTTTTAATTTGTTATTTTTGTCATCTTCTGTCAATTTTCTGACAATATTTTTTGTCTCTTTCTTCTGTTACGGTTGTACTACTTTTTCTTCTCATGTTAGTGTTTTGATGCTTGCTCATTATGAAGCCTTTTGAGGTTTTAGAGGTATTCCCAAAAATGTCATGTCTGCCTTCATCATTTTTGCCAGCCTGCATTCTGTTCTTTTCTAAAACCTACTTTATTTCATCGCTTGCTTGCTATTGATTTTGTTACTTTTTTTCCTTCTTTATTTGGTCTAGTCTTTTAGGTCGTGTATATAAAATATGTAATGTAACAATCTTGAGAAAAATGGAACAGATTGAGAGCAAAGGGGGAGGGATTTCAATGAACCATAGTGTATACCTAAAATAAAGACCATTTAAATGCTGTTATTGATCAATTACTAATGAAAAATCATCTTGTCATTGTTTTTAACATAATGGTATTTCACAGCTCGAAATTTTAAAAATATCTTGCTTCTGGAAAGAGACTGCAATATTAATCAAACTTCCATTTACTTTTTATGAGGCTTTGGACTGTGACTACTACTCATTTTTGAAATGGGATTTAGTTTGTAAATCATTGGGAACTTGAAAAATTAAATATTTAGTTTTGTTTCTGGGGTATTGAAATAGGAATCTTTGAAGCTTGCAATTTGCAGAAGCAAAACTGATTCTCTTTGTTTTAACAGAACTGATACTTTTAATTATTTCTTTTCAGCACTTCCTCTCAGATTTGTAAATGTCCTGAAACTAGAGTTCATTGTAGGGATTTCTTCTTGAGGTCTTTTGAAGACAGTAGGTCACATGGCAAGAGGTGTTAGAAAACTCTTAAAACAGCTTTAATGCATAAGTACTGGTGGTTTTTTAATAAATTCTTTTTACTAGACATGTTCATAAGGATTTGATTTGCTCAGCCAGGACTCAAGAATTTTACTCTCTTCTGTTTTTCCCAGGTGGCTCGAGTATTCTATTATCTTTGTGTAATTGCACTGCAGTATGTTGCACCACTGGTAATGCTCCTTCACACAACTCTGCTCTTGAAAACACTAGGTAGGCAAAACTGGATCAACAAAAATGTGTTCAGTTTTACACAGAGCTTTTATATTTTCACCTTACTAAAGAGAGTTAGAATGTACAGGTAGAACTTGCAATACAGAAACACGCTGTAGTTTCCTGCACTTTAAAACATTGATGTGTGGCTTTAAAGCAGTTTTCTTCATTGCTGCTTTTGATATCTTTCAATTACATACTAATTTGTTTAATTTGTTTCTGAAAAATTGTGTAACCAATTAAGCTTTTTACTTCCGCTGAAATATTTATCTTTCAACAAGTATTCTAAAAGCGAGCTGTATAAAGCATTGTTGATTTAACTTCATGAGCATATCATAAAGGATTTTTTTTCAGCTTTTTTATCTTTAGTAGGCTTTTTGAATGGGAGTTATGAAATATGGGGTTCATTTAATTATTGGGAGATCTGAAGTCACTCTGGTTTGGTTACTGGGGGGGGGGGGGGGGGGGGGGGGGGGGGGGGGGGGGGGGGGGGGGGGGGGG
>JAWWLV010000100.1:346688-368960 GCA_035041135.1 Platyrinchus mystaceus | reverse complement strand
CTCCCCCCGCCCCCCTTTTTCTTGTGAGAGATGACTTTCACAGCCTGCCATGCAGTCATGGCATTCTTTTTTGCAAAAGGGCAATAGAAGGGGATAGGTTTTAATAGGCTGTGATTCATTTTGTTCTGGAGTAGACATCTACATCTGGTGAGATGAATTGTACCCAGGACTGACAGGGGTCCCAAGGCAGCTACATTGCATGTAGAGGTCAGGATGCAAAAAGGAAAGGTGAATCCTACCCCAGTAGTTTACTGGTATGACCAGGAAACCATGCTGATGAATACAGTTAGTATTTACTAAGTTACAGAAAGTTAACATTTTAATGTGTGTGTTAAAAATATATCTAAAATGATCTGTTGAGTGATAGAAGTAGTAGAACTTAATTTTACAAAAATCTGTTGCTTGTTTCTTTTTGACAGGTAATTATTCTTGGGGCATCTACCCAGAACTGAATTCTGACACTCCAGTAGAAAACAGTCTTCTTCCCAGTTCTGTTTCTTCTGAGTCTCCACCTGTTGATGGAAAGATGAAAGTAACAGTAGTACAAATAACCATGGCTTTGGGAAGTCTAAAGAATATTTTCACTCCTCTCCTGTTCCGGGGACTCCTGTCTTTCCTCACATGGTGGATTGCTGCTTGCCTTTTTTCTACAAGCCTTTTTGGGCTTTTCTATCACCAGTACCTGACTGTGGCATGAACAGGTCAACTGACAAACCAAGTGTGAGGTTAAATGCTAGATACAAACCCAAGTACCCAAGAGGAGATGAAGAGAAAACTATATATGAGGAGAAAAACATATCATAATTATTTTTAAGCACTTCCTCTGTGTTCTCAGGGTGAATAATCTTAAAATGTTTAAAATCACAACTGGGTTTGTTATTTTTGTTACCCAAATGGTAGGTAACTAATTGAATTATAGTATTGGGACTGACTGACATTTTTGTGTTATAGATGGTGGTAAGCATGCTGAAAAGATGCAACCTCTGAGTATCTTGGTTTCCATAAACAGCAAGCCAGCCTCAAAAATTTGTGTTTTACACATCGAAGTCAGTGACTGAACTGCATTCAAAGGGTACTGGTTATAGTGATGGTGGCTGCCTATCGATTTAAGTCTTGAAACTGAGCCATACTATGAAAGGAGAAAGAGGGGATTTAAAAAAAATAATTCTGTTGGATAGCTATTGATCACTTTTCTCCATGGAAAATGAAATAATCCAACAGGACAGGAGAGATACTGTATATTACAGTAAGGAAAGTTGTATAAAATTTAAATTTAACAGGAGTAGATGTATGTACCTGACACGTATTGCTGCCTACATATTTTGCAGGCGTGCTTGTGCAGTAAGAAGAGAGTTATAACAAATATATTATTTCAGTCCCTGCAGTCATTTTGGAGTAATGGCCATCTGTATTGGTGCTAATATTGATCCACAGATTCCATCTGGATCTTTTAAATTTCTTTTGAGGTAGTAGATAAATTCCATTGAATACACAAAATAATAGAAAATAATTAGTTACAACAATCAAACCTTTCAAAACAGAACAGTTTAATCCTGCTGACTGAGAGTGTATGTATATGTGTAATGTGCATATAAATATATATTATATATTAAATATATAATATATATGAAGTTATAAAATATGGAATCTTTATTATAAATTACTGAATGTATCTTACAGGGCCGTGGGAGAGGGATGTATGTGTATCTAGTAATTTCAAGATCTCTTTTGAAATGAAAATTAAATTTTTTTTTGAAAGTTCAGTTGAAAGGGCTATTTGTTTTTGGTGCCTCTTCAGAGGTACTCAGCTATACTAAAGAACTTACACTGTCTTGGAAGAAATGATCTGCTTAAACTGTTAATCTTGAAATTTCTGCTCTGTCAGATCATCATCTTTTGCCACTTTAATCTGTGTTAACTTGGCCATATAATAAGAGTTATTAGATCTTGTCTCCAGAAATAGATTTTCTGTATAATAAAACAGCTATATAGTAAGGAGGAGCAAAGCATTAACTTTGCAAGTTTTGCTTAAGTGGAGGGATAAATTCCAAGTATAAAACCATTGACAGTTTTTCAGATGTTTTGTGTAATTGCAAAACAGAATGGGGATTTATATGCAGTAGCTTTTTTTAAACAGTTAATATTACACTTTGCAGAGGTCAGTGGGTTTTTTAACTAATCCTAGCTGTTTTTATGTTACTGTTCTTTTTCTCCTGAATTTGTGTACAGCTTTTGCATATAATAATCATTTATAAATGGAAAAGCTTAACTAAATATTTAATATGTAGCAAACCTACCATATGGGAAAACAAACTCAATGAATGCAGAAAATCAAGAATTTAAGCTGGTGATAAACTATCTTACTGTGTTGAATGCCTTTTAAGTTATCTATTAGTTTATTAAATTGCATTTAGTGATACTGGGGTAAAATTTGTGTACACCAGCCGATACCTACCGCATGCGTTGGGGATGTCTGAGAACACCTTGCATGATGCTACTGGTTTCAGTGCAGTGTAGTATTTCAATGTGACTGGTGCTGCAAGCTTTGTTGTTTTCACACCAGCTTTTCATAACTAATGGGGACAAAGGCTTAACTGTGAATTGGCCTAAAGAATAATATTTGACTTTATAGATTCAGATCTTAAAACATTCCTAGGAAGTATCTTTCAGATGAACAGTAGAATTACAAAATATGACAGGTCCAGCAATACTGGACTTTCTTATTATTTCAAGATATATCATTAATAATAGAATTAACAAGGCCAGCTTTTAAGTTAGAGTTAGGTGTTCAATGCTAATCCTTTGTTAAGGAAAATAAAACAGTGTAGTGCAGTTTGGTTTGGATAGTGAAATTGGCTGAAGACTCTCACTATGTAGGAGATGTAACCTGTTGTTGCAACCTGAAGGAGTAAATTTTGCATAATGGAGAATACTTCAAAATAGCGTTCAACGTCAGAGTTTCTGTTGGCATAGTTATTTATTCTGCAAGCTTATAAGCACAAGTGAAGTGTAGTTATATAGTATAAAATTTAGCAAAGGCAATGAGTGGATCCTGTAGCTGAGCTTCACAGAGCTTTTTCTAAGAGCTCATGCTGTCTTGCTATTCAGATGTCACACTGATCACAGTGAAAAATAGGCACCTGGATGTTGCTAACATTAAGATCAATGCTTCTAGCCATTGCTATTCCATTGTTCTGCAGAACTGAGTGGTTGACCTTCTGGTCAGCAGTCTGATCTGAGTGGGAGATGGTCTTTCATTGGATCCATTTAATCCTTACATGAGTCCAGGAGGCTTATGAAAAACTAAAATAAGCCTTTAAAATGTGAAGTGACAGTGAAACTAGAGGGCCTGTATTGCTAATGTTTTGAGCAATTATGAGATATACTCAAAAATGTCTTTTGGGATTGTTACTTTAATAGTCCTTAGTTCCATGTATGTTATGTAAGATTCAAAGCAGTATCTGCTCACTTCTTTAGTAAGTTCTTTTAAAAGAGCAGCTAACAAATTCTTTCTTTTTTTGTTTCATGGGGATCTTTATCAGCACCTGGGAGTGAAGGGAAAGCATCTTGCAAAAGTGGAAAAACAAGTAAAACATGACTGAAAGCTTGGTAGTTTTTGTTCAGGTTTCTTACACATTTTATCTTGCTTTTTCCCCAAGGCTTAATCGTAGAATTCTAGAATGGTTTAGGTTGGAATGGACCTTAAGGATCATCTCATTCCAACCCCTCTGCCGTGGGCAGTGGCACCAGACCAGGTCACTCCAATCCCCATCAAACTTGATCTTGAACACTTCCAGGGATGGGGCGTCCACAGCTTCTCTGGGGAACCTCACCACCATCACAGGAAAGAGTTTCTACCTAACACCTAATCTAAATTTCCCCTTTTTTAGTTTCAGACCATTCCCCCTTGTCCTATGACACTCTGCCTGTGTAAAAAGTTGTTCTCCCTGTTTTTTTAAGCCCAGTTTAGTACTGGAAGGCTGCAGTGAGGTCTCCCTTAGTTTCTGAGAGATTTAAGGCTGAAACGTGCCTTTGGCAAATAATCCATATTTGTTTCTTCCTTCAGTTCAGACCTCCCTCTCTCGGTGATGTGACTTGTTAGCTTGACTTCTGTCTCTGATCTGCAGCACTTTCCCAATTTCCCTACTCAGAACAAACTAGGCTAAATTTAGTTTGGTATTTTGACTTCTGTTGTTTTGGTTTAAATTAAGCTATTTTTGAAGGATTAGTTCCTTTAAATAGTTGAATTCCAGGTGAAACATGAAAAAACTTGTTAACCATTGTTTAAACACTGCACTTTTTTAAAGTAGCTCCCTTCAGACAAAGTGTTAAGATAGTGATAAATCCAAGTCTTCCAGTAAGCTCAGGAAGGTCCAGATCTAACACTTGGGCTATTTCTGAGCTAAAAGAAGTTGATTAGAAAAACGAGAAAAAATTATAGCAAGTCTATTCTTCCACTTTATAGGTGAGGTTCTCAGACAGCACTTGTCCTCTTCTGATACCTTCTCAAGCTATAGGATTTGCCAGTTTTTTAGTTCTCTTTAGCTGCACAGTTTTTTCCTCTTCCAGAATTCTCTTGCATAAGAATAAGATTAAATAACAGGGAAAAACAGGTCATATTGATACAAGAGGACATCATTGTACACAGCAATATACTTAGAGAAAGTTAATTTCTGTGGCAGTTGTTGTTCTCCTTTGAGTCACAAGTACTGCAGGATGGTGGATTCTTCCTTGGGTTGTGAAAAAATGCCACGAAAATACATCAGCACAACAATTACATAGCATAACCTCACTCTGTGTAAAGGTTAGCAAGTACAGAATTTCAGCTATCTTCAAAGGAACAATTCAAAGTGTTATACTTTGTTACAGTAACTACATATAAGTGGTAATAGGGTCTTGGATGTATCACATAGAAAATTTAACAAGCTGTCAGAAGACTCTACAAGGTAAAAGGCCTTATGCCTCTTTATTCCCAGAAGTCTATGCATTCCACAGAGAAGATTTTGATCAGTTTTTAAATACTATGCTTCCTGCTTTATCACATGACACAATGTGCAGATTTATTTGACAGACACAACCCCTCCCCTCCTAGACTTAACCCCACAGTTTGTCACTATAAAGTAACTATATAGTTTTAGTTAAGGTTTAAGAATTATGTGCACAGAGAAAATGGAAATCTTGAATGAGAATGAGGCCAAAGAAAATTATGTGTTCTCTTGGGGATATCTTTCTATTATGGCTGAGCAAAATCTAATGGAGGAAGGCAACAGCAGGTTACTTGTATCCTAAATCAAATATTAAATGTGAATCTTTACCATTATGAGTAAGACTGTTATTTTTAGCATCTGCAGCCTAAATCCCAAATGGCAAGCTAAGAGCAATATTTTGACCTCACTGATATTTACTCTAAAGAGCATCTAGGCAACAAGTTTCTGAGGCCAAATGTCTGATCTTGTTAAGCAGGCTGATGCTGCATGGCCAGTCTGTGCTTTGGGGTGTGCAAGTGCTTCTTTTGGAAGGTCTGCCATGCTTTGTGACTTGTGCAGCACATGCAGTGAAGTGGATGGCATGTCTCTTCTCAACTCCTGAATATTAAACTAAGAGGTCTTTCTCCTCTGAGTGAGATCATGAGGCCAAGATGTTATTTCCAGGCTGCTTTTACTGACATCTGTATATGCTGCACTCTACTTTTTCCAGTCTCTCACTGTGGACTGCCAGGAGAATAATACTGCACTGGATGTTGTTTTGCATGCCAGTGTGTAAGTATTTTTATAACTTTTATTTCGATGGCGTTTTTAATGAAAATTATTTTTAATCCTAATACCATGTATCACACTTTCATTTTTTAAATTAATATCAGTGCCTGCAACTAGAAGTCAAACACTTCTACACTAATTTTTTTTTAAACTTTATGTCCATACTGAAGTATTCACAAGTATGCAGTTTTATATCGAAATACAAAAACCACGTGTAAATACCAGACTTCTCCATATGATCACACATCAGTCAAGAACCCTGATTTATATTTGCAGCATTTCTCTCATCAACATGCTGTCCATATGACTGCTGTTTATAAAACACACATCTCAGTACAGTTTTGAGTAGCTTTTTACAAACTCCTTAATTGTAGGTCATTACTATTTTATAATGCTGCAAAGTACTTTTTAAAACCTGGCTTAAAATTCTTGTGCTTAAAGTCAACCTTGTTCTCTTTTCCTCTGTTCATAATAATTCTGCCTCGCATATATGTTCTAAGCTTCAAGAATGTATATTTATAGTATTTTTGATAAAAACCTGGCATGAAGAAAAATGCACCAAAAATTGTATTTCATAATTACCCATGTAGTTCATACCCATGTCGTGATGTGCCAACAAACAGTTTTTATTTTTTTTGTCCTTGGTCATTCCTTTGTCCTATTGTTAACAATCTTGCACATTTTCAGTATGTAAGATTTTCTAGAAGGAATATACATGGAGAAATACTCTATAATAGCAATTACAAGAAACTGTCTAATGTTCCAGTCTTCCCATTTATGTGAGCAAATATTAATGTAAAGATTTCTCATAAGGTAGACTTGTTACAAATTGCACAGGGAACATCCTCCAAGTTGTAAATATTTTACTTTAAATATGTCTCTGTTTCTGGGAACACACAAATTCAGTGTTGTTATTCTGTTAATAGTATTTTTTTTTTGTCTTTAAGTGAAAAGCACATAATACTTTCTACTCTTCAACAAACCTTAGACAAAAAGACTCCCTTCCCTTCATTTAAGTATTTAACAAATGGGAATGACTCTAATGTTATTTATGTAAATTCTAGCTTCCTCTTATTGCTACATTACTGTTAAAATCCGATTTTTATAGTTACAGCTTTACAAGTACTAAGACTGTCATGTTTCACAGTGAAGGTGGTGTCAAGTGGCATTTGCTTTATATTGATCTGGTGTTGCATTACCTGCTGTTTCAAAACAACTTGCCTCCTATGCTTTTAGAGGGTCATCAGGATTTGTGAACAGGAGAGTGCAGCACATGTTGGAAAAGCTCTATTTTGGGTTGAGATTTTTTGGTTTTAGCGGCATGGATAATACTTACGTACAATTACTGCAAATAATAAACAACCTCCAGTCACATTGCATTCTTTTTGTACGCTGTAAAGTGCCTAATTATGGGTGATCCTGCTAGCCCTCAAAATGCCGTTTGCTGTGAAATTATTGTTTCCGTACAGTTTTTGGCATAGGTAATGTCCCTGTGTGGTTTTGAGTTATTATATATTGGAGGCAAAGAAGATTTTGAAGAAATCTTTTCCATTCCTGTTACTTAAATGGTAGTTTAACAGCTTTGCCCATACCTGACTGGTAATTTAACACCCTGCTGCCACCTGTGCATTGTGTTTCTGGTTTTATGATTGAGAGAGGATTTACAAGATTCTGAAAGGTTGACTTACCAAGTTTTGTAGTCACCCTGGGTGTTAATTATACCCCAGTTGTGCAGGCACATGGACGACTTCCTCCAGGTAAGTTGTTCTGCTTGAGCTCAGAAAGGCTACTCTGAAGTTCACTGAATCTAGATTCAGAGCACAAAGAGTGCAAAATGTAGAATGGCTGACTGACACCAAGCAAATCAGCTCCAGAAGGTTACACGTTGTACCCTTTTGTAGAATGCTGCTAGGGTATTGAATAGGGAAACCACCCTTTACCTTTCAATTGCTTCTCCACCTCCAAGAGTGCAAGAGCTGAAGGTGGAACCTGCCTGCTCTGGTTCAGCAGGGAAATTAAAAAAGTGAGGAAACATCAGGTGCCTGCTCCTGAGTTAATTATGCATTCTAAATGTGAACTGCTTGTAAGTTGAGATGGTGTTGCCAATTCAAATCTACCAAAGGAAGCCTTTTTCCAGGAGAGGCTTAAAACAGCATGTTGAGCTTTTAGCTCTAAAACGTGGCTTGTAGCAATCCACTGTATGTAGTACACTTTTGGGGAAAACTTGCTCTAGTAAGCTTGCTAAACATTTCCTTACACTATTTATAAGAAATTGCATTACTTTTTTTACTGTAGAGCATTTAAGAAGCTGGTTTTTTCTTGCTCAAGCAGCATTTTATATAAATGTGAAAATAGTAAGGATTGATTTGTCATCTAAATGCCTAAATTCTTTTAACAACAGTCAGTTTTGCAAAGTTGAAGCAAGGTTATACTTTCTACTCCCTACTCATTGTGCCGAAATGTTATAGTTTAACTTTGCTTTTATAATGCACACATTATTAAAATTAATTTTATATCTATTAGTTGTTAATGGTAATACCACAGCAAATCTACGAGAAACTGTGATATCTGCTGTATATCGACTGGCCCCATCAACTTGCTTGCCTTTGTAAAGCATTGATCCGTGTTGGACATTTAATGTCTGCTGCAGTGATGCTCATATAGTATTTTAGTATCCCTACATGTACCCTGCATGCCTTGCACTTGTGCACTGTAAAAGACTGTTTTACAGTACTTTAGGTTGAAAAAACCCCTTTCATTATTTTATATAGTATTTCCCATACCCAAAATAGGACAATTTCTAAAGCCAAAGATCAATAAATGTTTATTGTCTATCAGTGTGATTTTTTTTTGTATTTTGTGTGATATCTGCTACTTTTTATCAACTTTTGCAAAATCTCCAAAGAGCATGTGATAACCAGGCTTTTGATCAGTTTCTCTACTAGTCTAAGTTGTTTGCTTCTTTTAGAAATAAGTGAGTAGACCATTTATCCCCTTCTTGTTTGGGGTACAGCAGAATAAACAGTATCATGTGAACAGCAGTCTACCCTCAAGGAACCACTTACAGATTTCATATGAATGTTTTCATTTTTGAGTGTTTCACAATCTAAATTTGGGAACAGTTTCTGTGGAAAAGATTGGCTATACACCGTGGTGAGTGGAAGAAATTCTGAGTTTCCCAGTACACTCACAGGATTTGTCACTTTTCTTCTTGACTGTCACCCTTCCTAACAGAAAATCACTTAGGGGTTGTATTTGCTTCTTACAAAAAGAAATATGTTTAAAAACATTACATGGTCTCTTCTGTGTGTTTCATCCTGACAATACTAAGAAGGACTATGTTTAATAACATCTTGTAACTTTTGGGGTTGTTTTTTTTTTTATTTTTGGAATATCACATTTGATTATGCATGCATTTTCTTTCCATGTGTGCAGCACATGCAGGTGAATGATGCCAACATTGCTCAGATAGTTTTGCAGCAGTAGAAGAAAAATTCCTTGAGAAAACATCCTCCTTTAACCTAAAACCAAAGACCCCTTCAGTTGCAGGCATCAGTCCTGTTGCAGAGATAAGTGTGCCACAGTCCTAAGATGAGCTAGTCTTGAGTGTTTGGGTGGGGATTTGAAAGTGTTCAATGCATTTGAGCTGTGGGTCCCCCTCCTGAAAGTGATCAGTCTCAGATAACAGGGTGAGTTTATAATCATGGTTGAGAGGAAGGTAATGAGCTCTGGTGAGAGATCTGCCTGTGTCTCAGAAGCTAGCTCAGACTTCATTTTTCTCTGAATTCTGCATCCTGAAGCCAGAGGCTGCCCTTAGACTCTACAATCCCCAGGACTTTGCAGTAGAATGGTAGTTTAGCACCTGAAAAATGGCAAAAACCTTGGCAGCGTGCTCATGTAATGGAAGCGAGCCTTGGATTTCAAAGGTTTCAATGATTTGAAAGCTCTTCAGCAAGGAAAACCAGCAAAACTGATGCCATGCAAGCATTCATGATTCACTGCAATAGCCTAGGAACTGCCCACTTTTTTGAAATGTTTTAGCAGAGTATGTCCCGTGGTAGCGGAAGGCCTGGAAGTGTATTCCAGCTAAGAGGGCAAGCATCTGGTACCTCTCCGGTACTGGCTGGTCTAGGCAGGGCTTAGAAAATGTTGAAGTTGTTGCTGGTTTGATTTGGATTTTATGAAGAATTTTCAAAGAAGGTACAACACACTTATTGTTTCTTGCCTTCTTAAAAGGCTGTTACCTGGTGGTTTGGAAAATAGATGCAGCAGAGACTGGGAGATGATTCTTTTGGAGGAATATTCATTCTAAATCTGCATTTAGAAATAGAAAGTGATGTTATCCTTATTCTGGAACTGAGGGTTAGTGTTTCGCAATCCTGTTGGGTCTGGAGGAAGGTCAGCTTTTTAGTTTCAAATGAGAGCCAGTCTACAATCTGTCTCCCTTTAAAGCAATCAGGAAAATAAAGCATCATTCTCTCTGAATTATGAGGTTCATAAGCTGCTTTCAGTGGCTCTGAATAACCAACCCTTGTCATGTTCCTCTCACCTGTCAAATCTGAAAGCAGCTTTTCAACAAGTGTAGAACTTTAGTGATTTCCTGAAATGCTCATTTTTATAGAGTTAGGGGGTATAGTATGTAGCAGTTGTGCATATGTCAGAAACTAAAAGAATTCAGGCTCTTAGTTGGATTTAGGCTGATCTTTTAGCATCAGAGATGTCTAATTGCTTCCCATTCATTTGGGTTATATTGTGAATAGGACAAACTTGCAAGTTTTGCTTATAAAATCCAGTTTTCTTCTTTGAGTGAGCACATGTTTTGATATCAGCCTGACAAGAAGAGTGAAATACAAAAATCTTCAGCCCAAACATCTTTATCTTGTCCTGGTTGCCAGTTTCCCTCTCCTCATGTTCTTGGAATGGGATTAAGCTGTTGTTTCCATTTTACAGACAGCATGAGCTCACAGAATTGGGAAAGGGGGCACAGGGAGGGGCAACAGCTGAATAATATGTCAAGGAATTTGGGCTGCAATTTACAGAATGAAAGAATCAGAAAGCAGTTGTTCTGGACAGGGATTTTTTGGCCACAGGAAAGCACAACGTGATTATCTGTCAGTTCCATGCACACTGCTGGAATCCATCTGGGATATGCGGAGTGAATGTCGCTCATTAAAAAACGAAAGGGGAGATTGTAGATGATGTGTAGTGCAGGACATACAGGACCAATGCCGTAAAACTATGCAGTGGCATGTGTTATTTTTCATATGAAAACCTGGAAAAATTGTGGAGCACTTAAGGACTAAAAAATAATTACTTTTAGTTAGAAACGTAAAAAAACACCTCTGCTAAGTTATCAAGGGAAAATTCAGAGTACCTTAACATGGAAAAAAAAACTGCATTGAGGAGTCCTGTAATCTTAGAGGAAGACAGAACAGGAACCAGAGAGTGGAACCTGACATTAGATAAATTACAGTAGTAGAAAATGTTGTTTTAACAGAGTGTCACTATTTGCATTTCAGCTTGAAGCAGTGAATTCTCCAGAGGGTGGACTTCATGCATCCTCTGTGCAAGGTGTAGTGGGTGAGCAAGTTGTTGCTCTCAATACAAGGGCAATTAACAAAAACTAAAGGAACCAGGGAACCAACAACTAAATCACTGTTTAATTCAATTTTATTCTAAGAACTGGAATTTTTGAACTTTTGTATTGACAGTGCTGTGGCTGCTTTCCCACATGAAAAATTTATTTGACACAGACTGTGCGTAGACGTTTTTTTATACTGCTTTGGTTTTAATGATCTAAGAAAGTTGTAGTGGTAAAAGATTTTAAAATACAAACGGTGGTAATGTAAATTTGAAAATAACAAAACATAAACTAAGGAAATGGGAATGTTTTATCTGTCTAGAGGCATAATAATATTTTAGAAAGGAAAATCTCTTAAATTCTTTTTCTAAATGCTGCTGAATTGAACTCCATTGAGCCCAGTTTTTAGCTGCGGAGTTGTGTTTTCATTTTAGCAACCTCCACAGGTGCCTCATATGTCCCCCCATGGACACATTAGGCCAGCCAGCCCAGGCACATTTACCATCTCTCTCTGCATCCTATACTCGTGTCCTCCTCCCCCTCAAGGAGGGACACCAGGCACATATACTCCCACACCTGTCTGTAATTACAGATTTACACAACTATTACTCACCCTTTGTATACTCATACAGACTACTACTGTGTGCTCCCCTCCCAGATGATCATCTCCCACGTTTTAATTGGACAGTCCTATTAATGTATATCACAATTAACTTTGCTTGTTGTTTTGCAACAACTTTGCAACCCTGGCTCTTAGTGGCTGTTGTGGTTTCACCTCAGTTGGCAGCAAGACCCCACACAGCCACTCGCTCACTGCCCCACCAGCAGGATCGGGGAGAGAGTCAGAAGTATAGAAACTACAAAACTCGTGGGTTGAGATAAAGACAGTTTAATATGGAAAGCAAAAGCCACGCAGACAAGCAAAGCCAAACAAGGAATTAATTCACTGATTCCCACGGGCAGGCAGGCACTCAGCCATCGCCAGGAGAGCAAGGCCGCATCACACAAAATGGTTACTCAGGAAGACAAACACCATCACCCCCCTGCTCTTATACCTTCTTTCCCCCACTTTATATACTGAGCATGATGTCATAACGGTCTGGAATATCCCTTTGGTCAGTTTGGATCACCTGTCCTGCCTGTGTCTCCTTCCAACCTCCCATGTGCTCCCAACTTTCTTGCCAGCATGGCAGTACGAGAAGCAGAAAAGATCTTGGCTCTGTGTAAGTAAGCCCTGCTCAGCAATAACAAAAACATATCTATATTATAAAACCTGTGTTCGGCACAAATCCAAAACATAGCCCCATGCTAGCCACTGTGAAGAATATTAACTCTACCTCAGCTCAAAACTGCACATCTGTATATTTGATAATTCTGAGATCCTTTTAGGGAGTACTGTTGCAAGACAATTATTTTATATATATATATTTCATTTTTTTAAGTGTAATAGTTTGCATTTTGTTGTGTTTCTTTTTTAAAAAATATTTGTTTTAGACCATTTCTCCAGGGTATCGAAGTTAACTTCAAATTCAAATGAATGATAACTTGGGTACATTAGGCTTAACATGTCTTCTACACAAACGTATGAGGATCATACAGTCATATAATAGTTTGGGCTAGAATGGACCTTTAAAAATTATCTAGTCCATCCTCCGAGATGTACAGAAAAATATTAAAGTGTGTTCTTCTCATAGGAGTGTGTGCACACATGCATTATATGTATATTTACATCTAAGTGTTTTTATACATAAACACCTCTCCCGTGGTGATCAGTGACCTTCCTCAAGCACTCCTGAATGAATACATCTAACTTTTCTTAAAATTCCTTAGTCTTTTTTTTTCTGTATCCTGGCCTGCCATTATGAAAAACAAACACAAGAAGAGCATTCCAGAAGCTTGTTTAATTTCCCTCTTAAGAACCAGCTATTAACTATCATTCTTATTTCCATTGTTCCTTAGACATTCTTAGGTTTCTTGGTTTTGTCCCTGTCTGCCTGTTGTAGATTTTCTTATGCTTCCTCTTATTTTTTTGCTGTTGTCTGCTTTTGTTCTGAGTTTGGTTATGAAAGAAATCCAGCTTTCTTCTTGCTCTGATTCCATTTCTCCTTCCATGTTATTATTTCTCCTATCCGTTGTTATTTATCATGTCTCTTAACTTGCACTAGAAAAGTCACTTTTCTTCTACTTTTTATAGAAAGAGCTGTTGAAAGATTTAAAACACACTTAGGTCACTCCACAGCATAAATTTATCATTTTGGGAAACCTTGTAAAGTCCAGCTTTACTGCCTTTTGTAAAAATCTCCAGTGTCTGGCAGCTCTATGAGTTTCTGATGTTTGCATCTATACAAAACAGAGTAATTGTAAACTGATGGGAAAAAGGATTTTTTTTACAGAACTAATAGTTACTTCCAGTTATGCTTTATCATTTTTAACAGATTTTGATTAACACGGTGCTTTCAATCCGTGTTCTCTTAACTTCCCAAGGAACTTAAGAAGCTTGTACGTGTTTTCTGTCCGTTGCAGAGCTATATCAAGAAAGGCAGCAGCCTTCTGTGGAAGGCATTAAATAGAAATAAATATGCTCAAAGTCAGCTGTTGATGCCTGTGATGCAGAGCTATGCTAAACAGAGCAGCTCTTCAGTGCAGGAAGAAGAGCCCTGCAAGTTGGCCTATTTGCATAAGTGGATTTAGTAATATTTCTGCTTTTTAACAAACAAATTAGGTTATATTTACATCAGTCTGAAATACAGTGAAATAAGTTTTGAAATGGTCAGGGCACATGTTGCTTAAATAAAATGTTTTTTTTTTAATATATGTTTAGTCTCTACAATCTTGTTTTTACTTCCATCTTCTGTTTCCTTTGATTCTACTACATAAAATAGTAAAAGGTTGATTTTTTGCAAGCTCTTTACTGAGAGAGGGATATTACATCTGAGAAAATGACTATGCTAAGCTTTTCAGATACAAATTGCTCATAGTCTTAAAATATAAAACTAGCTCTTAAGATGTGTTTTAAACTATTTTAAAATTACTTGACTAGGTTTCATGGTTGCACTATCTCTTCAGCCTGTCTGCTGTCTGGTGAAAAATTAAATGCAAGATGGGAAGAGAGGGGTAGAATCTGAATGCTGAAAAAAAGCCACTGTTGGTGCATCTGAAAAATGATCACTATGCAAATGACCTTTCCTTTAGGAAATTTTAAAATAATGAAATCACTTTAATATACTTCTAGCAGGTCATTCAATTAAAAAGGTTTTAAAATTAAGTTTCCGCTGCTGAACAAACAATGTTGCAGTGAATCTGAATTAGCAATGTAAGTAGTTTTTTTGGTGGGTAAATGTTAGACCATTACACGGTTAGAAACGTGGAGAGAGAGTTTTACAGGGTGAAGTGTTCAAGCCTGTCTACCTCAGCGTAAGGAGAGGTCCCCTGTGTGGAGGCCCTGGTCTTTTTTTTGCTAAGACTTTTTTAAAACTTGGGCATATGTCTAACTGGCTAAGCAGAAGCACATTAATACTGGGTTTAGATGGAGCAGTGTTGAGCCCAGTGTGAATCCCAATTGAATTCTCCTTAATTTTCCCCCATAAAAAGTCACCCTTCAGGTGAGTGCTGGACATTGCCCAAAGGATGAGAAGCTATCCAGGATGCAGCAGGTTCTCCTCCTATGTCCTGGGGAGAGATGGGTATGAGATCCATCACTGTCATCTGAGAGTTATTTCAATTCTATTTCATGTAGCACATGTAGTTCCTTTTCACAGGACTGGTTTTGAACTCTTGAGGTACCTGAGAACTGTATGTGCTTACTTTTGTCAGCATTTTCTTTTTTATGAAATGTTCTGCAAGATGCCTGTTCTGATCCTGCTGCAACCCATGCTTTTTCTTATTCTTTGAATGAATTAGCATGTTCTGATAGGGTTTTTTTGACCTGTATGTCACTGATAAATACATATGTGTCTCACAGATTGCATGCTTGGAAGGTTTTTAAGGGAATCTGGGCAGTGATGTTCAGTCCCTGCTGAATCAAAAGGGATGAACTTTGATTAGTTTGAAAAAGGGAAGAAACTTTAATTGAAGTTTTTGCAATTTAGTGACTGTTTTTTTGTGTTGTGTGATGCAAAATGTATTTCACAAATTAGCTTGAAATACTGATTTTAAACTCGCTTGTAAAAACCAAGAGTAAGCATATTTAAAAACTGATTAGAGCTGTATGGAGCTGTTCCCCAGAGACTTGAACTCTGGAGCATATGCTCTCCCACTCCCAGCTATCTCCATCATTGCTGGTTTGCCCATTCAGTTCATAGCTGGCTCACCTTGCTCATTTGTGCTGACTTAGTTTAACTGATTACTTCAGTTGGCCATGGAAGAGAAGGGGAGAAAAAAAAAAGAGGGAAAAAATAAAATGTTGCTGCTGCCAGTTCTGTCAATGCAGTCATTTTTCTCACTTGCAGCTTTCTCTGTTGTTTCACATTGATGGCAAAAAGGCTTTTTTTAGACAAGAAATTGAACTATCCCATTCTTCTTTAAATAAGAGTTTGGGATTTTTGTTGTAATAGATTTCTTAATTGAATTTGAATGAATTTCATGTTCTTTTGAGTTTTTCTGAATTTTTTCCTCCCCCACACCAATACTCTTTTGCTTTAGTGGTGAGACTCAGATATCCATTATTCACACAACTTTCTAGTTAAGAATGTCTTATCTAGACAATTCAATACTGCTCTCTGCTGTGTCTTGTGAGTTATAGGAAAAAAATGTTAAGCCTAATATATTTGTTAACATATTTTCAGTACCCAGCACATCATGCTTCAAGTGTAAATCTTCTCCTGACCATAAAACACTTTCACTACTAAAGGAATATCTCTGAAGACTGTCCAGCCCCCTCCTGGTTTGTTTTTTTTGGGGATTTTGCTCATGAAGTGGATATTAACCAAAAAAAAAAAAAGATAGATTAACTGATATTGCATAAGATAACTGTGTTTTTGGTTTTTATAATCCTCAAAGTTTTTTGAATTTGATTACATAGGAATCCAGACAAGGGACTTCTTTTCTTGCGTTCTTATGACCACTGTTTTCTTTTTCTTTTTTTTTCACTCTGTGAATAACAAAAATGACAAGGGAAAAATACAGAACCATTTCACACCTGAGCTTGAAGGAGTTGAATTGCCATCATTTTGAAGATGTGCCTTTTATATGTCTGCAGTGGTTAAGAAAGATTTTGTGGAGCACAAGCATTTGGAGCATGAGCGTTTTAAAGCAATTCAAAGTTATTGAAGAGCTACAGATTTTGTAAAGTGCTTCAATTCATTAGTGACTCAAGCGGCATTGTACTGAGTTTTGTAGGGCTCTTAGCATGGTCGTATGCACAACCTATAAATGGTCCTCTAATTTCTCCTGGCGTTTTTCCCCTCTCTGCATGTTGGTGCTGTTGCTGTAAGTGTGCCTCTGCTAATACAAACATTTCTGTTGAGCAGCAGCATCCTGCACACAGACGTAGCCTGGCCCAGGCGAAAGGAAGAGCGATTATTGCACCTCTACCATCACATTCTGATGCTGGTGGTGACATTAGTCATGTGAAAGGTGTATCACCCCCCTCTGTGGAAAAAAGAAGGTGCATTTCACCCTCACATGTCTAAAGACTTAACAGTTTGCAAGTCTAATATAAAAGAAGACTTTCTATTAAAAAAAACCAAAAAGTAATTCTGGCACACTTAAAAAAAAAAAAAAGTACTGTTGTCTCTTTCTTACTAATTATTCTGGACGTGGAATCACTTTCCTATTCAGAGTGGTCTTAGAAATTGTAGAGAAACTGTCCCCTCGTGTGATGGCATGATTTGGTTATTTTGAGTGTAAATCACATCTTTCCCTCGATTTTTCTCCTCATTTTGAGAAGCAACATGAGAATAGTTCAATTTACTTGGAAATTTCAATTGTCCATTCTAGTCAGGCAGGAGTGCCTGAAAGTTGTGGGTTTATAATACAAACATTCTGCCTCACAATAATGAGTATCCACATATCCCATCAATAGTGCATTTCCTACTCAATATTACACAGAGCAAAGTAAATTTCCTAACAAATTTACAATAAGTTTACTGTAAAGGCATGATTTTTTTTTTCACCATTAGACATTTGGGATAATCTGTGCCATTTTTTTCCTGGGTTGTTGTTGTGGTTTGCCTCTGGCCAGATGCCAGGATACCCACCAAAGTGCTCTCTCACCTTCCCTCCACCAAGTAGCAGAGGAGAGGGGAAAAAAAACATCAAGGAATTCATGAGGATAGATAAGGGCAAAACAGACTCAATGTAGGGAATAGAACTTAAATTTATTACTATCAAGATAAAAATTAAGAGAGTGAGAAATAAAACAGTCTTAAACAAACACCTTCCCCCCCCTGCACCCCTGCTTTCTTCCGAGTTCTCCCTCCTCCCCCCAACAGTGCTGGGGGACGGGGAAGGGGGGGAGGGTCACAGCCAGTTGTTGCTTCTGCCACTGTTTAAAGTGAGTCCATCTCTTGGACAGCAGCTCTTCCCAATCCACTGTCCCCGGGGTTACTCCTCCGTTGGATACATGGGGGTCTTTGCACCCCAGCGGTCCTCTATGGGCAGCAGGAGGACAACCTGCTCCACCATAGTCTTCACCCGAGGCTACAGAGGGGTTGTAGCTCTGAGTCCTTCCCCTGCTTCTATGGGGTTCCTTCCCACGGGAGCCAGTCCTTGATGGACTTCTCTCTGTGGGTCACTCCCCCAAGGGGGTGCAATTGGTTTCTCTTGGAATTGTCCGGGAAATGCAGTGGCAACATCTTCCTATTTCCGTGCAAGTGACTTAAATATATGCACTGATGAATGTAACAGAATTACTCATATGTTTTGTGTTAAACATAATTACTTATGCTTAATTGAAATTTATTTAATTAAACATAATTAAGCTTAATTATTAAACAGAAAATGCCTTTGAATCTGATTAATCAAAGTTATTTTGAGAGTGTCAAATAATTAAGAACCTTATAATTCTGTACCTTTAATCAGATGCTAAATCAAATAATGTCAAACAAGGTCTGACTCACCAAAGCAAAAAGGTTTTTCTGATGTTTTGAATTGCATCATTTCGGTACTTCGCAAACTTTTAGGTTTACAAAATGAAGAATCAATTCCTATATACTCTGAGTTCTGCAAAGAGTGAACTAAATAAAAAAGTTAGAAAAATAAATTTAAAAAAAGAAAAGGAGGAATTGAGCCGTCTGTTTTGTGTGGCTATAGGTGTACTTTGCTGCTGGCTGCAGGGCTAACCCCAGCAACAGTTTGTGGTATGACTCAGCTGGTTTGAAGGTCTGACATTTTTACTAAATGGGTTTGGTTCTTTTTTTTTTTTTAGAGTGTGTCATTATTATGGCCCATCACATGGGGCTACCAAGGGTCTGAAGCCATTAACTTGAAGCTTTTGGGGGTGCTGTGTCATGCAGATATAGCTGACAGCTTCCATCGCCTCTGGTCTGTGGACAAAAGATTTCAGTGTTCCTTGTTGTTAGTCCTGTACCTTTTCTGGGAACAGGTTTTGACTTTAAAAAGTTAAAGGATAATTTTTTCTGCATTTGACGACTGACAATTTAATAAATGGTTCTGCATATGCAAGAAGAACCCTTTGGGAAAAAAAAAAGATAAAAATAAAAAATATTTTAAACAAGGGGATCCTACAATATTTCTTTTTTATCCCATTTTACCTGTAAGAAGGCAACACATATTGGCTTTTAAGGAAGGTATGGATTTGAGAAATATAAAGGTTTGTTTTACATTGTTGTTGATGATCATGATATTAAAAATAATAAATAATAGCAACTCATATGTAGAAAATAGCAAGCCCATGTGAACTAAGTGCACTAGCTACAAATGTTCCCATATTTTCCAGTACAAAGCATTACAGTCCCAGTGACAAAATCAGGAGTGAAGGTAAAGTGCCAGCAATTACTCCAGAAGTAGAACATCTCCATTGGAGTCTTTTTGTTGTCTGATGCTTGCACATCACTTGCTGGAGGTGTAAGCGGGAGATCAGTGGACCTGGGCTGCAGCAGGACCCCTGGGTGACCTGTGCTGGAGTCTTCTTCCCTGGCACACCCCTCCACGCCAGTCCATGGAGGGACATGGGGTGCTCCTGGCCCTCCAGGGATGGCTGTTGCTCTACCAGCACACACTGCAAAGTACCCAACATGCTCCAGCATCCAGATCATCAAGTGAAAAAATTGCTTTTGTTCTCTTGTAGATAACCAAGCCTAGAAAAACAGAACAGTGCTAGCCTAGTAAGATGGTGGTGTTTTAACAGTGCTTTGCACTTTTTTCAGATTTTTTTTTCATCAAAGCAATGAAGCCTGTGTGGCATTTGACTATATTTAATTAATGTGGTCTCTTTCCTCTCATTTTTGCTACCCTGCATGCATTCCTCTATTCAAAAAACTTCCCATATGAGCCCAGACAGATCTGTACCGCCTGGGTCAGGGAAGTGACTGGTCACCACTCCTTCTTATGGAATAACATCAGAAGGAAAACATGAGAAGAGTTGCGAGAAGGTAAGATTTGTGTGCACAGCTCTGACAAAGCCCCTCAATCCAAACCCTGACAGGTTCTACTCATTTTGGGACACAGAACATATTCCTGTTTCCCAGAGATGGATGTGAAGTTGTTTTATTGCTGGAGAAAGAGTCCAGAGAGGGAGCATCCACAGCATCCTCTCTAGACCATCACCTCATAGAAATTTTCCCAACTTAAAAAGATTTCTACATTCAAATTTTCTAGTAGGAAAAAGCATCTGGAAAGTAAAAAAGAAACCAACTATAAATTCTGATCTTTAATATTTTCAGATAGCTCTTTGTCACCACTTCCCTGCTGTTGAAAGGGATCCATCTCAGGGGCTGCTGAGACCATTGTGGGTTGAATGAAACTACTCTTGCCAGAGTTTTCCTGAAATCATACAACATTGCTATAGGAGTTTCAGCAATCATTTTGGTGTTTCGCCTCTGTGATGTCTACCTTTGCTGCCCAGGCTATTTTGGATTAAACTGGATCCTCCTGACGCACAACAGTTTCAGAATATTGCTGAAGAAGAAATTCTTCTTAATGTTGATATTCTTGGGTCCTTTCTTTAAATTGTTGTGAATAAATATTTTGTAAGAATATGTGTTTAGAACTGAAGACAGGTTAAAATCCTGTCTGGCTTTATTTGCCATTTTTTCTTTCGAGGGTGGGAAAGCTCTCCCTCTGCAAACTTCTCCTCTCAAACCTGAAAGTTTGTTATAGTTACACCAACTAGTGGTTACAGTATAAACCACTGTGTGTTTTGACACAATCAGGCTGCAATTAAACTATTTCTTTTTAACACAATTGCTTCAAAAAAGTATTGATCTGGCTGAAGGAAGGAAAGTTTCTAGCTGTTGTGCAGACTGCTGACACCCACAAGGACACATCTCACATAGCCCTTGATTGCCTAATTGTTAAAACGAAGCCTTCATTCTCAAGGGAAAATTGCAAAATAATGAAATGTATTAATGTGCTCTACTCCAGCAGTCATGTATCTCCCAGCTGAATACTTTCAGGCCACTGCCAGGAGTGGGCAATTCTGACATGATAGACCTTTCCCATGAACTTCCACAAGCTGCACTTTTACCAAAATGTATCCCATGGCCTGGAGATCCCAGCACAGCTCCTTTTAGTTCACACAGTGTTTGGTGCTCTGCCAGGCAACTCTCCATGAGCTCTCTCCTCTCTATGGAAAGGGGTTGCCATACCTGCAAAAAGCCTGTTTTTTCCCAGGGAAGCTCGTTGTATCTGTCTTGACAAACACAGCAGAAGAGGGTTGATTGGGAAGGTACAGGTGATCCAATTGATGCACAAGAATAAAGCAACAGTTAGCAACAGTTGAAAAATCCCTGCAGGAATGTATTGATTTAAATGAAGTGTGTTTTGGATTAACAATTGAAACTTCATAAAATCAAGTGACCTGGTGCTCTGGGTTATAATAAGCCAGTAGCCTGTGTCATTTTGCAAACAAATCTCTTGTTAGCAAAAAAAAAAAAAAAGGCAGAAAGAAAAATTATGCACACCCATCCTTACCTTATTAATTTAATCAGTAACCATAGTGGTAGTTTTCTGAAAAGTCTTTTGACTAAGTCACAAAAAAGTTGGCGATTTTTTAAAAGAGGATTTGAATTTTTGCAGTTCCCTTTGGAATCCTGTAGTCTGTGCTATTTATAATTATGATATTGATTAGAAATATCTACTTCTTCTATCATACTTCTGTTATGAATCGAAACTTACATGTATCTGTACTTGTTATCCTAACAAAATCTATATTTTTTTAAAACAAAAGTGTTTATTTTGCATTTTAAAAAGCTAAGCATCTTCCTGGCATCTTTGCAAAAGGGCTTTCAAGCTTTCAGTTCCAAAATGCTGCAAAAGTTTTAGTTAGAAATAAAGAGAAAGAAAATTAGAAATTTTATTAAAATTATGATTTAATGATATTAATCTCCCATGGTTGAAGTGGATGATGGAAAGCAAGAAGCAGGTCAGTTTATATGTTTATAATTATTTAGGGGAAAACACAGAGGGAAAAAATAGAAAGTGTCTTTTACATCTGTATTTCATATTGAATTTAATAAAAAAATCCCTGTGGGAGAAAAATGCAGGAGTTAATGTCACAATTCTTCTCATTGAAGTAACTCACTTTTACAAGGCATCCATTGAGTAGGAGGTCCACTTTTAACAACACTTTTAACAACAAAGCAAATACTGGAATAATTGTGATCCATAAACCATCCTGGATTTCTAAACAGAATTATGAAAAGCAAATAAGTAACTCGAACATGATTTAGTAAAGTAAGTGGCCAGTCTTCATGAACGAAGATCTGGGAAAGGTCTTTTTACCTTTCAAGCCTGCGCAATGGATTTTTTAGGTGA
>JAWWLV010000100.1:330069-341868 GCA_035041135.1 Platyrinchus mystaceus | reverse complement strand
TAGATGGATGGCCTTAGGGGCTGACGAGCTCCATCTGCCCGGGGGACCCTGAAGCAGGAGCGGGATTCGAACCTGTGACCTTGGTGCTGAGAGACCAGCATCTTAACCGCTAGGCCACCAGGGGTCCCCCCACATGATTTAGTACAGATATGCAATACATACAACTAAGCAGAGCTCTGTGCTGGGTGGGGATCATAGCTACTACTATTAAATTATTCAAGTACTGTAATATAGCGTTTTATTCTTCAAACTATTTTAACCTACTTGAGTAAAAAGCTGTCTGTAGAGCAAACTAGAAATTACTATTATAATATTTATAACAAATAATGTGATGCCTCACATTAAGATGACTTTAGTTTGCAGCTCCTTCAGCTTCAAGTGAATTGAGGAGGGAATAGCAGCAACATCTGCTTTAAAAGAAACAGCGTTTCTGTGATTTCACTGTCAAGTCAATATCGACACGACCTTCTGACCTTCCCCTTCTGTCCCCGTCCTGGCGAGAAAAGATGGTCCTGAACTTCTGGGATGCCGTAGGAAAACGACCTCAGGGCACCCTTCTTCCTCCGTCCTCCTCTTTCTTGCCTCCTGCATCCCTTTGGTAGTTTATTTTTTGTGCTGTGTTTTTTTTTTTTGTTTGTTTTGGGGTGGTTTTTTTTGTTTTTTTTTGTTTTCTGGTTTTTCCCCCTAAGTTTTTTTGTTTGGGGTTTGTTTGTTGGAGTTCTTTTTTCATTTGTTTTTTTTTTTTTTTTTTTCCTTTTGCTGAGTTTGGGAGGGTGAGAGAGTGAAGTTTTCTTAGGTTTTTGTTTTTCTTTTACCCATTTGTGTGGGAGTTTATTGTTTTGTTTGAGTTTGTTTGGCTGGTTGGTTTTTTGTATTTTTTGGGGGGTGGTTCTTAGTGTTTCTTTTTTTAATTTGTTTGTTTTATTTTTTCTTTGGGTTTTGGGGGGGGAATTGGGGGAGTTTTTGTTTATTTTTGGTTTGCGGTTTTTTGGTCCTTTTGGTTTTAAATTTTTATTTTGTTTAGAAAGGCAGGTCTCAGAGCTGTGCATGTGTGAGGTGCTGTGCGCATTCCCTTCCACGCTCTTCCCTCCCCTTGTACCGCTCAAGTTGGATACAGGCTGCAACGCACAGTTCATTCTTTTGGCAGCGTTAACCAAATTAAAAAAATAAAAAAGATAAAAAAAAAGAAGAGGGGAAAAAAGAACAAAAGGAAAAAAAAAAGAGGGGGATGAAAAAGAAAAGGAAGGCGTTTTCCAGGCTGATTCCCTTCTGTGACAGAGGGGAGAAAGTATCCTCAGAGAAAGCAAACGCTCCAGGAGTCATATGACAGAAAGAAAGAGGAGGGGAGAGAGTGGGTGCCCTGGGACCCCTTTGCCCCGAAAAATGCCCGAGGGTGGGGAGGGGAAAGGGCAGTTCCCAGTGTCCCATGGAGGGAGAATGGCGAAGATACTGGCCTTAAACAGCCTTGAAATTTTCCTCTTTTTTTTCCCTACCAGTCAGTTTACATGTTCTGGGAGCCTTGCAAGGCAAGGACAAGATGGCAGGAATGGCTAGAAGGAATAGATTAAAACCCTATGCTTTTTCACCTTTGCTTTGTAGAAGTTTTGTGTGATTTGCACTTTTTGCCTGGGAAGTGTTGCAGGACCAATCTAGCAATAATTTCTGAATTGTCATCACCTGGGCTTTTCATGGATCATCTTGACACTTGCTTATTTATTTTTTGTGATGATGACCAGAGCCTGAGAATAATTCTTCTATGTCACAAATGATTTTCTGTATTTTCAATATTTCTGTTCTGGTCTGTAAAAGTATTTTGCACACACAATACAATGTAGAGTTGATTTTTGTTTTGTTTTGTCTGTTTTGGTTTGTTTTTGTTTTGGTTTTTTTTGGTCTGTTTTGAATAAAAACTATTCAAAATGGTTTCTTCAATAAATATACTAATTTCCATGCTAGGTTATTTTTGGTATTAAATAATGCTCATGTTAACATCTTTTAAAGGGAAATGTAACTAATGTTTTACTACTACTATAAAATTCATCTACAGATGCAGATGATGAAATAATTGGAGTAAATGAGTTTAATAAAATGTTCAATGTGTGCTCAGAAAATATAAAAGAAATGTGAGAATTCATTATTTTGATATCTCTTTGGAGGTGGATTTTTTTCTTCAGTATAAGTATAAAACTGACTTTAAAGGATTTTCCTACATATGGTTGTAATGAAATGAAACCTTATTCTAAAGAGCAAAGAACAGATAACTGAGGCATCAGTCTTGCCTTCACATGGTCTATGAAACCCTCAGACTCTGCTCTACACCCCGTCATCCTCAAATATGTTTAGTGATTTCAAGGTTCAAATATTTGAGCAGAATGGGAAAGATGCAGGAAGGCCATGAAAGTGTTGTGTTTTAATCATTCCATTTTTCAGTATGGCCCAGAGAAGCTCCACCACACATCATGCCTATGTGCTGTCACCACCAACAGTGCCACAAAATGACAGGTTTTCTCCACCATGCTTTCATTAAACTTAGTCATCATTCATCTCATGAAGTTGATTTTACAGGCTAGAAAATTAAAGCTTACCTTGAAGTGGTAAATCAAACTGCTAAAAAAAATGGCTGTTTGAGTTAGGATCCACTGTCAGGGGCCATGTGAGTATATAGAGATGCCCATATCTTATGGAAATTTTGTTGATCTTTGTGTTAAAATTTGTCTTGAGGTCCTGGAAGGAGTAAGCAAGGCTCAAGCTTGCTTTTAGTGCTTTTGAGAAGCACTTGTTCTGAGACCTTTCCATCACATTCTTCAGAGACACATAAACATTACAGGATAAGTAAAAAAATTATGAGAAATTAAATGAAAAAAAAAATCTGAGCGAGGAAGGAAAATATCTTCCATCTCCACAATGAATTATTTTTAAATGGCCAAGCTGTGCGTTGGTTTAAGAGGACAGTAAGACTGTACAACTATAATATAGTATTGACACAAATTGTCTACTCTTTGTGTTGGTGTTGTTGGCTTTTTTAAAAAAACAAACAAGGTGAACAACTCTCTAGACTTGGCTCTACAAAAAAAAAAATGCTGAAAAGGATTAATATGTTGTGTGACATTCAGGGATACACTGCCTCTGTCTCACATAGAAGTCATTGAATGAATGAAGTCACTTACTTGGGTTGATGGGAACATAATTTTTGGTATATACTCATCACAATCTTCCCACTGATTCTGGCAGGTTTTTTGGACAGGGATTCATCATTATTTGACACTAGATATTATATTTTTAGCAGTGCACAGTTTTCTTCTGGAAAATGTGAAAGAATGAGAGTGGAACCTTTTACAAGATGGAAATTATTAAGGCCATCACCCTGGTACTGAACCATTTTTAGGTTGATGTAGTGCCATGAATACATTTATCAAGTGTTGGATAAGCTGGGTTTTTGGTTTTGTTTGTTTTCTCCGTGATTTCTATGATGTAACCCATTCAGGAGAAGTTTCTGGGATTATCTTCACATTTCTGGTGTAAGTTTATTCACACTTGATTTCTAATGATTCTGTGCAAATCATTCCCTTGCACTTGTGGTTTTCTTCAGTCTTTTTCCGTCACCTTGCCCAAGTATTTCCAGAGGGTAATCATATTCTCCTATGGTTTTTGAAGGATAAAATGTCTCTTTGAAGGCATTCCTTTGAGACTTAATACACTCATCGGTGTTGGAAGCAGAACATGATATATGTAACATAAATCAGCAAAAATGGAGAAGCACCTAAAATGTTTCTGTAAATACACACAGAGCAGATCTTCCGGAAGGCACAATTTTAAAATACTCTGGTGGTGACAAGTATGTCTCTGTCAGTATGTCAAGCTTGACACTCCATTGCCTTTGCAGAAAATAAAATTGGATTTCAGTGTTTTATGAAATTCACGTCTCAGAGTCCTTAGACAACTGTGAGAGTACACAAACCAGAGAGAAATAACATCACAGCATGTAAGAGAAGCCACTTCTGCACATGAATTGACATTTCAGGTTTGGATTTATAGACAGTAAACATAATGCTAAGTAATTTTAAGACTTTACTTTTAAGCTGCACTAAACCAGCGAGTCAATTTTTTTTGCAATGCTTCAGCACTGAAAAAATAACATCTCAAGACCTGTGTGCAGCCTTAACAAGCAAGGAAAGCTCAGAACCGTACCTGACAAGACCGCCAGATGAGCTGAGGAAACATTGCCTTCAAGAATTAAATGCAGAAGCTCCTTTAGCTCGTGTAAAGTACTCTGTGCCATTTGCAATGGTACTTGGAGAAAAAGTAGGCTGGTTTTTAATTTTAATGTTTAAATACATCTCTGGTTTGGTTTGTTAAATGAGAACAAGCATTTCAAGTGAATGACATCTAAAAACAAGTACATTGCTCTATTTACTCTAATATCAGCTCAAGAATAGGGATATCAATGCCTAAGATTTCATCTTTCTAGCATTAATACAATTTCAGCAGTTATAAAAAGTCTATCACTTTGTTTTGTCTTCTAAATGTGCAACCTCTTTATTGCATCCCAATCCAACAGGATAAATGTGGAAGTGATATTCAGGTCCTGTTATTTTGAGAGGAGAAGTGATTAGGACTGGAAAGAAGAATGGATTACGACAAGCCCTCCTGAGGTACTGGAAAATATCAAAGTGGTGCGGAAGAAGAGCAAGGAGCATTGCTACTTTGGTGATGACAACTGTAATTTTTTTGCAGCTCTGAGTATTGTTGACCCTTGTCCTTGTGTGAAAGGCATCATGGGGTTGTCTTCCCCTCCAGCGTTGCTCCTGCTCCACTGTGAGTCTGACCTTTTCTCCTTCCAGCCCTATCTTCCCTCTGGCCAGGCCCTTCCATTTCTCCTGTCTTACCTACTCATATTTTTCTAATCTGCAAAAGCGCAGTTCCACCTCTGAATTCCTGCTTAAAATCTCCATCCCTCTCCCCAGATGTCTCTTATTTTTCTTGAGGTTTTATTAACTCCCTGCAAGGAGTACTGGCAGTATCTGAAAGGCACCCTCTGCCTCTTGTCTCCCTCTCCTTGTTTAACGGCCATTTCTGATGGTAGCCCCTGCTGTACTTGTAGATTTCCAAAGTCCCCTCCAGTTCAGGTTTATCCTGTCATGTTTCTTCTTCCCCTCTTTCCTCTTATTAACCATCTCACACTGACTCCACTTCTGGGATCCCTGCTGATCTTCTCTGTGCTGCCCTTCAGGCAGCCTGCCATCCTACATCTCCTAAATGATGAACAGAGCTCATTTCTCCCCATTCACACCGTCATCCTCCCTTCTTTTGTCTCCAGCATCCTTGATCCCATTGCCCAGTCTCAACACTCCAAATTCTTCCTTCCTCCCTGACAACTTCTTTAGTACCTTCTGGTCTGAATGTTAAATATTTCTTCCCTAACAAAAACTCTTCTATGCCCTTTTTTCCTTTTGTTTTTTCCTTATGAAGATGTTGTGGGTTAACTCTGGGCCAATTTCTCTCACCCCCACACACAATTACTATAACTTGAGAGAAGGTTTATGCAGGCAAAAGAGATCTGATGTGGGAAGAATAATATGAGGATTTATTACTAGCAAAATAAAAACTAAAGAACTATATATACAACAATTCTAATTAGGCAGAAGTGCTATGTATTTATGGAAGTACCCCTTCCCCCTTGTATCAGTTTAGGAAGAGAAGCAGTCTTTCTTCCAATTCCAAAACTACAGGTTTTCTAAATAATTTTTCAGCACTTGGAATTTTCTCTTCTATTATCTTTAGGACAACAGCTCCGATTTGTCGCAGCTGGAACTGTCTTTCTCTCTCTCTTTCTTCTGTGTTGACCTCAGGGCTGGGCCTGCCCCCTCCTGGGCTAAGACCGGAGGCTGCGGGTTACCCAGGCCTTGGGGGGATCCTCCATGGACTGCAAGGAGACACTTGCTTTACCATGGTCTTCCCACAGTTACAGGGGATAATGGCTTTTGAGTCCACCCCTGTTTCTTGTGGGGTCCCTCCTCACAAGAGACAGTCCTTGATGGACCTCTCTACTGTGAGTCCACCTTCAGGCAACAGTTATTCCATTCTCTGCTGCCCCTCAGGGTCACAAATTCAGCTGCACCAGCATAGGTCCCTCACTAGGATCACAAATTCTACCTGGGCTGACTTGCTCCAGTGTAGGTCTCTTTCTCCATGGGCCACAGGTCTCCAGCAGGACTCTGTTTCCTCTTAGGCCTCTCATGAAGTCACATCTTCTTCATGCATTCCTCTGCTTTGGTGTGGGCTCCTTCATGAGCTGCAGAGGGGGTCTCCACTCTCCAACAGTCTTTCACAAGTGGCAGGAGTTTTTAATTTTCAGTCTCTTCCCTGCTGCTCTTCATTGTCTTTCCCTGCTGCTCTTCAGTGTCTTTCCCTGCCTCGTTTGATGTTGTGCAGAAGCCGGTAGATGTGGAGTCATGGAATCAATGCAACAGGGACTCTTGCAATGCTGGACTTGTGGGATTGGCACACAGGAAAGTTTGGGTTGGACTGCAGTAACAGAACAAAATATTGTGCTTGAGGAAATTTATGGATTGCTAGAGGATGCTCCTTTTTGATTCTAGCTCAGACTCCTTTTGGTTTCACAGTCCTAATTTTATCATTTTTTTAAATCTTATTAATTGCTTACTTTGCTCATACAGGTAGTCCTTTCAAAATAAATGTAACTGAACAAGGAAGAAAAATAAGCTTCTATCAGTCAGCTAAATAAATATATAAAGTGCCAATTAATCCAAGGAAGAATCTAGGCTAAATCAGTTTCTAACATTTAGTGAACATTGGAGTATTTGCATAAATTAAATATTCAATATTCAATATAGGGAGTTGTGAATATATGCCAAGGTGTCGTGTATATGGCCATCATGTATGACATGTTTCCTGTAGTAAACAAGTCAGTCACCTCAGACTGAGCACCAAGCTGAGGTACACACTTCTGATCCAGGGACAGTGTGGGGCCAGGCATGACCTATGTGCCACAGATGCTGCATCACCCCCGAACTCCTGTTACTTGGAAGTCTAAGAACACTCCTGCCTTTTGAAACATATTCTGTGAAGGTCTTGCATCTTCCAGGCTCATACACTGACTTCAGTGAAGCTAAGCCTTCCACCTCTGCGTAGAGATCAATATGGGCCTTTTCATGAACAACAGGACTCAAAAAGAAGTTAATGAAAAAGGAGGCAGAAAAATGCATTTTTTCTGTTGTGCTGTGGCTTCCTTGTACATATTTCCCAGAAGTAGATCCTGATCATCTATGGCAGAAATCAGCTTCAAACTGTCTGCATATCTTAATGGTTGTGAAGCACTATGAATTGGTAATAGACTTATCACAAACTGAGGAAAGTATATGAAGACCCATGAAAAATAGAACAAAAGAACCTACCCCCATAAAGCAGTGCCTCTAGTTTCTTTTCCTGTAGGGCAGATTCTATGTGTTTTAAGAAAATGTATTATATTGGCTGTGTACCCTGTGCATCTCAAGACAAATGGGGAGACTGCAGAATTAGAGAACTGATCCCTTGTCTTCTTTTCTTCACTTCTACACAAAAGCATCAGTGAGAATGAAGTGTAAACTTAAACTGTCACTCTTTCAGCATTCCTCTAGTTGTGCCACAACTTTGGAATTTAAACACTGAATGCATTGCAATTCTGAGCTTAAAAAACACCTGAATCTTCCACTTTCCCCAGTCTTAAGAACTTCTGGGAGAGAAGTGGACAACTGCACAGCACCATGTAACAAACCTTATTAAAATGCAGGAAGTATTTTAAGGTTCCTAATTCTATTACAGTGTGGACAATGAGTGCATTTGTGTTAGTCAGCTTTCCCCTTTGAGTTTAAATTAATCGATGAATGGAAATTTGGGTGGCAGCAAAAAGAGGTACTGCAGATGATGAAGCGGGCAGCAAATGCGAGGACAATTTCTCTGAGGAAAAACACAAACCCCAACTTTTCCTCTGCCTCCCGTGAGTTTCCACTAGTTCAGAGTCTACATGTAAGTTTGGAGTTTTCTGCCTTTCCCCAACCCTTTAATTCTATTGCTTGGTGAGGAATCTCACATGATACTTTAACTCTGTGTCTGACTCTTGCAAAATATGTGGTGAGTAGCTGAATAAACTCACATGCATTTGTTCTGCCTCTTTCTGTATTAATGTACCTCACTGGCCCCAAAGCTGCTATTCACTATGATTACCAGATTGAATAACATACTGTTTTTCCTTCACCACCTCAGGATTTTCCCTACTGATTTGATTAACCTATCATACTGCTATTAACTGAAAACAAAAAACCTTTTAGATAATAATGTGACCTGAGTTTCAGGCCTTTAGCCATTGTGCCATCCATCTGTTGTTTGTGAGAATCACTTTCCCTGAAGGGAGATGGTGTGTTGAGGCTGAACATACCACCTGCCACTTGGCTCAGAAAAAAGCCCCTTTTACTCCCTGCTATGAATTAATACTATTGGGACACAGAAGCTTCATAGAAAACCTCAGAATTATGCAATTAACTGGTTTGGATCTCTGAGAACTAATCCTCATAGGTAGGAGGTGAAATATCAGGATGCATGGAGCAGAGGAGCAGGAATATTAGATATTTTTTATTTCTGGTTGCCTCCAAGAGTGTAAAAGACGTAGTCATCCTACAGTTCTGAGCATGACTGTTCCTCCCAGTCTTGCTGGTTCTGTCACTGCTGTTGGGAACAACATACAAGTGTCAATTTCTATACTGCTCCACCTATGAAAATGTAACACAACATCATATCAAAGTCTTTTAGTAAATCCTTCACATACAAGATTTGGCAGAGAGATCATAGAGGGTTAACAGCTACCGAGATGAGGCAGCTCTTGAGAGGAGAATTGAACTTTCTAGTAGTTCACAAGATTTCTATTAGCCATGAATCCTAAAATGCTGAGTGCTCTGTAAGTCTTTGCATGCATTTAATTTGTAGAGAGAAACAGCTTTAAATTAGAAACTTTGTCACTGAAACAAAACTGAATTTTTAATTTGTGAAGACTTAACAAATATTTGTGCTTCTTCACTAGGGGAATGTCAAACCTGGCCCTACCTCAGCTTTGTCAGCCCATTTCATTAAAACCTTAATTATTTAGGTAGCTAAACATGTAAATTGAGGGATAATGAACATTATTAAAATTGATACATATACTAAAATGGTATAATTCAATAAGTCACATCTGAGATAACACTATAGATGTTATTGTAGTCCATTCAGAATCAATGGATAAATTTGTATCTTGGAAGTATTTCAGTAAAAAATTGAATTAAATATTAACCAAGAGTTTACACTAAGGTATCTGCTGAAGAACATGCATTAATGTGAAGCAGGATGCAAAGAGGCCCTAATTTCATGGCCTAACAGCTTATTCATCAGTCCACCCTAACTTTCTTTCAAAATTACAAAAAAATAAGAAATTTGCCCAATAACAGATTTTATTTCCTCTCCTTCCTGCTCGCTGTAATACACAAACATGTATTGGATTACTCAGATTGCTAGAGTGATTGTTATGTGAAAAACCTATTTTACTAATTAATTTACTTTAAGATCTACATTAATAACAACCAGTTATAGCCTTCTAAATCAGCTAAGTTAATAATCTACATCCTAATGGAAAACAGCACTTAGGTGTGTTGAGTCACTCTCTAGAGTTGCTTATTACTTTCCATGAAAAAAGTTCAAGGCTCCTGACACTGCATTTGCCCACTAGGACAAAGAATTCCTTTTTACCCAGTTTCAACACTGTAAATACATGAATTGCACACACCAATTCATGGCTCGTTTATGTGGTCATTCCTGCCCATAGGGAAACAGATAGAGTCCCTTTTTCCCCTCATTGTACGTAAACAAATACTAAGTCAGCAAACTTTTCACTCTTCATAACTCTGCACTTCAACGTTTCTTAAAACAGAAATTCTGACAGAATAAAATATTAAATTGATGTTGAAAAATGAAGTTAATGTTCAAATGTTTATATATGTTTATATAAATGTTTATATATGACTAGTATATATTTATTTTAGTGCAGTTCAGTATAACCTTGAAGTTAGAAGTCTATGATGCTATCTCTTTTTGACCACTGTCCTCATTTAAGCCAGAGTAAATCAACTGATACAATTAAAGACAAAAAAAAAAATCACAAAATGTACTTTTTCTAACTGAATTTTATATTTATTTTCTTCAGGCATGTAGTAGGATTTTGAAAAAGACAGGATGACCTAGTAATATAAAGCCTTCCAGTACCAAAAAGGGCTACAAGAGAGCTGGAGAGGGACTTTTGACAAGGGCATGGAGTGACAGGACAAGTGGGAATGGCTTCAAATGGAAAGAGGGCAGGGTTAGATTAGATATGAGGAAGAAATTCTTTACTATGAGGGTGGTGAGGCACTGGAACAGGTTGCCCAGAGAAGTTGAGGATGTCCCATCCATGGAAGTGTCCAAGGCCAGGCCGGACAGGGCTCGAAGCAATCTGGTCTAGAGTAAGAAGGGTTGGGACTAGATGATTTTTAGGTCTCTTACAACCCAGGTAATTCTATGATTCAATGATTCTGTGATTCTATGACTAATCCCTGACATCTACTACTAAATCTTTTCTGGTAGCTGGAGAGACACGACTATACATTTGTGTAGAGCATAAAATGTGTCCCTGTGTAAACCTGGATTATTAGTAAGGTTATGCTGTAGAGAAATCTGTTTTAGGAATGACTTGTAGAGGGAAATAAATTAACAAGAAATGTACTTGATTAATTTCCTTTTTTTTTTCCTTTGTGGTGTATAAGAAGCATCTATGGGAAGAGTTTTAAAAGAGTTTTGTTTGGGGATATTTTGGTCTATTCAAAATCCATGTCTTAGCTATCGCTGGGTCAAACATTGCTATGCTGACTGGAAAATTCATAGTACTCTCATAGAAGGAATTATCTTTACTACTCCTTTTAAAACTTTTTTTTCCTCCACAGTTATTTGATGTGAGGGTCTTAGAAATACTCAGGTGTAAAAGTTGTCTTTGTTAAGATTAATCACTATCTGCCCTTTGAATTATGTGTTATATGTTCACAGACTACATCTTTGAAACCTTCAATGAGCCCTCCAGGAGAAACAAGAAAAGCAATATCTGAATTTTCTCACATTTATATTTAAGTTGGGGATGAGAGAGGGGAATAAGAAGGGAAAACAAGTAGCAATTTTTATCAAATGGCTTTGAGGTTCTTCTGCATGTATCATTTAGGAAGAAATAATGTATGGGTCCAAGGATTCTTTACAGTACCTTCTTCGGGACCAGAATAATGAGATGTTTAGGAGCGGTCATTTCAGATGGGAAGTGGTTTGAAAGACACAAGAGGCTTGTAAATGGTTTGACTGTAAAACAAGGTGTGTTCTAGCACCACTGAATGACACTTAAAAGAATAAGAAGAATAAGGTAAAGCTATGTTGCTTACTGTTATCCTGAATATTCAGGCAGTGAAACCATCAGAACTCAGAGAATTATTCAGTGTGTTTTCAAAGACAACTTTCAAAACACATTTTTTCATTAAAACTGTCAGTTTTGTAGTGCAGTCATAGTTTCAAAGTGTAGCAATGCAATATTCTGGTTTAAATCAAACACAGATCATATATTTTGTGTTTACATATTCTCAAGCCTTAATACTATGGGTGGTTGTAGGCCTTTTTTTAGACCTTCAGTGTAACGTGGCCAGTCTTCGCGAACGAAGATCTGGGAAAGGTCTTTTTACCTTTCAAGCCTGCGCAATGGATTTT
>JAWWLV010000100.1:303152-323070 GCA_035041135.1 Platyrinchus mystaceus | reverse complement strand
TAAAAAATCCATTGCGCAGGCTTGAAAGGTAAAAAGACCTTTCCCAGATCTTCGTTCGCGAAGACTGGCCACGTTAAACTATGCCACAAAGCAACTTTTTTTTTTGTCCACAAACAAAAACTATATGAACACTTTCCAGTTAACCCTCTAAGACCAGGGCTCAGGCTTCTGCTAAACACTGTGTTGTGTCTCAAACCTCTCAATCTTTACTCCCTTTTTTTTCAAGCAAATGTTCTTCCTTAGTTCAGGGGGATTTTTTCACTACATTTTGACAGATTCCTTCTTATATGATTTAGCTTTTTTTCCTTGGATTTGTCGAAATGGCTGGCAACATATGAGAAAGTACATTGTACTTTGAGAAGGCACTTTGGGAAGTTAATGAGGGAAAGCACCTCCAATCTTCTGGTCACCTCCAACAGATTTATATATGAGTGTAATGAGGTGGAATGACAACTTGGTCATGGAGCCACTTGTGCCGAGACAGTTTTAGCACCAGACAAAAATTTAGATTTTGCTTACTATATGAATATGATGAGAAAATAGCACATTAAAGCTGTAAATCTAAGAACAGTCAGATGAGAGAAAAAACAGTTACACTTTCATAACCTCAGGAAATTAAGCTGGGCATTTGGGTCATGCCTAAAACTGGATGGGTAAAATAAATGGGTTTTTGGAACAGTTTGTCAGGGCAGATATAATTTCTGTGACCAATAAGACAATCTGCTGAGTATATCCTTCATTTGTGAGCTGAGCTTTTGTTACTTTTATGTTCATATAGCACATGGAAGTGTTTAGAAACCTGGACTTGAATCCTGGTTGAATATTCCTAAAAATCTGGAGCTTCATTGTGGTAAGATAGATTTTAGGTAAGTTTGAGGTCTTTGGGAATGAAAGAAAGGCTGAGAGCTGTATAGCTCTTTTCTGTGACAAATATGTATAGCTCTATTAGTACCACTATAACCACAACATTGATTAATAATTGGTGAAACATATTATGGCTGGATATATTTTGCAATGATTCATTTAAAGTTCATCAGACTATTACTATGACTGAAGAGATGTTTTAAATATTTCCTTCATTTTTAATTTGGCTCATTTTGTAAAAGAGTTTTAATTAGCCTCATTCCTCAAAGCAAAGTAAGCTTTGCTGATACATTTAGACCTGTGATAAAGAATGAGTCTAGTAAGCTGAGGAGAGAAAAATCTGTGTTATCATGCTTTTTTTCCCCTTTAATTTTTTGCACTTATTTATTGATGATTGATTTTAACCCAGAAAATTTTCAATTGAGCCGTACATATAATGAAAAGGCTCAGAACGCATCTTTTTAAAAACTCTTTCCATTTGTAACTTTGTAGAGTCAAATGTTCACATGCTGGCTACATCTCATGATTCCCGTCAAGCCAAAAAAAGACAAGTTCTGACCCACTCAGCACAGATTCTGATTCTCTCTGTTGGGTTCTTACTGTGTCCAGGACATAAATCTGCTCTTCAGTCTGCCTTGGCATTGGACTGCAGTAGTTCCTGATGGGTCTGAATTTTAGGGTTGTTCAAATGTGTTCTGGCTCCTGTTACCACTTGTGCAACCTTCATTGTTGACTATCAGTCAACCCTGTGTCCTGACAGTGTTGCTAAGTTGTGGTCTTTTGATGTGATTTAAGAAGGTCCTTAAAAGAAGCTGCTGCCTTGAAAACTATGATAGATATTTATAGCCTATGTATATTCAGTTTTATATTTCTCTGCATTATTATTCAGAATATTTATCAAAAATGCTTCTTAAGAGATCTAGTTCAGCTGCTTAATCTTTATCTAAAACTTGGCAGTAACTCCAGCACTTTCTGGTCTTGGAAACAGAAAGAAAACTGATTTTTAGCTCCTTTATGTATGTAGAACTATACATATTTGTGCTGCAAATATCTATGTGAAATGTATGTATCTATAACATTCTATAGGTACTATTAGAGTTATCCTGGTCACTTTATTCATACTACATCCTAAAATAGACTCACATTAATAGCCTTACACAAATAGGCAAAGTGGGAACTGATTGTTTGATTTAAGAATAGGATGGGAAAAAACCAGTTATTTTCATAGCAAAGTAGTAAATAATTCATATTTAAAGCAATGAATCTATTAAATAAAATTTAAATAAAAATTTTAAAAAATAATTGCAGAACCTAAACCAGCACATATAAGTCTTTTTTATTTTCGAGAACAACATTTGGTAGTCCTTTTTCATATTTAGTAAAAGTTGCCCTGGTGGACAATTAGTTATTGACAGGAGAGGGGAAATTCTAGTTTGTTTGGGACTCTAGAGTTTTTTGAAAACATATCCAGATGAAAAATTGCTAATGAGGCTTTTTTTGACAAGCTAGCATGAATTAGCCATTGTAATATCATAGTCTTTAATAAATAATAATGAGGGTCCTTTTTAAGGCACTTTTTAGTAAAAGAAATTGTCCTGGTCATAGCAAGTGCTCACTCTGATCTGTGTATTACCTGTTTGTGGCAATAATTCTCAGCTGTCATGTTGTGTGCCTGAGTGCTTTCTATGAAAGCATGTACCCCCGATCTGAAAATCTTTCCTTCTCTTCTCTGTCCTGTTCTCTCTCCCCGATGTATGTATCCATGTATACATGTATGTGTATGTATACATACATGTATACATGTCTGCAATACATGAACAAAATTCACATAAAAGTGTGCTAATGCAATTCTTGGCTCCCGGGATTTAAATGGAGCTTAACCATAAAGCTGTCTTGCAAAACTGTCATGGAGATTTACCATCCAAGACCAAATTATTGTTTATCACCCTTGTCACAGTGACAATGAGGAGGATACACAATCTAGAAGAGGAAATGGTGAAGAAGCATGAGTTGATAGACATGTTCTAGTGAAATACATTCTAAAGCAGATTGAAATAGCTGTGGAATAAGTGATATAACAGATACAAATATGGTTGATGAAGATTTTATTCTGTAAAACCAAAGAAGGTCCATGTCACTGTAAAGCATATGCCTTACATTTAATATGTTGAATGTAGACAACTGATACTTTCCAATACACACTGCCAAGTGCACAAAGAGCAAAGTTTAGTCAAAGTTCATTCTAAGGTCATACACTCAGTGCAACCATCAATCTGGACAACCTCTCAGTAACCTCCACATACTTCCAGACAAGCTCTGTGATCCTTTGTGTCCCGATTACAGCATACAAGAGTTAATTTGTTTTAAATAGGAAATTAAACAGTTATGTAAAATGCTATATGAGGGTCACAAAATGGTTCTTGAGGTGCACTGGTGAGAGCTGTTTGGAATTCCTATTCCACATCTTGCTCCTGCAAAGAGGAAGAGCAGAATGACTGAAGAAAATAATTGCAAACTCTTCATGGTGAAAAATCATGAAAGAAAAAGTCTTAACTGAATGCTAAAAGGGCAGATCCTTAGATGGTTTAATTTTTAGAGACACTGTCTCTCCATCCCACTGTCAGGAGGCCATGTAGCACTCATGTGCTTCTCACACTGCATAAAGCATGCTGCTTACTGGAGGCTGGCAGGAGCAATGCAGGACTAGGATTCTGGCAGAAAATAGTAAAAGAAAGAAAAAGAAAAAAGAGTTGTAAAAGTCATCTCAATATTTTCTCCATATGAGCATTGTACACAGGGTGATAGACCTGGTGATACAGGGATACTTTTTGGGTTTTCAGTGATTTTTTGGGAAGCTGTAGACTCCAGGAGCACTGGTGTTCAGAATCTGGAGAACAGGCAGTTGGCTGAGTTGGGAGGGTGAGAAGGATGGGAGAGGCAAGAGGCCACAAGAAACCTGATGTCATGAGTGACATGAGACTTGAATTCAGACAAAGCAGAGGAGAGAACCTTCTTTCTGGATTCTAAACCAAAGACAACTATTACTGAAGAGGATGTGCTCTCAAGAGTAGACTTAGCATCTTTCTGCTTATGCTTATGAGCCAAGTTTTGTCTATCAACACCAAGACTAATAATATTTTAATAATAATTTTGTCTTTCCTTTCTTGACCAGTGAAGTTACTTAAGTGTTTCCAGACATCTGCTTCCTGACGAGCTGGCCTACTGATATAACTCTCATCCTTAAAAAAAAAAAAAAAATTAACGTGTTAAATCCAGTTTTAAAAGGAAAAGAATTGATTCAAATCTGTGATGCTTCATTTCAACAACATGAGATTTACAAGTATTGAAATATTAACCCTGAAAATCATGATTTATGAATCATAATGGAAATCCTGATAAGACCCTTTCTTGTACTCATTAGTGTTACAACATCCTGATATATGAGAACCTGATATTATAAAAGAAAAGTAAGAAGGGGAAAATAAAGCATGATTGTGGAAGAAAAACATTTTTAAACTGTTTTAAAATTAAGCAACACCAAATGCATTATTCCCATACCTTGAAAAAGGCAGTGGAAGAGAAGCAGAGGTTAGATGAAACAAAAATGAGTCAAATGCTTATATTAGGTGACAAGCAAAACTCTGAAGATGTGGTGATGTGATTCATGGAAGCCCTGAAATGTTTTCAAGTTTATTCTTTAAACCTCTCTTACCTAGATATTGGATTTTCTTGGGAGATTTTGCAGCAGCTAAATCACTGAAAATTAGGTTTCCTGTTTTCAGTATTCTGCTTCTTGTAGAAACATGAAGCAGTGAAGAAAAAGTAGAAACAAAGCCATTCAAGTGATTTAAAATTTATAAACATAGCTTGCCTTTGAGCAATTGAATTTTATTTTTTTTTACTGTATTCAGATCAGTTCTTGCAGTGTTGTGACAGTAAGGAGAAGTTTTTTATTACTCACTCATATAGTGTTTCAATATTATCCATACATTCAGTTCTAATATTTTTAGGGACAAACATAGCAATTTGAAGATTACCAGTCAAGATTACTATGTCAATATTTCCAGGGATGAACAACATAGAGTAACCAAAAGAGGACATCTTTATGACATAGAGAGGCAGACATGCTCTGAAACAAAACTGTGATACTTCTATGAGTTACAGATTATTAGCAGGTTACTGCAGATGTGACACTGTATGGTGATGTGGATGTGACTTTTGATGTGATTTCAATTGCAGTGTAATTAAAGAAAATTTCTGCAGAATTATGCCAGTTAAGTAGCCACTGTGCAGGAGTCCAGACTATAGTACTAAAAGGGATCTCACATGGTCTCCTCCTATTCATCCCACTGCCTTAAAATTCACAGTGTGCCAGCTAGTGACAGGACAGGTGAAAAGTTGATAACCACATTGACCAATAATAACCACCAAGCTGATTTATTATGAAAATAAAAATATGAGACCAAACTCTTGAAATCTTTTACTATTCTAGGTTGCAATAATAACATTCTTTTTTTTCTCTTTTGTTCCTTAATAAGCATTAAATATGGTTACTTTCAAATATCTTAAGGAAATTTCAAATCACAAAGCAATTACTATTATTTTTAAAAATAAAAATGTGACTGGTAGTGTACTCTGATGAATAAATGTCAAGTAGTGAGAAAAAACAAATTGCAGATCACCTGCATTTATATTGAAAAATTCTTCTTCAAAACTACTTAATGAGTAGTTATGAAAAATTCTCAGACTTAGGAAAATCTGGATAATTCTTTGGTTTAATAAAGCCTAGAGTGGTTCCTAAGTGGTTCAAAACCACAAAAGACAGAATTGCAATTTCAGGAGACAGAAATTGCTGTTCACCTCATGGTCTTGGACTTTATGATATTATAGGTCCTTTCCAACTTAAATGACTTCATGATTCTCTAATTCCTCTTTAGAGTCTGTCTGATCTGAGACCAGGGTCTTGCAGCAGAGATGCAAGTGACAGGACCAGGATGGGTAGTAAATAACATCTCTTCTCTGCCTTTTCAATAAGTTACTCAGCATGGAAGAAGAAAAGTTTGTGACACACATCGGACAGGGACAATTGGGAAGCCAGGAGAAGATTAGGGTTGGATTTGATGGTCTTAAGGGTCTTTACCAATCTTCAGTTCTATGATAAGGCAGGGACAGAAATGAAAAAGGCAGAGAAGTTGATCATAGCTGGCCAGGCAAGACAGTCTTCCAGAATTTCAGAAGTAAAGCTTTCATCCTTCATGCAAGAAGTACTGTTGGGGAAGACCTGCCCAGGGCTGGCATGCTTCTTACACTGCAGTACCCATGGTAGAACAGAAACTTACTGATGAGTTGGCTCAGTGCAGAGGTAGCCAAAACCTCAGTTGCTGAAACCATGAATGTTATCCTATTGAAAGAGCTCAACTGCCTGGAAAAACACATGCACAAAAGATAACACCACCAATTTTTCTAAACTATTGATATGAATGTGAACAATGCTATAGTTCTCATGTATTAAATAAAATTTGCAGTGCTTTATTGCTTGAGGTTAACTTGCTCTGCAGTGATATACAGTAGTGATTTGCAGACTTGAGTTTGTATATAGAATCAAAAGCTGCTTGGATATTCCCAAGGTTAAAATTTCACTGAGGAATTCTCTTATGTCATAAACTGAATGAGTTTAGTTGAGCTGTTTAGTCACAGCAACCCCAAAACAAAAATTGTAGCCTTGTAATGTACAGCAGGCAAGACTTTATTTATTAAAAGCTTTAAGTGGGCCATCTGTGATGACTAAATCTTCTCTAAAGATTTGGGGATCGAGTAAAATGATTTTTATATCTAAAAAATTAGTGGGTTTTTTCCCATCTATTTTTGCCATTTTCTCTTTGAAGGAGAAAATGTCACTTTTTTATTCAATCAACAAGTAGGCATAAGTGTTATCAGTTTAAATTTGATCATAAAAGAAGAGAAAGTTTGAATTACTGTAGCTTTTAATCTGGCTTGGATAAAATTTCAAAGTGCTGTCACTTGAGTCACATTATCCTCTGCTGGCGACAATGACATATCAAAAATAAATATACAGTTCTGACAGAGATTAACCAATGCTGACTTTATACTAAATCTATAGAAAGGTCATAAGTACTCACGTATTATTCATATCATAGTTATCCTTTGGGTCTTCAACTTGGAATGACAAATGTGTTTACTCTAAATCATGCAGTTGACAAAAACCCTAAACAAAACCAGACCAAACAAAATGACATGTCTTAGCAAAAGCTAAAGCAAAAGCTGAGAGCAAGAACAGCCTACTGCCTAGATCAAAGCTTTATTATTTTATTAATTTGAGCAGATCTGTGTTGATTTGTATAGGTCATCCTGAAGACAGCCACTTCAGTGAATAAGTTGAGAAATCAAATGCAAAAGAGTTTTAGAGAATACATATGATGTCTTTGTTCTCCCTGTCCTTGATAACAGAGAAGTTATTTGGCATAACTGCATTTACTCTGTACAATGGAAAGTTAAACAGAAATAGAACTAGCACATGCTTCATTTGTGTTACTTCAGTGATACACACACAAAAATCTTGAGAGACCTATCAGGCGTGCACTATATTTTACATACCAACTTGATATGTAAGTTAATAATTTATTTACTGTATATTTTATGGTTTACTTTTGTAGGTGAGACAATACCTGTGCAGCTCTGATTCAAGAAATGAGATTTAGAAATTGCCTGGCATGCAGTAGCATGATATTGTAGTACTAAACACCTATACCACCTGGCATGTACTGCTTCTAACAAGAATCAGCGATAATCAGCCCTGGTCTCAAGACACCAGTTAATAAACAGAACGTCTAACCTTCCATGTTGAGTAAGACTGAAATATATTCATATCTGCGATTACTTGTTTATATGTATGCATAAAAATATATTTTAAAAACCAATACATATACAACTATATGTGTTTGTTTTACATTATATGTGAGCATACTTAGAATATGCAATTTATTGCATATGAATTTAGAGGAATTCTGAATCAATCTCACTCATCACCAATTGTCTAAAGTTCGCTTAGTTTATTCCTCTCTACTTTTTAAGTATATTATGGCATGTCATCTAATAGGTCTCCAAGACAGTGGTTATTAAATAAGGGAACAATATGAGAGAAAGCAATTTTTAAAGAAGGTTAGATAATCAGGTCACTTAAGAGAACTGCTATCACACATTACTTAATATTTTCCGGACTCAGCATCTACTTCCAGTTGAAAGATAATTGTATTTTACACAGTGGAAACAGTATTTTGTTTTCAAACTTTTCTGGTTTCAACAACATAGGCACTTCAGGAAAACATGTTAATTTTCATGAATTTATAGCCGAGATGGGTAAGGCCAATATTGGCCACAAAATGCTAACTTATTTGTCAGTCATTTCAAACAATGGATGAGTGGTTTCTATCAGTGCTTGCAGTATGTAATTTACTGAGTATTTCAGGCTATCCTTTGGCATCTTAATTTCTTCAGCAGTTTTCCCATGTCAAATGCAACTGACCACTATCCCAGTTATTTATATTTCCAAGTGAATTAACAAAAGCAGCTTTCATGATTTTCTTCCGTGTTTCATACCACAGATATGCCTGGTTGGAAAAGTAGGTTTATATTGAATCGGCCTTGAAAATAACTTTAAGATGATTTATGGAAAAGGATTTCACATAATGAATGCATTTGGTAAAGCTGAAAACTGCTTTGTTGGCTTTGTAACTTTGAGATGTTCCCAAGGCCCGGGGGATGAACTCTCTGTCTTCAGCCCCTCTTCTAGAGATATCCAATCCATTACATATAAATTGTCCTAAAACCTATTTTCTGCATTGTTTCTGTCTTTCTCTAAGGAACACTGTGCTACAGAAAACAAACTTGCAAGGAAATTCAGAGCAGAGATTTTTTCTAAGTAGTTTGTTACCCTTAGAGGAAAGATTATTTTGCTTTTAACAACCTCCAGTGAAGTCCAAGGCTGGATCCTGTGAAGTGCAGAGCACCTAGTGATACTGCCAGCAAACAGCTGTTGTCTTCAGCAGGCTCTTACGGCTCTTGGAAATTTCTATCAAGCCTACAGTACTTTTCAGGGTTTGTCTGCAAATAAACATGATCCTAAATCCAACAGTTTAGAAGAATGAAAATAAAACAATAAAATGACCATCCTCAAAACAGCTGCAGTTGTTATCAGCCTAGACAAAACCACAAGTCATGACTTTATTCTGAAACAAGAAATGCCTACTTTAATTGGCAGAAAAAAATTAGTTACGCCCCACATCAATTAAGGAAGGAAATGAATGCTTGGGAAAGGGCAACGCGATTGTTTGACAAGTGACAAACAATTTGACAATTGTTTGACAAGTGACAACATTGGAGATTAGATGGAGAAATTAACACCTGAAAGACACCCAGAAGCTTGTGTGAGTGACCTGCGCTGTATTTGTCTTGAGTATTCTTTTATACCAGCACATAAAACCCCATAAAATCTTGTTTTCCTGTGCTACCTTGAACCCACCCTCATGTCCTGTCACTTTTAGCTACTTAATGCATAAAATCATCCCTTACATAGTCAAAGGAAAGAATAGAAAAAAAATAAAAGTGATTGAGTAAAAGTGATGGTATAAAAGCAGTTCGGTGCCTCCTTTGGAATTTGTAGGAAATTAAGACAGCTCCCCATTGTTGAGAATGAAAGACTGTTGTTCTGGAAAAGCAAGAGCTATTAAGCTAGTTACACATTTACATTGATTTGGTGAAAACTGAATGAAGTTAAGTTAATACAAGCCAAATGTAAACAAATTTAAATGTGTTCACATAGGGGTTTTCACCAGTTTAACTGATTTAAAACCAATATTGTGCATAAAGAAGGCCATATATCCTTTTTTGTTCTCATTTGCAGACTGAAAATTCAGTAATCATTTCAATCTGGATTTTGATAACTCTGCATTAAAAACATAGCTGTATTGCTATGTAAGTCTGAATCTCCTGATAATTAATACAGTCTATGTCCTTTCAGAAAGAGATTTCAAATTCACATTTTTCTTTGTAGCCAAATACCATATGCAAGCAGTTGACTTCATACCTGATGCAAAGATACCTTGGATGGCAGAATCAGAATCATGGCATTGTGATTGGAGGAGGATGAAATGGTATCCTGAGTCCACACTTCAACATTGCAGTATAATTAATATCATGCAAGTGCTATAATAATGCTCAGAAAAATGTTAATACAGAGCCTGGCCATGGCCACAATGGGCTTCTCCAGTTCAGTAGGAAGAGAGCATTCTGGGGCCTCTTCATCTGTCCTACTTCCGTTTCATTTCATGCTCCCTCCTGAAAAATTCTGTCTGTCAGATGGGCATTAGCAGCAAGTTACTGTCATGCTTGTTCCATGCTATTTATCAGAAAAGAAAGAAGAGGAAAACCCTTCTTAGGACATACAGAAATTAATAACATAATTTACATTTCATATTGCTATAGTGACACGAGTGTAAAATTATGGCATATTTCTTTCTGATTAAAATTCTGCAATGGCATTGGCCTGAAACGTGTGTTTCATGTGAGATCTTTGCCTGAGTATGTACTACTATAGTATCCCTCTAAATGCTTTACTGTTCACATTTTTTAATACTCATGCCCATTCCTTCAAGTTTCCAAACTGCCAGGGATATGAGCTGAACAGGTATCTCCTGGTATCTCACTTTGTAGTGTGACAGATTTGCTATCTGTAAATATGAGCAGGATTGGGAAACCATTCCTCTTCTGCAGTTGAGAGATCATTGGCTACATGGACACTTTTTGCTATTTTCCATCAATATTTCTGGCATCTCAAAATATCAAGAAGTCCTTAGGCACTGCTGAAGGAAAGATGTGTATGTCTTAAACTCTCTCAATATCTCCATATCTGTATCTTAGCCCTCACTGACTTTCTGTGGTGACAGTTTTGACAAGGGAACAAGGTACAGTCTAAGGTCTTTACCTGTAGTCCTTAAAATCAGTGGTTTGGTGAACTTAAAGTTTCTGAAAAGTGAGGAGTGAGGATGTTAACATCAACGTGATGGACTGGGGGGATGACTTCACTGTCATGTAACACAGAAATGAAAGAAGGGCCATTTCTGAGCTGTAAACCTGTACACACAGAGGTAAACACTTCTGTATGTACATATAAAATAGACGGAATGCAGTAGTGTATCAAAGAATGTAACAATACTGCAGACTTACTCTATAGCAATGTACACATAGACATGTAGCATAAATGAAGAGTTTGCAGGAACTAATATTTGATTTCAGGAGAAAAGTGACTGAGTTGTTACATTAAATCAGTTTAAAATAGCAGGCACTAAAGTTTCATATATCTAGCTGTTTAATGTGTCTCCTTAAAAGCCAAGATGCATCTATAACATTCTAAGGTCACTTAAATTTGTATTTATTCTTCCTAATTTGTTTCAAACCAATAACTCTTTGTCATAATAAAATAGACGTAATTTACAGCATTTAATTATAACTTTAATTTTATTTAATTAACATTAAAATTAAATTAGTATTGCATAATTCATAATAATGATGCAAAGAATTTATTAATACAATTTAAAATTTAGCACTTGATGTATTTACTAGCTAAAAACTGTAAACTTTTCTTAATGAAAGTTATTAACTGTGATTTGATGAGTTATTTGCTGCCCCACTGTGGATGTTCTCATGATTAAATATTTCACATCTGGAAAGCCAAGATGTACTATTTTCTTCTCATCAGAATGTTGTGCAGGCTGAAGTCACTTCCATAGTCCCAGAGCAGTAAAACCACTTGTAAATCTAAATCATCAGTTCCCATGGTTCTGTTTTCTTACCTCTTTTCCATTGCAAATAGGTGCAGGAGTTCTTCACATAAAAAAGATGAATGCCTGTCAGTGAATCATGCTCTCTTTTTTCATTTCAGGGCTCTCTCTGAGTTTCCGGGATGCTTGAACTGAGGGATCCTAACACCTCCATCAAAACTGTTGAGGCCTCTGAACCTCTGTCACAGGCTGCCCTCCTCCAAGTTACTCATTACTCACAAATAAATTTAAAAAATCTGAAGAGCAGATTCCCTGTGTCATAGTTTTCCTGGTTTTCTGATTAACAGAGATCCCTTCTGGATGAAAATGTCTTATTTTTAGGTATTAAACAAAAAGTGGTAAACCTCCTAGAATTTGGAAATTCTTCTTCAGTAAAGCAAGGAGTAATAAAAAGACAAAGTTTACAGCCTAAGAGCGGGTATTAGAGACAACCCATGTATTTCACTTTGGTCTCCTCTCTGGTCACTGCAAGTGACAAATGTGCTCCTTATATTTCTAGTAGGATACATTAAAATGGAGCCAGAATTTCTTAGCAATAAAATCAACATGAGATTCAAGTTATGTAGGAGATGCGCAAACCCCTTTTCCGCATTCTAAAAAATCATAACACTTCCTATCCTATTCCTATTTCTTCCTGTGGATATGAAGCTTCATGAGAGTATAAAGACCTTTTTATCTGTCTTCATATTGAATTTGCCTATCACACTAAAAAGTCATTGGGTCAGAAGCTTCCTGCAACTGTATATTTGTGCAGTGTTTATTATAATAGGAATTTACTCCTCAGCTGAGACATAATACTGAATGTTGATAACAATAATTTCAAGCTGTGATAAAAGTTATGCCTCCCAACAGTTCCTCTGCTTCAAAAACGATACTGAAATCAACTAGTAAACTGTGGGCCTCAAAATTTGGCCTTCTGGTTTGCTTTCTCAGGCAGTCCTTAGTAATTTTAAAATGTTGTCTGTGTTTATCTTAATTTTCAATAACTATGTCAAGCTTAGAAAAACATAATTGTAATTAGTGTGTTTCTTTTTTTAACTTATGTACCTCTACTTTCTTTCTATTGTCATTGTTTCACAGTGCTTTGAGCACTTGCTCCAGAGCTCACAAACAAAAGGACAAATAACAGTGGAAGGGAGAGAGGAAGGTGCAATTAGAATACATTCAAAATTTCTGTACATCTTTCCCTTGAGGCATATAAAGTCTAATCTAATTTTAGAGGTGGTAAAAGTTCCAGGAGGGTGTTCTATGCTTGTATTATCTCAATCACAAACAAAGAATTCGAATTGTCCTTTAATGGTTTTTTTCAGCTATAAAGTGGCAAAGAGTCATATTGAGAGTGACTCACAAATATTATGCTGTATCATCTCTTTCCAGTCCACATTTGAGTAAACTTTCAAACATACTCCAGGAGGTACACAACTGTGTTAGCATATGTTTGCATTTAAGTGCATTTACAACGTGTCTAGAGTTGCATAGTCTTGGAAACAGACGCAAATACCCTAATAGTCAAACGAACTTACTTCATCCCATTTTATTCCCAGAAATTAAATCTAAATTAGTAACCTATTTAGACATCTCTTATTGCCTGTTTCTCTGATATGATGACTAATTAAAGTGATAAAATACTTATTTATGCTATTCAGAGTATGCATTAGGATTTGGGGGGGGGCGAGCTAGCTTCAAAACGCAGCCCCAGGGCTGAAGATACAGATAATGCATCATTCTATAACAATTTTCTGCTGTAATTCACAGAGCATTTACTGCACAAACACAATTTTTCACCAGGAAATAAGGTTGTTTCTTAAATCTAATGCACAACAATAGTTCCAAGTATTGATTAAAATCAGCTGTGTCTTCTCATGTTATAATTATAATGTGTAAATATGTTTGAAAAATAAATAGTTAAGTTCAAGTTTAAAACAAAGCAAAGCAAATCAAAACAAACAAAAACCCTGCCCCATCTGTCAGACTGTATGTGTGACATCATCAGATATTCTGCTCTTATTTGCAGCCATTCAGATCAACCTACTCCACAGTCTAAACTTTGTGCTGCAGCTCTCTTTACAGGGTCAGCAGGCTGGAAAATTACCACATGCTGTCACAGTTAGCTCAGCCAGGTCTTGTTATCATTGTTTCCAGTGAATCCATTCATTCCATTATTTTACATATTGGGCAGACTTTCTGCTGCAGAGGCTTGGGCCACAGTAACTTGAAGGGCCAAATGTTAATGGGCCCCTATTGTCAGCAGAATAGCAGTGCAATACGTGGGAAAAAATACTCAGACAGCTCACTGACACTGGTTTAGGACCTCTAGTCTCAGGGTGTACCCTGTAAAGAGCTTTTATGTAAACAAGGCTTCAATAAACAAAGAATACCTTCTCCGTCAATATTCATAACCCATAAATTTTTCTTTCTTTTCCCCCTCCTTCGTCCCACAGAGCAGTATAGCTCTTCAGATGCAAAGAGGCAAGAAAGTGGTATGTATGGTCAATGCCTTTTGCATAGCAAATCCTTAGAATGTGCGCAAGAAACCATACAACAAATCCTGATTTATAAGGGATATTACAGAGCTCATGGCTGGAACAAAGCAGTTTTATTTTGAACTTGCTCTACTATCTGTATGGCTGATAATGGAGCATGTGATTGTGGAAATTTAAACTTGTGATTTGTGTATGCCATGACTGATTTGTCAAAATGAATGCACAGCATGTCTATTCCTGGGCAGGGAATTACAACTTAAAGGATAGCACAAATGACAAATTTTATTTTCCTCTTAGGAAACCGAAAAGCTAGGCAACGCTCAGGAAACACATAGTAAATTTTGAGCATTCAGAAGAAAACATACACCAGGATAAAGAAAAATGTGTTCAAGTTACATTGTTGCCCCCAAATGTTGACAGTGTCTTTATTTTTTAGTTGGTTTTGCTTTTAGGTCAAACGCTATTCTCAGTCGTTTCCTACCCACATCCTTGACTTTAATGAGTTCACTAGAACTTGGTTCTAATACGAAAGAGCTCTTGGAACAGGATTCCCAGGGAAATGGTCATGGCACCAAGTCTGTCTGAGTTCAAGAAGTGTTTGGAAAACACCCTCAGGGACATGGTGTGAACACAGAACAGCATGGGGCTGTGCTGTGCAGGGCCAAGAGTTGCACTTTGATAATTCCAACTCAGAATATTCTATGACACTGTGATTGCTTTGGGATAGCTCCACTGGCTCCAGTTCTTTCACCCAGCTTTACCTGATCATGGATGGGTCAGGCTAATGGAGATGGAAATTGGCAGAGTGCCTCCAAAGGGGAAGCATCCCTACCCTTGCCAGTTGTGATATTTCAGGGTCCCCACTCTCGTTAGAAAGAGATTCCTCCTTCAGATTCCTTGATTTGAACAGAGTAAAGTGAATGAGATTAAAAATCTCTCATGAGAACAAGTTGCAAAATCCTTCATTCCAAGAAGGAGTCACTTTAAAAACTGCTTAAAAATTAATCCAAAGAGAGAGAAGAGAGAGACTCTCTGAATGCCTGGGGCTTCGCTGCCAGATCTGAACAAACTCTCCTGTTCCTGATACCAGCCTGACACTTAGGAGGGAAAGGGTTTGACCTTAGCATCTGATGCCTGCTGCCTTTATTTCAGGTACTGAGCATTCTCTTCCTATTATTTTCACTGCCACTGGACAACAAAGATCTTGATAACATGACCTGGCAGCTCTCACTGTGACAGTATTTGACAGTTAGTTGAATCCACTGGCATTTTGAAAACTGAAACACAAATCTTAGCTTTTTAAACTTGTCTGTAGTCAGAACAGATGTTATTTCAGTTCATTTGTGGTATTGATAGTGTGAAGCTCTCCAAGGAGCCTCACAAAAGTCAACAGCACAATATATGTTGTTTTCTGCAAACATTTTGAGAATACTGGCCATGGAACTGAATGCATGAGTAGAATTCATGGTATCTCTCTAAAGCCTGGATGAAATATATTCCAGGTGGTAATAAGATATGTTAAAATCCTTGCATTATCCAAAACCAGATTAGCCACTTCATGTTTTATATACTATAGGATCAACTAGGATTATTTCTGTGTCTGGCAGCTAATTTTAAATAGTTCCCCTTTTAAGGCAACATTAAGAGGCAATTGAAATAAATTAATTTTTCATAAATGTGTCAAGGCTAGATTTCCTAAGCCAAGCTGTCCAAGCAATCATCATAAAAATTTTGTAAACCATAGATAATATCTTGGAATAAAGAGACTTTTACAGGGTATGAAATGTTTCATTAAGATAAAAATTAGAACTTAATGTTGCCACTTTGAATACAATATTTTCAAAAAAATCTTCCAGGGTTTTAAGATAAGCATAAAAAAAGGAGACAAAAAAAAAAAAAAAAGACACTAAAAGGATGAGAGAACACAGGAAATAAACAGCACTCTTACAAATTCAATTAGTTCAAACAACCTGAAATGTGATATTTTGTCCCTAATTTTTCAAGATTAGTGTTTGTATAAATGCATGTTTTTGTCAATGTACTTAGGAGATATGGGATCTGGAGGAAGTTAAACAGCAATGAATTAATAGGAATGGGCCTTGCTTTATGTGGTCTTTTAAAAGTGTATTACAATACACAAATTGCATTATTCAATGCTTCCGTTTCTTACCTAGCTTAAAGTGTTAAACTTAACCTCAGACTTCAAGGAAACTTCTGGACTTGAAGTATAAGCACAAAAAAGGGACTTTTGTTATTTGCCTCAAGCATGAAGGCATTTATCTGAAATTTTGGGGAGCTCTTGTTCATATTCTCTGGTGGGACCAGATGCACTATTGCCCAGAAAGTTTAAAAATGAAAACCCAAAAGCAACAAGAACAACCACAAAATAACTTACTCCTTTGTTTTGACAGCCATCTTCTCCTAATAAAAGTGCAGGTAATTATGTGAGTGATCCAATGTCCTGAACTAAAGAAAATAAAACAACTGCAGAACAGCTGCTACTGAATTTGGTGGAATTTCAACCAAGGAATACTATTGACATTCATAAAACCCACAAGAAAGGGCATTCAAGGGCACACAAAGCATTCAGCAACCTCCGCATTTTTGTCTTTGCCACCTTCCATTCCCTTTTTTCAAAAAAGGAGTAAAAATATTTCAGCAAAATATGTGAAAACAATATAGAATTTATCTACATGACCTGTCATAATGTATTTTTCATAGCTATTTTCTGTTACATTTTTGTATTTCATATTACATTAATATCATATAATTTTAGAATTTGATTACCCTGGTAAAATATGACCTTGTAATCATTTCGTACAATTTCATATCAGAATAATGAAGACAAAGGCTTACACACTCAAAAGCCAGCATGTAAACTCCTAATAGAACATGACAGGTTTTGTTTTTGGGGGGGGGGTTAAGTTTTTGCTTGTATATGTTGTTAATGTTTGTTTGTCTTTCAATATTTTCCTCCAATTTTTCATTATGGAACATGGAGAATTAGTTCATTATCACTCAGTTCTTGAAGAAGTAAGTAAACCAGACAGCATCATAGTAGTAGCCAGTTTTTAAACCAATTACCATATGAAGAGCTCTGATAAGAAATGATAATTGCCATTGGGGAGGATTACATGAGAAAACAAAATCAGAAACAATGCAATGAAACCACTGTAACTAGATGTAGATCAAGAAAAATTCCTAGAGGAGATATTTTTCTAATGATTCAGTAATTGTCTCAAAGAAGTGGTGAAAGCCCCTTTGCATTATGTAGTCAATGTTAAACTGGAAAAAAAAAGTATTATAAGGTTCTATCTAGAGAATAATTCTGTGCTAGGCAGTGAGAGAACCTGGTTGTTTCTATTTTCACTCTCTCAGATGCTATGATTCAAGACTGTCTAGGAAGATAAAAGACTAATGGTATTTATTGAGTGTGAAACTCCATAGGCCAATTCATAATCCTCTCAGGACCCTTTCTCATTAAGGCAGCACATTTTCTGGAGCTCACAAAGGATCTGACATACCACTGAGGGTGTTCTGGCAGTATCTGGAACAGGGAGAAGGAAAGAAAGGAATGATTACAGAAATCCAGGAATGCTCCACTATGATACACACCAATATGTAAAAGGTCATATTTCATGTTTTGCTTTGGGCTTGTGCCATCTCTGTGTCTCTTGCCTGTGAAAAGGGCAGATTGAAAGCAGCAGTTCCTGAATTTACTACCGCAAGGAGCAATTAATTTGGACTGAAAGGCTACTAATTGCAGCAAGCCTTGAAACCCATAATTACTGTTGTTTTGTTTTGGTTTTTTAATGAACAAAGTCAATCATTTCTTTTCTACTATCAGTTCCCCTTAGACTTCCTTCTTCCAATCCCAGCCTATGTCATTGAGACACCAGCAACATTTTTGGCATCTTCTGGTCTGTTTTCACATCTCTCTTTTCAGCCTAGCTATGTTTTCTTCTTTGATCCTAATCAGGGCAATGGATAATTCAATTATTTTCACAGCAACCTGGACTGCTAGGTATCTTCTGCTTTTTTTTCAATACATGCCATAAACTTGCTATCATTGCTTCTGGCCCTTTTCCATAGGGAATCCTAAGACCTTGAGTGTTTCCTACTATGCCTGTTCAGCATTGCTTCAAAAGGAGGACGAGGGGGAACTTCCTCGCTCTCTACAGCTATCTGAAAGGAGGTTGTAGTCAGGTGGGTGTCAGCATCTTCTCTCAAGTAAGAAGTGATAAGACAAGAGGAAATGGCCTGACATTGCACCAGGAGGGAGGTTTAGATTACGTATTGAGAAAAACCTCTTCACTGAAAAGGTGGTCAAGCCTTGGAATGGGCTGCCCAGGGAAGAGGTGGAATCACCATCCCTGGAAGCATTCAAAAAGCATATAAGGTGGTGCTTGGCGACATGGTTTAGTGGTCGACCTGTCAGCGTTAGGTTAATGGTTGGACTCAATGATCTTAGAGGTCTTTCCCAATTATAATGATTCCATGTATCTACATCATTAGCAGCATCTAGGTGTTTGCCTCAGGACAGACTGTTTCTAGGAAATTGCCGAAACAAGCTAGGAATTGGGTAAAGTAGATTACTTGAGAAGAAAATGTTGCAGGCAAAATAGCCACCCCTTCCCACGCTGCATTGCTCCTAAAGGTAGTGGCCTCCAGCACTCTGGGCTCCATGTGCCACAAAGGGCACTAAGCAGAGCCTTTGCCATCCCACTTCAGGAGCTGAACCTTGAACAGCCTGCTTTGTCACACAAAGCTTTCAATCCTCACCAACAGAACAGGGTCAAGGTGAAATCCCAGCAATTACTCTGGTTTCGTATCATGCTGGAGATTATAAAATGTTAGAAATGATAATGCTTGGATGAAGTGTCCCTGTTGGCACTGTGTCTGTAGCATGCTGCAGTTATGCCTGTTGTGTTTGAGATTAGGAGTTAACATCACCACACTTCATTTTTAACATCCATTAAACAGACATGATAGCACAGTACCCCCAGCACAGGCGTGTCGCAAGGCTTAACTAATTATTGTGCTCTTGCGAAGTGCTTTGAGACCTCAAAATGAAATCTAGCATTAAAGTGAAAAGTATTCTACTCATGCAGCAGCTGGGGAACAAAATCTTGGAGAGCCTGTAAATCTGCTACCAGTGTGTTTGATGATAGGTCTGTCAGCTGAGGGAAAGACATGAATATTTAAACGTTTATTTAATTATTAAACTACAGGTCTACAAAAGCCATGCTCATGACTCCACTGATGTCCTAAGTGAATTCTATCTGTACTAATGTGAATCCAGAGCTGTACAACTAAGGAAATTCACTTTACTTAACATGCTGGAAACTCAAATGGCAACTGTGGAGAATCTAGTTCTCAATATTTCACCTCTGCCCTCCCAGAAGAACCGCCAATACCCTTCACCAAGCAAAATAATTCTTAGATGCTCTGGAAAAAATATTAGCCTCCTCTGGATCTCAGCCCACCACGGTGTAGGGGCGCACCAGTTCCTAGTTCCTTATCCATGATCGGAGCCATTTCTGACAGCTTAAGGATGGGGAAGGGGGAAGCTCCATGCAGCGGGATGTTCCATCCCGGCCAGGCCACCGGAATTCAGTCCTGGCCACATGGAGGGGAAAGTTGCTCCCCCTCCCCCCACCCATGTGGTCCCATGGCCGCCCCAGAGACAGAGACGGCACACGGGACGTGCAGAGG
>JAWWLV010000100.1:279837-290205 GCA_035041135.1 Platyrinchus mystaceus | reverse complement strand
GTCTGGCCCCCTCCCAGATCCCGCCCGGCTTGGCGCCGTGACCCAGCAACCGCATTGTACAGCAGGCGGCCATCTACCATCTGCTCACCCATCTCCACTGCTCTGACGTTGAAACAGAACACCTGACGGCTCCTCCATGGCGGCAGCTGCACAGATCGGGGTGGCAGTGTCTCCCATGCATGCACCATGGCGACGGGCTGCGGGAGCAGGAGCGGATCCCCACCACCCATCACCTGGCTGCAGGAGCTTGGGACCATGTATATTTGATACTGTACTTGTTAAAAACATGCCACTGGGATGTTCTACATTCAGGTTACTGAATTCTGACTTTGTAGAATACCTAATAGTTACTACTTCAAAAGTTTTGAGGGTTTTTTTATGTCAACAGAATTTTCCTTAAATTTGAAATTATCTAACAAAAAAAATCTTCATTAATATATACTTTACCTATCATTTTGAAAATAGACCCTTTCCCAGATCTACAATATCTCTTTTTTGTCCTCCCTCAAAAGATCCACCATTCATTTAAACATAAAGTCATACCCTGGAATAAGAATTTTTTATTGTAGTTAATATTACACTGCATGTGACGTAATATACTAGAGGATTTAAAAGCACAAACACTAATAAAAGGAAATATTTTTCTCTTCTTTTATGTGTATAATATATTTAGTTTAAAAATGTTCTTCTGAAGTTCTTTTCATTAAAGATAGGAGGGACAGAAAAGAGACATATATTTACACTTTCTTATATGTATTTTTCACATAAAACTCTACTTACTGAGAAAGTATGGGTGAAGAGATGCCCTTTTGCTGGATGAACTGAGGTCATCCACAGTGCCTTTTTTTGCTCTGCTCTACATCTTGAATAAATCCCATCTTTCTTTTATGTAATGCTGTGGAAGGTGCTTCTCTTGATTATGAAGGTATTTGCCACTGATCCTTTCTAACTCATCCTAGAAGGTTAGTGAACAGTAATATTCTAGACTCTAATTCTCACTGCTGAAAAGAGACAAGACAAACTTTCTTAGAAGTTTGGGAGAATTGTGGAAAAAAAGTCCTTAGAGTCTGAGCTTCCTTCTAGCACATCTTTTTTTAAATGAATGAACAGGTTTTGGGGAAGTGGAAGAGGAAAGAGAGGGGAAGGAAAGGGACGTTTACCTTTCAAGTTGTTGGCTGTCATAACAATGAGTTCTGCATGCTGAGATGAATATCCAAATGCAACATACCATAAAATGAACATAATAGCTCCAAAACAATTGCATTCACAAGCCAATTCTCTATGAGTTAACTCTCAGTTCATTTGAGGTATGCTTCAGAGAGAGGGGTTTTTTGTATATACTAGGTCATATTTATCCATCAAGTTCAGTCCTCAGATTTCAAAGGGACTGAAATAAAGATGAGCTAAAAGTTAAGAAACTGAAACAAACAGAAAACTAAAAGTTAAGGGAAGTCCCTACATCGTCCGTTAAAAAGCTGCTATGAAGATAAGACAGGGAAACTGCCTACAAATGTAGGGGTTTATTTATCAGTGTTATAATCCTACCTTTGGGAAACTATTTCATGCTGCATTACAATTTCCAAATATGTATAATTCTGATATTTTGAAATTTGTTGTTAAGTTTGTTAAAAAAACACAGGTTTGGTTTTTTTTTTTTAATTTTTCTTTTGAAAACTGAAAGAAGCATCTGCCACTTCTGCTGAAGACTGATCAGAAGGGCACTGGTAATAGAAAAGAGGCTTCATTAAAAAGAAAATATTAAATGGGATACTTCGTTTATTTGCAGTCTAGCCCTTAAGGTTCATGTGGTTTTAAAGATATTGGTAATTTTAATTTTTTTTTTCTTGTCAGCCTCTGATTCTCTGTTTGAGTTGTAAAAAAGTGATGATCAGTGTTGGACCTGGTAGTACTGACTTTTGTGTGTGTTCCACTCCCAATTAGGACAATGGGGAGAGGGACAATTAAGGGCAGCAGCCAGGCTTGGACATCTACAGGAGGCTCCCTGAAGGAAGCTGGTCCTCCTGTTACCTCTGTCACTTACAGTCAAAACAAGATGCACATCCGTCTACTGTCAGCTTTAATCAATGTCTGTCATGTCCAGAGACAACATCCTCCTGGTTGGAGAAAGAAACTTGCCTGCTGCCTGCACTCTTTGTTTCTTCCATATGGGCAGGACATGATTCCCCAGGATTAGATAGCAATTATGTTCTCTGAACTGATCAATTCAGTCAATTTGCTGTGCAAAGTAAATTGATCCTCACAAACAAAAGGATCTACCAGTGGGGAGGTACCTAAGAAAGCAGCATGCCTGTGTAAACCGTACTGTCCTTGCTAGGCTAAGCACCATATGGTGCCACTATGAACTTATTAACTGATGGATTAACTCATCTCAGCATTTGGGATTCCCAGTTTCCCGCTGTGAGGATGATTGATGGGCTAACTACTGCTTCAGTCTTGGAAGTTCTTTCCTCCATTTAACAGAGTCAAAAAGACAGAGAATTGCACTCTTTGTAAATGCTAATCTCACCACTCCTTCGAAGGCCCAACATAGCAATTCATTCCAGGCAAAGTCTTAAAATTGGTATAGTACACATCAAATGCATACTAATTAGCAATTTCTTTTGAAGGTTCTATCACTTATTAAGGGTCTCCTTTTCCATATGTTCCTCATGACCCACTTCACCCTTTGATTACAAAACAGCACTTTCTACTAATTGTGAGAAGGTACATCATACCCAGTATCTGTATTAACTACTACACTTTCTGAGGAGCAATTTAGGGTCAGATAGAAAGCCGGCAGATAGGCATAAAGTCTTTTGAGCACTGTCCTCATTTTAGGCACATTCATTTTTATTCCCATTGGCAATGTTTCTTAAGGGAGTGTCCCATGAAAATGTCATTTCTTTAGAAAAGGCAAATCTCATGTCCACACAACATTGCACCAACATTGGTAATGAGTTTATGGTTTTCCGACTGCTACTGAACAGGGCCTCACTACCAGCAATTTACCTTCTCGTGGGAAGTTATGAGTAAACCTTAAAATGGGCTATCTGCCATGCATGAGAGAATTTGGTCTGTCCAAATTAGTTTGTGTTTACTCAGTCCATGACTACTTTTTCACCTTTTACGATTCTTTATTGATAATATAATGGGTTTTCAGTTCTTAAAAGACTAGCACTATGCTACTTGTGTGTACCTTCTCTCATACCAGAACTGCAATACAAAGATACAAAAGAAGCTGAGAAGTAAAAACACCCAAACTAAGTCAGAGGCATACAAAAAATTTACACTTTTTTTGTTGAAAACATTTACATATGCTCCTTGTTTCTCTACACTGGACAACTGCAACCATAACCTTGATAATTAACTCTTCTTTATGCCTAGCATGGGTTAAGTATAACTAGAAATAGATAAATTAATGGGCATGTTCTAAAACATGTTTCACTAGTAGGGCATTTATTTTCACGTGATCCTTGCAGGCCACTTTGAGTTGGTCTAGTTCATTATCTTTTGCAAAACACTCAGCATCTAAAGCCCCAAAGTGAATAAATTGTTAGGAAATGACGGACAATTTGTAATGCAGATTAGAACAAATAAAAGCTCCAGATACTTGCTGAAATGTATGTCTTAATGTCTCTTTCATTCCTTAGAAGATGAACATGCCTATTTTGTGCTGAATTGAAAGAAAATTATAATTTCAGAGCATATGAATGGGATGATAAGTTTTTTGAGGGGAAAAATAAACTCTGGTTCTCTTAGTCACTCCTTTGCAAACAAAGCAGAGCTTGTCTGAAGCCAAGAGAAAATAGTCACTGAAAGATTTAATATTTTAACTTGGTTTTGTTGGAACTCTATTTCAATCAAATTTTTTCCACTAGTACTAAGTGAGAAAAATGAAATAGCCTTATCTTTTAAAAAGGAACATTAAAGGAAGCACTATCTCATTTAACTTCATATTGCAGCATTTTAAATAACTACCTCAGACATTTAAACTGAGGTTAAAACAGCTGATAGCACATATGTGTGCTGTCTGCCAGCAAGCTCCAGGTTTGGGTTTGCTACCAACAAAAATTCACTGAACAGACATACTTGCCAAATTTGTGGTAGCTCCACGAGCTTTAGCTCATTTGTATTTTAGAAACTCTGCCATGTAAGTCCAAGACCCCACTTCATGAAATCCAGGGGATGACTTTCAGCTTGGGGTAACCTTTATTTTGAGGTGCACCAGCAGCACTGTCAGAGGAGGCTTGCACTGAGCTCCAGAGACCACATTGATTTTGGCTGGCAGGCAATTTATTCTAACTTGTGCATCTGTCCATTAAAGAAAAGAATCAACACATCTTTAATTTACAGAGCCCTTACAAAAATGTCACATTAACAGTAAGGTTTACCTACATATGTATAAATAGGATTCAATATTTGTACCAGATGCATCTCCATCTAGCCTTTGGTCTCAGTATCTGAACCAACAACTCATACACATCCTGTAACAACTACCCATAATTGACCTGCTCATATAGAAATCTTCTGTGCAGTGAAGTTTTTTTCAATATCTGCTTTAGAAGAAAGCTGGACAATTATTTTTTCTATCTTGTTGACACATCCTTTGCTGGCATTTCCAGAATAAAATGTTTTTATTTTAACCAATTTCTTTTAATTGTGCTTAAACACACAGTCTTGGAAATAATTGTGAAATGTAATAAAATTATTTCTCATTCCTCAGAACTGTTTGTTTCTTTTTTAACCAAATCAAATAATCTACTAAGTCTACAGCATTGATCTTCCATTCTTAGCACTTAAGTCCTTACAAATGTGATGTGATTTCAGGAATACTTTTTCAAACTGCGTTAAAACCCCAAAACAACAAAAAAAATCAAATAAAAAGTACTAAAACCAAATTAAAACAAAGGTAATTCAATGGGACTAGTGCCTGAAGAAAAACAGTCCTTCATTTGAGAAACAGATACCTAATAATAGCTTACAAACAATTAGGAGAATTGAACTCTTTAATGTATATTTACATAAGCACATATATATACCTATATGTGTTTACAGATATATTTCTCTCTATATATATATATTTGTATGTGTATATGTTTGTAAGTCTTCATATGTACCTACATGTATATATATAAATAGTATTATGACTTAACATCTTGAATTTGAGAGGGGAGAGTAGAGCACAACACTTTTTTGAGCATTGAAGCCTGACAATGCTGCATTTTCTCTGAAGTTCAATCATATTTCAAAAGACTAAAGCATTTTTCACTTGTAAAAAAACAACTAACATATATCTCTAGGCTGGCACTTCACATAGTATGTCATGTCTGTGTCTGTTATGTTTTGGGATGGGCCAACAATTCCAACCTCAAAAAATCATGATTTAAATTGGGAACTGACAGACCCCTACAGTTCTGCAAGTGTTGAAGTTATCATGAAGAAATATAATTAAGTTGTTTGTGTCAGGTAGATGTATAGCCAATCACTCAGTGCTCATCTTATGTGTAAGAACCTCTTTCATTAGCTATTAGCTTCATTGTCTTTAGGTGCTTTTCTTTTTCCGCTGGAGCATCATGCTGATCAAACTACAACTCTTACTCCTTTTAATAAGGATGCAGCATCCTTCTGTTGTCAACTTAGGCATCTCTAAAGCATTCTTAAAATATCAGTTCCTCTCCCAACTGCATTGATAAACATGATAATAGTGCTATTTTTATTTCTAATAAAAGATCAAAGCTCCAGAAGAGATGGCATATATCTTGGACATTCAGACTGAAACATGGGGGTTAATTGAACCCAGAGATATTTTGCTAATGATTTTGTAGCATAAAAATTGCTTTTAAAGGAAGTGTCCATTTACGTTGCAGAATTTAACTGCTACCCTAAGTTCATGTATATTGAGTGTTTTGTTAAAGGGTGTGGGTTTTCCTCCTCATGCACTGTCATTTATTTTAATGCAGGAAACTAGCATGGAGCCATGGCTCAGATCTGCAAAGACATCAGAAATACTGAAGAATGTCAATCCAGCCCTTTTAAGCCTAGCTTGTAAAATTTATGTGGTGGAATTAATATTTGCTTTCTTACTCCTCCTTAAAATTTAACTGTCCTGCATACAACTAGGAGAGGCTCTAACCTCAGGTTATTAGCAGTCACTGAGTGATTTCCTCCCCCTTTCCTTCTCTGCTTCCACTGCTCCATAAACACATTATATTTATCTCTTATAGTGCAAAAAACCTACCACCAATGCATGAGAAGATTCTTAATGTGGATGTGGGCTTCCAAATGTTCCGCTGGTCTATCCTGGGAGGACATGCAATGCCCTAATATTCACTGCAAGAAGAACTTCTGGTCCTGACCAATTATTGTCGATATGATAATAATTTTTTTCCTGAGCTGCAGGAGCTGTGACCAGTGAGTCCCTGACTCTCATAAGAGTTGCAAGCTGGATCCTTTCTCTTAGCTAAGAATATCTCATCACCAGAGGTGACAAAAGAATCACTTGAACTCTCCCTCTGAAGATTTTATGAGTACAGGAGACAATCCTTGGGTGGCCATTCTTTTAAATCACCAAAGCAGCAAGCAGAAAAAAAAAGTAATCATGACAGAAGAATGTATCCTATTGTAAAATTCCCAGTTGATAGAATGTAAAACTTTTCACTTGAATTAGCGCAAGAGCATTTTGAGGGCATTGGTCTGAAGAAATAAAGCATTTTTAATTGGAGTAACAGGATGGAGAAGGGAGCACTTCTCACTGTGCTAATTGAAAAAGCAAACTCGCTGATTTTCCACGCTGAATTGGTCAAGAGCTTTCTTTCATGCTTTAGTTCATTTAAACATGGCACATCTGTGGCTCCAGTGCATTGCACACAGATGGCATGTCTTTTTGTTAAAGTGCTTGACAACAGCATTGCTTACTTGTCAGCCTGGATAACCTCAGATAACATGAAGAAACTGCTTACATTAGATTTAATTAAAGTTTCATTCATTATATCCCTTCATCCTTTCCCTTCATCTGATTTTTGTTAGAATCTTAATACTCCTCTCATTTACAGGAATGCCCTGGGCACAGAAAAGCTGCCTCAGACAAATGGCCCATCACCTTTCTTTCCCTGGTATGCAGCTCCCTATGAAAGCAACTATGACACTTCAGGGGGTGCCTGAAAAATGGGGAAGAGAAGCAGGTGGGCAGGAGGGAATGACAGAAAGTGTACATATTAAGGGCTACTTCTTAAAGTGGGTCTCCAGTGAATATGGCCCCTACACAAGAGTGAAAACACAGAGAATTAATGACAATCGCCTCAGCAGTGACAGGAAAGCAACAAGTCACCTTCCCACACTGGCCTTATCTTGCCTGCCAGAGTCATTGCATCACACACAGTTCATTGCACAAGGCAGCCTTATCCCTGGCCCTGTTGTGGCTGTGTAAGGGTACAATTAAGTTAAACCCTGGACACCCTTATCCACAGAGCAGGGTAATAACAGTCAAATGCCTTTGTCTGTCTTCTTACTCTCAAGATGAGAGAAACTGAATCAGGGCAAGAAAAAGAAACTGGGCTCTGAAAATTATGCCCTGAGTCCTATCAAGGCCTGGGGGAGCTAGCACATTTTCCAACTGGACATCAGTTAAATGATGATGTGATGCACACAGCCTAGAACATTTCATGTGACCAGATTGCAGGAGCAGGTTAAAAGTTGCTTTTATTACCACTGTTCAAATGGACAATTTTACAACTGGAAACTAACAACCCTTGGATGTTTTGCCCATATATATCCACACATCTGCTCATTAACTAGCTCAACAGGCAGATCTGTAAAGAGACATTGCCAGGTCTGTCATGGTTTCAGACAAATGGAAAATGAAAAGCACCTCAATGAAGGGCACATGACAATTCTGTCTGAGGGTGTACAGTTGTCTATGAAATTGCCATGATATTCTAGGGATTGATGTCCAAAAAAATATGAGAATGCCTCTTTCATGCCTGTTCCTCTCTTGCATTTTTCCCTTTTCCCATTGAGCTTGTTCCATCTACTGCCCCCACCAAGGCTTAGTAGAGACATGTTTTTCAGTTCATCTTCCTGTGCACTAGCAGGCACAAGAACAGTTCACATTATGAACATGGAAACTCCAGTCTCCCGCTACTCTCCCTTTGACAGTAAAGTATTGAAGAATAGTTACCTGCAGATGGGAAGGAGGGAATGCAGATGGGAAGTGAGAGGGTGTTGCCATCCTCTGAGCTGGCAAGACATAGAAACATGCCCTATCTTAAGTTTTTTGCAAACTTTGAGTTCCCATCATCAGATACATTTTTCAGGGCTAATGTACAAACAGTTAAAAGAGCATTAAGGATTGTCTGGTATGCAACTTCTGGATAAATTTGGCATGAAAAGAGCTTGGCAATTTATTATTGTTTGCTTATTTTGTGCTTTCTTTCATTTTGAACCTGCTCAAAAATGCTTTATGGACCATTTCACCTTGCAGAGCAGCTGAAAATTCCCAGCCTCCTGTGACTCATCCCTTCTCTTCTCACTATAGAAATAAATGCCCATCATCTCATTAGGTGTTTCACAGCCTATGCTATCGGCAGTAGTGGTATCGGTAATAACTGGGGACTTTGAGTCCCCTATATATCAACAAAATTTTGAACAGAAATTACATTTTACATATAGGAACTGGTAAACACCCCTGAAATGAAGATGCCTTTGATGGAAAAACTGGAAGAAAGTATCATTTTGAACAGTCAAGATATAGTCCCTAGAGCAGCAGGGCTATTGGATCTTCGCCACTACTATGTTCAAGTGCTCATCCAGCTCTTTGGGCTTGAATACAGCACAAAGTCATTCTTCAAAATCACAGTGGAAACATGGGCAAGATTTGCTCTTCTCTCTAAGTCTATAAGAAGAAAATACTACTTTAATTTCAATCCAAAACTTCAGAAACAGGCTTAATCTGACTCTTCACCCAAAATGTGTCTGTCTGATGAAGAGCAATTTGCTGCCTCCACAGCAAAGGAATGTGTGGGAGGGAAGAGGACTGCACTGTAACTGGTCCTTGTGGACTTTCAAGGGTGAATCCGGACTAGGAAAAGTATTCAGTAAAAAGAAAAGTAATAGAAAAGTAAATACAAAAAATGAGCATAGACTTGCCTCTGAATCCTAATGTCTTTATCCTTGGGGATTTTGATTCCATTACAAATATTAGCAAAGATTAAGGGCATTTTATTTTAAGGGCAAGTCTAATTGGAAAGTTAATTTGACAAAAGTGGGAATCAGCTAAAGAAATTAAAATTGATGTGAGGTATGCAGTGGAAGTGTCAAATCCTTTAGGATTCTTCCCACACATGAGTCAAACCTTCAAGGGACCTCTTGTATCTTTCAAACCCAAATCCACTCTCTGCTCTTATCCTCCTAAGTCCTTCTAGCTCTTCTGCCACACATTTTGCCTTTGATGTGTTTGCAGAATGTCCTCTTCCCTTCCTAGCATGCTTTTTAGAGGCAAAAAAATTATTTCTGTTATCTGTCTAGACCACCAAGAAAATCTGGGGGACACCTTGTCATTGTTTATTTTAGCTGCCCCCTTCTGAAGTCTGGGCTACAAGGGCATGGAGTGACAGGACAAGGGGAAATGTTTTCAAGATGAAAGAGGGCAGCCTTATATTTGATATTAGAAAGAAATTCTTCGTGATGGTAGTGAGGCACTGGCACAGGTTGTCCAGAGAAGCTGTGGATGCACCACCCCCGGAGGTGTTCAAGGCCAAGCTGGACGGGGCTTTGAGCAACCTGGTATAATGGAAGGTGTCCTTGCCCATGTCAGGGGGGTTGGACAAGGTGATCTTTAGGATCCCTTACAACCCAAAAGGTTCTAGGATTCTGTGATTCCTCTGGTGATTCCCACTCGCCATTTTGTCTAACTCACCGCAGCAGCTTTTGCATTTATGATGAACAGATGGGTGGATGAGCAAGGTCCTGCCAGCATATCTACCAAAGCACAGACTGCACACACCACACACACAGTTTTGCCTCCGAGTGTTGAGAGAAAATAGCTGCATGCACCGTAGTTAAAATCAATGACATAAAGGCAATTTGATGTTTTTGCCCTCAATAAAAAGCTCCATAATACTGAAATCATTTAGAGGTTATTTTGGGAACACGGACATTTTACCATTATATTAACAGGTACTGTAATTGTACAAGTAGCAGTACAAAACTACAAGGTATCACAGCATGATGACTGCTCTATAAAAACTGAAAAGAGTTACATCATAATTAATTAGTTGATAGTGCAGCTGGTTATAAAAAACGTGGCCAGTCTTCGCAAACGAAGATTTGGGAAAGGTCTTTTTACCTTTCAAGCCTGCGCAATGGATTTTT
>JAWWLV010000100.1:233612-252289 GCA_035041135.1 Platyrinchus mystaceus | reverse complement strand
TCACAGTTAAAAGAAAGATGAACTTTATCATGGGGAAAAAATTCCTTTGTTGATATTATCACCAAGATTTAATACTGGATTATTAAAGGAATACTTCAAACTAAGTAAGTCATCTTTGATATTTTTATTTTTATTTATTTATCATGCTGTAGTTTCTTTACCATACTTTATAGTATTGTATCACATTACATTCACAGGCAATATTCTCAGGGAAAGAGCAGATCAAAGAAAGGAGGAGAAAAAAGAATTACTTGAAGAAACTAAGGTTCAGCTTCTTGCAGAGCCTACTTTACTAGTCTACATAACAGTTTCAAAAGTCAACCTATTAAGCTGTAAATCATAACATTCTGTACTTTCTTTACCTTAGGAAAGATTAATGGTAGATATAGGCACATTAAAAGAAACCATTATGTGAGCACATTTGGGAAAAAAAATTATGAATAACGATTTAGGAGCTCTGACATATAGCTCAAATCTGGTTTGAATGTTGATGAGCATCACTGTTTTGAGCAGTCTGTTACATTAAGCTGATGTTTACACAGTTTGACTCATCATCACTGAGGTAAAAAGCACACTATTGGACCCAGATGAACATTTGTTCCCTGAATTGCTTATATACACCAGCTTCCGTTTCCTCTGAAAGTCAGAAGCACAAACTTAGCAGTGAGACGTGCAACACAACAGGTTTTATAGGTGACATTTGCCTTAGCAAAGTTTAGCCTCAATGGAAAGATGGAAATTCCAGCATTGGAGTCCATGAATTGTTGCTTTTTATGCCCTTGGAGTTCCATGTTCATTTTACTGTTACTGGTATTGGTAGCAACAAGGTTCAAAGGTTGCTATAAACATGGCAAAGCATCCAAAAAGGCTCAGCATACTGTCTCATTCAAATGGCTGAAATTTCTGATGTCTCTTTTACCTCTCTTTAGGAAAGAGATATCAGGTGGGCCATTAAAAATGCCACACATACATTAGTTTTCACTCAAGGCATCCCCTGACCCGTGACCTGATGGAGGAAGGGTAGCAGGAAAAGGAACTAAGGAGAAATACCATCTTTCAGGTGTTGCCATGGAGCCTTAGTGCTTGTTATAACTTTCTGTCTGATTTGCTGGGCATGTGAAAGGAGATTCATCCAGTAGGATACTTACAATCCACACATTCATCTTTATAATTAGATATCAAAACACATAGTTTCAGGAACAGGGAAAGCAATGGAGTATCATTTCTAAAGGATCCTTTCCTATATAGTCTCTTGGGGCATTGCTAGAATCCTTCACCATTACTTAAAGGTCAGAAACTTAATAGGGGGACTTAATGTCTTTGATGCATCAGCCTAGCTAGCAAGCTTGGTTGAAATTAACGAAGTTCAAAAGTTATTTAGAGGGGAATAAATTGGAGAACTGAGCAGGAGGTGATTAAAAGAAACATGCCAAGTTATTTCTTGAATATAATATACCCAGAAAAAAATTGGACAATGCAGAGACCTCAACATCTGCCTCTTTGCCAATAAATGTGTCTCCCAGACCACAATAAAGAACTGACAATTTTTGTCCATTTGCTGCAAGGTTATTGTGTTGTAGAGGGGCAGTGGTTGAAGTCTGAATATCACTTTCATACAGAAAAGGTTCATCAGAAATAATAATCAGTGCATCTATATTCTAATAGTATTTTAAAATATTCCAGAATACCAAGATTGAAAAAGTTACACGGCAATTCTAAATGTCATCGCTTCAAAAGAAGCAGTGTGCTAGTTGTTATGGTGATACCCAGAAGAACGTGATGAGCATACATTTAAAATATACCTTGCTGTGGTTTACTCTGCTTTAACTGAAAGTGGGATCTGGCCTCATTTATTAAAGTACTTTGGAGGAGAGATGAAATCAGTTTTTATTTCTGATCTAGACTGGAGGATAACATGGGCTTGGTTCTTGCAAGAGCACCTGAGATGCTCAGCACTCAAGTGGCAAATCAACAAAGCACTGAGGCTTAAGAGCCCACATTGTCCTGCTGACATGAATAGGGCCTCTCACACAGCTAAGTGAAGTATGTATTTCAGTGTAAAGATCAAAGTACCTCAAAAGACCTTTTACACGTGTTCAGGAGAAGTAAAATGACATCAGAACTAGTGTTTTTCTTGAGATTGGCTGTGTTTTTTTAAAAACTGTAAGAAGAATTTTGAGCAGTTCATAGTGACCAACTGATCAAAACGCTCGTGCAGAATACCAATGTAAAATGGCTTTTCTTTCTTTTTGCACAAATTCACATTTATACTGTGGAACACATATTTTGAAGTTCTAGTTTAAATGTATTTGTAAAGATGAGTGTCTCAGATTATAACTTAAAGAAAGGAAAAAATCTTATTATAACCTCTTAGAGACACATTCCTTAAATATTGATATCTATTTCTTTTTATCTATTTCATAGAATATATACATATAAAATATACTGTATATGTCTCTGGTTTTGTGTGCAAGCTATAAATACATTAATCATGAATGAATTATTTTAAAAATATCCATGTTTCTAGATTACACTGCATAGTAGATAAGATGTTATTAGCAAAAAAAAAAAATATGATACACAGCTTTTCAACAGAAGGAGAGACTGATACTGCCTCTGTTGCTGCGGTTTGGGTGTTTTTGTGTGCATGCATGTGTTTGTATGTGTGTCTATGTGTCTTTGTTTTTTTTTTAGCATCCATCCCTGCTAATCTTTGCACTGCCAGTAGGGAAAATCATATCCATGGCAACCAGCTGCACCATTCCTACACACATCAATGATGACTTCAGTCTAAACTGTCAAATATGCTATGCACATCATGTAAAATAGGTCTCTTGCCTTACACCTCTGTGCATCTAGTTTCTGTGGCTACATGTTTATGTAAATAAGAATTGTCCCTTTTGTCTTGGGTTGATTGAACACTGAATTTGTTTTGCACCTTGGCAATGCAAAGCCATGCTCTCTTGCCAGCAGGTATACCACATAACTGCATGATAGTGATAACGCTCCCTAAATTATTTTGATAGTACCAACTACCTGGCTTGTGAGGAAGACTTGGAGTGTGCTTTAAAAGAAGAACATTAATATGGAGCTGAGATATGTGAATAATGTTTAATTGGCTCTCTCGAGTCTACTAATTTTCAGGACTGAAAAGCTGCCATTTGATTTGTTCTTCACTGTTAGTAAAAAGGAGAAAATATCCTTCATAAATCCACAACATATTAGTCACCTTTTTTTGTACAAAGGCATCAAATACCAAGGATTTTCCTAATTGACAGGAAAAAAAAATACCATTAAACACTCTGTGTTTCTGCCCCAAATTTTAATGTACATACAGGCTAACTATCTTCCCTTGGTCTCCTTCGAATGGTGATTCCTACATGCCATGGTTTAGGAATGGCACTCCTACTTTGGTGCCCCCCTGCCCCAACTGAGACTCTCCCAAAGCAGATGGCACTTGCTCACTTCCTCCATCCCCACCGATGAGAGAGACAAAAGGCAGAGACTATGGGTTGAGACAAGAGCAATCTACTGGAACAGCAATGAGATAAGAAAAAGAACAGTAACAGCAGTAATATTACTAACAAAAGGTATAAGACAAAGAAAAGATTTACACGGAAAAAACGTGACAAAATATCGACCAGCTCTTCCCCACCACACTGGGCTTTTCCCAACAGGAAAGCAGGAAGAATGAGTTCCTTCCTTCCTCCCCATGGCAGTGATGTGTGGTATAGAATAACAACCTAGACATACCTACACAGCTCCAGGCTCCACCCCCTCACAGCCACTGTGAACAAAGTTAGCTCTGTCATGGCCAAAAATCAGGGCAGTACAATAACCTTTCAACCTACAACCAACCTACAAAAATCTTATACATCCCACAGGAACACTGACCAGAAGCACGAAAGTTCTTCAAAAAAGTCACATCCCCACCTGTGGTCCTGAGCTGGGAGCAGAAGATATTTCCAGTCTCAGCCACCAGAACACACAGCACACTTGAGAGATGCAAGGCTTTAACTTTTTGCTTTTCGTGCAAAGAAAAGTCAGGTTGTCAAGACCTTGTCAGTGTTACCTTCTAAATAAAAAGTTGCGGACAAAAGATACACCATTAAAAAGGATATTATTTTGAAGGAAAGATCTTTTGGTGGCAATTTATGTGACTTGCTCGAATAATTTTATGCTTAAGACTTTATTGTATACTGTGAGCTGGGGGAAGGATTAAGTGGTTGCATATATCTGTGACTCAGCAATGCAATCAACAAAAGCAAAATTGTTCTTGTTGAGAAAAACAACCCCAAAATGTAATTAATAATGAATATCCAAAAGAAAGGGTATTCCTTTTGGCACAAATGCTCTCCTTTGAACATTAGCACATAAGTGCACGTACCTTTCACAAAATTTCAATTATTCAAAGAAAAAAGTTTATTTGAAAAAAAGAGTATTCTCACAAAGTAAAATGTACATTTTCCTGTCAATATCAGTATTCTGTCAATTGATATCACTTTGCCATACCTTAACTAGTAAAGTGCAACACACAATGCAGTGCTGTACATGTGGCATACTATAGCTGAGAATCTAGTATAAATTGCACCAGTGGGACTGACCATCAGTGCCTTATCCACCTCTGTGGCATTAAGAAGCTCATCAAAATATAATTCCACTGGCAATATTCGGTGTGGCATGGCTTTTCTCCAAAGAAGGAGGACATAAACATAAATTTCCAAAACACCAGCTTGCCTCTTTGGAAGGGAGCATGTGGAACCTGCAAATGGTCACTGCAGACATTAAAAATCAGGATTTCCCCCTGGCCTAGGGGAATATGAGATATGAGATACAGGATGGCCTCACTGGAGCTGTCAGGTTCCTTCTGAAGTTTCCAGTCTGTCTGCTGCTGAATGGAGAGGTGGTGAGAACCCATACTCTGCTTATGGTGGTCTGAGGAAGACTCCTCAGCCAAACACTAAGATAGGAATGTGATGGAGAGAGAATGGATGAATGGAAAGTAAGTATCTTTGTTTATATCATACCCATGTACATATCTGAAAATGCAGGTCAAATGATACAATATATCCTCTATATCATCATACCATATAATCCTCTAGAAGACTGGGCACAAGCTTTAGTCATTGGAACACAGAAGAGGGTACTAGACTTTGTGTATAGTAGTGTTCTTTCATGAAATTGATTTTTTAAACTATTTCTAAAGATAAAGGAAAAAGAAGCTACATGATATTTTTATTGCTGTGATAGTCAGGAGTGAGGAAGGTACATTAATAGGATATAATAACTCCTAATAATAGAATCCCTTGACTAGTCCTTTGTCACCAGCTGGAGTGTTTCTATGAAAACCAATGATGTCATAGTGCTGTGAGATAATTGTGTTAACATATTTAATAAGATAAACATAATCATGTAAACATACAAAATCAGAAGGCAATTTTGTCATGAGTATTCATTATAAGACCCCAAACCTAATACTTGAAAGACAATGCTCAGTACTATTTTTTTTCACCTTTATCATCAGTACTACCAGAAGACAACAGGGAGATATTTTCCAGCCATAACAATCCACAAAAACACAATTTGGAGTATTATTTGTGCTTGAGAAAACATGCAGAAAGTTTGCTGACTGCCTTGTCTGGGAGTTTACATATACTGAAACGCGCAAAGTGCAGTCAGAGCTTTGACAAACTTTCATGGAACAGTCAGATGCTGTTGCAGCACTGAAGCTTCACCAAGAGTTTCTCAGACATCAAAGAATATTCTGGAATACAGCTAAAGATACCATGAGTCTGCCTTTAATGAAGAGAGAAGTCAAGTGTAACCACAGTGCAGAGGATCACACTATTATTTTCCCCTTCAAATTATGTAAAAGAGTAATTATATATCTGTAATGACAAGATATAATTTGTACCCAGGAAATGGAAGATGAAAATGACATTTAAAGAAGTCTAAATCCATGTCCATCCTATTATAAATGAGGACATCAGAAACTGACAAGTTTCTTGTTTTGAATAAACCTACATCCACATTAATATCCCTCCTGTGACATGTCATGCTCTACTAACATCAGCAGCAGCAGTTTTTGATTTTTGTCCTGCTGTGTATCTGAGTCCATTCTCAATAAGTCTCCTTACAGAAAGAATGTTCACATTCGAATAGTGCCTCAGGGAGAGACAAGGCACTTATACTAAAAGCTGTTTATGGTCTCAGGGTACCATCTGGAGTACATGTAACTTTGTATAACAAGATGTCAAATGCATTTTCTTTCATAGTTTGAATGAAGTGCCTGGACTGACTAAGTCAGTAGCAAAGAGTTTATGTCTTCCAACTCATAAACTCACCAATATGATAGGTCACATGCCGAGGATGCAAAAAGCCAAATTCATTGATTATATCTTGCCAACCTTTACATTGCCTGTTCCAAATCTGAAATTGCAAGGTTGCTTATAACTGCAAGAAAATTATTCTCCTTTACATAAAGCAGAGGTAGATTGTCATCATATCTAAATGATACCACTCATTTTCTTCATGTTAGTGGAAGTTTATCAACACACAAACCAATTCTGTTCAGATTTGATCTAAATAGTCACTTTGTCTTGGAAGTCTTTTTTTCTTTCAGATTGTTATATGATTGGGGGATCACACCAGACAGCCTGAGACTGGGGAACTAGGGACATCAAATCCAGAGGCAAAACCCTAGCATAGTCAATATGAAAATAAACATAAAATGAGATTAGTCTCTGGCATATTGTTATTTCATTCAATTTGGCAAGTGTCTTCCAATCACTGGGGGCATTTGTCAGTTTCTGCAGAGTTGTTATTAATGACTTTATTGTCTGCTTAATTAAAGTTAGACTCTGTCATTAGCAGCTCCATCTTGTGTCCTTCAAACTTTTTAAACAAATTTTTCTTTGGTGTGAATAATGACATTCCTGCTCTTCAAGGCAGATTGAATAGCAGTCAAATGAACCTTTTAAAACTGTATAATGGTTTAAAGAACCAGATCTTCCCTTCTCAGCATCAACTTATTATTCCCACTTCTGAGAAACTACCATTTTCTAGACTGACTTATAAACTTCCTAATATCTCATAAATTTCCTAGAATTGAGAGCAGATAAACATGGTGCTTGTGTGAATCTGATGAAATAAAACTGGGGGATGGAAGAGTCTGCAAAACGCCACAGAAAACAGTTTATGTTTATACTTTGGCTGCTAATACTGTTTAAGCTCATGTCCAGTAGAAATATTCATCAGCTACCCACAGGCTTTTATTCCAGAATGTGCATGTCTAGGTACAACACCCAAACCATTGCTATACAGGCAACAATAATTATTCAGCAGTCCATTTCTCACTTAAACATATCAAACAAGCAGTTGAAAGTAGTTCTTATTGATCAACATCAGCCCGTTCATCATCATCAACATCAATTCTCTCTCTTGTTTATAGAGATGGTAGTTCTTTTCAAAACAATAGTCATGCACCTAAAGCACTGATATGCTTTATTTCATGTTCCCAATCCTAAATATTTTCATTTTTTATGCAATAAGAAATTCTGAGCATGTTCAAAAACCAAACCTTTAATTTCTTCTTTCTCATGTTTAGCAAACAGTAAATTCTCTTCATCCTTACTCTCATTAAACCTATTTTACTTTTTCTTTTTTCTTACACCTGCAATATTCTTCTAAAACTAAGCATATTGATAACCCAAGATCTTATGATTTATTGGTTCAAAACTACATATTTTCTAACTTCCATTGTTATTTATTAATATTTTAATTATTAAATATTGCTAATTTAATTATTATTCATTATTAACATGTTATTTAATAGTAGTTTAATCTGCAAGCTTTCCAGCTCTTCATGATTTTTAAATTAGCTATACCTCTTTCTCCTGTTCTTCTAAGTTATGATATATTTAAAAATGCAGTTCCCCTACTCAACCATTTTACAATTCATCACTGATTCACCCATTCTATCTCATTCATTAGTTAATCTATTTATCTAGTGTTTGCACTAATCCCTTTGAAAACTCTTTGTAATTCCCACAGAGTGTTGCATTATTTTGACAATTGACTTTATAAGTGAAATATGGGCTTTATGTTCATGCTCACTAATTCTATATTAGACCTTAAACACAAAATATGCCAAGGCTTATAGATGAAAATTACCACTGCTCGGCCACAGACTACTGAGTTTTCAACACAAATTCCACATTTTTATTTGTCATCCAGGCAAATGAAACATCAATGCTCAGCTCACACTAATTTCCACATACTCATGCAATATCACCAACACAAACTTTCCTCATACTGAGTTGGAACAGACATCCCACTGACTGAGGTATATGACAGTGTAAGTTTAGTTTACAACATCATATCTGGAGACAGTGAAGGAGGAGAGGAGAATCAGTTATGACTTTCAGATGCTACATTGGCTTCTGCAGTTTAGAAAATTGTTCCACTTGCATGAAAAACAAGTAAACTAGGAGTTAGTGAAACACAATTTAAAAAATTTTAAAGCATCTTTTTATACATTGTTTGCAGACATTCTACACATGCACAGTTTATTTTTCTTGTCTTTTTCTATTTTGTTGATCTTATGTTCAATTTTTGTACCTTATTTAAGGACTGATTTTGATCCCCTTCCATTTTGTTAATCTGTTTAAGCACACTTAATCTAGCTGACCAAACATCAAAAATCCTAGCAGCTTTTCCAAAGAAATATATTCAGTGAACCCACATGCTCTAAAGACTTGCATGGTGTCACTTAATGACAGACATTAAACCCCATATTTTGCATTTAGTTGGGATCTTTAGGTAACCATTTCTGATTTCCCTTATGCTGTTATAATTTCAATGAGGTTAAATTTATCCTAATATAAGAGAAAGAGTGATTCTTGTCCTAACCTTCTAAAAAACCAGTTTAGCCATATAGATAATGTCTGAAACACAAATTTTTTTTTGGTTGTGCACTGCACTATTCTTTTTGAATTAGGACCCAAGTATTACATACTCTATTTATATCATAAAGAAAAACTAGATACATTATTAAAAATGTATTAATAGCAACAAATTTTCTGAATGTTTGCATTGAAAACTTAAATGCCAGTATCTCACCTGATATTACCTACCAGTTAGAAACAAGGTTTAATTTGCTTTAGAGTCTTGAGCTGCAATACCAGAAGCTTTGGCAATAAAAAAATTATTATTAAGCAGCCTCACTTGAAGACCAAAAATGGATCTTTGGAGCAGCCATATGTTTTAGTTCTCAAGAGAGGGGGTTTTTTGCCCTCATAATTGTTTAAAATTAATATAAATTCAGGGGGAATGAGAAGTTCTGAAATAAGTCTATTACTCTGTTACTGAAACACAGTTGAGTATGATTTCCTAATTATCAAAGAATTTTATGAAATGCAACAAGTCATAATTCCAATACCAGGAAAAAAGGGACACCTAATAACTGGTATAAAAATATACTTTCTCTTAGTGACTTAACAGATCCCCACTTCAACATGCAACAGAACTAATCAGTTTTGAAGACACTGTTGATGAATAATTTAAGACCTCAACAATATTGAAGGATTCAGTAAGATAAGACTTAGGGGTTCAGAAGAAAAGACAAGTTGGTGAGTCCAAGTGCTGCTTTCCTCCTATTTGGGAATACTTCAGCTGGTGTAACAGCGTGGAAATGAGTTGCTGTGATTGCAGTACTAATGGAATTGTGCCAGACTTGTTCTTTCATTTTGCAGCATTTTGTGGGAAAATGGTGAAATTTGAGCAAGATTGCACAACACACTGTGTCTCCATATATCTGCATTTGCTTAAAAAACAAAGGCAAGTTTTACATCAGAAGTTTTGCATATTTTGATGTTTGATTAATTTCTATTCAGGAACTGGTTTTGCTGGAAATGTCTTGATGAACACTCAGAAGAAACTCCTATTCCTCTGAAAAAATCCCAGATGTAGAATAATTTAGAATGTTCAAATATAGAAGTAACTCCACCCCAACACTCAGAAGAATTTTGAAAAGTATTTATTTGTCTCTAGTGTGGATTGAAATAAAAACTGAAAGAGGAAGCAATTTCAAAACAAAATAATTTCTTTCTCACACAATTAAAATGTTCTTCATGTGGTAGCATCAGGTGACAGATGAACTTCTGAGAGGAAAGGGATAAAGTGAAACAATATGTTGTGTATTTTTTTAAACAGGACAAACATTTCAAATTAGACCTCCCTTTCTACATGCTCAGGCAAAGAGAATTATTGGATCATTTGTCTGAGAAAGGAAACTGCAGTCCTGCTGGTATTACACAATTCATGCATTTCATGCTGGGATTGCACTGTGGATTCAAGTAATGCCATTGAACTTCTGACAAAAGGAAGATATGAATTAAAAATAAATATACAAATTTAAATGGACACCTCTTTGTCTTCAGTTTTCATGATTATTTTCAAGATTACCTGACATGTATTATGACTGACTGACGTGTTTCACATTTGTTTGCCTATGAACAATATCCTTCACATGTTGATTTACTGTCCATAGCAAATGAATTAACACATTTGTCTCTCCTCTTTTTTTCTGCACAGTGGTGTGAATATTTGTGTTCCTCTTGAAAAGGAGGGACTCTTACATACAGGCTGGTAGCAATAATAACAGTAAAGCTGTTGTGTTGCAAAGAACAAAGTTCAGACAGTTTGACCTGAAAAAATATTTGTACTCCTGATAAACATTTGAGAAGAGCTATGGTCTGAGAAACTTTTTTTTAAAAAAAACCTGAAAACTCAAGAAAACCTGAGATTATTCATGAACTTCTACAAGTGTTTGTTTTTAAGTAACACTCATTCAATAACAATTCACTTGCATGAGTATCTGCAAAAGGTAGACTTCATACCGATGTGCACAAATATTTGAAGAAAATGAATGGCAGATCCATAGCTGTGTATTAATGCAAAAAAAGTCCATGCACTGATCTAATCAGGTAATTCACACAATGCCATAAGACAAATCTGCCCAATCACAAAGAACCTAAACATTAAACCATGAGAATAAAGAGAGATGCATATTTGAATACTTCAAAGGGAGAAGACAATAAACTTTGCTGAAATACTAGTGAAGATGTTACACCGAATCAAATTTAAAAATATAAAAGAAGAATATTCCACAAGAAGCAAAAAGAGCTAATTTCATAGAATAAAATATTAATTTTTAATTATTCACTCAGCATTAATATTTGGTTTATAACTGATACCAAATAATGCAGTTCTACAACCATGGAAAAATTAGTGAAATGCTTTATTTATATTTTTAAGTATATCTTAACTCTAAGTTTTATAAGTGTTTCAGTAGTTTGATAGATTTAAATTATCTTCATGTTCCAGAAAATTTATCATAAGACCACATCAGGGAAAGTCTTCTCCTGCAATTGTGAGGCTCCTTCCAGGGAGTGGGATGAGTTAATTTCCTTGGGACAGTCTGTCACAGCAGAATGGTACCTTATTTTCTGATCTTCCTCCCCTTATCTTCTGCTTTTCCTTTTTTATATTATATTATTCGATTGTGTGTGGGTTTTTTCTGTTTCAATTTTTTTTCAGCATGTATTTGTGTAAGCATCACTTACGTAAGTGATGCTGTATTTCTCATTATTTACCCTACTCTCTGGTAGCAAGTGTTTGCATTTCACACAAAAACCGTTCAGTTTTCAATTTAAATGCCAAACTTTCATGGTGGGGTGTTTTGTTTTGTTTTTGTTTGTTTGGGTTTTTTGTTTTGTTTGTTTGTTTGTTTTGGTGGGGTTTTTTTAATTTTCCTCAGAACCTGGTAAAACTCTCCATGAATCGTGAATGGGAGACAGTCAATTAAAATCCTCAGACAATGATTTTGGTTTTCAGTACTGGCAGCTTTGGAGTTGTCTCTGCAACAATTAAACACAGCAAATATCTAAAGACTGTAAAAGGGATAGTTATAACTCTTTTCTCATTTCCTCACATTCTGTTCGCTTTTGACATGAAAGGGTAGGGACCCATTTTATGAAAATAACTTAATGTGTTTGAGGCGTAACATGATGAGGGAAGAATGAACAAAGGAAAATATACAGCAGTAAAACCTTTCCTTCTGAGATGCCACTTCAATGTTTTGGTGGCTAAGATTACCATCTCTTTTATCTATATAAATAAAGCCTTTAAAATTAGCCAAGCCTATAGAAGAGGAAAAATCTTTGGATTCTTAATGCAAATGACTGGGAGTCAAATATTGTATTTCTCTATCTACTACAAAATAATCCATTTCCTTGGAGAGATCATTTCAGTAGTCTGTTCCTAGTTTTTCTTGGAGGCAGGACAAATAATACCTTCCTGATGTGAGTAATACCAGGTTCAATTGTTTACTGTTCATGATATGTTCAGATAAGACAATGATTAACCACATATAGAGTCTTTTCTTATCAGGTCAAGTTCTTACTGACTTCGATTGAATTTTGTTGAGATGAAGAGGGAAAATGAATAAAAAATGTGACATTATAAATAACTATTCAATAAACCTTTTATTCAAGTTTATTTAGTGTAGACTCCTCACATCTGTGTGGTGTGATCTCAGGAATGTGGGCTGGGTTTCCTTCTCTTCTTTTCTCCTCCTCCTTTTTTCTATGCACAATGCCCAGATTAATGGAGCCCTGACTTATCCAGGGGTTATTTTAAAGCACTGAAGTAATGAATACTCACTTATGAGCAAAAAAAGGGGCCAGGAATATCTAAAGGATGATGCTTGAAGTGGTCTAAATCATACACTTGGATTATGTAAATGTAGTTTTTTAATATTTAAAAACCCTTTTGAATTGGAAGACATTGATTTCATACTGAAGCTTACAGCTAATGCCACTGCACCACAGTTTCATATATCAGATCAGGATTTCAGGCAAAAATACATTTAGGGGGGAAGTCTGTGTGCAGCTGAGACATGTTTGCCCCCCATAAAGGAATGGGGAATTTTTTTAAAAAATAAATGCTACTAAATGTACTAGATCAAGAGTAAAACAATTGCCCCTTCTCCCCAGTACAAGCCTGAACTTGCTTAGGTTAATCAAGATTTGACAGAATGTATTTTAGAGATAAGCATTTATTCCAGGCTTTCTCTCCTATCATCCCATCCCTTTTTCCTCTGCTCAAAATGATCCTCCAAAGTGCATGAAAAGCTCTTTTGTGTTTGTCATAGAATCAAACCCACCGTATTTCAAGGTCCTCTTCCTGAGCAGAGCAATTAATTCTGATGGCAGCATGAGCAAAAGTAGATTGCCTTCCCAAGGTGCAAGCTTTAACTTCCCAGTAGCATCCAATGAAACATGCATGTGAGACACAGACATCAGGAATAACACCACTGTGGCTGCTGGTGTTTTGCTTGAGGTAGAGCCCTTCAACAGCAAGATATGCTTCAAGCAAAATCTTTCTTTAATAGCAGCTTAAAGTACTGCTTGAAGGACAATGGGGTATCAGTTATTTACAATATGGTAAGTCATTGCTTCACTTACAGCTATCCCTGCATGGTTTGATCCAATTTTAATATTTTTCATGAAAAAAACCCCTCACTCACTGAAGATATTGAAGTCAGGAGTCGGAGAAGTTAAGGACTCCAGAGTGTTACAGCTTAGGACAAATTTCACTGATGATTTCACTTCTGCTCTGCCTAGATATGGCAACGGCCATATACCAATTTTTTTCTTTTTTTTATATAATCAGAAACTGTCTCAAAAGTAACATCCCATAGAAATATCTTCTGTGAATGTGCTGCTCTCAAGATAAGGTATATTCCTCTGTTTGCCACAAGAAAGATCACATCACATCACATCTCTCTTTACTCCTTTCATCAGTCATTTTCTCCCTTTTGATTTCTTCTCTCTTCTCCCAAATCAAATCACCTCTCATCCTTACCTCTCTTTTGGCTACCCCATTTCCCTACTCCTCTTTATCATCACAGTTTTCAGTCAAGCTATTTAATCCCCAAAGAATAGAAAAGGGTAGGATGGAGTCTTGGAGCCTTCTCTTCAAAGCCTTCTGGAACAAAACCTGTACTCATTTGAAAAAAAAAAAAAAAAAGAAAAAAATCAAATAAAATGCTCCATAGGAACTCTACGATATTTTAAAATAAGTGGCACAAACCAATTAGTGAAACTCCTAAATCACAGATCACAGTGACAGAAATATCCAAAATGGGGGGTTTTTTTCCTGGATATTCTAGCAGCGAAATGCATGATGAATATTATGGAAAACACATTAAGGAAAACATTTTGAAACAGAGGTCCTCAACTTGAATGCACACACAATGCACAGTAGGTTTTAAGATAGATGTTGTAGCCTCTTGTGCAAAGAGGGTATATAAGTATATAGGGGCAAGGTCCCATCCACAGCTTACGCAAAGTGAGTGTCTCACTGAAAAACAGTCCTACTCCCAGAGAAGGTGACAGGAACAAAAAGCCTAAATTTTGTTGTCATTAACAGTGGCAACATTATTACAATACTACAGGACTGTCAGAAATGTTGTACTTTACATTTCCCATTTCCGTGGGACAAACATTTCCTATGCATCACAAACCTAGAGAGTTGTGCCTAATAAGGAAAGCTGTCTGCATTTTGCTCTTATCCTTCTAATTCTTTCAGATGTGTTAGGAAATGCCCCAAATGTGAGCACTGAACTTGCTCTGGGGACATACAGATGCCTCTGGTCTTCTTTTCCAGCTTCTGGGGACAAGACTTACCCCTCATTTCTAATTATCATTATCTATCTCAGGGGATCTCAGGGGATCATATATAGTCTCAAAGACACTCATTTGACATCTAGTAGAATGATCAACCAGATTTTGGCGGACACCAGAGGAACTCCTCTGCTGCAAAATTGAGGATTTGCAATATATTACCCAGTGGTCCACCCTTGAAATAGCCCTGATTTGACAAGTGCAAGGACCAAACCCCAAGGAAAAATATCTTGCAATGTAAGCGTAACTTTCAAAATAACATACAGAAATTTATTAAATATTCAGAGATAATTTATATAATTTTGAAGTTGCTTTGGATCATCTGGGTTTTTCCCCCCCTTTTTTTTAAATCACAGAGAGTATTTATGAGCAGTTATTCCCATCCCATTATCTCTTTTGATGCTTCAATTTCGACCAGATATGTAAAATACAGAATAATACAAGCCAGTATAATATTATGAACTCCAAATAGCAGCAATAAAATATGAAAATGTTAATAGACCATGCTCCCAATTTCCTATTGGTTTTACCACCTATAATATAAAATTAAGAGGGCAGAGGGCATTAATGCAATACAATGGAGATCTCACACTTCTAATACCAGACTGTTACATTGCAATTATAGCTAATACTGTTATAATCCAACTATTAGATTGTCTATATAATATGATGCAGTAATTTAGTAAGGTATAGTAAGAAAAAAAACTAAATAAAAGTCAGGCTGGTGGGTTTGGGGTTTTTGCTTTTGTTTTGGTTTTTTTTTTTCCCATGGTTCCTTTTTTGGGTTTTTTTTGTTTGTTTGTTTGCTTGCTTGCTTTTTTTTTTTTTTTGTGGGGGTTTGGGTGTTTGCTGTTGTTGTTATTTGGGGGTGTGGGGGTTTTGTTGGTTGGTTTTGGAGGGTTTTTTGTTGTTGTTTTTTGTGGGGTTTTTATTTTTTTAATGTTAAAGAAAATTGCATAGTTCTGTGATTACTGACAAGGAAAGGAATATCCTAAGTATTAAAATAAAATAAAATGCCTTTACATTTAAGCAGACCATGGTGGAGAGGTATTAACTGAAGTAATTTTCTGTATTCAGTTTTATTATTTCTAAAGTGAGTTGTAGCTGCAGAGACTATTATTATTGTCTATATGATTGGGGCTTATGCAATGCTTCATTGTAAACAGAACACACTTTTCATGGTGATGAACCAGAGTTCATCACAAGAGGGTTTTCTCTCCATTATGAAAATCCATATAGACTTAGTTGCAGAGCTGTCACTAAAGAGAAGCCAAACACAGCCTAAAGAGGACTTTTCACCCACAGATATGTCGCTAATACATATGTGGCATGTCACTATTTTATGAAACTGGAAGAGAAGCATCCCAGTACTTAGTCTCCTGCAATATGGCTAGGAAACAGCAACAGTTTTCTCAAATGGGCACAGAAAACTGAGAGAAACTTAACAACTCTCAAACCCTAAATATTACCATCTATTATTGTCATCATTAGTTTTTTTCAAATTTTTTACTCAGCAGTTCTGCTTAGGAAATTATTTTCACTTATGTGCCCTGAGAAGTTCTGACAAGGTCATTATTTTCACAATACAATGAGGGTTTAAAAGCTGGTAACCACAAGCACACTTCACAGGATTTTCATGTACCTGTTTACCAGTCAAACTCAATGTGCTTATATGCTCATGCTCAAAGTATGTGATACAAATACCTGCTAGTGTTGAAAAGTGGCCAAAGCCTAGAGATGAAAGACCATTGTCAGTGTACCATCAACAATATCAACAATTACATTAAAAAATCCCAGAGGTTATTTTTCTAGGCACTTTTTTACAGTACTATTATTTGAAAGTCAACTAATACTTCCCTTACACTCACTTTCTGGTCAGACAGAAACACTGTTGTCAACAAAACTGTCCAGAGGATCCAGGAGTCAAAGAAATAGATCTGGATATAGGGATTTGGTCTGGGATTGTATTTACCGCTGTTTCTGTACATGTTTGTAATGCACTGATGTAAAGACTGCCTACTCTATAGAAATATTGAACATGTTGCTGTAGTCTCTTCTGTAAAATGTAATCACAAAATTCACTGCTAAAATGGTACATTTTAATATACAATGAAGAAGAGATCTCTTAACTACTTTTCAATTGCAAGAATATAGAATCCTGTGAAAAGCTAACCATTAGTTAACTATTAACATTTTTAAAGTATTTATTGTGCAGGTATTTGGAGTTTGCTTGTTTAGTTTCAATAAATGTCTTAACTGACTGTAAAATAATACTATGATACTATAAAGCTATTCACCATAAAGATCATCAGCATTTAAAAAAAATCTAAGCTGCTAGACCATACTACTCTGAAAAGGGAACCTGCCAATAACTCATTCTCAGCTTGTTTCAGGATGGGCATATTAAGCATTTCAAGGTATAATCATCAGCTAGTTTGGGATGGGGAGATAAAAATAATCCAGTAACTGTACCTAAAATGTTTGGATTGAAAGCACTGTCTTTCTAATTTTGTTTGAGGAGAATGAAGCAGGATAGCGTATATGAAGTGCAGTTGTATGCACACAAAAAGATTGAAATCTCGCTATTCAGGATGTGAACATACGAGTTTAACATGTTGTGAGCCAAAGTTCTTCCAGACCATCACAATCACGAATGACAAAACATAAGTCATCTGAAGAGAATCCAAAGGGTAAATAATCACAGGGAATTCTACTGAATCAGTTTTTGTTTTTTTTCCTGAAAACCTATGGCTATATGCTTCTTAGGGACATCTGCTGAATCCCTCGTGCCTGGGTAAAGATGTGAAAAGAAAGCTTCCTACCCTGGTGCAGTCCTCAGACTTCTATCTGTTATGGCTGTTTCATGTAAGCACTGATGCAATTGCAAAAAGTCTGAGGGCCTTGAATGACTGGATAAAGGATCAGAAATGCAAGATATTTCTTCTCTATCCTCCCAGTTTTGGGGAACGATGCAGGAAGAAACAGGAAAAGCCAGCACATCAATATCTGGCTGTAAGCCTGGTATAACTGGCAAAATTTGGGGGTTTTTATGATGGATTGGTCTACCTGACACCACGCTGGAATGCAACAGATAGGGTTCAGCTTTCTCAAAGAGAGAAAAGCATCTTTCCACAAGAGTTGGCAGGCCTCATGGAAACAGCTTTAAACTAGATTTAAAGGGAGGTAGGCCTGTATGTTAGGGACTTTGATGATGGTAACGACAGGGTTTTGTGTTTATGGGTAAGAATCAGGGGAAAGGCCAAAAATGAAGATATGGCAGGAGTCTTTTACAGACAACCTAATCAAGATGAAGAGGAAGTAAAAATATTTTATAAGTAACTGGGAGAAACCTCATCATTGCTTGCTTGGGTGCTAGGGTTATTTTCCCCAGAAATCACAATTATTTACGATCATATACATAGTGTCTGTTCTCAAATCAAATCTTATCTGTTTCAGTAAAAGTGCCACTCTTCTTCCAGCCCACACAATGTGGGATTAATGATACAAAATAATAAGCAGAGAAGTTAAATGCCAAAAATTTATCTTGTCTGTGTCACAGCTGGGCTAGCAGTGTGTCTAATCCTGTCCAAAAGTAAGTGCACAGAGAAGAGCAATAGTAATAACTAGAGGGGCAGTTCTCGGCACAAGCATGGCTTATATAACACTAAGAGGAGAAGGAAAGGGTCAACAATGAGTGAAATCTGAAGAGCAGTGTAGAAAATGTCACTGCTTGCACTGCCTCCTAACAAGAGATCAATGAGGAAAAGAAACTGATGGAAAACAAACTGAAAGGAAATCATCTTCATGCAGTGCACTGGAAATTGCAAAATTCACATTGTCCTACAGTTGTAGTAGTGGCCAGTCTTCGCGAATGAAGATCTGGGAAAGGTGTTTTTACCTTTCAAGCCTGCGCAATGGATTTTTTAGGTG
>JAWWLV010000100.1:208239-220205 GCA_035041135.1 Platyrinchus mystaceus | reverse complement strand
CCTTCTCTTAGATGGATGGCCTTAGGGGCTGACGAGCTCCATCTGCCCGGGGGATTGTCCCTGAAGCAGGGCCGGGATTCGAACCTGTGGCCTTGGCGCTGAGAGACCAGCATCTTAACCACTAGGCCACAATATAACTGAATTATAGCTATAATAGCTTTGTACTTGTCATGGGTTTGCTTGGAAAGACAAGCAAATTTTTGGGATAGAGAATAAGGCTCCTGAGATGAAATAATCTCACTGGTATCGGTGAGATCAAATAAAAGAAAAGTACTAGTTGGCACAAGCAAGAAAGGTAAGGACTGATTTTAAATAGTTTCACTGTTAGAAAAATTGATAGTCAAACACTGCAAAATCAAGAAGTCCTAGGATATTAATACATTCAAAAAGTGAGGACTAAAATATAATACTGAAAACATTAAATTTAGGACTAGTGACAAATTCTCAGTAGCATTAAATATAGCAAATATGAACATAATGTGGTAATAAATTGATGTGTTTTCTCCTCTAAAGCTTTTAGTCCTCTCTGAGACCGTCAACAAGGTTGACTACTTCTCTGAATGTATCCCCATCATGTTTTAGGCTAGTTAGTATCTGCAGTTTGCAGTTAAGCTTAATAATAATGATAATAATGATTTTAATAATAATAATAAAAATCAGGAAAATATTTATGTTAATTTAGTTGAATGAATGACAACTCAACTGAAGGGCTATGTACTTGTGTTCACAATCCTCTTCCCCCATATTCTTTTAAAAGGGCACTACCAATACCAAAGTTGAATGATTTTATGAATGTTTACTAGTTTTTTCAACAGTAAACTCTACAGGGGAATCATCTGGGGTTTAGGTATCTTTCTCTTCTTACGTGGTGTGTGCAAGTGTTTCTTGGTCCTTCTTGGTCTCCTCCAGGTGTTCCATGAGATTCTGGTTCCCTGTATTCTCCAAATAGAGAAAAAAAGAACATTTACAGCTGCCAGAGCTGTCATAAAAACATCAGAAAGAATACCTCTGTGGCACAAGCAGGCCAAGTATGCTCTGTTTATCATATTTAGGTGGTGGATATTATTTACACTTTCAGACAATTTTTCTGAGAAATGGCTAAACACATTTTAAAATGCCTAGGCAACTGGATAGCTTTTATTAGATCATAAGTTTTACTCTGTTACCTTGTTACTTGCATAATTCTGAACAAATATCCTTGCACATGTCATGTTTAAAATCAGAACAAAAGACAGACAGCAAACATTCACATTTGACTGAATTGAGCAACTGAATAATAGCTCATATACCTACTTATGCAAAATCAGAGTGAATCTCTAATTTCATGGCTGCCTATGGATACTTCATCCAATACAGTTCTGTATTTCACAATTAAGTTGATATGTTTTAAAGGTTTCGACTTTAGTTTTCCAAAAACCATTCAGTCCTTGTAATCTTTCTGATTTTAGAAAAAAAAAAACACTTTATACTTACTCTGCACTTTAATAGTGTATTCTATACCATTTTTTGTAGACTATGTTATTTGCACAAAAATCATACTAAGTATTTGTACTTTTTATTAACTGCTTTGGTTATGAGATAATATATTGAAATTGTGTTGCAGGTAAAGAGATGAAAAGTGCTACTGTGAGAAAAACAATAGAAACACTAGAAACAGTAAATTCTTGTTTCTGCACATAACTTGGTCACAGACTTGCCAAAGTCTGACGTAAGTATTTTATTATTACATTTCCAAATGTGTTATCTAAATCTGCCTTTCTCCATTTTCAGACTGAATTTTGGAATCACTAATAATGCATGATCCCAGTTAAAGTTAATGTAGGACTAAAATCAGTGAAGTCAATTGTTGGTTGGTATCCTTAAAAGTTAAACTCACAAGCCTTTGAAGTACAGATTCTGAAAAGTGAAAGGTATAAAATCAATGGAGACTTAAAAAGAAAAAAATTCTGTTTTATCCTCTGTACTGCTCTTGTCCTTTCCAGGAATTGTTATTTGTTATTGTATTTGTTATTTCTATTCTTACATGTTGTACCCTAAGAGTGATGATGAGAAATAACATGTTGTCACTTATTATTCTAACATGGGGTTTTTATGATTTCTAATCTGTGATGGAACCGTTACTATTAGATGGAAAACAAACCCGTTTTGGTATTTTTGTATCTGTGGTTCTTGAAACTGAAATTTGGTCTGATTTCAAGCTGGATATGTTAAATTGCTGTAATTTAAGGCAAAGGAATGATAGATTCAGACTATGCAGGCAATGAAATTACTTTCAGTGTAGTTTAGGAAAAGAACCTTTGACATGTCCGCCCATCAGGAACCATTTTAACTACATATCCCATGATAGTCCACATGTGCTCTACATACTTTTTTCACACACTTCAAGTACAAGCGCAGTAATACCTAAAATTTGTTGGCTGAAGCACAAAGAAGTAGCTATGAAGTGCTGTTTCCTTAAATCATAATTGGATCTTATACGCAATGGTTCTTTGGGAGGGAATAAGACACTAGTGAAGGGACCTAAGGGAGCAAGTTTACATGGCTAAAACAGAAAGAAAAACAGAGAGAGTTGCTATTTCGCAGAAGGTTAATACTTTGTGGGGGTTTTTTTGTTTGTTTTGCTTTTGGTTTTGTTTTGATTTGGTTTGATTTTTTTCCAGGGTTCTCATTATTCCCGCAGGACCCTTCCCGGTCCCGCCTCCGCTAGCGGGCGCTGCGGCGGCTCCCGGCGGGCCGCGCGCGGGCGCAGCCATGTTGTGCAGCCATGTTCCACAGCAGCACTCAGGGCCGGCACTGGACCTTCCGCGGCGAGGAGGAGCTGTCTCGGCGCCGGGCCGAGGCGAACCGCCGGGCCCGGGGCAGGGCCATGCCCAACGGGAAGGTGCGCGGGGCGGGCGGGGAACGCGGGCACGGGGAGGAGGAGCGGGGCTGCGGGGCTGCGGGGCATCCCCAGTGAGGCGCCGCTCTGCCTTTCCCCAGGTGTCGCAGGGCGAGGCTGTGTTCCTGGACCCGCACGAAGAGCTGGCGATATGCAAGTACTACGAGAAGCGGCTGTTGGATTTCTGTTCCGTGTTCAAGCCGGCGATGCCGCGGTCCGTGGTGGTGAGTGAGCGGCGCTGGGACCGGTCCGCCTCGGCCGTCTCCTTCCTTCGGCTGCTGCTGCTTGCTTGGCTCGTTCTGGAGACCGCGGATGTCTTTAGAGCTAATTTCTCTCTTCTAGCATTGCAGTCTGTGTCCGCTTCTTGTATTTTTTCGTTTTCTGAGCCGTGCAGTCATTTCAAAACTAGTTGTTTCTCAACGTGATCTTCTGCTTGTGGCTCCTACACTTGCGTGGGTGACTGGACTGCTTTGTTTGACTGAAGTGTTATGGTTGTACCCTTTAGCAAAGGGTAGAAACAAAGTAATGGTAGGTGGTCGATGGTTAACGATTGATGTTACTGTAAAACGACGATGATACAATAAAGCAGTCTTACAGTAGCTAAAGAAGCTGTCCTGCGTTTTCTAAAGCACTTGTTTCTCAAGCACTTCTGCTTGGCTGACCTCACAATAAGCTGGATCAGCATTTGTACTGGCAGTTAACTAACCTACAAAGGAAAAAGAAAATTACCTTGAACTGACTTGCCTTGAACTCAGACGAGTGTTTCATAAGGGAGAGCATGGGGACCTACAGCTGAAGCAGAGCCATTAAGATGAATGGCTTCTATTGTGCCCTGTCAGCCCTCCCTTCTTCTGGCAGGATGTCTTTGAAAGGTGGCAGTAGCTACCATGGCACATTCTGTGAAGCCAGACTTATATTTGAGAAGTGGCCCCCGTAGAGCCTTGTCAAGCAGTGGTTTTGGAAAACATCTGCTTTCATGCTGATAAATGTGTTGCAGAAATTACTGATCTAAAAAGTCAAATGGCTGGGATTTCTTGCAACTTTTGGGATAATTTTTTTTCAGTCTTTGGTTTCTAAATTTCATTTGAATACGAGATTTTTCTCATGAAGATACTGTAGGGTTTTTGAGCATTGTCTTGTAAAATATGTCTAAAAAGAAAAGATTTTGTAAGGCTGTCACATTGCAGGCATAAATGAAATATTTAATGACATAGCTTTGTGTGTGTCATAGTGCCTTAGTGTATCCTGCATGCCTGTAGTATATATTCAGACTTACTTGATCTGTGATTCGTTCCTAATGTATTTATTTTTTCTTTATCCATTTTTACTTCTTCCCATTTTTTTCAATTTAGGGGACGGCTTGTATGTATTTTAAACGCTTTTATCTCAATAACTCAGTGATGGAGTATCATCCTCGGATAATAATGTGAGTTATCAACACTTCTTGAGTTATTCTGTCAAGTGGAACATTGGAGTTGTTATCTTTCATATTTGTAAAGACCTGAAAAAAAAACCGAGAAAGGAAATCTGAGAGCTTAAATAGGTGTAAAGATAAAATATGATCTGTTTTACTTTCCATTTGGAAAAATTTGTTGTTTTCAGAACATGGTGTTTTGAAGATACAATTTTTCTGAACAGAACTCTTGATAAAAGAATTGATGCTGCATAAATCAGTTGTTTGCTTTTTTGTTTTTTTTTCCCCTCCTCAAGGCTAACATGTGCATTTTTGGCCTGTAAAGTAGATGAATTTAATGTATCCAGTGCACAGTTTGTTGGTAACCTTCGAGAAAGCCCTCTTGGACAGGAAAAGGCTCTTGAACAAATACTGGAATATGAACTGCTGCTTATTCAGCAACTGAACTTCCATCTCATCGTCCACAATCCATACCGGCCATTTGAGGGATTTCTAATCGATTTGAAGGTAATAGAAAACTGTTTGATGTGCTACATGCTCTGTATAGTAAAGTAATACAAGTCTGTCATGTGTTGCATTAGAAAACTTTATTTCCTTTTGTGCCTGTGATCTTAAAAGATCTAATTACTGAAGTGATTACAGATACCTTAAAGATGGTTGTTTATTTATGGTCTTTAAGCTTTTTAGGCTAATTTTTGAAAAAGAAGAAGGCCAGCTGCTTTTTAGCTTTGTTAAGTATTGTTGTTTTGTGTGTTCAGAGCTCACAAACAAGGAGAAGCAGCCACTTACTTTTCTAAATATTTACTTTTTAGACTCGATACCCGATGCTAGAAAATCCTGAAGTTTTGAGGAAAACAGCTGATGACTTCCTCAGTCGAGTGGCTCTGACAGATGCATATCTGCTCTTTACTCCCTCACAGATAGCTCTCACTGCCATATTATCTAGTGGTTCGAGAGCAGGAATTAATATGGAAAGGTAGTGTTTTCTTTTTATAGGTATGATTTAAATAGTTTATTTGGTTCCTGTAAAAAATTTTGCTCCAGACATTCTTAACTAATAGAATTCTGTATTTACTGATTGTTAATGCTGGTATGTTCTTTAGGTATGTTTCGGAACTGTAGTGGTACTATTGGTTTCACTTTCAAAAAGTAGGTGATAAATGCAGTTAGTTGGTGCCTGGTTTTTAGATGCCTTTGGAAGATAAAAAAAAAAGAAACCTGATGACTTTGCCTCAGAACAGCACAGGATTTTCAGACTCAAAGATTTTGGTGAAGAAAGTGGAAATACAGTAGAAACTGAGAGTTTCTTAAGAATTGCTTAAAGAAAAAAAATAGATTTTTAAGGTTCCAGGATCAACTGAAATGACATTGAACTGACAGCTACTAGGCATGCAGAAACTAAGTGCTATATTTGGCTGGTACGACTGTTCATTTTCCATGGAAACAAACTAATGCTAAGGTGCTGTTTTAAATCAGTCCCTGCTTTCCTTTCTGTGCCCTTGCCACTCGGTGTTTGCACAGGCATTATCAAACACTTTGGTACCTTTGCTGAAATGTGTAGTTTGTTTGGTTTGGTTCTCTTAAAAACAAAGCATATGCTTTTCTTCAGAAAAACAGCTGAAGTAGTTCCTATAAGGAGTTGTACCTGGCACGTTTTTGCATCTGGAGTGTAACACCTGCAGGCACAAGGGTTGATGCAAAATGCAAACAGTTCTTTTTAAATAAATATGTTGTTTTTAAATAAACCACCTCTAAATGAATCTTAGATTTCTCTTGTTCAAAAAGAAAGAGTATTCTCTATAGGGTTCACTGTCCTTTCAAAATTGTATAAAAACATTCAGGTGTTTACTTCAACTTGAAACTTGATCTCATTCCTACTTCTGTATTCTGTACTGCTTGTCCAAAAATTCAGAAGAGCTTGTTTGCAAGAAGTACTAAAATAATTTGTAGATAGCATGGGAAATGAGGTATCTGAACTTTGTTTGCATGTTCAGGAAGAACTTAAGTCTTTGTGACCTGTCTGCACCATGCATTTGTTATAATCTGGTTATTTATTATTTGAGTTTTTGCTGCTGGACATGAGAGAAGCAAATGCTGGGTCTGTGGACCTGTGAGCAGGTGCCCCTGCAGAAGTGGGACAGAACATTGGAGAGGTTTGAAAACCTGACATTCCCATGATGGAAGGAATAAAACTACTTGGTTGTTGTGGGTCTTGGTGAGGAGTGTTGCTCGTCTGTTGGGGTTTTACCCAGGCAGTGTGCTTGTATTAGTGTTCTTATTAAAAGGAAGTTTGAATCTCAGTGGGAAGATGAAGGAACCCACAGGCTCCTACAAGACAGCATTTAGGAATGGCTTTTAGCTGCCAAAAGAAGCAGGCCTGTCTTGCAAGCTCTGTTGTCTGTTGGTCAGTCTGAAAAACACTCTTCTGTAGTGTTGGCTTGCCCCATAGTCATACTGTGCAATAGTGTGATGTTATCATAGAATCTTAAACCTAATTTGTCTTAGCTCTGTGAGTCTTACTTAGAAATGTTGAAATCTGCGGTGTTGGAACTTCAGTTTTTCTCATGGCTGGGGAATACTTTTGTCAAGTTCTTACAGTGACAGATTTGCTTTTTGATCACTTCAAAGAACTTACATAACCAAAGTGTTCTTACTTAGTCTAATCGTACAGCTCTAGCAGATGTAAATAATACACATTTTATTAATGGATAGTAACTGCCACAAATTATGACACTTTAAAAATTTATTCTTTCATGTCTCTTTACAGCTATTTATCAGAAAGTCTTATGCTGAAAGAAAACAGATTAACCTTATCCAGAATACTAGATGACATGAAATGTAAGTAAACATTGGAAAAGTATGATAAAGAGTATCTCTAAAGAACTAAAAAACACATTTTTCCAAATGACAAAAGCTTTAAGCAGAAGGGTGTGCTTCAAGTGGTTTTCTTCACCTCAGGGCATGCATAAGGTAAGTAAAACATGGGCAGTGTGGATGGACCACGTGGATGGAAATGGAGAAAACAGTGAGACACAATAAACAAATTAAATGAAAATTAACAAATGAAATAAATTAAAAGGGAAGTGGTCTGCCTGATGCTTTCAGACTAGCAACTAACTTAAAAGTGAGAAATCTATTTTGGGAACTAGATAATGGTTTTTGTAAGACAGGATTAAAAGACTTTCCAAGTCACTGTCTTAAAAATTGCAGCTTCAGGCGAAGCCTGCACATTACTACTACTACCACTAGAGGGTACCTTTTGTAAGCTGAATGATTGATGTCAAGTGATAAGCCAGGATTTCTACTGCACTTCTGTTTTGCAGCTGTGAACATATTTCAGAAGATGCTTAGCTTCACTAGTGTGAGAAATATATATGTGTGTGTATATGTATGTATTTTACAAATACCAAGACTACTACCATGGTTTAGGTAATAGGGAATATAGTCCGCTGATTATTACTTTTTTTAATTAAGTAAAAAGGCTGGGATATGAAATTCCCAGTAAGTAATCAGTTATTTGATGCTTTAGGCTAATGCATGCATTTATAATGAGAGTGGTAGCATTGAACCTTCAGTCTTTGGCAAGGCTTACTTGAGTAGTGAATGTGCCATACAAGTCCCAAGGGTCTACAAATTCATTTTAAATTGAATTTACAGAACTTAAGGTGCCTTTCCCTTTCTCTTCTTCTAACAAATCCAGTCTTCAGGTTTCCATTGCTGAGATCAAAGGGAATACTTGAATCACTTATTCTTTGCTTCCATTTTTCTGGAAGGGAGCTTTAGCCCAAAGGCAGCTCTTCTGTAAACATATGGTAGTTGGAAGGAAATTTGTGAAGCATTTGTAAATGACTTTTACAGAAAGTCATAGAGAAAAAAAATCATATTTCTTGAAAGGTAGCTGTAATTGTAATTTGCATTATTAACAAGACTGAGACCAGTCTTTTTTTTAAGACAGAGGTACAGTGCTGAATGCTAAAAACTCCTGTGTATTTTGAAGCTTGTTAGCTCAGAAACATGAACTCTACATTATTAGAGTTTGCCTTGAGGAAATCCAGAGTGAAGTGATGCTAGTGGCTTGTTTCAGTGGAGTTATAATGAGGGAAGGAACGATAAAGTGTTGACTCAAGCCTGCCTATGAGAGATAAGCAATAGCAGCAGCCATGCAGCTGATAAACTTGTCATGGGCTGACCCCAGCTGGCCACCAGGTCCTACCAAAGCCACTCCATCAGTGACTTCCATAGCTGGGCAAGGGAGAAAAAATATAATAAAAAGCTTGTGGGCTGAGATAAGGGCAGGGAGCGATCACTGACCAGTCACAGCTGTGGGCAAAACAGACATGGCTGGGGGAAATTAGTTTAATTAACTGCCAGTCAGATCAGAACAGGGTAATGAGAAACGAAAACCAAATTTTCAAGACCTTTCCTGTTACTCCCTTTTTCCTGGGCTAGGCTTCGCTCCTGAATTCTCTCCCTCTAGCACAGGAGGACTGCAGTCAGCTTGTTTCTGCCACTCCTTCCTCCTCAGGGAGAGGACTCCTTGCACTCTTCCCTTGCTCTGGTGTGGTGTCCCTCTGTAGGAGACAATCCTTCATGAACTTCTCCAGCATGGGTCCTTCCCATGGGCTGCAGTTCTTCATGAACTGCTCCAGCATGTGACCATTCTATGGGGTGCAGTCCTTTGGAAATGCACTGCTCCAGTGTGGCTACCCCATGGGGTCCCAAGTCCTGCCAGCACACCTTCTCTGTCCATGGGTCTGCGTGTCCCTGCCAGAAGCCTGCTGCAGCATGGTATTTCTAGAGGATCACAGCCTTCTTCAGGCACATCCACCTGCTCCAGAGTGGACTCCTCCACAGGCTGCGGGTGGATCTCCATACTGTTGACTTCCATGAGCTGCAGGGGCTGTCTCACCATAGGCTTCATCAGGAGCTGCAGGGGAATCCCTTCTGGTGCCTGGAGCACCTCCTCCCTCTCCTCCCTCACTGACCCAGGGCCTGCAGGAATGTTCTTCTCACATATTCTCATTCCTCTTTCCAGCAGCACTTACTGCTGCACAGGTAGGTTCCCCTCCCCCCTTAACCTGTTACCCCATTGCTGATGGGCTCAGCCTTGGCCAGTTGTAAGACCTCCTGGAAGTGGCTGGCATTGGCTCTGTTGGACACGGGAAGCTTCCACCATCTTCACACAGAAGCCACCCCTGTAGCCCCCTCACTACCAACATCTTGCCATGAAGACCCAACACAACAAGGCAGAGCAGAAATTATTTATGTGCTTAGAGCTGTGTTGTTGCTGTTGTAGGCATGAAAAATCTCATCAAGAAATATGAACTGCCGAGGGCTGAAGAGGTTGCTGCTCTAAAACAGAAATTAGAGAAGTGTCATGCCTTTGAGCATGCACTTAATACAAACCTGTAAGTAGATCTTTGATGTGTTAAAATTCTGCCGATTTTACTGGTATAGGAACATTAATTTTTTATCTATGTTGAGTGATTGAAAATGAAAACACCTAAATGTGCACACAGTGCTTATGTGCTTGCTATGTGAGTGTCTACTAGGAGCTGAGAACCAAGAGTCAACATAGTGCTTTCAGTAATACATAAATACATGTTTTGTGCTGATATGCATTGCAAGGTGATTATTAACACAAAACTGGAATCCTGAGTGGCTTCTAAGGTCTGGCCACTTGATGTTGTATGCAATGAGAACTAAGGCCTTTAAAACCACGTGATTAAAACAAGAATTGTGTAGAGGGTTAGTGTTTTCTTAAGAATTATGTGGAGGGCAAAGAACTTCCTTATTTTTCTCTTCTGCCCTTTTCACTTCAGTAGACACTGTGAACTTCCAGCATGCTGCTTATTGAGGCTTTGGTAGTTTTTTATGTAACAAGTGTGCCCATAATCTAATATTGTGGTCAAATAAAGAGAGTCTAACTTATAAAAGTACCTGAACATTTCACTTCTTGTCTGGCTTAGGAAGAAGAGGAAAGGTTATGAGGATGATGAATATGTTGCAAAGAAATGCAGAATGGATGAGGTCAGTAAACCTTTTGTACAGGTACTTGTTTTTCCACTCTTAACTGCCAAGAAGAGAGTGACACAGTGACTGAGATAAACTCATGCGTCTCTACAACTCTTTTACTTGTTGCTCAAACCAAATGTTTTTCAACTTTTTTAAATGAGCCAGATTTCTTACTAGCCTGTGCTTGGAAGTGTTCTTATACATCTCAGTCTTTTGTGGGGAGGGGGAAGAACACGCAGGCCATCCTTCCTGCTGTTTCATGTGATCTGCAAGTTTTTATTTACTCTATTTGGCTTCTTGCTCAAAGCAGAAGTCAGATTCTGGACTAAGTTTCTATATCAGCCACTTCGCCAGCAAGGCTTGCATGAATTACAGATGGGTAGCTGCTACTACGGGTTACAAGACCAAATGTAAAAAAGGTGTAGATAAACTGATGAGTGTGACCCAACAAATGAAAACAGAATTAAGGTAGTCCTTCACATCTGATCTGAACATCTTCCAGAGCTTTTGTTTGTAAAATGGACTGGAAATTGTAGAGAGTCAATTCTGGCAGGGGTGAAGAACTGTGTTTAACCTCTTGTTACTAAAGACACTATATCCTGACAGTCAAAGGCACTCTGAGTATGGCATTTAGAAAAATGTGCTAATGGCTAAAGAGGGTTGTCTGCCAAAATCTGAGGATAAAATGCAAAATTTGTGTCTTTTTAAAATTCAGGGAATCTTGCTATTATAGATTATCAAAGTAGGTTGATGGTCCAGTGTCAAACTAGAATCTAAAAAATTATTTAAACAAGATTATAATAAAACCAGCATTGAAGGTATGTTTTAAGAAAATATGGAACCTTGAAGGTATTTTATAATTATGCTGTAAAACCTTTGACTAGTGTTTACTCCAAATGCCAGTCTTAAAAAGCATATGGAAACAGGCAACTCCATCAAATGGGCACTGGCAAAACTTCTCACTTTCTGACAGAGTGACATAGAGAACAGCTCTAAATGAGCTCTAGAGATTTCACTTGTTCCCTGCCCCAGTTTAATTAGTTATGCTCTATGGTTTGAGGTATTTTTGATTTTTGGAGCTTGTTATTAATTCATATTCATAATTCTTTTTCCAAAGGAGTAACGTGATTGGATGACATAGCCTACAGCATTTCATGATAGGCTCTTGTGCAGTTCCAACAGGTCCTAAACTCAGGACTTTTCATTACTGATGTATCTGAATTGTCAGGGTTTCTACTTGTGTAGTTTCAGTTCTGAGTAACTGTCATATGCAAGAGCAGATCTGAGCTGGCCAGGACCTAAAAGATAAAGTGTGCTTAACTTTTTGAAAGCACAGAGTGTGTGCAAATTGCGCAGATGCCAAGGCTTTATTAATCCTGTTGTTAGACTGCAGTATACAGGTGCACAGTCAGTTGTAATCTACTTCTAGACATTGTTTCAAATTATTTGTTTGCAGCTGAAGGTTAGTATCAGTAGCAAGGCCAGAACTTGTATGGAAAGCTCATCAGATTGAAAGATAGAGGAAATATACAAGGTAGTGGTTAAGCACAGGTGACTCAGCTTCCAAGGTGATGACGCCATAAAAAGCACAAGATACTAGTGTAAGAAATAAATAAGGCAGTTTTATTACAAGCAGGAGTTTACTCACATAAAGATTCC
>JAWWLV010000100.1:182421-208139 GCA_035041135.1 Platyrinchus mystaceus | reverse complement strand
TGCTTTTCTTGGCTGCAGTGCTGGCTCTGCTGCTTTTCTTATCACTTGGCTATGTGCCATCCTCTTCGGTCAGTGTTGTTTCGCCGGTGCGTCCTTCATTGCTCTCCATGTTAGAAGCTTCTCTCAGCTCTCTGCTACGGAACTTGGCTGAGTTTACACTGTTCCAAGTCCCTGTAGCCCCCCAGCTGGGGCTGGGGGTGGGCCTGGCCCCCAAAGGGGCTCTGGCCCCTAGCTCCTCGTGGCCTAGAACATGGCTACTCCTCCAACACGACAAAACTGTAACTTCCCTTCTTTTCCGGTCCGAATGATATGTTTACATTTTGCAGGAGCGCTGATTGGGTCAATTCTAAGGGTCACCACCCCCTGGGGGGTTACCATTTTTCTCAGTTTCAGGGCGAAAACTGTTTTCCCCCACCACAATCTCTTAAAAATAAAATATGGTAGAACTTTGTTAGGTCATTAATTTTTTAGGCGTCTTTTAGTCCAAAAATGCATAAATTATCAGTGGCTATAGAGATAACAATTTAGCTTTAGCTGTGAGAGGAAACTTGCGTTGAATACCTGTAATAGCGATGTAAAATGTATATGCATGTAATGAACATGTATAAGATGTCTAAAATAAGTATCAGACACTAGCTCTGTATTGGTGTGACAGGTTTAGGAGCCAGTTCTCCTCCTGTTCACCCAGCGCTGTTTTGCTTTTACCATATAATAAATTTCAATTTGAAACCTGATTATAGCTCAAGACTTTGTTTCTCACATTATAAACCTAGGCAATGAGTTATGAGGAAGACCCAAACTCCTCCCTCTAAGCAACTGTAAATCCAAAATTAAGAGCCTCCAATTGAGAAAAAATGTGGAAAAAGGAAAAATAACAGCCCTTTATTAAAGGATATATGTGGGTTGGCAGAACAACAAAAGAACACATATAAAACAATAATCCTATACCCAAAAACAATCCCCTTCAAAACAAACAAATAACAAAAGGTAAACCATTCAGTTTGTGTTCTTTGGTGCAATTCTAATCACAGTCAGCAGGGGGCGCTCGTGGATAACTGGAGATGCAGAGCCTGCAATGTCCTGTGCCAGCCAGCAGGGGGCACTGTTGGATCACTGGTGATCGCCACATAGGGGGTCTCCCCAGGTGTGCTGGAGAAGCTGAAAAATGGAGGTCTTCTTCCCCCTCCTTCCCAGCGGGAAAGGGGAGAGAGGGAGGAGGGAAAGAAAAACAAAACAAAAAAAAGTCCTTCCCAGAAAAATCTCTCTCAGTCTTTCTGGTTGAAATCGTGTAGGGCAGAACCTCCTCTCCTCTGATGTGCACAAGAACTCCTGCCAAGAGAGAAAAAAAGAACAAATGGGAATGGAGGAGGGAAAAAAAACCCCAAGTCTCCCGAAACAGTTCCTCTCAGAAAAAAAGACTGCTGCTGCCCTGACTCCGTCGCCACTGGCGGCCGCTGAGAACTCTACTGTCCCCTCGGAAGCAGCCAAAAAACCCCTCCCCCCATTTCCCAGGAGACGAGAGAAAAAGAAAATAAAAAAGAACTTCTTACCCTCCCTCCCCCAAAGATAAGATCTTGAAAGCCATCAGCAAAGAATGTGGTCTTTCTAGCCAGGTCTTTGTGTTACTTAACTGCCTAAGCCACAGTCAAAATCTGTCTCTTCAACATCGCTTTCAGTGGGTAGGGGGAAAGGGAAAAAAGGGAAAAAAATTCCTGCTTAGTTTTTAAGAGCTAGCAAAACCATAACAATCAACAAAAAAACCCTGAACAATTATAATGCAGCTCATGTGCTTATATAAGCAAGCTGTGAATTTAGAATGGCCAAAAGCAAAATTTAAGTTGGACAGTTAAATACTGAGCTTGAGTCCTGCTCATTCTGCATATCCTCACTAGTGAAACTTGAGTGTTAAAATATTATGAGAAGATGAAGGAACACAGTATTGAACTAAATCAAGGTTGATTTTCAAAGTCAAACAAATATTTGTAAAACAGTTTTCTACTCTTTGTTCATTTCTATTAGCTGGCCAATGATCAGCTCCAATATTCTTTTATGTGTTGGTTCTGATTCAGACCAGAGAACAAGTCACCTCTACAGTTTTATGTTACTTCTGTGTTGTGGCTAGGGTAAGCAACTCAAAAACCTGTTTCAAACACCTTGACTTTTTGGAAGGCCTTCAAGCCCTTCACAGCAGAATAGTTTCCTGCTTCCATTTCACATGAGTCACATTGCTCAGCATCCTCAGGTTTATGAGGCAGTAAAACAGTTCTACAAAACTCATCTTCTACTTTACCCTTTTGACAATGTCATTCGTTTCCACAGCTCCTTCCTTTAAGTCCCCTTTATCAAACACTAGTTTTGCTCTCCACTTTCAAAGCCCTGCACAGACTTGGGAAGTTGGATCTCACTCTCAGTTCATTAAGTCTCTTCTCTATGTATAATCAAACAAATTATTTTGCACTTTCTTTCATGCCAGTCCTTGCAAAGAGCTTCCAGCAGGATTTATGTTCCATCTTTCAGGAATGAGGTCGGTGGGAGGAAGGGGACCCCAAGTACTGGATGCCATTTAAAACAGTTGGAGACCCACTGACAAGTGTAAGTGGTTCTCATTTGTTATGAAAAGTGAAGCAATGGCTTCCACAACTGGTTCATCCTTTTAAGAAAAGGTCAACGGAGTCATTTGGAGGCATGTGGGATTTCCAGAGTAGGAGATGCTGGAAGAGACCAAGGCTGTAAGGAAATCCATTTGGATTTCCAAAAAAGAAAAGGCAGGTTCACCTTCTGCTTGTCAGTTAAAAAAGAAGGGAGACAGACACTCCCATAATATATGTGTGTAAGAAATAAATAAGGCAGTTTTATTACAAGCAGGAGTTTACTCACATAAAGATTCCTAGAAGCTGTATTGTTTGGAGGGTTAGAGAGTCATTTGCTTGCAGCTGTTTGCTGCTGTTTCTGTTTGTAGCTACTTGATGACTTGGTGCTGTTGCTTACAGAATACAGAGGGGAGCCGGGAAGCCTGTGAGACAACAGGACCAGGTAGGGCTCATTGTCAGGGAACACGCGGCTGGGAAAGGGAACAATCTGATAGCTCAGTTAAAACAACCAATGGACTGGCAAAGGGAAGTGCGAACCAGCCCTGAGAGACCCAATCGAACCCAAGAAGAGGGGCTATATCACCTTATAGGGAAGAACAGTAGTGGAGCTCGCCATGGGAGGAGTGAGGGAGTGGTTATGTAATTCAAAAAAACCTTAAAAAGACTCGTCCCTTCCATTCGTGGGATGCTCTGACTTGGCCGTGAAGCTGGTGCATCCAGCGTGCTGTTAATAAAGTTCTTTGTTTCACTTTATTTGGCCATCTTCTAAATTTTAGAGATATTTCTCACACTCGTAACAGGCTGCAGTATGAGAAATCTCTACAAAGCTGTAAGAAGCACGAGCTATACCTCAGACTGGTGCTGCAAGGAGCTGCTCCATGACTGTCTCCATGACTGTAAGAGTAGGTATGGGTAACTAGCTTTAAGTTTATAGGGCTGACTTGCCACAACTTATAATAGTTTTTTAGTCTTTCCTCTGTTCATGGAATCCTTCTGCGAGTTCCTTAATTCAGACCATAAATACCACACAGGACATTACATGCACACATTGCTCAAGGTGTTGTGTTTTTCCCTTCCCTTAGGAAGAGTGGACTGATGATGATCTTGTGGATTCTGCATTACCTTAAAGGAAGACGGACTCCTACACCTTCACGAATGAGTGTGGTGTCAGGTGTGACCCTACCTACCCCAGATTCCTTATATCCTGTCATAGCTTTTGTGCTTTTTATCTTGGCAATAAACCCTATTACTTTGATAAAATTAGTTGTGGTTCCATTAAACCCTCATCCATGAAAGGTCAAACATTAGCAAGAAATACTTACTTTTAGAAATCTGGGAACTGGTTTCTGGTTTGGGAACAGTTTGCTGTGGGTGAAGTGTAGGCTTAGAGCATGGCAGCCACTAATTTGTTTCCTTTTCATATACCTAGTTGGAACATAAACAGTTCTACAATACACAAATGCAGCTTTGGGGGTTGCCCAGTTTCATTCTCCTTTCTGCATTTTGTATGTAACAGGTAGGTCAGCCAGGCACTTCTGTGCTCCAGCGTTTTTATTTTTACCATGTTGTACTGCCTACACCCAGCCACCTCAATCCACAAAATAATTTATTTTATATACTCAGAATGAGAGATAGTTTATTATTTACTCCTCTCAGATGCAGTTTAATACAGACTTTACAGGGTTATGGGACAATCAAAAAAAAGACTTCTGTAGTACCAAGGTCTTGCAAACAGATGTAAAGTCTCTTGTGATTTCATGTGACAAGGAACTGAAAAAGCAGTTCTGATAGACAGAAGAAGCAGCAGTGTAGGTGTTCGAGTGGTGTATCAAAAGCATTCATATGATAAAATTATTTAAGTGATTATCTCAGTCTTGTAATTGAATCTCAGCATCCTTTTATTCCCTATTATTAGACCACTGCCTAGAAAAGTAACATATGGTGATGTTGCAGTACCCCCAACAGCACATTTGACTATTCATTTTTTTAAACACTCTGTGGCAGTGCCATGGGCAAAGACACTTTCCACTAGATCAGGTTTCTCCAAGCCCCATCCAACTTGGCCTTGAAGCCTTCCAGCGATAGGGCATCCCCAGCTTCTCTGGCACGGTGCCTGTGCATCACCACACTCAGAGGGAAGAATTTCTTTTTATTAAATTTCAACCTACCCAGGATGTTTTAACATCTTTCTCACCTTGTGATGTATAAATTAAGGCGTATGTACAAGGTAATGCTGTTCTGAGGATTTATGCTGAAAAAGTGACACAGCGTGAACAATTTAAAGAACAACGCATGTAGAGACACTAAAAAATTTCCACAACAGCCAAAGTTAGCGAGTTTCCATACAGTTGATACGCAGCTTGATTTATTTTAAAAACTCATTTTTCACTTATAAAAATAATATTTATGCTAGACTTACAGTACACAAAAGACCAAACAATACCTATTTTATAAAATGGTTTAATGAATGCATGCATGTCTGATACAATGATCAATAAATTTACTGAATTCAAATTATTTACTGTTGTAAACATTTTACAAAAGCATTGTGATTTATCCGGATATACATTCTTGATGGAAGAACTATTCAGACTGAATCAGTGGCACATCAAAAAAATAAAGCTGACAAGACCCATTCTGCATATTCTCTTTCAACATAATTCCAGCAAGAGAAACAGTATGGTATAAAAAGTGTACAGTAAAGGTTGTTCCTACCATAACATCAAATTCTGAAAACTGTAAATACAAGTTAAAAGTGGTTGAAACAGTCAAAAGTCATAATTATTGTCACCAGTCAGAAATTACAGTAAGAAATGTTATCCAGTTATAGGTGGTTGTCAGAACAACACATTTCTTCTCATGTCAGTTGATAATTGTTTTCCAACCAGACAGCAAAAACTTTGGCAATCAGAAGTGCTGAAAATAATTTTCAAAGTCCAAGACACAGTCACAGCATTTTCACTGCGGAGGGTGAACTCTACACCAAGGCTCAGAGGTTGTGAAAACTGTTTCCAAGTGGAAAAAAAAGTGCAAATGTCCTGCACAGATAGCTTAAAAAAGCTGCTGGTACAATTATTCACCAACAGGATCTTTGTTTTCTTTTTGCATAGTTCACACATCACTGGGAACGTGACAGGGTGTGCTATTTTTGGCAAGAGCAAGAAAAAAGTGATACTGGTCTGAGTTGCCATGTCAGACATGCTGGATCCATGCCGAATTCAGGTAGAGGGCTGCTACCTGATGTTGTTAGACACTGAATACTGATTTTGTTTTTGTTGTAGCAGTTCAGTAATGGCCAAAAGCTTCTTAAGAACATGCTGTGGAGAGAGAGTCAGTAAAACCACACATTAGCTTACTGGAAACAGAACTGTCCTCCCTGAGCAGCATTTTCAGCATCAGCCCATCAGACCTGTGAGTAGGCAGTTTAAATATATTAAAAATAATAATAAAAAAAGTGTCCGATTCCTTAGTCACAGCACTTTGAACTTTGCCTCTCCTCCCATGGATATTCTTGCTGCTTCATGCTTTAACAGGGAGGCAGAGAAAGCATAGAAGTGTTTGACAAGTTTACAGGTGTACTGGCAAACTAGCAAGGATAAATGAGATATTAAAAGAAAGCTAATTTAGTTCTCAACTGAAAAAAAAACAAGACCTGAAAAATTATGACCCAGAGAGCCTGTCAGAATATAGTAATTTTGTGTGTTTAAGGCTAGAAACTAAAACTTCCTCTGAAAACTAAAAATAATACCCCAATTTGGTTCTGTTGCATGAAGAAACAAAACTACAGACTAAGTATTTACCTTCACAGCTAATAACCTCCTGGTGAAACGCAAGTATTTTAAAATGTTTATCAGTCATGCTGCTACAGAAATACTACAAAAGAATCCCGGTATTGAGGAGTAACTCTGGACATGCCACCTGTACCTGTGATGTGCTTGCTAACCCTTCCTAGTGTTACCTTACCTGCATCACACCTCGCTCATTGCTGAGCGTCCGGAGCTCGTCCGAGTGTGCCACACAGATCTCGTGCAGGGCTGCCAGATCCCGGGACAGGTCAGTCCGAGAGTGCTCTGTAGTGTCCGGGAGCTCGGGAACATTCTTCAACAGAACAAAGACAGATTTAGGATGCTAAGACCGGTTTTGGTCTTTCTGGCTAAATCTCCAATCCATCTTTCTGTTGTGTGTTATAGAGCACTGGGCAATCACCAGCCATATGAAATTCAATGAGGGGAAGTGCTGGATTCTGCACCTGGGATGGGGCAGCCCTGGATGTATGTAAAGAATAGGGAATGAGATGCTGGAAAGCAGTGCCATGGAAAGGGACCTGTTTGATGACAAGTTGAATATGAGTCAGCAGTGTCCTGGCAGCCAGGAGGGCCAACCCTGTTCTGGGGGGCAACAGGCAAAGCATCACCAGCTGTGTGAGGGAGGGGATTGTCCCGCTCTGCTCTGCACTGGTGCGGCCTCACCCTGAATATTATGGCAGTTTTGGGCACCACAATACAGGAAAGATATGAAGCCATTAGAGAGTGTCCAAAGGAGGACAACAAAGATGGTGAAGGGCCTTGAGGGGAAGCTGTATGAGGAGTGGCTGAGGTCACTTGGTGTGTTTATCCTGGAGGAGACTGAGGGGAGTTACAACTCATTGCAGTTACAACTTCCTCATGAGGGGAAAAGGAGGGGCAGGCACTCTCTGGTGACCAGTGACAGGACCTGAGGAAATGGTCTGAAGTTGTATCAGGGGAGGTTTAGGCTGGATATTAGAAGGTTCTTCACCTAGAGAGATGAACTATAATATACAGAATACATACAGTGACACTTTTGGCAATGCTAACCAAGATTCAACCTAGTAATTTTTAAACCAAAAATTAATTTCCATCTCTGGTCAAAACCATGTGACAAATTAGATATAAAAATTTTTGGTTTAAAACATGTTTTTAAAGGTCTGTATTGCTGGCCAAAATTTCTAGTCTCATAGCTATAAAATCTGTTTTGAGCTTCTCACATTTACAAAGGCACTAAATTAATTAAGTCTAAAAAGATATTTGATGGTTTTAATTCCATATAACAGACGAGCAATCTGTAGTGTCTAAACGTGCATAAAAAATTGTGTTCAGTTATAAGCATTCCGAATTGATGCATTTTTGAGCTAGTTAATAAGAACTGCAAAGAATTTTAATTTATAATGCTGCTATGTAGCTTCAATAAATATTTTTTAACTACTTACCCCAAGTTCATCCAAGAACATGATCATGCGATGTTTGTTGCTCTTGATGAATGGATTTACCCCTTCCATGTATGGCTCCTGGTAATTTTAAAAGAGCATTCATTAACAAATTTATGCCAAGATAATTGTCACATCTGAAGGGAACACAGCATAGTCAGGCAAATGACACTGCAAAACAGGTATGTAAACTCAAATTATGTTATCTTTTTTCAAGTGAATTTCTAACATTTGGTGTGCAACAGTCAAAAGAACACTGAATTTGGTATTTTCTTGTATCCATAAGACTGAGAATCTCCGATTCAGAATTTTTCTTATACATGGATACCAATATGAATTTGCATTAAGATGAGTGTCTTTCAATACCTGGCTGCAATGAACAGATGCTCTACTTTCAGGGGCATGATCAGGAATAAGTGTCCTCTTTCCTGTTTTGGTTTTTTTTTTGTTTTTTTTTTTTTTTTCATTAACTCTTACATTCCAACTTCTGTGTGTCAGAGAAATAACTATAATGCCAGCCTGAAGTCATGTTAATTATGCATACATCAACAAATTTATTTTTAGCAATGTTTCAGCCTGGAAAACTGAGATAGACCAGTTACTGATGCAATTCTCATAGTCTTATAATTGAAACTTTATTGACAGCTTGAGCTTTTTAGTGCAATATGTACAGTTGACTTCCAGCATTAATTATGTCTAACAGTATGACAGGGAGTACAAACAGAGTTTTGAGGTGCTCTTCCACAGAAAACACCAATCTAAGGAGTGATAAATCCAAGGTCTGAGTGGGGTAGGAGAAAAAGTCAGAGGTTCTGCATGAGAAAATAGCAACAGATTTTTTGCATGCATTACACAGGTACATGTAAAAAACATACTGAAAACACAGTTCTACATTATCATCTGTGTGTAAAATTTTACTCACCTTAGCTCCAAATTCAACCAGATTTGCTAAATTCTGCACAGACTTGGCGACCAGCGTCAGCGTTCTTGCAGCAGTGGGGGAAGGAGAATCTGGCAGGAGTGCAAAATAGAGAGTTACTGGCTATTCTTTTAAAATTAACAGCAGTCACATATAAAAAAAGTTATTTTCCCATTCATATTTTTAATAAAGCATATTTAATATTATACAATATAAAGTAATTTTAATAGTATAACATCATGTGAAAGATGTCACTTGAGGAAATAAAACAAGTTGCTTTAGTGATGTCCAAAAAAACATGTTTTTACCCCTGCAGTCACAGTGCAACCCAAATTAGGAGGTACCTAACCTGCAAACTACCCCAAGATAATAAAATGCTAAAGAAAGGTTCCAGGCCGTGTTTCTCAAATGCTTTCTCCAAAGCATGTACAGAAATTAGTACTGTGTGAGAGAAAGGAAGAAACTCTGTTCAACACAGCCCTTCTCATTTAATACAGCTTAAAGACCGATGATAGAGAACATGCTACATTGTCTTAACCCTCTTTCTCTTATCTTTAAAATTCTGTATTCGAGATTATACTGTATTTAATGAGTCAAAAGACGTCTCCAATGGCTGTAAGCCACGTCAGCAGGACATTCAAACAAGTTGTTCAACAATGATTTTCTAGGTGCACAAATGTATTCCAAGCTCTACAGGAACGTATGAACTTTATAAATCTTGCTCATTTCAGAGACACCATTGAATTCAGCCATTAACTCTGGCACTGCACTGTATTGAAAGTGACATCTGAAGATCCCATAATTCCATTTTTCACATTGCTAAAATACATTAAGTAATGCTAGAATTTAATTCAAAATGTTATTACTGAATATCAACAAAGCATGTTTTTCTGGACTTTAAAGTTACACTGGGGATAACTACAATCAAACCTGTAAGGGAGAAAAGCATACGCCAGCTGCCTTAAGGACAAGTGAGCCAAGTGACATGGATAACATGACTCTGAACATAGTATTTGAAGAAACTTCATTTTTTGCTGCATTAGACATTACAAGTGATTTCATGCCTCCTGCTGTATAAGGTATAGATTCAATCTGAAGCATATAGTCACCTGAGATGATATTAAACATCCTTGGGTTCAGGATAGCAGGACAAATCAGTCGAAGAAAAACAAAGCCACTGAAATGAAAATTGCATTTTGTTCAATAGCATTAGAGAATTAATGTAAAATTGGGTAGTCTTCAAGGATTCAAGTTAGCATGGAATCTTACTGAGACAAACACCAAGCAACCAGATTGTGCTCTGTGAAAATATTAACAAATTAAGATTATCATTCTATGAATTACAATGAAAGCTGAAAAAACAGGCACTCAGATTTCAGGTGAACTGTTGAAATCGTGGGAAGAACTTAATTGTGAAGTGATAATGAAGCCAATCCCAAAATATGCTGGCTTCAAAAAGGAAGAGCCCCTGGTCTCTGACCTCCCAAAAGTTCTTCATTATCTGCTACTGGGAGTCATCCATCCCACAGCCACTCACTCCCCCAAGCCATTGTAAGGAAGAACGCAGGAGTGAGTGGGCAAAGGAAACCTCTCTTTTGCACAACACAGCCTTAGGTCAGCTTAGGCTGATACATCTCCTGATGACAATACACTCCAGTAGAAAAATAAGAGATATGCTACTTTCCTCCATGAAATAATTGCTGCCATCTAGAAAGCTGGAAAAAAAAAAGTGCTCTGTTTTAACTGCAGAACTAGTTCAGTTTGTTCTGCTGAAGCCAGAATAGCTTTCAGCAGCATGAGAAAAACCTAACTTTCTGCTAACAGCAAAAGTGAAAAGCATCCACTCAAGTTAACCTCAGCTCCAGCTAACTGCTGTACAATGAAGTGACATACAAGCCAACTGAGTAAATCTATAATATCAGTAACTTTGTCCTTGGACATCACCAGCAGGCTAGTTTTCACTACAGCAATACCAGAGCCTGACCACTTATGACAGGAGGAAGGGGACATTACACTACCTTGCCTGTTGATAAGTACACAGTGATGGAAATGTCCTCATTACTTGAAAATGATAAACACAGTAGTGAGGTTAATGTATCTTCCGTATATCCAAGACACCTAGTATATTCTGTTATAGATGTTTTTTTACATCTCTAAGAAACATAAACTATAGGCTGGTAAGAAAACAGCAGTAGGTTAAGCCAAAGTATTTTCTGTGGTGTGAATTTAAAGCTATGAAGAAGTAATTAATTTTGAAGCCATGGCATATACACCAATCCCACTTTTAAAGTGCCCAAAGTTGAGGGCCAATGAGGTACAAATCTAGCAGGGATTCTGCAGATAGGGAAGATCTGGTGCTTCTTACGTTGGTGAACCTGCCTAAATGAAGAATGAGCAAATATCTATATGGGACAAGAGAGAAATGGCACCACCTTCTGACTCATACAGTACAGAAGATACCAAGACATCAAAAAACTGCACATTTAATCATTCCCAAACGAAAAGTAGTGCAATAAAAGGTAATAGGATCACTGAAGGCTGTGAAACTCTGTACTCTAGAGAGAAATCACTAGGGTCCACTTGTGCAAACAGAACACCACAAAAGCAAGTGATCCAGTATTTTTAGCATGCAAAGGAGGCCTTTGGGCAAACCCTGAATGTGAGCTGTGTATCCACTAAAGAAAGCCATGTGGTCCTCTTTGTGCTGGGGAGGAACAGAAAGAGATATGGAATTCACTGCTGAGCTTTACAGCCTTCCAGCAGAGGTTAGACCCTTAAAGTATAAGGGGCTCTCAGTAAGAGCAGTCTCCATTGGAAGGCAATGCCTCTTAGCAGTATGAAACACAAAATGATAAATACAAGCCAAAGGCAAATCCTCTGAAAGATCCCTCCAGGCGAGATTAACCTCTGCCAATAATTTAACTGTCTGACACCAGCAAAGATTTTTGTTTGACCTGCCCTGGCAAAGAACTTGTGTGTTGCATTGGTTTAATAATGTAGATTGGAGTTTTGATGGTGCTGTGAGTTTAGAAGAGCCAGGTTCAGTAACCTCCTGCAACATTTTTAGAGGAACTCTGGAGTATTTCAACATGATTGGATGGGAACACCATAAATTCGAAGTTAAAACCATTAAGTCAAGCTATATTTACCTCTACACTACATCATTTTATTCTGGCAAGGCTCTAGGAACATGACTAAGAATCTAGCAAGCTCATAATCCTTAACTGGGACATCGTGCCTCAGTATCGTAAGTATCTTAAACGTGCAAGCATGCACAGTTTTGTCACTGAAAGAAGCACAGATAAGTTCACTGCAGTATGTCTTTAACATCACTTATTTTCAGAATAAAGTTGACAAGTAACTTACCTAACAACTCTGGTTCTCATGGTGGTATTAGCTGGCCACTTGTTTTGAACAGACTTCTGTAGGCACCCATAAATATACCTCAATGTCCTGCAGAAGTAGTAGGTAATTACTCATCAAACTTACAGAATCAAAAATGCTGGTCAGAAAGGACCTAGAGCAACTTCCTACTTGATGCAGAACTATTACCAACTTTACATTAACAACTTAGACATTAGCTTTACGTTAGCTTTAACTAAGAGTTAATTTATAAGTTAACAAATTTGTAAGTTTTCTATTTCTAGAGTTTATATTAAAAGGTAAATTTATAAATTATAGGCAAAACACATTCTATATGCCATTCAATTATCATTCAGATGTGCTTTAAATGTTTTATAATTATCTGTTTCCTGTTCCTGTCTTTTTAAAGAAAAGAGAAATAAAAAATGAAACCGTCAAAATTGTCTTAACTAAATATCTATTCTTTCCATAAATGAGGGATAGTGTTTAGAAGTTAAGCAACCACTGCAACAGTCCTCTCCCATTAAAAGAAATACGAAAATTTGTGGCGTATTTCAGAAAATGTTGAACGCTGCACCATATACTTAAAAGCAGTGCACCTTTCAGTGCTAACCTTGCCAGCAGTAACACGAAACTTCCGTGCTACAGACATTTCAAAATTGAGGATTTTTTACAGCTTAAAAGCTAATGATACACTGGAAGAAAACCCCGTGTACTGTTTCACTTTTTGTGAAAATATGAGATTGATTATTATTGTTTTTCCCTGACCTCTTGGGTCTAGTAGCTTTTCCTTAAAAGAAAAGCAAGTGTGCAAGAAGCTTTTGTAAAAAGCACTGCTGGAAGTGTTACTTTTTCCTGCCATCTATATTCCTGTGTATCCATCCAGCAACTCTAATATAAATCAGTAAGAACATCTTTTTAATGTGCAATGTAATTCACAGAAACAGGAATTTTCAAGTATAAATCTGAACAGAAAAGTGCAAACTTACGGGGGCAGTATCTCTGCAGCCATGAATATTTTCTCCACCAGTTCTGAAAGTATACTGAGTAGATGTGCCAAATTAGTGTTTACATCTTCATTTTTTTCTAACTTTGAGGGATTTAACTAAAACAAAGAGAAAAAGATTAGGTTGCTTCTCCTAACTAGAACTACATAAATAGTTTCATAATATTATGCACTGAATACTACTTCAAAGTAAATTAAATATTTGCTATTGTACACATCTCTTACAGAACTCACAAGAGAAGCAACAGTTTAATAATACACATATCTGGCTTTTAACAGCTTGGATATTCACCACTATCCATCTGTGTGACCTTTTTGTCTCTCTCAATCCAAATTTCTGATGACTATCATCCTTTCCAAAATGAAGCTGAAGTGAAACACAGAAGTTAGGAGAGCCATTTTCAAAAGCGTTTCAGGAAAAATAATCATTACTTAATATCAGGAACTTTTCAATTAAAAGTTCTACTATGAATGTTGTTTGAAGCCAAAAACCAGGGAAAAAAATGTCTTAATGAATTCAGTTCCTACATTTCTAATGTAAAAAAACTTTAGTTCTGAGAGATAAATAACTGTCTCTAAAACTAATATTTAATGTTAACAACCAGTAGATAATTGTGGCAACAAACCAAGATGTTTACAAACACAGTTCAAGGTATCACCTCACAGGACTGCTTGCTTTCCATTATCTTTAATATGGAGTCTTTCAGTGCGTGATGAACAAAACTCGTTGCTGTGGCTTTCATATACTGCTCCATAAGTGTGCTTGCTAAAGTGGTGGCACGGAACAAGGTAGTAGCTTCATCTGAAAAGAGACAGGAAAGAGAAGAGTTGAGAAAAGGAGGTAACAAAATGAGAGGAAAAATGTGTTAGCTATTCGACATAAATTGTAACTAAAGGAGGAGAAAAAAGGAAGATACTGGAGCCCTTCCTTCCCCACCCACCTAGAATTCCAGTAAACTTTAGTGTGATTTAGTTCAGTACCTTCCATGCTTATCTCCCTGTCATTTAGTGTTCGTAACAACAGGGACTCAAGCTTTTCATGAAGAAAAATCTTCAATAAAATGCCAGCCAACAGTGTTCTGTCCTGTCCACAAACATGTGATAAGGCATAGACTACATGAAGTTCTTTCTGGAGTATAAGCTGGAAGAAAAAAAATCCCAATTTTAAAATATTCAGAAGCTTCTCCTAACACATAACCACTTTAGAAAAAAATCATATATATATATATGTATATATATATACGTTACTGTAAATATTATTTAATTATGTCAACCAGCGTTACTGAGATCCATCTCTACCAACAAATTGAGTTTTGACAGATAAGCCATGGAAAGTTAAACAAATTCATACCTCTTTAAATTCACTGTACTCCTCTTCTGGCATGATCTTCTCCATGGAATATCGTGCTCGAACACGCAAAGATCCTGGCTCAATACCCTTTAATGGTACATGGGAACTGAGTTGAAACCACTCATCTGTTGCATGTCCTTTTTGTAATCGGCTTAATTGGCAACGCATAAACACTTAAGAAAAAAAAGCATTGTTCAAGTATGTTATTTCCACCAAAACAGTGCTACTATTGAATAATAAACCTGTTTTACTTTCAGCACGTCATCTTATTTCAGAAAAAAAATACTAGTAAGAGTAAACAAGAAGTTTGCCATCAACATATTAACAGATTCGCTTCAGTGGCTTAACAGAGTCCTGTAAACTGAAGAAGAAATAAGGCATTATATATAAATTCAAAAATGCCACATGATTATTGACATGGCTTCCCTTGTAATACCCAAGTAAATAGGTGAAAAAGTGCTACCCTGCAAATCCAGGTAGCAGCCTGAAAATAAACAGGTGATGTCTAGAATTCCCTATTCCCTTTCCAGGCTCCGGATGACACCACCATCAGGTCTGCTCCTCCATCACTTTGTTACTTCTTACTATTAATTATTACAGTGTTGTATGGTCTTCCCGAACACTGACATACATATTTCCTATATACTAACTCCCAGCCTAAGTAACAGTTTATGCACATTACGTAAAAAATTGCTCTCAAGCACTTGCTGCCTGACAATGAAAGTCAACTCCAGAATGGCCAAATTCATTATCAGCCTCTCAGTGGTGTTGATAACTTGAAATTGCCAAGAAAGATACAGCAGCTCGGAGCATGGGCTCACCTGGAACAAGTACATGTGTCCCTGAATGGAAGGGGTTTTTTTCCACAGAGAAAGGGCCCAGATACTTTCACAGGCAACACTTTGCCTGTGAAACACCCACCATCCTCCAAGAGGAACCCACAGTTAGTTTTGCTTATAGTTTAGCCTGTTAGTCTGGATCTCTCAAGCAAACATCCTCTCTTTCCATGACCCTCAATGAGATCTGCTTTTAATTTCCTCACATGAAAAACAAACAAAAAACCCACAAATTGAATCAGGTTCTCAAGACCATTCAAAGTGAGTTGTAAATCATCTATTTTAGTCAAAGTTTCCCTATAGATCTTACAAAACAAACCAACCAAACAAACAAACAACACCAAAAAACACCACCACCACCACCAAAACCTAAAAACTCTCCCACCAATATATTACCACTGCAGCACAAGTTACAGGCCAGTAACAAAATATACTCAAACTGAAAACAATTCTGATAGGCTTTAGAACAGACAGCTCTGAACACAACAGAAAAGAAAATAAATCTTGGAATAAATTTGAAGGGGACAGAGAAGCCATGCTGCCCTGCAAGCAGCAAAGAGGAAGCACAGGGCTGAAGCTGGTCAAGAACAAGTATGGTGGGAAACAAGATACCCTGAAGAACAGAAAAAAACAAAACTGAAAACATGTTGTGTGGTAGAGACCCGAACTTAAAAAAAAAAATTTTTTTCTATCTAAGAGCTTCAAATTCACATTCTTCAAACCCCTTCTTTTCAAGGCAAATGACAGATTTTACCACTTTGCTCTTAACTTGCTGGAACAGATACAAAATCACAGTTAAAGAAGCAGCTATCTGGGTAACATGAGGAAAAGAAATTATTGGAAACTTGTGTAAAAGGCAGAAGAAAATATGGATCCTTTCCTATTCAGGTTAATACTGAGGTAACTTCAGGTATAAGCCTGAGTGGTAATAAGGGAAGCAGATAGATGAGGTAAAATGGAAAGAAAAAAAGGACATTTTCTTCAGAAACAACCAAGAGTATTTTTTTAATAAAAAATCTTATCTTTCTCACTGGAAGCAACCAAAAACCTGAAAAGGAGTTCCATGTAGTCAGACTTAGAACTCCATGGAACTCCATTTTATGGAGCAGACTAGTACTACAAGTTTCTGTTTCCTCTTGCTTCTCTTGCGTTTTGATAAGCACAGTCATTGTCTGACAATGGTTACTCTAGAGCAGAGCTAGAAAAGGTGCCAGATATACAGGACTGGATTACTGTGCGTTTTATTACTAAAACACCATGCAGGTTCTCATTATAAAACATTAATGGAAAACTTCTTCAGACATCCAAAATATACAAAGAAGTATGGTGAACATAAAAACCAGCTCAATTCTCTTATGACAGTGCTTGACATAAGTAATGAAAACCCACACAACATATCCATTGCTGAAACATATAAGCATCTTATCAGAAAAAAATACTTACATATATCTGGATCTTTGCTTTTCTTTGTTTTGTTACTAAGACTTATTTCAAATCTATTAATATCAGATGAAAGATCACTAGGAGAAAAGACAGAGAGCCTCAATTAGTACTATACTTGGCTGGCAATTACACTTTTCCTAGTTTCATTTCAATCCTCAGCTATCCCTATCAGCCAAAGACACTTACATTAACAAAGGCAGTTAGGTGCCTATAAAAAATTCTGCCCATGCAGAATTTAGCTGAAAACTTAGTGCTGTATAAACACATGGACAGTATTTTTTTAAATACAGTGAAACACTACACAGTGTTAAGAATCTTAAATGCAATGCAAATTACTAGTGAAATTCAATAATTCAAGATGATTAAGACTTACTCAAAGACAAATTCTTCTGACCACACAGGGTTCTGCCCTTCCCTGATGTGTGTTTTTGCCACCTGGACACTGTTCAGGTAGATGTTACAATATGGATTTGTAAAATGCTTTACTGGGAGCGTATGAGCTTCTTCTACATGCAAAATGAGACTGCTGACCTGAAAAAAAAAAAAAAATATTTTTTGTTGCTAAAATACAAATACAAAGCATATTAATGGTTTTATATTAATTTTTTATCCTCTGTGCAGAGACAACGTTAATATGTGAATACTGAACACAAACTAAAATCTCTTTATTAGAAGAGCAAGGAACAGACATTTTTAGGAGGCGTAAGTGACAAAATAAGAGTAACTCAAAGAATTTCTGAAAACAAATATCAAGACCCATGTTTTTAAGGCATTTTGTGTTCTTTCAAAGTTATCTTTGGGGCATTAGGATTTACAAAGAACAACTTTTCAGATACAGAAGATTTTACTGATATCAAGGACTGGCACTTTGAGTAAGAGCCATGGACAATTCCAAACACAATGGTTTATTATTTGGTTCTTTCCTAACAGATTATGGAAAATTCTCTTGTGTCACACATCACATTGTACTCCTTTATGTAGATAAGCATTATCTTTGCCTTTTGCTTTGCTTCTGCAGTCTGAAGCTCCCAATTTCACCTGCCACTTCCTGTTAATTAACCTAATTTAGTTTATTAGGAGTTTATTAGAAGTATCCAAACATTTTTAATGTTCACAACCGAATGTTGTGTTTTATTCCTTTTTAGTCCTTTTTTTATTCCACGTTTTATTCTCTTCTCTACTACCTATAAAAAAACGACATTCAATGTTCCTAAGCTTTAAAAATATGAGGAATTCTTTAAGTATTTCCCCATTATTCTGCAATCATTACAGACTTAAATGTTTAACACTGACTGTCCTCTGCCTCTGAGGAAATTCCAGCACTTCCAAAGGCCTAGAGAAATTAAGGCTCAGGAATGATTTGGGCATGTATGTGTTATTGAAAATTAAATCATTATTTAAAGTAGTACTTTATTTACATGTCATATACATTTTTATAAAATTTGTTTACATGCCATATAAACTGCCAGGTTTCCCATATGAGGCACATTTTTGAAGTTGCTGATATCTCTACACTTTTATTCAGGATTCACTTCTGCTGAAAGGAAAATTCTGAGATTAATCCATACTGTTTCACAACAAAGAGACAAAATGCTCCTCCGCATGCATCATCAACCCAACAATATCGGATTCACCTGACGCAGACGCTTATTTGATGTTCCTGGACTGGTTTTTCTTAAACTGCAAAACATCTGCAGAGCTTTCATCCAGTCCTAAGAGAGAAGGATGCAGAATCGTGAAAAAGAACCAAGTCAGATACAGCTTCTTGCAGTGGAACAGACATATTCAGAGTATCTGACAGATATATTCATATCATATATTCATATATTCAGAGTATCTGAAATTTCACTTTAGCTTGGCAAAACCTAAGTTTTCTGTAATTCCAAAGTACATGTCGAAATATTAAAGCAAATTTCTTATCTTTACTGAGCAAAACCTCATAAAGGTTTTGCAAATCTGAACCACTTTCTCTCTTAAAATTATCAAGCATTACTAACGGATATACAGTGTGACCTTTACCAATTTTCCAGTCTAGTGATACTACATGAAATTAAAAATTATATAAAAAATTAAGCAAAACTTGTTTGCTTCTAAGAAAATTACATTTAACAAGTCAAACTGGTCTGATTATTCTCTCCAGTACTCCTGTATGGCAGTCATAACCATGTGTATACTTAAAACAAAACCTAAAACATTAACAGAAAACACATCCAACAGAAAACAGAATCCACCATTCCCCAGTTTTCTCACAAATGCGTAGAGCAGAATGGATGGATGGATTCCATTATGGTCACAGAAATAAACAGTTTGTCCAACACCAAACTGCCTGCAGAATCTTTGCCCATATTTTTTTTTTTTTTAAACAAATAAGCTACTAAGAGGCACTGCCAACTTGCCAGGCCACCTCTGAAAGTGTCACCCCAGTGTGAAAAAGCTAAGAGGGAAGCTTTACAAGGGGCCTTTGGAAGGTGGAAGATATGTTATAGCTTCATTCTCTAGTTTTTGTCCCCCAACCATCAAATTTTGTGTATCTCTTGTGAAGCACAAAATTCAGGTTTTTGAGTAACAGCCTTCTTAATTAAGTCTGTAATCTCAAAGATCCACCATTCACTCTCAAAGTGCAATTTAACAATGTCATTAAAACCCCCACAACCCTGCTTCAATCTTACCCCTTGCAATATCCTTCACATTTTAAAAATGCAGCAATATGTACTGCAGCTATTCTCAGCTAGACCACTTTGTGAGTCAGGCTTCTGCTTTCAAATGATTCCACGGAAGGAAAAGCTTTCAGCTACACGCCATGACGTTTCTATTCTTCTATGAAATGTTACACAGTAAAGAAAGCTGAGCTTTCTTGAAAGAAATATCTGTAAACTTTTCTGGGCCAAAGCCATGTTATAAAGAAACCTGAAACAACTGCATTCTGTATAAATACAGTGAAACAGCCTGTTAAGAAGATCAAAACCAAAAGCAGATTATACCAAATGTCCAGGAAATGAGAAAGGATATTCTGTCTTCAACACATTCTTAATTCTTCTACTTTTTAGAACACAAAAGATTTTTCAGATGTGACAAAATTCATGTGCAGTAAGGGGCATGGACATTAATTTATATATTCTCAATTACTATACAAAACACTGCTTCTCAAAGACAGTGAAAGCTGTGTGACAAATGTCACTACACCATTCTGATGTCATCTCAGCTAATTCCACAAATTTGCATTCATTGAACAGGAAAATTTGTGCTTTCCTTTATATACAGCACAAGAAAAATACTGTATTTATACAGGCTTCATGCTCAGGTGAATAGTAGTCTATTATGAGTGCTCTAAACAGTTTTAATTCCATTTGAATAAAATCAAATGCAAAGCTTAAACTTCTGATGCAATAGGTATACTTAAGATCTGAGGGCTTTCAAAGCTTAAAACTTAAGAACATTCTGCCATTTTAGATATCCTCTCCTGCTGCAGAATGAGTTTCAGAGAAGTAGGCTCCTATCCCACAATTCCTAATCAGGGAACATAACTGTTAAGAGAGCAAGTAGCAAAAGGATACCATATAAACCCAGAAAACTTTATGCTTCATGCACCATCAGGGCCCAAGATTATGAACAACTACTAATCTATAAACAGGATAAATGACAGCAAAAGATCGCTGTTCAATATATTTTGATCATTGAGCACATATGCATGCATTAGCGTTTCATTTCAATTGATTTATTTCAGTCTGAAGTAAAAGTCTTACTTACTATACTGGAAAAGTCCTGTAAAAAAGTAAATTTTTCTTCAGAATTGAACTGTGTCAAGAAATGTACCTCTCACAACCTCCCCCCTGCCAGGTCTGCTACTACTCCATTTTAGCACATCCTAATATAACCACTAACTAGTTGTGGTAACACTTCCTGTTTCAGAAGGGCAACATCATTAAACAACACAAGACAAAAAGTCACTTTTTTACACTTAGCAACAAAAGCTCTCACCTGTGCTTGTTCTGGAGTTTCGCCTGCAAAGTAAAAGATGTAATGCTCTTCACTAAAGTGCTGAACTACTATCTGAAAACAGTTTGGCCTTAAAAATAAACAAAACAAAAATGTAAGTTTTATTAATCTTCACATATTAACGGACACCTTCCCTTGATCTGTGCCAAAGCAAAGTTTACACTGAACTAACAGATTTCTGCTGTTTGTCTGTAAGGAATACCAAATATTCCATCAACTTTTGTTCGTCTACATGTCATCATCACAACAGGGAAAGAGGAAGAACTCCAATCAAAAGATTTCTCAGGCCCTTCAAAACTCCTTCAGAGTACTGATAAATTTTTAGAATGTTTGGTACTGAACAGGCATGTATGCTGACTTATAGTCAGGGGAAAAAAACAGCTATCTGAAAAGACTTGTCAACAAGGACTATTCCTAGAGAGTTTAAAAGCAGTAGAGGTTCAGCATTAGTTCACAAGCAGTTAATTATACATTAAGGATTTGTTCTTTCAGGAAACAATATTAAGTTAGAAAATCCCCTATCTGAATGTGTCCCTTGGCTCTCATGACCAATGAAGTGTGTACTGGACCACAGACCAAACATTAAGTGTATGTGACACAAAACTACACAACCTTAAATGTCACAGAAGTACAGAATTCACTGTACTGCTGAGGAAACAGCAAAGGCAGCTTTTTACCGGTTACCTGAAGTGCAGGAAGAACTTTGTCTCAGCTGCAGTTTGTCACTAACAGCTTCCTAAGCTGCCACTACCACAGGTCTCCTACACACCTGTAGTACCACCTAGTGCCCAACTACACTCTAAGCCACAACACAGGGTTTCTTGAAAGCTGTTCAAGAAACATAACCAAAACGTTCCTTTATTACAATATACACCAAAGCTTCCTGCATAATTGTCAACCTACATAAGGAACATATCAGTAATTTTTTTAGGTACTCTTTATCTACATACATGCTCCTCATTCCAGTAGTTAGGTGGGGTTTTTTTTTTTCAAAATTCTTGAAAAGGTTTTAAGAGAACCCAAACAGATGAAAAAACCCCCACAAGTCTTTGAAGTTTAAGAAATGCCACTAATTTTAAGCATGTCTTGAAGTTTTTTCACAAAAATAAACAGAAGTTTAGTATGTATAGTTTTTAATAAATACTGAGATTCTTAGGATAACCTGAATTTCTAATTTCTATCATTTACTATATAAGTAAACGCACTTATTTCTTCTACAAAACATTACAATACAGGCCAGTGGAGTTGTTTTTGTAACTAACAATGAATAAATACGTAAACTCTTTCTTGTTAATTACTAATGATATCTGAAATACTTTTGATTCTCAGCATATTTTGAACATCAAAATTTTATGGGAAATAATTTTCACATCAAATCTTATGTATAGGATATTGCAAAAAAATTTTCCTGTGGATGTTTTAATTATATGACCTAGTTTACTACTACATTGGTCAAATGTAACAAAAGTACTTGTTCTTATAAAGAAAAGCACTTACAGACTTCATCTAACTGAGCTAGTTTTCAAATACCTACCTAAAGAATGTAGAACTTTTTGAATTGAAAAAATTCTTTATTAATTCATGGTTCAATAGGATTAAAAAAAGCCAGTGTCCTACCTGCCAAACAAACTGTCATGTACTCCATAGACGGAACACACACTAAGGTCTATTAGTCCTTTGGGTTTTGTGGCTCGTTTTTCACTTTCAAAATAAATAAGCTGGGCATCATTCCCCTCTAATATAAAGTACAAGTTTTTCCATCTCTTTCCTTTACCTGTACAAGAGTGAAGAAAAAAGTTACAATACTTTTTAAAAGAACATGTAAATTTTGTAAATGAAGAAAACAGAAGAGGGCAGTAAAGTTTTTGCCCAATACCAAACAGAAGAACAATGTACAGGTAATCACACGAGTTACAGAATCAGCATACATACTCAATTTTACACATGTGACAAAAACAAGACCCTCTCTGCAGATGCAGGTAGAGTTGCAAAAGGTTTCTTACACATTTTCAGAATTAAGCAAGTGCATATGAGCTGCCTGATCAGTGAGTTCCTGTCACTGTTCTGACTGTATCTACACAGATTGCAAATAATGACAGTGTAGAACCAATTTATTATATTTTTATTATGAAACAGACTCTTGACATGAGAAAATTACTCCTAAACTCTGACCAATGTTTAACAGATTGCATTACACTATCTTAAAGCAGTATGGCTGAAGAACAGAAATGGGAATATACTGTATGCAAACTTAAATCAGAATCCAGCCCCAAACACAACCATATCTAAGAATTTAGCTGGTTCCACATATACAAATACAAACACTTTATGAAAATATATTTTAATGAGTTTGATATTTAATGAGTTTGAACACTACCTTGACCAGGATGCCTAGTTTTTCTGCTGTGCTCTGATTTTTTTCAGAACAACTGCCAACCAACATTTTCATACTGCATGTAATTTCAGGTATCACGTTCTTCTATTCACGTACTACTTATGGAAAGATCTTTCATCCTTCTCACACACTTTCTAGAACCTTTTGCCCACTTCAATTTTACTCTTTCTAGTACCATTACTACACTAACCTCACAGAGTAGGCATGTTCAGCTAGGAGGTGCTGATCTCCACCCTCTGGTGACCAGTGATAGGGCACAAAGAAATGGAATGAAGCTGCAGCAGGGGAAGTTCAGGCTGGACTTTAGGAAAAAGTTCTTCACTGAGAAGGCAGCTTGTCCTTGGAACAGGCTCCCCAAGGAAATGCTTGCAGCAACAAGCCTGTCAGGGTTTAAAGAGCATGTGGACAATGCTCTTAGTCATGTGGTTTTGCTTTCAGTAGACCCATGAGGAGCACTGATCCTTAGGGGTCCTACCCCATTTAAGATACTCTATGATTTTGTGATCCTTATCTGATTTTTTTTTTTAAGAATAAAAAAAATAACAGAGCAAACATAACTCACTTTTTTTCAGAAGATAACCTTTTTTGACAATATTTTTGTAAAAAGCATCCTTTGTTTTCCGACGAATTGTATTGTAGATTTCTCTTCCTTCCACTGTATCGTTAAGCACTTGTTCTTGGTGCTGGGAAACATGTAGAAGAAATTACTTTAAGCTCGGAAATTGCCATTAAAAAACACATACTATGAAGTTGCAACCAGGATCATCTTACTGAATGCTACCAACTCAGTACTATTGTTTTCTCACGTATTTTAATAAAGCAATATATTTCATACAAAACACTTGCTAGAAATGTAATATACCTATTTCCATATTTCCAGAATTGACAGGAAATACAGGATATTTCCCTTTGATTTCTGTTAAATTTATGCAAGTCTTTAAAGATTTATCTAGCTTCTACCTAGATGTCTAGCTCATGGCCCGAATAATCATGGATAAACTCTGAAGCAACAAAAATGGTACAGAACCAACTCAAAGTGGCACAGTCTTTCATTAATCTCATTAGAACTCACATGTCCTAACTGAGCAGAACTCAAGAGAAGAGAAAAAAGCAGAAACAGGAAACAGAAAAAGGATAAATTCACACAGAAAATGGTAGGATCTGGAAATGCAAGTAATAAAAAAGAATGGCCAAAAGCAAAGCCAAGTCTGACCTCAACGAGTAAGCTGATCAGCAAAAGTTCTTTACCCATAAGAAAACATGAAAAGCAAGACTGTCAAGCAGTGAGAACAGAACTGAGATGAAAAGAGACATATGAACCAATTCTTAGATATATATAGTATACTTTTCTCCCTGCCAGCATATATACACAAGAATTATGTTTTGAAGAAAATAACAAAAGCAAGATGAAAAATAATCTAGTAATACTAACAGGAATTACAGGACCTACAGTGGAAGCAACATCCAGATATTATGAGCTCAAGATAATGTCCATAACATAACTACACAAGGAGCAGTGCACAAAATAACAAACCTAGCAACAAATATTTTTAAGTAAATTTCATATTAGATGTGGGAAGTCAATCAGACTGACTCTAAAAGAAAGCAGAACTTGAGAAATTTTTTCCCCTCAAAAATGGAGTATAGTGGTATGTAGAGGGAGGTAACACAAAGCAGAACATTAACTGCACCACTGACCACTAAATTTTTAAATGAAGTCACAAGTGTATCTGACTAGTTTAAAGGGATCTGAAATACTCTCACATGGAAAATTAGTCAATGAAAAGTTTATTAATACAGGAACTGTAAGCACATATGCAAAAAGCTAAAATGAAGAGTTACTGTTGTGATTCAAGAGCAATGATAGAGCATGAGGAAAGTTACTAATGAAGTTTTTCAAGGAGCAGTGTTGGAATCCATATTTGCTTTTTGTTCCAACTCCATTAATGAGCATGAGTTAACAGCAGGAAACACTGGGGAAGCAATGAGGACACAGTTTGCTTGTGGGAGGTGGTGAGTGACGGCCTTTGCATCACCACACCACCCCTTGCTTTGCTTATCAAACTGTATTTATCTCAACCCAGGAATTCTTTTGCTTTTGCCCCTATCCCACATGAATAGGGAGTGAGCAAAATAAGGTGCGGGTCCTTGGCTGCTCACCAGGGTCAACCCACCACAGAAAATGACATGCATTCTAGGATATTTGTTAAGTGCTTTCCTTAACAAGAAAGTGAATTACCCATGACATGGTACTCTAAACTATTCTGGTCCACTGTGTTTAAGAAAGGCGAGTTCACACCAAAGCTGGTGGCAGCAGGGCAGCTACAAGAAGATTACAAGGTGATAGGATCAGCTTTGGTGTGCTTAGCTTGGTGAACAGAAGAAATGCTCTCGTATTAATATGAAAGATCTCACAAAGGTATATGAACTGACTGTAACTCTATTTAGGGAGGACAAGAAGGCAAATTTCTAACCATTGAAACAGGAAAGTCTGGGAACAAAGAAAGAATAAAATACATACGTGGCCAGTCTTCGTGAACGAAGATCTGGGAAAGGTGTTTTTACCTTTCAAGCCTGCGCAATGGATTTTTTAG
>JAWWLV010000100.1:166721-177819 GCA_035041135.1 Platyrinchus mystaceus | reverse complement strand
GCCCAGCACAGCTGTGTTCTCAGCAGCATGGCCTCAATGCTCGTGACTGCTGCCTGTTCAAGGACAGACGTATTGGCCACGTAATCCGTACAGTGGATGTTTAGGATTGTAGAGAGGCAGTGCTGATGGAAGTGTTCTAAGAGTAGCAAGTGGTGGCAGTAAATGACCCACGATTCAGACCCATATAAAAGAGTAGACAGTACAATGGCCTTGTAAACACTGATCTTGGTACTTTTTTTCAGGTGTTTATTGAACTAGTACAAGAATTTAAAAGCCCACAAAGTTATTCACTTTTTCCCGCTCCTTAATTCATGCCATCTGCAGTAGATCTTACATTACAGAATTTGGGTAAGTTAGCATGTTCATTTTGGAGCCTTATCTTGCACTGCATTCTTCATCATACATTTGAATTTCCAGCAAATTTACTAACTTCCACGTAACTAGAGAATGTGCAAAAGAGTGTTTACCTTCACAAAAGGCTGACACTGAAGCTAGCCTGGTTTTCAATGAGGATGTCTGGAGGCCAGACTAATGAAGAAGCTATTCAAGCAGCCTGGGTGTGGCACAGGCACAGGTTCATAAGGGTCCAACTGTTTAGCCTCAAACCATCGTCCATATGAAGTCATATGACAAAGTCCACTGAACTTCTTAGTGAGGAGACCTCAACATTTTCTCAGACACACCAGCTGCTGGATGTCTACCCACTCAGAAGCCAGGCTAGAAGTGAGAGAAATTCTCTACTGGGATGAAGAATGCCCTGGTTCTAAGTGACCAAGACCGGAAAAATGCTGATTTTTTGAGGCAGGCAATGAGCTCCTTTAAAAGAGGAAGGCAAGTTTTCACTATTGAGAAATCTTCCATCTACAGCAACTCTAAAACCAAGACCACCACGGAGGGAGGTGTACTGATAGCTTCTCCCACAAAAGGGGAAACATATCTCATTATTTCTCTTTCTTTTTGTACAAATTACTATATTTTTGCACCAATGGCAAAACAAATGCATCTCAAATTTGCTCTCTGAACTGATCTGTATTTCTGTTCCAGGTATAATACACATATTTAAATGCAATTTAATAACTTTTTCTAACAATTAAGATGTTTTTCCCCTTTCTTGTAAATACCCATTTCTATCATTTGAAAACTCTGATTGTCTCAGATAAAATTAACATTTCAGTTATCCCTTTTCAAATAGCCAAGAACACACTGAGTAGCTTCTAAGCTAATTCTGACACAGCATTCTCCTAATTACAGATCTACAGTTTATGGATCCACATGACCCACAATTTACAGTGTGAATGAACTGGTTGGTCTGCAGAAGGACTAATACTGCAAGAGAAAAAAGCTACATTTCTGCTCTTTATGTTTTAAGAACTTGCTCAGTTACAACTAACTACTACGGAAGTTAGGGAAAATAGTTACTACAAAGAAAACTACAGTCTTAAAACCATAGCAGTAAGTATCAACAGGATCAAGTTATACAAGTATAAAATACGCACAATTCCTTCTGCCATCAAAACTTACCTATTATAGTATCTGCCTCCCATCATAAACTGATTGTTCGATGTTGGACATATTTTAAAACGCTGAATATTTTCACTGGTCCGAAAATAAAGTGAATAATCCCCAGGGGTATTATCTGAAGGCCTCACAAGAAAACTGCACACCTGACCAACTGAAAAGATAGCGTAACAGTGTTAATTTTCTTAGTGTTAAATCCATTTGAACATCATGGCTAGGCTTCGCGAACGAAGATTTGGGAAGGGAACATAAATTAGGAAGAATTGCACACTTGAAGAAACACAAAACCTGTAAGGTAAATTCCAGCAGTGATCTCCAACTAGGACTAAGCCACCAAAATTAATGAAAACTGGTTTAGTAGTAGCTCACAACACTAAAAAAAGTTTGATAATGTTTTCAAAAAATAAGAATTTCTGTTCTGATATTTAAAGTAAGCTATTAAACAATACGGCTCAGAAATGCTGACGTTTTCATTTAAAGAAATATTTGCTTTAAGAAAGTGCAAAGAACATTTATAATATATTTTCCTTTAGGTATATAAAAGCATAGTCTCCACAGCATTTTGAAGAAGACATCAATAAGTGAAATAATTGATTACACATGTATTAATTTTAAAATTATTTAAATAAAAAATTATTACATTAACAGTACTAATAGCCACAACAGTTTTTCTCTAATGTCCCACAGGGCTTTGGGACTCTAAATCATTTACTTGTGTTCTGACATAAAAGCAAGTTTTGCCACACTCTAATATTAAAAGGATCCCTTTGTGCCATTTCATTGTCACTATTTCAATCAGAAATACATGTACCTGTCATCAGCAAATTGTAAGCCTCTTGTTTGGAGATCTTCCCGTGGAACCATCTTAACAAAGATGAAGAGAAAAATTAGAAAGCAAGATTACCAGCTCTCTGTTTTGTTTGTGGTGACATTCAAGGCTCGAGTACCTATGAATTAATCTTTATTTAAAACAGACCTAATATATATAGATGAGACAATGATTATGCTACTTAATGATTCTGTTCCACCAATAGCATGAAAAAAGTAACATTAACAGGTATATAAATAATTTCAATAAAAATATGCAACACTTGGCACTGATGTCCAAATCCAACTCTGTTTAGAGATTAAAATGAATTGTTTAAAGAGTAGATAATCTGATAGGCATTATTTGAAGTCAGTATCATACAGCATTTACTTGAATCACAAAATCCAAAGCTCAAACAAGGAAGTTAAAAACCTGTATAGGAAACCCCAAATTCAAATTTTCCAGAGCTGTGGAAATAAAACCTAGCTTTGATAGATTAATGAATACAAACTGCTTTGATCATACACCTTGTACCTTCCCAGAGTCCTGTGTCAGAGCCGTATTCTACAAAAGTTCAGCAGCCTCTGCCTAATCTCAGCCTGATACTTAGCACTATTCAGCTGCTACAACATCTGACATGCTGCAGCCTAATATTCTGTATTCAAATGAAATCTAAAAATATGGCTTCTTAATGTATCAGAAAAGAGCTCACTTTCTAACTTACTTTCTATATTACCTTTAGAGGGTAAGCTCAAGGCAATCTCCTCTGGATTCCTCTGAAAGCCAAACAAATGTTGAAAGATAGTATCAAAGCTCAAAACATCTGCTACCAGCTACTCCGCAAAAAAGTAAATAAAAAATTCCACATTTGAAGGGCTCCATACTGTCAAACTGACTAGCAGAACTCAGTACACAAACACACCAGCGAAATGCGTACTTCAGCCACCAGCCTCTTGGAGACTGAAAAGTGGGCAACAGCAAAAAAGCAGCAACTGCAAACTGACAAATGAGGACATCAGATTAAATAACTGAGCCACTAGAAACTTTTTATTTGCAACTCATCTTCACTTTGTAGGACCTTCAAATCCTTTGGGTTGGAAGAGACCTTTAAGTTCATCAAGTCCAACCATTAACCCAGCACGGCAAAGTCCATCACTAAACCATGTCTCCAAGCTCCACATCTACACACGTTTTGACAACCCTTTCAGTGAAGACATTTTCCCTGATATCTAATCCAATCTTCTCCTGGTGTAACTTGAGGCTGTTTCTTCTGTCCTATCACTTGTCAGGAGAAGAGACAGATCCCCACATGGCTACAATCTCTTTTCAAGTAGTTGTAGAGTGAGAAGTTGCTCCCTGAGCCTCCTTTTCATCAGGCTGAGCCCCCCCCTCAACTTCCTCAGCTGCTCCTCATCAGACTTGTGCTACAGACCCTTGTCTTGGTGTGTTGCTCTTCTCTGGACTTGCTCTAGCACCTCAATATCTTTCTCACCATGAGCAGCCAAAAACTGAACACAGGATTTGAGGTATGGCCTCACCAGTGCCCAGTACAGAGACCTCACTGCCTTGGTCTTGCTGGCCACACTACTGCTGATCCAAGCCAGGATGCCATTGGCCTTCTTGGCTACCTGGGCACATGCTGGCTTATGTTCAGCCACTGTCAACCAGCACCCCCATGTCCTTTTCCCCTGGGCAGCTTTCCAGACACCCTTCCCCCAGCCTGTATTGCTGTCTGGGGTTGTTGTGACCTAAGGGCAGCAACCACCATTTGACCTTGTGGAATCTCCTACCACTGGCCTCAACCCATCAATCCAGACTGTCCACATCTCACTGCAGAGCCCTCCCATCCTCCAGAAGATCAACACTACCATCCACAAGGCTAACAGACACATGTCTAATAGTACTTTGCTCTCTCTCCAGTACTTAACAGTTGCTATCTCTACAGCAACTCCATTCAAGAAATACTCCATGGTGTATATTTTGGCTGAAAGTGATCACACATGAACTCATCCAAGAATTCAACACTGCAATATCGATTAGCAGTAGGCACACCTATCACAGGACCCTTTCAAGTTAATTATCTGTGCATCTTCAGCAGGTAGTACATAAAAACGTCTGGAGAAGAAAAAAATGAATCTCTTTGGTAAAAAAAAAAGCTTGGAAATCTCATAGTTGAATTTTACAAACAGTTATGATTGTTTTTAATAACAAAACAAAAATCCTTACATTTTGCCTTCATGAGGATCTTCTTCTCTTCCCTATGAATAAAATAACATATTAAGCGCATGACAATAGTACAGCTCAATTAAAAAAGTAAATGTCATAAGCTAAGACCTTCTGTAGAAAAAAACAGAAAACACATAGAAGTCTGAGGCATTTTTGAACTAAAGGGCTTACTACAGTTCTATGAAAAGTTTTCCTCTTCGTTCATTAAGTGGGAATTCAGTCAAAATATGTTCTTTCTGAGGATTGTTTCTGTCATGTTTCAAGTCCTTTTTTAGAGGTGGTAACCTTCTAAAATCTCAACTTTCCTAAGCTTAAATTAGCCACTGACCTATCAGTCTACAGATCAAGTCTAGTACTGCCACTCGAATTTAGCCATTCACATCCTGACACAGGTCTGAGAAAAGCATCTCAGGTAACACTCTGCTATTAGCAAAACACATGTACTGAGCATGAATATTTTATAAAAAGTATATTTTTCTTTTTTTTCGTCTCATCAATAAATTTTTAACCCTTATTTCACCCTTGTATGAAGACAAACAGCTACCACAATGCAAAATTACATTTTGTAGAGTTTGTGGACATTTCATGGTAATGGTAAGAAAAAAATGGAACTAAAATGAGTAGCAGATTCTTGACTAGGACAGTCAAGTTTAGGGAAGTGCTTAGCAAATTTACAGTACCACTCATTTCTACTTAGATTTGGATAACACATGAATAAGTATTTTTGATACTGAATTAGGCTTAAAGGTTTGTTGCAGTATTTTAGAACTACTGGATAAAATTACTTGATTTAGAAAAGTACATAACTAGAAAACAAGCAACTAAATGTCACTAGTTTTTGTTCATTCAAATATTATTTTACAAAAAACCTCATTCATTTAAGAAATTTGAATACAAAAGTTACTTACCACTTCTTCTACCAGGTCTTCTACAATAAGACCTTGTTCATCTGTCCGTAGGTTTGTAACCCACATCCAGCCATCTTCCAATTCATTATGGACAATAAACATGTCTCCTTTAAGGAAACTGAAGAGGGTTCCAGCAAGATTTAAGTCAGAGAAACAATTGTAATGTAAAGTTTAATAAACACAGTGAATTCTTGAGTATAATTTCCACAAAATATTTGGGAAAACCTATTTGTGAAAAACACATGAATTGATACCCCAAGCGTATCATGCGTATTTTTCCTCACAGTTAAGAGGCTGCTATATACAAGTTTTTGTATTTTTACATTTGGTATCTAATATATACTTCAGTGCTATCAACGTCGAAATGTGCTAAGGATGTATAGAACGAAAATAACACCATAACAATATTAAAATACAGTAATATTGTTCTTTTATCAAGAGAGATCAAATACTAAACACAAGTAAAATAACCCTCAGTAGTCTATAAGAAAATAATATTCCTTCATTGAAAAATAATGTTGCATAATAGAAGCTGTGGAATATCTATTTTTTCTGTTCTTACATATGAAGACAAGTGCAAAGAGAGTGCAGAACAGTTATCAGAGAAGCCATACAATTTGCTTCATGAAATGCATAGAGACATTAACATACAGAATCACAGAATCAACTAGACTGGAAAAAACCTGAGATCACCAAGTCCAACCTATGACTGAACACCACCTTTTCAACTAGACTAGGGCATTAAATGCCATCCTTGGGCAATCCACTCCAATGTCTAATCACCCCTTCTGTGAAGGAATTCCTGCTAATGTCCAACCTAAAGCTCCCGTGGTACAGTTTACGACTACGTCCTCTTGTCACTAGCTGCCTGGGAGAACAGCCTGATTCCCTCCTGGCTACAACCTCCTTTCAGGGAGTTGTAGAGACTGATGAGATCACCCCTGAGCCTCCTTTTCTCCAGGTTAAACACACCAGGTGCCTCACCCACACCTCATGGGACTTACGCTCCAGACCCTTTACCACCCTGCTCTGGACCTGCTCCAGCACCTCAACATCTTCCCTGAGTTGAGGGTTCCAGAACTGGACACAGTACTCTAGGTGTGACCTCACCAGTGCTGAGTGCAGGGAGACAATCACATTCCTGGTCCTGTTGGCCACACTATTGCTGATATGGGCCAGGATGCCTCTGTGTTCTTGGCCACTTAAGTGTTACCCCAAACTCAGGTCATATGAAAACCTGTCCCTGCAGCACAGATTTTTTAAACAAGTTTCATGATGCATTAGGGTACAGGAAAAGGAATAAAGGATCAAAGCTCATTAGTTACTATTTCAGTCCAAAATTACATAGCAAATGCCTATGGCATTTCTCTCACTTGAAGCAGGCTAACAGAAAAGGCTTTAACTTCAACAACACACAGCAAGAATTAAAGAACAAAAAGCAACAAACCACTATTGAAAACAAAGAATACATTCAGCTGCTATTGAACCTTAACAGGAGACAGACAAGAACACTTTCCATCAGCTGTACTGTTACTACATAGAACACAGGCTGAAACTAACTCAGTAATACTTCAAACTTGCTAAATATTAACTATGATACTAAAATTCTAAGTCAAGTTTCTCTGAAATGCATAATGTCTTCAAGAGCATATTAATTCAATCTAGAACAAAATGACAACTTTGGTCCCAGCTGTGCCATGAACAGAACTATTTTAGCTATGTAGACTCAAAACCCAAAGAGAAACTTTGCATTTCAGCTCTATCGTAAAAGAGGAAGATAAAGTGTATTTTTCTATAATTTTTGTTATAATAGCAAAGTAATAAAATGCTTTTTCCTTTTAAGTTGGTAGGTGCAATATGGCACTTAAGGAACTCAATCTCTCTTCTTATTCTCACACATAGTAGGAAGCCTTATTTGCAATATGCCGTTGGAGAGGCCCTTCCCTGTTTTACCACCTTCTTAAAAAGCATAATTGCAAAACCAAATATCCTCACATCATCCTTTTAAAGGTCACACAGGACTGGACTGTGACCCTTGGAATACATTTCCTTTCCAAAGGGCATACAAAGCTCTCATACCTTTCACTACATATTAGGCTTATAGTCCCAAAGCCAAGCCAATTCCCAATTCTGGTGTATTACATCAACCTAAGAAACCAGGGCTATCTCCTTAAGGAGATTAGGAATCACTACAAATCTATCTCTACTTTTCTATCTGAAAAAAAATCCATTGAAAAAAAGTAGTATCAATTCCAAGTAACCAGAAAATGCTCTTCCATTGAAAGGCCTTTTTTTTCTTTTCTTAAATTTATCAGAGGTCAAGGTTCACTTTCTCTTTCTAGTGGCTTGAATTGCTTGCCTTGAACTATTTATCTACTAACAGTTCTGTGGCAGTTCAGGAAAAAAAAGCCTAGTTCACTTCTTTCACACACTCACATAAGGCATTTTCACACAGAATTCTTTCACACAAACTTATTTTTTTGGTAAAAATTTAAGGCTTTTCAAAACTATAAAATTACCAATTTTATTTCTATAAACTTAATGTACTTTCCCTTACAAATAATACAAACAAATATACTGAGAATAAAAAGTCTTATTGTTATTTCCAAAGAAAGAACAGAGAGGCATCATCCTTTAATCTGTGTTAAGTTTAAAGATGCAGCTGGGCAGTATTTGCATATGAACATCTACTTAAATCCTCAGTATTCTTAAGTGCTCTTGAGAATTTTGCAGCTACTACTATTATTCAAACATACCTTATTTCATCAGTTTCTGGCACTTTGGTGTAAGGTAGAATTGCTCGAACTCTTCTTCTGTCCTCCACAGGCTACAATTTAAGAGAGAAAAGATAATACTTTTCTCTATAGTGTAGAATCCTTCTCCCCAGCATTATGCTATTCTGAGGCAAAGGACTGGTTACATCACTTACATCTCCCTTGCCACTTTTAAATTTTCAAAGCTCAAAACCACTGAGAAGTGGAAATGCATAGTTCATACACTTAGCTGAGAGAGCTCTCATTTTAAACTTCTTTTTTCACTTGGACTGGAAGAAATGTCCAGAAGTTTAACATTCAGAAACATCTTTATTTAGGTTTTGTGTTTTGTTGCAGAGGATATCATGCAATGTTTTGTTTCATTTTAATTACTTATACTGTTCAAAGGATGGGCACGTGAAAGAAACCTTCGTTATTTCCAGTCTGCATATTTTGAAACCATCATTTGATACACAAAATACCACAGAGCAGTGAAGGTTATATTACAATGGTGCTCTTTATTAGCCAAGACCTGCACACTTTCTTGTTTATCTCTGCCTACTTAAAATGCTCTTACTACATCTGAAGATAACTGCAACACTTCTAGCTTCCTCATTATATATTTTCAGTAAATAGTGGGTTTTAAATCATTACTTTCTATCAATAAAAATGCATTTTTATATTCCTTATAGTTTCACACATGCCTTTGCAGAACTACGGGAAACTTTCTAAAGTGGTTTTCCCCAAAGAGAACTATGAATGGTGATTAAAGTTAAGAACATTTAGGTTAAGTTACAGTTCAGAATTTTGCTATAAAATGTTACTACTTGCCTCTGGAGGTGCTACTGGAAATAGCAGCTTTTCCCCTTTTAGTAAACAGGACACGTGACTGTAATAACCGATCAGGTCTGAGAGTGAAGCAAAACGACGTCCACCAATGTAATAATCCCCACACATGGCAATAATCCTGTTAATAGAAAAAAAAAAGTTTGACATTGGAAAATTTTTTGCTACCTTTTTTTTTAAAAAGGAGATTAGGATCACGTTTGATTCTTTAAACAACACCTCTATTCAGCAAAATGCAATATCACAGGATCTCTATAAACAATTAAACCTTAGCTAAAGAATATTTAATCAAAAATTACAGATATATATTGCATGATACACCAGTCTTTCATCTAAAGAAAGTGCTGATTTACAAAAAGAGACAGTACATTTGCCAGAACTAACTGAAACTAAAAGGAGAAAGCTGTGTTGAGTGTCCTGGAAAACTGAATCAATGCACTACTAGACACAACAGTATTATTATTTGTATCATGCAGGACATAAACCTTTTATGACCACAGACAAATTTAATGAAGTAGTGAAGTATTTTAACAAAAAATTACTACATTGATTATATAATGCAGAAAACTAACTCCTCCAAAAATTAGTCACTTTGTTACAGTTAGCTTAGCATCCATATTAATTGTTAAGAAATTCTTTGGAATAATCAAAGGATGCCCTTATACTCAATTTAACATGTTGATAACTAATGGAAAACAGCTTATACAACCATTTCAGTAATTTAACTTCCTACAGAACTGTTTATTTTATTATTTAAGGCTGACGTCTTTTCTTAAAGCAGAGATTCTTTAATGTATACTTTGAAGTAAATTATTTCTCCCAAACAGTGACATAAAATGTACACAAATATAATCGTCAGAGATTAAATCTAAAGTTTATAAGCATATAGCACTGCAAGTAGAGTCAGAAAACAATGCAACTCTAAGGACATAGGCTAGATGTTTTGGCATATTTTCTCCAAGATTCCTTGGCAAATTATTCAATTAGGTTCTACATGAAATTTAGTGTTTAGGATTATTATTTTATCAAGCTTCAATGAAACCTTTCTTCAGAACACTGAGTTAGCAAATACAGAAAGACTTCTGTAATCACTGAAAACTCTGAATGAAAAGATTATTCTCTCAAAGTATATTGTATTACTCTGACTCACGAAAAACATTCTGCATATATGACTGTATACAACCTTCAAGGGATACTAAAAGAACTGAAAGATTCTTTAAGGATTGAAAATATTTTTCTTAGGGAACTGGAAATCATTAAATTATTTTCTACCTGAGGTGCCAGAAACACTTTTATGGTGCTGAATTGACTGAACCAACAGTCAATTGCCTGACATTGACTTCAAAGGAAGAAGTTCTTAAAAATAATGCAAGACTCCAAAACAGCCCTAGAAGGCAAGTACGGCCAGAGTTTCATTTTCTGCTACTGCTACAGAGGAAGCAGTTCCCAAATGCGTACCAGTACAGCTAAGAAGCTGAAACTGATACCTCAGATGGCAAGATGCAAACCTGAAGTACTATCTGTGTGTCACCTTGTCTGCACTTAGTAGAATTATGCCTTCATGGTAACAGTACATCAGGACCTCTGAATCACACTTCATCACACAGTAGATGCAACCAAAACCTCCCTACATTTGCAAGCCATGCACATAGTGGCTCATAAGCTGGTATTCTGGATAATTCCCAACTTCAGAAAATGTATTTGCTTCAGACTTGTTTGTTAGGACCAAGACAACTGACAAATACTTCTTTTCCTGCTGAAGAAATGTTTGCTCTACTTGCTGACTAAACTTCAAGCTGTTGTAAGTACACACCTCATTCATACCAAAGAATAACTGAACTTACTAATTCACACTTGTTTGACAACAGTAAAGTAATCCGAGTTACAGCTCTGGATAAAGAGCTACTTCTTTTAAGAGCAACTAATTCTAACACATGCTAAAAGCCATTTCCAGCAAATGTTTTGATTATTAAACACCTCTTTGTTTCTTCTTCTTCTTTCTTTTTTTTTTTCCCTGGGTCCTTTTTTTTTTGTTTTTT
>JAWWLV010000100.1:138046-154043 GCA_035041135.1 Platyrinchus mystaceus | reverse complement strand
TAAAAAAACCCAAACCAATAGAGATAAGTTGCAGTCACAGAGGTGGTGGCATACTGTCTTAGCACACAGGAGGCAAGTGGGAGCACACTTAAGAATATTTATTTTATTTGCTTTGAAAAACTGCTTGTGATTTTCTCTTATGTGATTTTTTACAGATGACTTTGTTCTTATCAGTGTCTTATCTGACAGATTTATTGCCTTTCTTTAGTACATAGTCATTAATTAAGCAGCACCAGCATTTTTCCTTTTTTATGGGAGCTGAAGTTTATGTTGCTGTGTGCTGGTATCAGCTGGGGTAGAGTTAATTTTCTTCAGAGTGGCTGGTATGGGGCTATGTTTTGCATTTGTACTGAACATATAGAGATGTTTTTGTTATTGCTTAGGAGCCCTTACACAGGGACAAGGCCTTTTCTGCTTCTCATACTGCCATGCTGGCAAGGAAGTTGGGAGGGCGTGGGAGCCTGGGAGGATACACATCTGGCACAGGTGACCCCAGCTGACCAAGGGATATTCCAGACCATATGACATCATGCTCCGTACATAAAGTGGGTGAAAGAAGGAAGAAGGAGGGGACATTTGAAGTGATGGTGCTTGTCTTCCCAAGTCACTATTAGGTGTGATGGGGCCCTGCTCTCCTGGAGATGGCTGAACACCTGCCTGCTCATGGGAAGCAGTGAATGAATTCCTTGTTTTGCTTTGCTTATGTTGATGGCTTTTGCTCTCCTTATTAAACCATCTGTATCTCAAACTACTAGTCTTCCAGCTTTTACCCTTCTGATTCTCTCCCCAGTCTCCTTGGTGGAGAACTGAGCAAGGGGTTGTGTGGGGCTTGGCTGGCTGGTATTGAACCACAAGACCCCGTCAGGCCAATACTCCTTTAACAGTAGCATGGAAACTAGTGCTATATGATTGCTCTCTCCATCTTACTTAGACTGTGATCCATGTATTAAAATTCCATATGATTGCCTATATTTAAATGTGAGAGAAACCTGACTATTTATACTTACCTATATTTATAATTTATGCCTTCACAAAAAAGCACCTTTGGTTTCTCCCCTGAGCCTGTAAATATTGATTCCATGTATAGATACACTGAAAATCATGTTACTTTTTAAGCAACATTAGAAGTATCTTCATTTTGAGAAGCTGATTTGTTAGTTACTGAGTTTTTTCAAGAAACAAAAAAATTAGTTACAAAGAGTTAACAACTTAATTCTGAATTTGAAAATATTGTGCATATAATGATTCTCCCTTGGTTAATTACTGCTGACTTCCATAAAGATTCTCAGTAATGAAGGACCTTAGGCTTCTGCAGCTGTTGATGGACAAAAATTTACACGTTGACAAACATCTTTGTATTTTTTCAGCTGTTTAGGTATCCTCTGGATGTTTATATAGGTGCCCTACAGGAGCTAGGAAAAAGAAAAAACCTAATAAGAATGAACAAACAGGAAAATTTAAAGACTATTTCTAGATGTAGCTGTAATATTGGTCTTAAGTAGCTATATATTTTTTTTCAATGAATATTTATGTAATGGAGCTCATGAAATAATAACAGTGGAAATTATTTTTAATTTTAAAATTTCAAATGTTAAGTAAGTTTTCCAGTTACCAGGGGGAAAAAAAATCAACTCTTTTTTATCTATATTTTTAAATTAACATCTTTATGAATTGTGCCATTGAAAACTGAAGGGCCAGGAAAGAAAATACTGTGTCATGCAACAGATGTTTGTTTATCCAAGGTGTAGGTGGATCTGATTTCATTGACATCAGATCTATATGAAGCCAATGGTGTTTTAAAATGCCTGCTCACACAGTGCCAACAAAATTTCCATATACACTTACCAACTGTACAGAAACTAGTATTTGCATGAGAGAGATTTAAAATATATTTCCAAATTTAGTAATTTTGTCTGAGATCATATTTACACATCTAAAGTATCCATTCTGTGTAAGAAGGTTCACATTTCCATATGTATATACTACCATGAAAGAAGTTCCTTCGTGTGTCACACTGGGATAGTTTAGGTGTCCTATTCTTCTACCTATAGGTTAGTTCCTATACGTCCTCCATCCTAGAATTAATTTTTCCATTAATTTGTTTCTCAATTAGAAAGAAGAAAGAAACTGTTAAAATCCAATACACTAAAACCAATTCTTAGCTATTTTTTGTTATAGGATTCTATGACTTAATATGCAGTGAATTAATCTAATTGTGAAATTTAACTGTGAAGTGCTGTGGTTTATATTATGTAGTTGCCCAGACTCCTAAACTTCTTGACCTTATAATGTGTTAATCTAAACATATGCTTCTCAGACAGTCCACTTATTGCTCTTTCCATTACTAGTATGTTTATTACTTGTGATAGAATTTACTTGTATGAAGCAATTTGTTCAAGCAAGTTATACCTTTGTTGTTGACTTTGACATCAGTTCCAAAGTAAGAAAATACCAGGAGTAGGAACATTTTTAGTTCACAGTTTTAAGGGATGCTGGAACTCATTCTAGAATAACCTGAACATGCTCACAGTGATTACTTGATTTTAACTTACTGTGGATCAAATTCTAAAAGGTATTAAACAAGAAATTAATAGGTGTCATCTCACTATTCCATTTAAGTCAGAGATACCTGAGGATTTAATGATGACAGTGAAACCACTGCTGAACGTAATTGCTTTGAAAGAGAAAGAAGACTGATATATGTGCTTCAGCAGGACATTCAGGATGATTAAGGAAATAGGAGGTCTGAATATTGCATCTGGCATTTGCTACATGAGGGCAATTATTGTAGCAGGAGTTATCAGTTAATTATAAATAATACTTATTTCACTTGACACTTAAATGATAACTTATGCAAAAAGTTTAAGGAATTTTAAAAAAAATTAATCTAAGATTTTCTAAGATGTGCTCTGTGTAGTTAGTTCATTTGCTGCTTTTTAAGCTCCTGCGAATAGCTTCGCGACCTTCATTGATACAGCACAATTTACAAGGAAAACCATTTCCTCAAAATCAGCAATAACACATTAATTTTTCTATTTGTATTTATGTGAAACAGTGAAAGGTGAACTGATTGGAGAGGTATATCAATCACAGAATATATGGTATGAATACACAAGGCTTTGGCTCTGTTCTGGAAATTGTGCTGTGTAAACAGCAGTATATGCATAGAATTTATAACCGTAGCAGGGTTTAGCACAGTGAATAAAAAATCACGGAAGGCTAAATGCCAGTATTCTTCTAACTAATGAGAAATTGCAGTGTACATGGTAAAAAGGAGTTTGTGAAACAGAGATGCATACATATCTCTGTAGGATTTTGAGACTACTGCCCTGTCATTTAAAATCTGTTTTTCCCTGTTGGGAGAAATCTCCCTCTCTAGCAGCATATCAACTTGTGTTATATCTGCACAAGAAGTCAAAGTGTCCCTTCTAACTGGCAATGCTTCTTAACATTGGTGCTTCTGAGGTTTTCTGTATGACAGAGGAGTTGTGGACTGGCAGATCACATATCACAGTAGCCTTCTACCCTTAATTCTCTTGCCTTTGAATGTCTGGTTATTCCATGCCTCAATTAAAGCAGATGATAATTGAAAAGATTATGGGCAGTGCGAAAGATACTATTCCACTCTACAACTGAACTCACATTTCTGTAACTCAGATTTCCTCTGGATAATTTATTCTTGTGGGAATGAAAAGTAATTTGCATCAACATAAATTTGTTTAGTTACATCTGTGCCAAACTTTCTAGCAATTCTGCATTTGTCTTCCTCCTTTACTTTCTAACTCTTTCAACCACTTTACTGTCCTAACCAGCCAATCCACCTATTGGCATCACCTCTCTTTCCCAGGGAATAGAGTACCAGAAGAACAGGAATGCCTGACATGACTTCCTTGTCTGAATGACAGAATCTGGCCATATTCTGCCTTTTTCTATCCCTCAGTTTTGATACCAGCATAGCTAGAAAATAAACTACTTTCATTAGACCTTTACTATACCTCTTGACCTAAGTTAAGGTCATAGATCATATCAGAGTCTAGGAAGAAATTAAAGCAAATCCTGCAGCTACAGAAAATAGGGCATATTTGAGAGTAGTAGCATGTCAGCAGAGAAGCAAGGCCTCAGATGAATTGCTATGCAGTGCTATAGTGAAAGTAGTGTACCAGCAATTCCTTAAAGAGCAATTTCTTATGAATCTCTGCCATTCAGTTCTGTGCATCTGTGCCTCCCACAACTTCCATGAGATCACCATCTCTTTTTTTTTTTTCTCTAAATACTGACTGCAGAGGAGAGAGGATAAGATGTACGGGATTCTGGACTATTAGTGAACTCTTTGAAAGCCACATGTGGACTTGAGTCTTTTCTCTCAGAGGCAGACGGAAGGAGAAGTGGTTTTTAGGAGTCCTTTCACCTTCACCTTAACTTCCCTATAACTTGTGGAAAAGTGATTACTTCCAAATCCTGTTGAAGACTGGGTCAGCACTGGGCCATTAGGTTCAAAAGCTATTGGAGGAGTCATACGTTTTCACACACACATACAGCATGATCATATATTCTTAGGGAACAAGGCTAAAAATGATTGTCTGTCAAATGTTAGAGATAGTATTATTGGCTTATGAAGCACCTGCAGGTTTTTAATCATGAAAGGAATTACTTCCGTTATCTGCCATAACTTACCCAAAACATTTTATCACTAAGTAAAATCTTAGTTACCTTTTAGTAACACCAATTTTAGGCTGTTTTAATCAAAAGAAATTCCCATCTGTATTTGTTTAGCTTACTAAAAAGCTTTTGGAGCAATATGAAAAATTCATATCAGTGTTGTGTCACATGGAGAATTTTACATGTTAACAATGGTTTAAGAGCCTAAATTGCTGAGACTCATTGAAAAACAGCAGTCCTGGTAACTTACACTTTAAGCCATCACAAGGTATAAGATATCATATTTTAGATGTAAAAAATGCCATATTAAAGCTATAGGAGCTGCCTATCTCCATGTTCCTAAATATGCAAATATGCCTTCCAGCAACCCAGAACATAAGCATTCTGTTGGGTGATAGCAGTTCGTACAAAGGGCCAACATGGGCGCACACCTGGAAGAAGGGTTGCTCAGCTGTGTCATGAAATCCATTACCACTTTGTTCATTGTCAACAGAGGGGGAAGTAGGGAGATGGGAACCATATTTATCTGAGTTTTATTTTTGTAACTTTGCTTGTATTTTTTTGTCATGTCTTCCTTAGCCTTCATGAAGAGTGATTTATTTCCTTTGCTGTTTCATTGCACGGATTAGCAAAATATCTCAACATTAAGAATCATGTAGAATGATTTAAAAAACAAGCCTCAGAAGGAAAACTGCCCTTAACTCAATGCCATGCTCTAATTATTTTTTAATTGAAAGATGGCACCCAAGATCTGTGCCACCTTTGTTGTTATTATTTTAAATGAAGAACAGCACATCTGTAATCAAATGTTTCCAATATGGCATATAGGCTGTACTCAGCTAATGGCAATATCCTTGAGACAGGTGGTTCCACAGCATGTTTTTAAAGTACACAGAAAGAGAGGTAGAAAGGGATTTACCTCCAATATTTAAAAACAAACAAATGAAACAAACAAAAAAATCAAACAACTCAAGCAAGGTTCTGGGAAGACAGAAGTTGTGCTAACATTCTTCAGTCTTTAGTGTTATGGAAATTTAATATTACAGACTGTTGTCCAAATCCTGAAAAGCACTAATGTTAGCTGCAGCTCATTTGTTTTAAAAAGGCAACAGCATAATAAAAAAGGCTAATAGAACTACTGAAAACTTAGAAGAATGTGAAAAGTTAGCTCAGCAATTCATAGAATCATAGAACCACAGAATGGTTACGGTTGAAAGGGAACTCAAAGACCATGTCATTACAACTCCTTGCCATGGGGCAGGGACACCTTCCACTAGGTCTGCTTGCTTCAAGCCCTGTCCAACCTGGCCTTGAACACTTTCAGGGATGAAGCAACCACAGCTTCCCTGGGCAACCCGTTTCAGTGCCTCACCACCCTCACAGGGAAAAATTTTTGTTAATATTTCATCTAACCCTGTTCAATGACAATTTAAAGCCATTCCCCCTGGTCCTGTCACTCCATACCCTTGTCAGAAGTCTCTCTCCAGCTCTTTTGGAGGCCCTTTAGGTACTGGAAGGGACTTAAAGGTGTCCCCAGACAGAGCCTTCTCTTCTCCAGGCAGAACAATCCCAACTGTGTCAGCCTGTCTCCATAGCAGAGGAGCTCCAGCCCTCTGACCATCTTTGTGATCTCCTCTGGACTAGCTCCAGCAGGCCCACATCATTCTTACAATGGAGACCTCAGAGCTGGACACAGTACTGCAGGTGGGGTCTTGTCAGAGCAGAGGGGGAGAGTCAAAGGCTGGTGAGGAAGGGTTTGTCTGCTTGGTGCACAGGATCCTCAGGCCCTGGTAATGAGGGGAAGGGAATGAATACGTGATCCACTCAGTCACAGAATGTGGCTGCTTGTCTCACAAAATTGTTAGCTATGCTAACCATGTTAGCAGGGGGTACTGGTGACAGGCAGGTAAATATTGTTGTTGATGTTTATGATCCATGGAGCCACATTCCAGCATTTTCCTCACTGTAATTCTGATTCAGTCACAGCAGCCTTACAGGGATGTTAACTCTACGGAAAAATGTCATAGGAAATAAATGCCATAAACACACATCATAGTGTAAAACTGTGAATACATTTGAAAAAAGGCATGCTTATTTTTCAAAGCAGGTACACAGACATGTTCCTGACTGGCCAAGAGAGAACTGCCATAGAAAACAGCTTTTCAGCTCTGCCAATTTTTCTTCTTTTCTTCTCAGATGTCATGTGGGACTGATCATGCACATTCTCATTTTTCAAGGCAGGTATTGCTTGCTGCCTTGAGACTCCTGATTACACTTGCTGTTTACCCATCAATTTCCCAAAAGCATACATCTCTATCATCCTGTATCTCATTTTGTGACAGTTAATTCTTTTCTAATCTGATAAAAGGTTCCATCTGCCATATTGCTGGAGGACAGGCAAAGAGCTCTGAATGAGTGAAAGGATGCCGAAACCATTTGTTTCCAAAGTACAACTTTTGCTGACAATCCAGTCTTTTTCCGTTAAAGTGAACAGGTGAGAATGCTGTGAGATTTCATATTATGGAGCTTGTAGGCTGACCTGCAATACTGCTAATGGAACTTATAAAAGCAATGAGGCTTTAGAACACTGTAGAATTGTACCTTATTATAAAAGAGTTCATATATAAGCTTAGCTGTTTGGTTGGACTGGGACAGCTAGAATCAAAGGCTGGCATTACTATTCATATCTTTAAGTATTCATCCAAGTATATTCTTTTTTACATTACTATTCATATTCTTCAAGTATTCCTCCAAGACTTCCAGTGGAAGAAAAAATGAGAAGAAAAAGAAGGGGAAAAAATTGAAGTTTTTACTGAATAGAAATACTATAAATGTTTTGGTTCAGTTAATAGTGTAATTTACTATCATGACATAGCTGATATATGCCTGTAATCTCTTTTTAATTGTCAGATTGGAAAGCAAACAATTAAAATAATTTCAATGCCATGCAGTTGGATAGAATATTAAGATCTCTTCACTACTGCATGAGTATGTAGGCAGAATTCACAGAATTAAAATTCTGTGCAATGCTTCAGGTTTATGGACAATGCTTTCAATAAAGCTCTTTCCATGTGTAAACAGAATGGTTCAAATAATGCACAGACCACCAGTCTCAACTTTTCTTTCCAGTTTCTTGAAAGTACAGAAAAATGTACCAAAAATGTCACCATCTCAAGTCACCTATAATCCCTGTATAACTCCTTCCACAATAGGAGAAGCAATCATTGTCAAAGAACTATAGTGCAATTCTTAGACTTTGAATAATTTGGTTCCTCTAATTTAGAAGTTAGTATATAAACTACTTAATGATCAAAAGACAATTCTTAAAATATATATATTTCTCAGATGCTAATACACAGCAAATTGGAATGGATTAATTTTGAGCATGAACTAATACAAACTGATATGAGCATATAGTAACTTTTAAAATCTATTTATACTTTTCATGTCTTATTTTTCAAATGTGGTTTATTTTTTCACTGATATAACCAATACTTTACACATATGCAAACTAGTAAAGCATATAAAGTGTTGCTTTACTCAGTTCTGTCAGCACCATATTCCATTCAGTGCCAAAGATAAAAGGCATGGTAATGTGCCTAAGAAACTCCTGTGGGATGATGGCCAATCAGCTTTGAGAAACAGTTCACTAAAATCATATACTTGATGTGGGATTAAGCAATAGATGTTTCCATTTAAACACATTTCTAGATTGTCTTAGCATTTTTAATATTTGTAATCTTTTTACCTATTCTAAGCAATCTCTTTTTTCCAGAACTGTTTCACTCCACTCACAGAAATGCAAGATGAAGGGTGACCAAGAGATGCAGGTGGGATGTGTCATTCTTTAAAACCTATTTAGGTAAGATAAGGAACAAAGCCTTCTAACAGTGTTCCAGTACAGACCCATTCAATTTAGAAGGGTCATTTCAGTGGAACATCAGAGTTATGCAAAATGGGCAATATCGAACCATTTAAAAGCTTCTGGGAGCACTTTCAAATCTTTAAGCTCTGGAACTAAGAATGGATATTGACTCACCCTGGTTTTGACTGCTCACGATTCTGTTGCTTTTGAAAATAAATGTTTGTGTTAATTTGAAATAGTTTGGTTCTGTTTTGAGTTTCATATTGCATAGCAAATGCAATATGTTATCATAATGTAAAGGTTTGATCAGTCTGTTGAATTTTCTTTCTCAGAGAATTTGACAGAGCCAGGTTTTCATTCTGACTCAGAGGAAAGACAAATGTCAAAACCTCTATTTTAAGTATTTTAAGAAATATTTCAAACTTTTTAGATTTTCACTCAGTATAGATAAAAACAGCATCATAGCCTCCCCCTCACATAAGCTGGTTTCAAAATGTTTGTTCAAATGGGGTCTGATCCACTACAGGCTTCTCTGTCTGCTGTAGTGAAAACCACAAATAATTTGACTCATGGTTATAGAGGATGTGTTACACAGTTGCTAATGTCCTCTAAATGTATAATTATGCCTTTTTTTTTTTTTTTCTTTGAGTGAAGATCAGCTTGTGTCTTATTCAGATAATACAAACTGCTTGGTAGTATGCCATGAATATTTCTTCACACATGTCAAATTGGCTGATGTTTACATAGAAACAAAAGAAGAGATGGTTGTGAGAGCAGGGATTGAAATAATCCAAAATACTGTCTGACAGAAAAAAATGAACAAATATTCCATCTGAAGTACTATATCGCAGCCTTTTCTTCAAAAAAACTGAATTCTTTGAGTGCAAGCACCTATACATCTGAAGTCACTTACTAGATAGAGGTAAATCTGAACTACAAAAAACATAGCAAAACAATTTATGTGAAAACATTCAAATCCTTTGCAGTGTAGCACAATGCTAAAATCTATTGAAATGTGCACCTAGGGACAGGTTAGATTCCCTAAAACCAATATGTAATAGGTCTTGAATAAGTATAGTTATTTGAATAGCTGTGAGTACATTTGTAGCACAGCAAATGAGAGAGTACATGAGAAGGAGATAACTGAGAAAGACAAAGAGAAGACTGGATAAACTGCTTTAAATCTATATTCTGCTATTAGGACAACAACAAAAAGATCTTATATATCTTGGGTGACTAATGTCAAGTTATTTTTCTGCTTTTGGCGGTTAAAACTTAATTCTGGTTTTATTAAAAAAACAATACTTCATGTTTAATCAGTGTGAAATGTGGGAATAATTTTTCAAATTAATAAATGTTACTGCAATTATTTAATATATAACCGACACATGAAATTTAGTTTTAAGCATTCTCACTTAGGAAAAATCACACTCCATCAAAGGAAGAGCATATTTGTTTCTCTTAAGATCTTGACTACACTTTATATATATATGTGTATATGCATATAAACACTTCATATATGTGGTTATACTTGTCTGTACTTCAATATAGCTGTCCCATTGGAGTAAAAAGGGGGAGGCAGGTTGTTATAGTCAAAGATGACCACCAGTTAAAAATTTGAAATACCAGAAATTTATTAAAGGTAAATGAGCAAATCAGCGCACTGGGCAAACTTGGGAGCCTCAGCTCCGCCAGTGGTTCACGCTGGTAGTATGCAATAATCCACTTTTTGTAACCATGCAATTCCCTCCCCCGTAGTCTCTTTCTGCTCCTTTATTGGTGTCTGCTGCTGCTGCCAGGGATCAGTCAATAGTTCGATTGGCTAGTAGTCTTCAATGTTTCCCGCCGTGTTGAAATCTCTGGATGAAGATAGCAGGTCTTCCTTTTGTGGCTCCTTTTAGCCGCCCCCTCCCCTTTTTGTCTTTGGTATATTGCTTCATGCTTCCTTTTTCTTGTAAATGCACTTAAAACATACCCTTAACATAGCAGGACATAGCTCGTCATAGCAACACAATATGACAGTTTGACATTTTGCAGCTTTAAGTGAAAGGTTAACCATACGAATGCAAACTTTATTATTTCAAACCTAACTTGATAAGCAAATTATTCATTCTCATTTTTATTAGCTATTACAAGGTGAAGCTTTCATGTTCAGAAGGTGGATGGGCTGATCGTAAAAGATAGCAGAGACTTGTATAGTATTCATTTTAAGATTTTTTTTCAGCTGACTGTCTGTCATTTGTCTGACAGAACCATATCCCACACTGTCCATCTGTAGTTTTAGAGGAAGCCATGACTAAAGCTTCTGTGTTGACACATTCCTTTATTTGGGAATGTTCTTATATCAGCATTGTAATTCTCAGTAAAAACCCAAAGCCTTCATTTATCAGCTACTGTGCCATTGAACAAAGGCATTATTTTTCACTGAAAACCTCAGTAACTTTTTTTGTTATGCTTATCTTCCAGAAGAATGCCACTGTGTCTCACTGATGAGAGAATTAGTGTCCTTTATATTTTCTCTCCCACTCAGTTTTAAAGGTTACAATAAAGGTTTTACATTTGTAGGTGAAAGAGTGTGGCTTTTACATGTTTATTTGTTTATATTTTACATTTACTGCAGTACGGGTATATTGTCATTATTTAGTGTTCCACTTGTCCAATAAGAGCTAGTACTATAGAAAAGAGAGATGTTTGTTCATACACATCCTTCTTCAAATAACCATTTGATTGCTAATCTAACAAGATAGTGATTTTTCTTTCCATTTGTTTTCTATCATGGGTTTAGTTTGGTCTAACTCATTGCTCTTTAAAGGAAAAGCAAAAAGGAAGTGGAAAAAAGGTTCTCTGTTCTCTCTTGAAGTTCTTTATTTTATGTATAATATTTATCTTCCTAAGTATGTCTTTTAACCTTTAGTTTTGTTTTACAATATTGAAATATCAGTTCCTACAAAGAGTAAATCTAGCCATTCTGAGTGAAATATACCCAGCTTTTACCAAATGCAAGGGAACACCTAATGCTTCTAGTGGAATACAGAGAATCTATTTTTCTGGCTTTTGGGAGATTAACCTGAAAGGGAAAAAGCTGTCAAGGGCATAAAAAATGAAGTGCTGTAGCATGTTAATTCTATTTATAAGAACAATTCTACTATTTCTTGTATTCTGAGCTATATATTTATAATTAATCATTAGAAACTTTTCCTTGTACCAAGTGTCACCAGCAGATTTTATAAACTGGAGCAAAATGCTCCAATGTAATTTTTATATGTAAAATCCCAGAAGGAACAGGGAAGAAAATGTACAAAGTAGTTAATAACCAACTTCATAACATATATACACATTAAAAAAAAAGAAAAGAAAAACTAAAGTTTGGACCATTATTCTCAATTCTGCCATTTTATGACTCTTTGGTGCTTGCTTTAACATCTTCACTTATGGTCAACTTCTAGTTCAACAGGACCCCTGGTCCTTCACAGCAGAGCTGCTTTCCAACTGGGTGTCTCCCAGTACATACTGGTGCCTGGGGCTGTTCTTCCTAGGTGCAAGATTTTGCATTTGTTGAACTACACAGTCTTTCTGTCAGTCCATTTCTCTATCCCTCTGGATGACAAAACAACCCTCTGGCCTATAAGGCACTCCTCCCAGTATCAGCCAGCATACCCAGTATGGTATCAGCAGCAAATTGAGGGTGCACTCTCTCCCACCACACAGATCATTTACAGATATCTTAATTCCTTTTGTGTGACTTGAGAGTGGGCAAGCACTGAATTAATGAGTTATTACCTGCTCTTGTAAGAATTCAGGCATTAAAATGCAATCTCACAAGACCAATAATAAATGGCTGGTTTGTCATTTGATTTTGAGGTCAAAGCAAGATGTTTGTATCATACAAAATTCTATAATCATGTTAGTTTACTGGGGTCTTCCTCCAGAGTCCAATGCCTCCCTTAATGACAGAGAATGAGTGTTTGACTTCTCTTCTCCAAGTCTGTGTGCAAGACAGAATTCAGCAAGTCCTCCATCTATTTGAAAGCTGTGAGCTCTAACATTTGAAACCCACCAGGCTGGAGGTTCAACAAAACAACATAAGCTGTGTCCCATTGCTGTTTCCATTGATCCTGTGTTTATTCAAGCAAATGGTTAGGGGAAGGAATCATCTCTCATCAAAAGAATTTGCAACTTCTCCTTTAAAGCCAGAACTTTCTCACTGTGAGGGCTAGTGCCAGGCAAAGAAGGGAAGATACAATTTTTTATTGCAGGAGAACTAAGATAAGGTACAAATTTCTTTTCTCCCACTCCTACAATGTCAATTTTGAGAAATGTGTTAAGTACTTTGTGCAGTTTTTTTGCAACCATAAGTGATTTCATTGGAGCCCTGAGTACAGATATGGTGAAGTGCATGTGACAGTTGATATCCTTTCCTCCCATACAGAAATAACTAGTTCCTTTTGAAAAGTAATTCCAAATATCTGAGTCATTAAGGGTCTGTCTCAGAATGTAATTTCTTCCATGCTGCTGTTTCTGTGGTTTGCTTAATGTGTGAGTTATCTACACCAGACTTTTCAGTTTCTGAATCATGCCCTTGTCACGTCTAGGGAAAAACAAAACAAAAGAAAGAGATAACATTTTGAAGTGAAATATCACAAAATTGCAGAATAGTTAGGGTTGGAAGGAAGCTCTGAAGATCATCTAGTCCTACTCCCTTGCCAAGGTACATTCACAAGTGGGTTTTGAATGTCTTCAGAGAGGGAGACTCCACAACCTCCTTAGGCAATGTGTTCCAGCGCTTTGCCACCCACAGTGTAAAGGAGTTTTGCCTCATGCTGAGGCGTCACTTCTTGTGTTTTAGTTCTTGGCCATTGCTCCTCATCTCATCACTGAGCACCACTGAAAAGTGTCTAGCACTATTCTCTTGACATACACCTTTGAGATATTTATATGCATTGATGAGATCCTCTCTCATTCTTGTCTTCTTCAAGAGGCCCAGCTCTCACAGTTTGTCCTTGTAAGAGATGCTCTAGACCCCTCATCGTCTTTGTGGCCCTCCACTGGACTCACTCCAGTAGCTTGTCTTTCTTGCATGGTGGAAGCCAGAATTGAACATAGTACTCAAGATGTGCCCTCACTCAATACAATATATTATGAGTTATTGTAGATATTTGTTCCCACCCCCCAATATTGTTATCTGACTTACTGGAGTTATGTCAGTGATGGAATTGGCACTTTGTCTCCAATTGTTTGACAGGAGGAGGCTGTTCCTTACAGCAATAGTAAAAGTAATCTTAAATAAACCAAGAAACCTGTTGAGTAAATCAGGTAGGATAATTTCAGGATGAAATGACTGAATTGGCACTACTAGTTAATCATCTTTACTACTAACACTGATAATAATAACAATAGTAATAATAGAAACAAAAAATGGCAGGTGTGATAGTAGTATCAAACTTCTGTTAATTTCATCCAGTATCCATTCTCTCTTTTAGTGTTTTCAGTGTCTTAGCTGTCTTTTTTTATATCAAAGGCCCAATACAATTGAACAAACAAGTAGTGCAGCCTTTGAATCCTCTTTCTCCATAACTTCCTGCCCAACCTTCCACATAGACATATAACTTTTTCTTCTAGGAAAGTGTTTCACACTTTCTGACCTACCTCATCTGCTTAAAATCTGATCCTTATCTCGGTTTTTTTTAAACATTTGCCCATCTACCAGTGAAGATATGTTGATGTTGCTTCCTTTCCCTTTGTTATTTCAGAATTTATGTAATTATACTTACATTGCCATATTACATTGCCACATTGCCATGTGCAAGATAACATTGCAAGAGAAGATTTTTGAAAGCATAAAAAACTAGATAGTTACAGTATTACTTTAAATGTTGTAGCCTAAAGGGGTAAGAAGTGTGAGCAGAAGCTCAGCTGTCATTGAGGTACATATCACATGAGCATGTACTCAGCTTACAGATTTGGGACAGGTATTTTGCAGCTAAACCCAGAAACCTAAGTCAGGACCTGAAGTTTAATGGATTCATGAAGGTGGCAGACCCTGTGGTGCAATGCATTAAACAGTGAAAGTATAATTCCATTGTGAAACGAACATGTTAAATCTCCATCAATAAATTATTTTCCATACATAGGACTGTATTTCTTAAAACAAGCAGTTAAGCTTAAGCGTGGTGCCTCTGGTGAAAAGCCATGGAAGCAATTTTCAGAGATGTTTGTCCCCCCAAACATATTCTAGGAACAGAAGAGTTAAACAGAGCAGCTCCTTTCTTTGTGAGGAAGAATGTGAGTGAGACATTGCACTCTGCTTACCTCTTCATTTGTGCTTCTACTTACAAGCCTCAAATGAAGAAAGAGTAGACCAAAAGAAAATGCACAAAGAGCTGATACAGCTGCTGCACAATGAAAGCATATTTCAATTTCTATGCGTGGCATTCAGAGAGAAGAAAAAAAAGACCTTGCATAGAATTTTATTATATTGGGTAAAAATAATAAGCAATAACTCCCTGAAGTTAATAGAGTTTGGTGTTATGAGGTTTTGATGGGTTTTTTTGTTAATTTGTTTTTGTTCTCGGAAGATTTTTTTAAGTCAAAGGAATATTACTTTTACTTTTTAGTAAATACCAAAGTAGTGTTTGGTACAATATGAAGTCTGAGATTTTATATAAATATAATTTATGGCATTCATATTTAGCCTTTCCTGTGAAGCTACTTTATTAATGGGACCAAATGTATTACATAAGCAAAGAATTTAATTTAATTGTTCACCTTCTTGCCACTGTCAAGTTAAGATCTATAAGAGTAACATGCACCTGGTTCTATTTATTTATTTTTAACTTTCCATTATCTGAGATTTTTTTGTTGCAGGTAATGAGCTAGAGCTTGAAGTCTGAAGAACGTGTAATTTCTTCCTGCCACTTGTGCTAAATTGAACTTAGTTTACCCTTTTTACCCTTTTTATTTGTTTTAAATACTCTGGAAGTCCTGCTCTTTTTTTTTTTTTTTTTTTTTTTTAGTTATTCCAGGGCTGTATGTGGCACCCTCCACCCCCTCTTTTCTCTCATATACTTCAGTGATGATGTCTATGGTGTCTCTTTCTTTGTTATAGATAAAGGGAAGTTTTGCTGGTTTTATTTGAATTCCAGTGAGCTGGGCATGTACCTGAGTTTCCATCCGATGCCTTCAGCTCTAACTACTCTCATCTCATTTGGAGCTTCAGTTCAGCTATGACATAAGAAACAAAAATATTTACTAACTCAAACCTCAAATCAGTAATCAGTAGCATCTCCTGGGCTATTGTTCATGTGTTTTGAGTGCATAGTCTAAAACAGTAAAGCAATTAGATATGTCCCCAGCCTATGTGAAAAGAACAGTACCTACATCTGATATCGTACCGAAGGAAGCCTATTCAACCTAAGGCGACTGAAGGCCCACACCAAGACCTTAAATCATCTTGTCCATGAGCTGCTTTACGCT
>JAWWLV010000100.1:117054-127333 GCA_035041135.1 Platyrinchus mystaceus | reverse complement strand
TGGATAAGCGAGACCAATGCAGGGACACACTGCTCCTGAACCTCACCGGAAGAGAAGAGAGCGAGGTCTCTAATCTCAATCTTATTTATACCCTGCTTTATGTAAAAGTCGTACGGAACACTGGGAAATGGGCATTTCCTTAGTTACAACTAGTTACCAGGAAGGCCTAGGCCTAAACCATTACATAGCTGTAGTTCAGAAATGCTTTTTGCTCTAAGTCCTGCTATACAAATCTGCTCCTGTCAAATACGAGCTGTGGAGCATGTAAGGGGGGATATGTTCAGAGTAACACCCAAGCTCTGACTTAGAAATCAGTATAATATATACTTCTTGTGCATCAAGAACTTCTATCTAGGGAAGGATATAAACCAGATTTCTGCAGATAAGCAAGCTGTGGGAAACTAGTAATTGGCAATAGGTATGATCTCATTCAGTGATTTCATTAATTTTCCAGAAAGAGGAACAAGCACCACACTGAGGAAATATGCAGATTTTTTTTCTAAGACAGCACGAGTTGTGAGCTTTTTAAAAAGAGGAATACCACAAAGGAACCTAGAAGGAATAAAAACCTCAAAATATATGGTGGTGTTTCAATAATAAAAATAAACCCCACTACATTTTAAGATGGGTTTGAAGCATGAGAGTGTGAGGACCATAGGAGGAAGTGAAGCTGTGAAACATGACTTCAGTTAATAAGCGTCATACGAGAAATGAGTTTTCAAAGATATAATTAATTATGTCCAGTCATATTTGCTAGTACTTACAACCAAAATCACTTTTCATGTCATAGACATCAAAGAGAAGGCTTCAAAATATGTGGTTCAGCTGCAATGTAGGCAGAATTTACTGCAGAAGAAAGAGGCAGAAGTAATTTTTAACATGGTCACAGAGATGCAAGCTGTAGGCTTGCCTTAACACTTGTTGTTTTGGCAGTAAGAACATGCAATACAGTTTTATGGTCATTTAATACACAAAGCAAGGAGATAATGTGTTATATAAGATCAGTTTTTGAACCACCTTGATAATATCTAAAACATTCTGCTCAATGTTTATTACTAGAATATTAGAAATAAAAATTAGAAAAAATCTGAAGAGATAAGGAAAGGTTTATGAGGCAAGAGAAAGGGTTAAGCTAGCAAAGTTAGAAAACTGCTGAGAAATGCAATGGGAGTTACTAGAACCATGAAAGAAATAGCTAACAGCTAACACGTAATATGGAAAAAATAGGGATAGAATCAGTTGAAACTGAGCGCTTAGTCTTTCGCATAGATGAATATCTAAGGTTAATGGATGAAATGTAGAAATAAAGCCTAACTGGTAATATTTCTTTTAGCTGTAGAAAAGGGAAGTGGTGCAAATGCTTGCGTTTAAAGCTCTGAAGGCTAGTTAGAAAAACATTTCTCCCCTGATTCTCCAGTTGACAGACCTGTCCTGAGACATGGTAGGTTTACTATTTATAGACTTATTGTATCAGTCTTACAGTTCCTGTATAGCTACATAATATATCCTATATGATAAGCGTCCCACACATATGATCTATTATCCCCATTTGTGTTTTCATCTCATGTGACTCTTTTCAGCTCAGTTAAAATATCTTCTGTTCAGCCTTAAAGATCTGAGTCTGTTCTGAAGACTTCTGCTTTGTGTAAAAAATCTAAGAGTATGTTTAACCCTTCCTTTATGGGTCACTTTTCTCAAATAGCTTTACCTGTGTGCAAGAAAACCCGGTATGCAAAATGTGTATGCATTTTGAAAGCATGAGGCATGGATAACACACGCAAAAGAGAGCTAGGATTTCCTAGGTGGCCAGGCAAAACATAATTTGCTCACTATCCTGATAAAAAACTTCTACAGTGACGGGGTTGGTATGTGTCTTCTTTATATGTGCCTTCTAGCAGTGACTAAAAGATAGTAAAAAAAGAGAGGAAAATGTCCTGTACGAAGAAAAAGGAGATGAAGAGCTGACAGTTTCAACAGACTTCTACTTAGGAATTATTTTAAACAAATCCCTTTATTCCACTGTCTGACATCATCATCAACAATGTGGCAGATGCAGATTTTATAGTTATTGTGAAATTACCCTGTAATAATAGGAGATTCCAGGAAATTCCAGGAAATTTATTTATGCTTGTAGTTTTCCATTATTTTCAAAAGGTAGAGCAGCAGGAACCAGCTGAGGTTTTCCATACCTCACCTATCTGAATGCCAGTTCTTGTTTTAGCAGGGGCTGGCCTTCCAGCTATTTTTCATTTTTTATGGTTTCGGATGTTTCAGATCTAGGCTATGCTACAATGGTTAATGAGTGCTACAAATAACTTATTCTTCTATTCAGAAATGTAAATTTATAATTCTTACAAGATTTCATGTCAGAAAATATATTAAAAACTGATTAATGCATCTGAGTTAAAGTCTGTTGAGGAAAAGAGAAGTAAGGCCAAATGTTACAAATAAAAGAGGCTTTAAGGTTATCACATTTTCCTCAGCATTAGGGCAGCATCATATGCACTGTTGAGGAATTGCTTTCCTCTGTGTCCAGACACCAGGCTGCTTCTGGCTCAGTTGTTTTTTAAATTCTCTCACTTTTAAGTTCTTTTTCAGTTTCACTTTTATTCTGCAACCCATTTCTTTCTGAGACGGAAATGCAATATCCCACTAAATTCCCCTGAGCTTGGATGCCTAATTCTCAATCCTGGTCTGCATTGCAACCCTTTATATTATTTTGTTGTTAACTATATTGGTGGGTAGCTAGAATACAGCTGAACAGGAAAAGAGTAAGAGCCAGTACCACCAGCTGCAACAGCAGAAAGAACAAACACTTTGAGATCAGCAAAGGACGCGTTCCTTCTCTGCATAGAGCTGCTTTGTACCTGGATGAGGGAGCAGCTGCTGGAGGACATACTTCCTTCACCATGCTGAGGAGGAGCTGAAGGTCTCCTAGGCATTCTCTGCTCCAGCCCCCACCTGGTCATCGAGAAAACACCCTCTGGTTCCAGATACTGTTAAATTCAGCTTGGCGCGCTTTGAAGCTGTCGAGACCCTGCCGTCTGACAGTGCTGCCCCCCAGGCGAGCCTGCAAGCTCCGCTGGCAACTGCTTCCCGTATAACCCTCCCGAGGGAGCTGACGCTTGGGTTGCAGCAGGGTGACTCAGGCACCTTCCTAAGCCTCGAGTATGAAGAAGCCAATGCTTCCAGCAGCACCTATCCCGGGACCTGATGCAGCTGAAAGAAGCCTTGCAAGAGAGAATCCCCCGCCCTGCTGGGATGGGGAGAAAAACTATTTTTAATAGTTGTTGTAAAATGTATTTTTAATAATTGTTGAAGCTGGGCACCAAGTTACCGTGCTTGGTAAACAAAAGAGCGATCGCACTGTGGTTTTCCGGATTAGACGGGATGGAGAAGCCGTGGCGACAGCCGCGTCTGAGACACTCAGCACGCCGGGCTCAGTACTGGTGCTCGCAGCCACCCAGTGCCACTGTGAGACCACGAACCGGCGGCTCCGGCCCCGCTCAGCCCCTGCCCGGGCTCGCCAGCACCCACCGCCTCAGTGTCCTCCCGACATAAGGAAGTGGCCGGAATTTTAAAGATGGAATTGGTGGTTTCTCCATTTTACATTCCCCCCATACACACTCCCACCCACCCTGTTTTAGCAGCGGAAGACCATTTTGGGTGCTTAAGGGAACAAAGTTTTTTAGATAGAGCTAATTTTTAGACTGCTTATCAAAAGAAAAAAAAAAAAAAAGAAAATAAAAACGTATAGACATGCAACCTCTTTTTTCCCCTCAGAAACTTATGGTGAAGAACAAATTTTTTTCTATGGAAAAATGCAGCAATTGCCATCCCTTGAGTTGTTCAAGAAATGACTGGATAGAGCACTCAGTGCTATGGTTTACTTGACATGGTTGTGTTTGGCCAAAGGTTGGACTCTGATCTTGGAGGTCTTTTCCAACCTTAATGATTCTGTGATTTTTTTGATTCTAAATGATGAATTTCCAAAGATCAGTCTATCCTATATGAAAGGGTTTTCTCATGGCAGGGAACATTTTTCAGGAGGAATCATTCTGAGGTAGCAAAAATGTGGAAATCTTAGTGTATACAATAACCTTACAGTCTCCTGGCAGTAAATCCTGGCTGTGCTTGGGATGGGGAGGTACTGCAGGTGTTAGCCCATCCTGGAGCAGCGTGTGAAGGAGGAGGACCATGAAGATAAGACTCTATTGTACCATTTCTGCAATTCATAGTATGAAAAATTATTTCAGGCTGTTTTCAGATGCAAGCCAACACAGGACACATATAAGAACATGAAGGCTAAAAAATATCTTAAATAATCATCCAGTAAAAGCTCTTTGGGTTTCAGCTCAGTCTTCCTGCACTGGCACAAAATTACAAGGTTTTTCTGATAACACACCCTTACAGTGATGTATCAGGTGCAGCTCTGAACTTTTAATCCAGTTAAGCTGGCAAATAAACCTGGTTTTCTATATGAAACTATTTATTCAAATGTACATTTTTCTTGACCACTACTAGGCCAAATTTCAGTGTTGATTGGGAGTAGGGAAAACACCCCATCCTTTTATGTAGTGCAGATGTAGGTGAAGGCTACTGAGGCCTGCAGCTATGCTGAAAACTACAAATATATACTAACGAAAGAACAAGTTAACTATTAAAAGGAAAGTGCAAGATTGCAAAAGACTCAAAAGAGATAAAGTAAGGTCTTGTTATGCTTCCTAGATTATTCTGGGAAAATGTGAGAAAGGAAGGAAATAATTTTGCTGGTTTTTTTCTTTTCCATTTCTGGTAGCTTTTAGATTAGTTCTTTCTTCTCTTTGAAAAATCTGCCTTCTGTTGATAGCCCCTCTCAGCTTCTCTCCTTTCTCCACCATGTTGCTGCACTGCTCCTTCTGGGAATTAACTCTCTCCTCTGCTAATCTAGAATCATAGAATCACAGAATGGTTTGTGTTGGAAGAGCGCTTTAAAGATCATCTAATCCACCCCCCTGCTATGGACAGGAGCACCTTCCACTAGATCAGGTTGCTCCAAGCCCCATCCAGCCTGGCCTTGAACACTTCCAAGGGATGGGGCATCCACAGATTCTCTGGGCAATCTGTGCCAGTGACTCATTAGTCTCATAGGGAAAAATTTCTTCCTGAATTATTCAAAGAAACAATTGCCACAAGTTTCCCCCATGAGCTTAAAAACACATTTTTTCTTATTCATGGCTGTCCTGTTTTGACTCTTGTTTTCAAAAACCTGAGCCAGAGGCAGTGATCATGCATATAGACATTACACTTTTGACAGGACTGTCATGTTAACTTTAACTAGAAAAAGTTTGTCACCTTTAATGAGAAACAATGCTGACATGCATGCCTGTTATAACCATAGCTTTTACATTTGTTTTAAAATTTAATTGTTTTCTGGAAAAAAACAACTTCCTTATCTGCTCCATTTTTACCCATACAACATCTTTTTATTTTCTAATCCTCTTTGTCTTCTCCTGTTCCTGGTGGTTTGGTAAGAACTTAGCTGGATGCTGTGAATTTTTGCCTTTTAATTTTGAAAGACACTGTGCCCATAAATACGATTGCAAAATTTCTAAAGTGTTGAAGCTTTTGTAGAGATTTCCTCTTCACTTTTAATACTGCTCATTCACTTTTTTTTTTTACAATAAATGAGGCTGGTGTTCTTTGATACTGGAGTGCCAAAGTGTTTCAACCTGTTTATCTCCTGACAGAAGTGCTGGAAATTGTATGATGCAGAAGGTATCTGAGTATTTCATCATTCTTGGTAAATGTAGTTTGATTACACTTTCAACTCATGTTTAAAAATGTGTGTCTTCACGGAAACTATATCAATTTATATCACAAAAGAATCAAGCTTGGCATAAAAAAGTACCAGCAATTTTGAAATATTAATAGACATTGGCATAAACAGGGACCTGAATATGGTAAATCTGTACTTGTAACACATACTTTTATTTTTATGTATGTTGTGGTTTAACCCCAACCAGCAACTAAGCACCATGCAGTGCCTTGCTCACTTGCCCCTCCCTCTCCCAATGGGATGGAGAAGAGAATCAGAGGGAAAAAAACCCAAAAGGTAAAACTCCTAGTTTGAGGTAAGAAAAGTTTAATAATAGAAACAAAGTGAAATATAACATTTGAAATAATAATAATAATTAATAATAATAATAAAGTAGTAGCAGTGATGCCTCAGAGCTTTTTGGTTTTTTAACTTTTGTAGATTTTAGAAGGAGTTGTGTGGTGAATGTAGATTTTAATGTAGCTGTATTATACCCCTTACCCTTAACATATGTAGTAGTTACATATACACATACTCTGTTACCCCATTCCATATCAATCCCTCTAAATTCCATTAGCGTGTTTAGTCTTCTTTTCAAGGTAGAATTGTAGAAAAACTACCTAAGGCCTGGACCAGAAGATATCGCACAGACACAGCAACCTTCAAGCCCAGAACTTTGGAGGATCTCCAAGGACTGTGCGTGCTGTGAAGAAGATGAAGATGAGGAAGAAGGGGTCCCAAAGAGCCCAAACCCAATTCCTGAAGGGGCGTGTTGGGGGGGCAGAACCCAGAGTGGAGAAATCTGGGATTGGATGGACCTTATTATAAAATCATAGAACCACTGTCTAGAGGCAGGCACGTCCTGTGTATTGCCTGAGCCTCAGGCCTGAGATTAAAGGACCCACACTCTGTATCTTACCTTTTACACTAAATTGGCCTGGAGTCTTTTTTTCTCCATGGTCTCTTAAGGCAACAGTAGACACAGAGTCTACCTGTCTGCTACATCAGGCAACAGCTCACCTAAACTGATAAGAAATGATCCTGTCTGTCTTGTAAATGTATATGTTACACACATGTGCTTTATTGTACATTTTATGACCATATAGAACAGTATGTAACACATGAGGTTTTTAAGAGTTTATTTAGTTAAGAACATGTGAAAAACCTCAAGATTTTTGATGTATGACAAGAAATGTATTTCCATCTAACAGGTGAGAAGGGAATGTTTGAGAATGAGAGCAGGTAGGGACCTTTAAATCAAATGTGTTATTTCTTTCTCCATTAATTTGACACTAAGAATTTTGATTCCTTTCTTAGGTCTCTGTTGTTTCAGAATAAAGGTTTGGACTTCGGTGGTTTGGACTGTCTGGAAAGGTCCCAGCAGAAAAGGACTTGCGGGTGCTGGTTGACACTGGCTGAAAATGAGTCAGTGTGTGCCCAGGTGCCAAGAAGACCAATGGTATCCTGACTTTGGTCAGGAATGGTGTGCCCAGCAGGACCAGGGCAGTGATCGTCACTCTGTACAGGGCACTGGTGAGGCCACACCTCAAATCCTGAGTTCAGTTTTTGGCCCCTCACAGCAAGAAAGACACAGAGGTGCTGGAACATGTCCAAGAAGGGCAATGGAGCTGGGGAAGAGTCTGGAGCAGCTGAGGGAGCTGAGAGGACTCAGCCTGGAGAAAAGGCAGCTCAGGGGGAACCTTATGAGGTGGGGGTTGATCTCCCAGGTAACAAGTGACAGGACAAGAGGAAATGGCCTCAAGTTGCACCAGAAAATGTTTAGATTGAATATTAGGAAAAATGTCTTCACTGAAAGGGGTTGTCAAGTCCTGGGACAAGTTGCTCAGGGCAGTGGTGGAGTCACCATCTCTGGAGGGATTTAAAAGATGTGTAGACATAGAGCACTTGCGGATATGGTTTAGTGGTGGGCTTGGCAGTGCTGTGTTAACAGTTGGACTTGATGATATTAAGGGTCTCTTCCAACCTAATTGATTCCATGATTCGAAGACATGAAAAAAGCAGTTTATTCCAAGAATATGTAACTTGATTTCCAAAGTGTTAAATTTCTTGGGGTTTGATGAGCTGAAAGACTTCACTTTGAATTTAGTCTGACATCCAGGTTAGGCCCATAATCTTCCATCTGATCCTTGTAAGGGAAATTCAGACCTGCTGTGTAGAGCACCCAGCAGGAAGAATTATCAGTTCAAGAGAAGTTTCAATTCACCAGAATTTTAAGTTCATGGCTATTAGACGTGTGAGATTCCAAGACTACTCAGTTACAGATACAGCAAAGAGAAAATATGTACTAGTCTTTGGACTTTGCTATATAGGCTTTCTGTGTATGTTTCATTTATCTTTACCATCCAGTGAAGTAATGCAAGCCATATTGGTAGTTGCAGTTAAGTTAGTCTTGTATCTGTTCAAAAAAATCCACTTGTTTAGATAAAAAAACAAAAGAAGTACCGGCAATGGTTGAGGAGAGTACTACATATTTTCTTATTCTTTTTATATCAAGGAATTTATGGCCTGAAAGGGCCCTGATATTCTGTTATTGCAGAAAGCAAAGCTATTCATAGCCCAGGTACATCTTATACACACAAAGAAATTAGAGAGGAGAAGGATTTAGGAGCTTGTTATGCCCCAGTCTGCTCAGTGGGTTTAGGGCAAGGTTGCTTGATTCACTCTGGGTGGTGTGCAGGAGAAACAACAACATTCACAGCATGTTCAATAACAAACTTTTACTTGTAAATTTTAGAACTTTATTAAGGCAGAATAAGGCATTTGGTATATCTTAAAGCAACATCCAGACAAAGTAAGGTACTTAGCAAACTTAAACTTAACCAACCTTAACTTATCCAGAAACAATAAGGGACTTAATAAGGCATCGACTGGAAACTTTTAGTCTGGCTTACAACATATTTCGAGAACAAGAAGAAGTAAAGAGAAGAATGAGAGAAAGAAAGAGGAAAAAATTATAAGGTTAGAAAGATATTACCACCCGTGGATCCAGTAATGAGACTTGGCTGTTGCAGTTTCAGTGTCTGTGGGTTGAAGTGACAGTCACAGTCTTTGTCCCTTAGGGGTAGGGGAAGCCCAAGAAACACAAAGTTCATTAGGTTAACATATGCTCAGGCCAAGTGGGAGCACCTGAGTACCTTCCTGTAGGATGTAAGATTGTGGGTCATGGGACACTTGAGGGTCTTTGCTGGTTTATCACAGAACAGCTGCCTCTTACATCAGTGTAGTTGAGCTAATTTTCCCCCATCAGAAGTGATGAATACCCTCAGACCTATATACGAATATCTTGGTACTTCCCCAGGGGGAGTTTTCACACCTGAGCCAGTTATGTAACAGAGGATATTGTCATGATAAAAAGCACTCTCCCGCCTATGCCTGATGTGTTTCTTGCTGGCCTCTACCCTTATCAGGCTGGAAACACTGTTTGGCTTCTTGTCAAACAAAGGCTGATTTGTGGTGGTCCTCCTCTGGTGCTCAAGCTCTCTGCACCCGGGTTGTTACCTTGCCCGTCATCAGCAAAGCACCTGCTGCTTTTCCGAATGGCCGATTGTTTGAGCCATTGCCAATTAAGGTTTCAGTCCCTCCCAGAGCTGTATTTTGCTTTGTTTTGTTCCACAAATGTGAGGTCCTACCTGGCAGGCCTCTGCCCACTCAAGCACTCACCTACCATGGAAATTCCTCTGCTTCTAGGCACAGAAACAGGGCTACTGTATCCATGAGCTAACTCCTGTTCTTGACCTGCCGCCTTCTCCTGTCACCTGCAGCACTGGCTTCTGTTTCCTCCCTTCTGTGGCACTTTATGGTGAAATCTAGAACAAAATGACAGAGGAGAATTCCATACAAACTGCACTTTCTACCAACAGTGTTTCCCTCTTTTGGTGCTCATGAGTGCCCTTAGTAAAAAGGGAGCTTGCGGTTCTGTGAGACACATGGGCCAAAAATAAAAGATCAAGTTGGCTAAGAAATTTACTCACCTTCTACAGGCTGGAGATTAGAGTGCAGCAAATGACCTAAAAATATGCTACCATTTGGCACATATCCACCATGGGCAGGACAGAGATCCACCGAGGGATCTGATCCTGAAGATTTCCCACAAGCCAAAGGGAATATGTTATTCAAAGGCACCAGGAACCCAGTGTTGGACAGAGAACTTTTGTATGAAGGTCTGACTTGGGAGGCTGTAGGAAAGGTGGTCAAAGGGGGGAGAATGGGCAGATCCACCCATGGGTGCACCCACAGTGTGACAGCCACTCCAAAGGCACCCCCTGCCATACACGGGACACGGGCAATGCCCAATGCAGAGGACGCGACCCTGAGGTATTGACAACACAAACGCTGTTCAATTCTCCTACAGACACATGTGGGATGAATGTCTGCCCAGCCTCTACATTTGTAATGGGGAGACTCAACCTTAAGGCAGCCAAAATTTAAGATGCAGGGAGAAAAAGTGGGAGAAGCCAAGCA
>JAWWLV010000100.1:67165-109747 GCA_035041135.1 Platyrinchus mystaceus | reverse complement strand
AATCCATTGCGCAGGCTTGAAAGGTAAAAAGACCTTTCCCAGATCTTCGTTCGCGAAGACTGGCCACGTTTACGTTATAACATCCAGGTCTGCTATGCGTAGAAGAAAACTGTGATGAGCACATATAGACTGGGTAAACTTCCAAGCATACACATATATGAAGATGGGCTTAGGAAATTGTTAAATTGATACAACACACGACAGTAAAGATAACATTCATGTATTTGAACTCTCTGACGGAGTGCAATTCCCATAACATAAAGTATATTTCTAATGCTTTTTCTCCTTTAAAAATCTATCAAAGTACACCATTCCTATATCAAACAAAGATACTTTTATGCTTCATTTAGGCTTGCTGTAGAAGTTGTCAAAGTCTTCTCCCTTGTCAAGTTCTCTTACATACACACACACACAGAGCTAGACAAACAAAATTATGCCTTTGCATAGGGCTGATAACTGCTCGTAAAGTAAACAGGCGGTGCTCAGGTCGGGGGGGGAAGAGCCGTCCGCGGTGGAATTGGGAGATGCTGTCCACAGGGGAGCGACTCCCGGGTCAAGCATCCCATCTGCCTTTTGGAAAAGAAACCACGGCTACTTCAAAATCCAGCAGCGCTTCTTGTACCGACACGTCCGTGTAAGTCCGCTATTTGTCCCGGTTCTGCTGCGGGTGTTCCGTGAGCCTTGATGGAGACGAGCAGGCGCTGCGAACCCTCTGGCTTCCAAGAAAAATTCGCGGATGTGGCTTGTGCCGGGACGGGTCCATGTGCAGCAGATCGAGTAGGTCCCACCCCTGCCTGGCGTCGACCCCTGCACTGCTTCAGCCACAGGGCCCCTGCCCTGTCCCGGCGCTGTTTTCCCAGCCCTGTCCCCGCCGTGATCTCAACCCTATCCCTGCGCTGTTCCCAGCCTGTCCCTGCCGTGTTCCCAGCCTGTCCCGGCGGTGTTCCCAAACCTGTCCCGGCGGTGTTCCCAACCCTGTCCCGGCGCTGTTCCCAGCCTGTCCCGGCGGTGTTCCCAACCCTGTCCCGGCGGTGTTCCCAACCCTGTCCCGGCGGTGTTCCCAGCCTTGTCCTGGTGGTGTTCCCAGCCTTGTCCTGGCGGTGTTCTCAGCCCTGTCCCAGCGGTGTTCCCAGCTCTCTGCGGGGGTTGTTCCCAGCCTGTCCCGGCCGTGTTTCCAGCCCTATCTCGGCCGTGTTCCCAGCTCTGTCCCGGCGATATTCCCAGCCCTATCCCGGCCGTGTTTCCAGCCCTATCCCGGCCGTGTTCCCAGCCTGTCCCGGCGATGTACCCTGCGGTGTTCCTGGCTCTATACCAGCAGCGCCCCCTGGTGGCCGTGCGCGGCCCCTCCCGCCTCTCGGGGCCCATTGGCGGTGCGGGCTCGCGCGCGGCAGCGGTGACGCAGGGAGGTGGGCGGGGCAAGGCCAACGGAGGGCGTCGGGAGTGGGGGACACCCGTGACAGACAGCAGGGGAGGCCAATGGAAAGCGGCGTGGCGGGCGTGGCGGGGCTGCAGCGTGCTCGGAGCCGCGGTGACGCAGCGGGCCCGACCCTTTGTACGCGCACAGAGCTGGCCCGGCCTGGGCTCTGACGGGGCCGCCCCGTAGAGCGGGAGGAGGAGCGGGAGCAGGAAGGGCTGAGGAGAAGGAGGAGGGGGAAGGAGAAGCACCGACGAGGACGTCGCCCGCCCGCGCCGCCGCCGCCTCCGCCTCATGCCGCGGCCCCGTCCTGCCGCCGGGGCTGAGCCGCGGCTGAGCCTCCGGCCGCTCCTGGTTCCGCTGGGGCTGCTGCTGCTGCTGCTGCCGGGCGCAGGTACCGCGGGGGGCTGGGGGCGCTGGGGCGGGAGCGCGGCCGGGAACGGGAGCGGCGCGGGCGAGGACGGGAGCACAGCCGGAGCCCCTGCACGTCAGGTAGAGCCTCTCCTGAAGAGAGGCGCGGGAGCTGGGCCTGTTTATCCAGCTGTTCATCCAACTGAGAGGGAATCTCGTTAGTGCACATAAAATCATCTCCAGCGCGGGTGCCGAAAGGATGGTGCCAGTCTTCTCGGTGGTGCCCAGCGACAGGACGAGGAGCAATAGCCATGAATTAAAACACAAGAAGTTCCATCTCAACATAAGGAAGAACTTCTTTACATTGAGGATGGCAAAGCCCTGGAACAGGCTGCCCAGGGAAGTCTCGGATTCTGGAGGCATTACAGACCCTCCTGGACGCGTTCTTGTGTCACCTGGTTTAGGTGACCCTGCCTTGGCAGGGGGTTGGACTGGAGCATCTCCAGAGGTCCCTTCCAACCTTAACAGTTCTGTGAATCTGTGATTTATTCAGCTGTTGACTGACTTGCTCAGCTAGCCTGATTTATGTGTGATCTAAACAATATCACGAATACAACTGAGGGAAAATAAACTGGTGCTTTGAAAGTCTGTCTCTGAACCCACCATTACCTGTGTTATTTTGCCTGCCACAGGGTTTTTTTGTTTGTGTATCAGAAAACACATAATTTGATCGGATTTTGTGCAGTTTTTTTCTGTTTTTTTTAAAGGTACATACAACTCTAAAGTTGCACAACGATGCACAAAGATGAAGAGAAAAACTTTCTGCTTACACAATTCACGGTTGCTCTTAGCTGTAGGTGTAGACTGCCTCATTCTCCTCTGTGTTGTCCTCGGATTTTGTGTTAGCTATGAATCACTGGGAGAACATATTGTCGTTATAAATTCATGGTTTGGATATTCAGACTAAGTCACATGAGTACTGACTCAGGAGGGTCAGCTAAGGGGCAAGCAAAGAAATTGCTAATATCCTCTCATCACTGTGTGAATTGCAGAAGACAGGTGTTTAAAAATGAAAGTGCTACATTGCTCTGCAGTCCATTTTTCACTTCTCATGTCTCAGGAGTTTCTGTTAAATATATTGCATTTTCCCTTTTTTTTCACACTTCCATTTATCTTTGTAGGCATTTTTGTGGTATTCAGAATCTGTTTTATGACAGTGTGAAATTACAGATTAATGTTTCCACAGTTGAGTTTTATAGGTCATAAAAGTAACAATGCATCATGTTTTTAATAGATAGTTTTGCATGCCTGGAGAGCTGTTGCATGAAGTTTTGCACATATTCTTTATGAAGGGTCTTTGGATGGGAGGGAATGCTAGACTAGAATCCTAGACTAGGGTCCTCCTGATTTTAAGCCCTGTGAACCCTGTGGCTCCATTTCCTTTCGTGTGTATGCAGTCTTGTTCATTTTGTTTCTGCTCCTGGTAAGTTCTTGGGTAAAAATCACCAGCAGAAGACTGGTGACTGTGAATGTGGAAGGATTTCAGATCGTGACTGTGAGAACTGTGCAGGAGAGGACTGTACAACTCCAGTTTGCTTGCTGGGATGGTAATTGTGCTCTTTTGTGGAACTCAGGTGATCAGATAAGGTCTGACTGGTTTGTTTATGTCAAGTGAACTGTGTACCTGTTGTGTACATCTGATAAGTACTTCAGGCTTTCATGGGGAAAGGGCTTCTTTGCCCCTGGTCTTATTATTGAATTATGGTGTAAGAAAGGCTGCTACTGCAGTGTTCAGATGTCTTAGCTGGAAACTTGCACACTAGACAGCTGTGCGTTTTTTTCACTTATTAGCCTCCAAAAAATGAGCAGTGAAGCTTTAGCTCTGACAGTGCCAGGGAAATAAAGCAAACTGCCTGCCCAGTTTCACACCATCCTCCCCTCTTCCCTGCTTTCTAGAAGAGAAACTTTGATTTCTGCTTCATTCATTGTGTTTTTGCTTGAACATATATTGCTTTGCTGCCTTTACTGCATTCTTCTGAGGGGCAGCATTCTGTAACTTGTGTAAAGCACTGAATGACTAAATGGAGACTTTCTCACTAAGTGATTTACTTAAGCACAGAATTGCATCATCACCTTGATATCTGAAAAGAAGTGTTTGCCTTATACTTGACAGGACCTAGTGCTCTTTATTTTCATCTAGACAATATCAGGTGTTGGATTAAGACGTGCATGGATCCTGTCATCCTCTGAGATACTCCCTATTCTCTATCTTTCTGTCTCACAACACCTTTTTCTCTATTATGTAGTGTTTCCCTAATGGGTGAGCACTGTAAGTTTCCTTCAGGTTGTTTTCTACAGCACCTGTGGGTGTGGAATGGAGTATTGCCACCCAAGAGGTTTGCTTGATTTCTCTCTGCCATCTCTTTTTGTGCTTAGGTGACTGCCAGCTGCACACATCTTGTGGAATTCAGAAGTGCACCACTGATTTTGTGTCCTTCACTTCCCATCTAAACGCAGCTCTTGAGGACTTTGATCTGGAGTTCTGCAAGGCCCTGCGCGCGTACTCTGCGTGTACCTATCGCAATTCCAAAGTATGCCGTGGAAACCTGGTCTACCATTCTGCAGTGCTTGGGATCGGCGACCTCATGGCCCAGAGGAACTGTACCAAAGATGGGCCAACATCCTCCACCAACCCTGAAATGACCCATGATCCTTGCAATTACAGCAGCCACACAGAAGCCAGAGAACATCAGGGAGGGGAGAAGACTGCTGCTCCTACTTATCTATTTTGTGGCTTGTTTGGTGATCCTCATCTGAGGACATTTAAGGATCACTTCCAGACATGCAAAGTGGAAGGTGCTTGGCCCCTCATAGACAATAACTACTTGTCAGTGCAAGTGACCAACGTGCCTGTGGTCCCAGGATCCAGCGCTACTGCTACAAATAAGGTACAGATTTATTTTAAGCTCTGTGCATGCATGGAGCAGTAAAAGGCCAAGACAGCAAAGTAAGTCATTTAGCCCTTAACAGTTAAAGGATTGTTACAGCTTGAGAATCTTCTATGCAGTAGTACAGTAAAGTAAAACTGCTACCCTCTTCCTTTCTGAGCATCAAAAAAAACTTAAAACAGGTTCTTTCCTTCCGTCTGCTTCTGCCCATGGCAAGAAAGCTTATGCTTATCACCACATAAGCCTGTAAGGACAGTAGATGTAACACTTCAGAACAGTTATCAGATTATCGTGCGTCTGTGACTGCCTCTGCATTAAGTAGAAATTTAAAAAAATCATAGAATGCTTTGGATTGGAAGAAACCTTAAGGAAAGAGTATAAGTCCCTATTTTTCATTAATTCTAAACTGTATGGCTATAACAGTAGAAAATGAAAAATATGTGGCACAGCAGACAGGTGGTTCAGAGCAGAAACAAGAAGGTAACTGCAGAAAGTTAAAGGAAGCAAAAAAATTACATGGAAGCTGAATGGTTGTCAGAAGGTCGTAGTACCCTGGCTTTACTAAAGATGCAATGCCCTTAAAATTCTGCTGAGCATATTAAGCCCCTGCTGAGACAGGCAAGATTTAAGATTGCTCTCCTCTCAGGCAGTTGAGGAATAAATGCATTAGTATTGATAACTTATGCCATTTCCTTAACTTAAGAAAAATACTTGTTTCTTTCTGCTGAATGCAGGCAGCAAATGTCTCCATCAATAAAAGAAATTACTTTAAGTGTACATTTGAAGCTGATGCTGTCACAAAGCTCGTTCCCTTTCTGGAGTGAAATGGCCTTTTTTAAAACTGTGGTAGTGTAGCTCTTGTATTGTGAAGGTCAGGCTGTGTGAACATCAATACTATCTTTACTGGAGAATTTTCATCATTTTGGTAAGCTTGGAAGTAGGTTTTTTATTACAGGGTTTGGAAGCAGGAGTTGTCGGTCACAGTAAGTTAGAGCCTGCACATCTTCCGTAGAGTTTTCTGTGCAGGAGTATTAAGGGAAAAATCAGCTTTGCTATTAAATTTGTGCTGGATCCTGAGGTACTGACTAATGTCATTGCGTGTGTGAGTGAGCAGAGGTTGGACTGAAACTCAGATTAACTTGTGCCTGTTCCAAGAACAGTCTGCATTGTGAATGAGTTCTGAAGGTGTATGAAATAAGGCAATGAGGCTAACGTGAGTAAGCTTTGCAAAAGAGATGTCCCTTGCAGTCTGCTCTAGTGGCTTTTTTTCAAGACTCCTAAAGAAGTGCAAGAAAAAGCTGCATTTCATAATCTGCAGTAAGCTTTTATCCTCAGTTTTGCTATACTCTTGCAGAATTTTCTTTATTTCCTTGTTCCTTGTAGTAGTAGAGGAAAAAGTTGAGACTCTTGCATACAAATTGTGTGGCTGTGATGGTTGCAGATAGGTGATCTTAACTTAAGCCACATTCTGAAAATGATTGACTGTGTAGCATGTTATGCTGGTATATGTTTTCTCCAATAGATAATCAAGAGGAGGACCCAAGGAGATAAATGTTTGTACATACTGAGGGAAAATATGGTTTTAAAGGGCATGCCTGCTGCCTTTATTTATTGTCTTTTTTTTGGTGTTTTTCTTTGACTTGTCATTTTGGGAACAGTGGCAATATATCTTTCTCTTTTGTAGTAGTGTTTTATCATCCCTGTCATTGCAAAAGTACATCTAAGTATGAAGAAGCAATTAATAAGACATATGGCTTAGGATATTAGAAATATATTTTACGGTAGTATATGTTATGTGTTTTACAGTCCTTGAATTATTTTTGGGTTTTGGCAGGTAATAGAACTTACCACACTTATCTGTAGGCAATGGAGTTTATTTGAATGTACAAGTAACTTAGCAAGATAAGTTTTAATATCTCTAATGCATCCTTCTGCCTCTTTTGTTTCTTCATGGAACAGGCTGCTATAAACGAAATACAAAAGGCTTTTTAAACCGTACTGCTAATTTCATTCCTGTGACATTTTCCTCTGCAAGAATTCCATTTTTACTGTAGTGCACTATCTGCTGCTGGGTATACTTAACTAGTTTTGGCCACAGAGTAGCTTAAAGGACTTTAAAGAGATATAGGTCAGTGACATTTATTACATAGTGTAATCCCTAGCTAAGAGCATCCAAATAGGTCTTTTGCCTTCATAGGAAAAGTTTCCAGAACATTATCCATTGTTAGTCTGGCTGTTTTTTCATTGCAGTATTTGAAATAGAAGTTTAATAAGAAATAAAACCAAGGGTATATGCTGAACTTAAATTGTACAGAAGCCAAAGCGAATATTAACCTAATTAGTCCACTCTAAAGCACACCTAATGAAAGGAAGGGCAATAAGAGTAGAGGATTTCGTTTTTCCTGTATGCATTTTTCTTAGGGTAAGTGATTTATGAAGCTGTAGAAACAGAGTATTTAATCTTCAGCCCTTATGTAGTGCTTTTGAAAGGTGCGAATTGTCAGTTGCCCTTGTAGGAAATCAGTACTTTTGGATTTGTCTGAGCTCTCTGGTGTACCAACCTTTGAGGGAGTCAGCGACTAAGGGAGTGTTATTTGTGAAGTAAGTTTTCCTCTCTCTACAAAATCTATGAGGCTTGAGTAACCCCAGTGGTATAAGGGCTATCAATTTCTTAAAGGACAAGAGAAGGTAGGAGGACACCTCAAGTAAGAGCATGAAGAAGAAAAGTATCTTGTTCCTCCCCCACCCCCCAGTGTGCATCTGGCATGAAAGTATGAAAAGCAGGATTTGGAAGGGCACATTGTGTGAGAGTTGTGTATTTATTCACAAAATGCTCTTGGCAATTTGTTTGTAGGTGTTTTACATATTTGTGTTGCCCAAAAAACCATCTGTTTTTCCACTGTGAACAAAGCTATTGTATATTCTGTGGTCGAGCTGAAACTTGAAACTCCAGTTTTTTTGAGCTTGCCTGATGTTCTTATGCCCCTTGGCATAGGATCCTAGGGCTTTTCAGATGGAGAATGAAGGATTGTCACCAAGGAGCTGGGAAACTGAGTTCAAGCTCCTCTTTTCTTTTTCTTTCTGACAGACTTCTTGTGTGGGTTTTGAGTAGGTCACTGGCATCTTTTATGTGTGATTTCTCCCGCTATAGATAAAGAGCTCCCCTGTCTTGGAAGTGGTTTTGCAATGTCCTGAGGATAAATGTCTGTTACAAGGGGATGTAGAGGGAGTAAGTAGGAAGGGTAGTGTAGAATGCATTAAATAAAAGGTTGAGGGGTTTTTTTATTGTGTGCTTTATTTGGAGGAGTATAAAGTCTGTATTGCCTTTCATCTCTATAACAGGTGTTCTAGATATCTCTGGAGTAGTTGTCCTTGAATAGCAAATGAGGCAGAAGCTTGGGCTTGCCAATGGAAAACTTTCCTTCTTGTTTGCATTAATTGGAAATGGAGGTTTTCCTACCCAGGTGTTTTGTAGTAGATAGCTTGAGGGTGAGAGAGTGAATGTAAGGACACAGTAAAGGAAAAAAACCACAAAGCATTTTACTGTAATGCATATATTGGAATCTGGGAATTGGTACTATTAGCAGCACAAGGTAACACTGGATATAAATGTTCATTTTCCCAGAGTCAAAACGCTTCAAATATCTCTTTTTGCAGCATGGTTTCTATTTTTGCTGGAAATCATTACAGAGTGATCACAGTGTACTTAGTCTCCTGTAAGTAATATTAAAATGTTTATCTTTCAGTTACCTTTCAGTTGTTTTTCTAAGTAGGAGCATCAGATGTCAGGTTATGTGTCATTATTATTTTCACCTTTGTGGACATCTTGCCTAAGGTGGAGGTGAATTTGTCTTTCTCAGAAATAGTACATACTGCAGTTTTGTTGGAAGATATCATAGAATCATTTAGGTTGGAAAAGACCTTTAAGACCATTGATCCACTCACAAACCTAACACTGTGAATTCCACCTTTAAACTTGGTCCTTGAGTGCCACATGGCTTTTAAACATTTTTGGGGATGATGACTCAAGGGGCTGGGCAGCCTGTTTCAATGCTTGACAACCCTTTCAGTGTAGAAATTTTCCCTAATCTGAACCTCTCTGGCACAGCTTGTGGCCATTTCCTCTTACCGTGTCATTTGCTACTTGAGCACGATTCCCCCCCCCCGTGTCTACAACCTCCCTTCAGGTGCCTGTTGAGAGTGATAAGGACCTCCCTGAGCCTCCCTTTCTCCAGGCTGAGCAACCCCAGCTCCCTCAGACATTCCTCACAGGACTTGTGCTCACACCCTTCCCTAGGTCTGTTGCCCTTCTCTGGACATGCTCCAGCACCTCAATGTCTTTCTGCACATGAGGGGCCCAAAACTGAACACATTGCTTGAGATGTGGCCTCACTGCTACCCAGTACAGGGGAACAATCACTGCTGTGATCCTGCTCCCACACTACTGCTGATTCAAGCCAGGATGCCCTTGGCCTTCTTGGCCACCTGGGCACATACCAGCTCATGTACAGACAGCTGTCAACCAGCACCTCTAGGTCCTTTTCTGCTGGGCTGTTTTCCACTCTCAGTCTTCCCCAAGCTTGGCAATGCTACGTTAATGGTTGGAGTTCATGATCTTAAAGGTCTATTTCAACCTGAACGATTCTAGGATTCTATTAAATGCATAGTAAAATAGCAACATATAGGGATACCTACAGCACTGTGATTGCATTGTAGCACTAGGGAAGACTAGTGCAAGAACTCAGAGTTTAAAGTCTTGGTTTTGTTTAAGGCACGCAAGCCAGGTGTCTTCTGCAAATACCTTAAGGTCATCTAGAAACTGCAGTTTGACAGCTCAGTAACACCATGTTTGAAAGGCCTTGCATGTGCAGTGGAATGTAGGAAAGCTTTGTGATCAGTGCAGTCATCAGTACTGGTATCAGTAGCAGTGGGAGGATGAAGTCCAAAATGAAATATGCAGATTGGATATGTGGTTTTTTTGTTTTGTTTTTTTTTTTTCATTTGGTACTCTTACTATAGCTGATGTTTATCTATCTTCAGGTAAGTCTCTGGAAACCTTTATATTCATCTCTTGGGGTTCCTCACTGCAGAAGAGCTCTGTATGTGACCAGAGAACAAGGCTGAGATACCAGTACTTTCAAAAATCTTTCTTCATGTGGTATTTGGATTTTTCGACCCTAGGTTTAGAAAGGGCAGTCTGTAAACAGTACCCCATAAGCAGCTTTGTAGAGGTGTTCTTGCAACCCAGCCAGAGTGTAAAAAGTGTTGTAGGTACACAGACACATATAATGCACATTAAATTTGTTTGAAATAACTTTTTCACTTTCTAGTGCTTTCTGTTACCTTGAGAACTTAAACAGATAAAGCTTTGTAAGGAAATTTGCTTTATCTCTCTTTGCAACAAGCTCTGGAGTATCTCTTAATACCAGGGCATGATATTGAGGTAGGAGTGTGTGATAAGGGAAAGACCATGCAGAATTCTGGTTTTACTGATCTAGCCTGTGGATTAGATGGATGTCATGTGACATACAACACAATATTCAAACAATATTCAAAACTAATGTCTTGAGCTGCAGTATTTAAATACGAGTATGTCCTTGGAAAGTCTTAATGGTCTCTTGATTCTCTGTTTGGAGTGTCCTTGCAGCGTACATGGAGGCCTTTATTCATTTTGTAGTCATTCAGCTCTCATTCACCATCAATGTTATTGCTAATCTTGAGTTAGAGTGTGGGCTTCTCTTCTCCCTCTGTGTATCTGAAATTGTGTGCATTTCATTGTTGCAGGGGTGAGGGGTTTGGAGAGAACAGTTTGGTGGCTGCTTGCTGATAAATTTTGCCAGGTGCCTTGCTTAATGTTTTTATCCAGGAGCTAGGTCTGTGTCTCATTAAACCAATTAACTCTTTTTGACTCCAGGCTTGTTCAGGTGCTGAGCAGACAGAGCTTTACTTCTGTAAACGTCTAAAACTCTAAATCATTCTGTCCCTGCAGAGCAATGCAAATGTGCTCAAAGAAAGAGGAATGCTTCTTTGTCTGAGCAGGCAGAGGTAGAAGTCTGCTTCATCAAAACTGTGTTATACAAAATAAAAGACCTGATTTACTGCATGAGGGTCTGGATTATATGCAGAGATCAGCCACCTGGGACAAGCCAAACATTGGAAATAAATTAATACTCTGATTGCAGTAAGAAGTCTACAGACTCCACTGGAGGAACTGTTGCTATGGGAGGTGGGAGATAGGGAGACCTACGTTTTATACAAGTGATAGGAAGAGGTGAAGCTAGTGAGGTTTTATCTGGATTGTCTGTTGTTGGCTCTTTTTTAACCTCTACCTCATACTTCAAAACAGAGGGGCAGGACACAAAAGCTGTTGTGCAGAAGTGTGCTGGTTAACTGATACTAAAATGTGAGCTTTCTTTAAGGCAGATTTTAAGCAAAAAGTTTAACATTAGTTTTAAATACATTCTGATGTGTTTTGGGGTAATCTGAGTCTTTTAGAAGACTGTTTAAATCATAGATTGTAAGTTATTTGATGTAATCAGTCAATGCTGAAAATAATTATTAAAATACTGTTGCTGGTGCAAAATTTCTTTTGACCTTTTCAAGAAGTTTCCCCCCTCAGAAACTCTAAAAAAAGTAGCTTATCTGTTTCTAATATTTTTTATGTGATTCCTCATTATACTTTTTATTTTAGGAAAAGTGACTAGACTAGGTCTGACACGTAGCCTTGTTGCTACCTTTAAGTAAGACTGGAGGACCTGCTTTTTCAGTTGTGACTTACTCCAATAAGTGTAAAGGTGTAAAAGGCTAGTTCTAATCTTAAAAGAACGAGTAATTGCTTTATGTTCCTGGTTTCCCTGTTGGAAGTCACTCTTCAGAGGTCTGTCTTTGAGTATCTTTCAGTCTTGCTTTATTTTTCCATGGGCACATTTTCTAGCAACAGAGGACTGGAAGTGTCAAATCTCCCAGTTCTTAGGACAAATGGATCCTGGAGCCCAAAGCAATTATTTGACTAGTTGTTCTTCCTGGTTGTGATTGTACCTTTCCTTGATTTGGCACAGTCTTGTTCTAATTTTGCCATAGTGGCCAGCATTCTGGGAATTACTTGGCACTTACACTTCTGTCATTGCAGGAGGCATTCCAGAGCATTAAGAAACCATCAGGCAGGAGGGAGTTGTGATGCCTAATTAAACAGAAAGCCTTTTCCTTTCCTGACATCACAGCTGTTGCCACATGCTACTAGTCCTTCTTCCAGGATAACCTAAGAACAAATCTAACAATTGGTAAAATATTACTTTAAGCATGTGTATGGTCTGTTTTCCTTAAGGCATGAGTTGTGGACAACTACCAGGCTCTGAGGTAGTGGTCAGTCCTAGACATATTCAGCTGCAAAATGGAAAAGAGGTTGAGATAATGATTTTTTTTTTCACTAACTTCGCTTTTTTCCCCCCCAGATAACTATTATCTTTAAATCATACCAAGACTGTACAGAACAGAAAGTGTATCAAGCAGTGACTGATGACTTGCCTGCAGCTTTTGTGGATGGTACGACAAGTGGAGGTGATAGGAACACCAGGAGCTTGCACATCGTGGAGAAGGTCAGTGGGAAGTACATCGAGATGCACGCCCGGCACATCGGAACCACAGTGTACGTGCGGCAGCTCGGGCACTACCTGACACTGGCCATCCAAATGCCTCGGGAGCTGGTCATGGCCTACGAGGAGAGCCAGGACCTGCAGCTCTGTGTCAATGGCTGCCCCTCCAGCGAACGCATCGATGACAGAGGTCACTTGCCGTTGCCTGTGATGAGCAAATTGCTTCCTCAGGGCAGTGCTGCCCATCCCCGATCAGTGTACACGCTGGAAACCGCCACCACCAAATGCCATGAGAAGATGCTGGTGAAGGACATCTACTTTTACTCATGTGTATTTGACCTGCTCACTACAGGTGATGCCAACTTCACGGCTGCTGCTCACAGTGCCTTGCAGGATGTGGAGGCGCTGCACCCCAGAAAAGAGCACTGGCATATCTTTCCCAGGAGCAGAGGTGGTGCTGTGGGCAGGGATAGGAAATTCTTTGTCCATCTTGGACTTCTGTGCTTGATCCTTGTTGTGTTTTTGTAGATTGGTTTTTTTTGGTCTGTAAACAAAGTTTTGAAATATATATTGTCATAATATATTGAGTAAAGTGGAGTATATATGTATATACCATGTATATGAGGGGATGTTTTGTCTTGGGACACCCACCAGGTTGTACATATTGTGTTAACTGTTTTCATGTATGTTTGATGCAGTGTTCTTTGTATCTATTTGTTTTACAGTTGTTGAAATGTTTTATAATGTCCCTGCACTGGGATCTGATAGAGAGCACTTTATTTTTTACATATTAAATATTTAAGTGTGTATCTGAGTAACTGTGTATTACACATAAAATACTCAGTGCTCCGTCTAAGTACTACTTGGTTTAACACATTTTTTTAAATTAACTTGTGGGTTTTTCCAAGAGAGCTTTACTTAATGCAGTGGTCTCTGGAGAGAGCTGAAACTTAAAGGGAATGCTTGTTTTTTTTCACTGGCCCTCCAGTTGTCTGTCTTTTAGAAGCCTACAGATTTGTATTTTTTTCATGCTTGGAAACCCCACAGTGTGTCAGTCTTTGCAAAATGTTTTAGATGTGGTTCATCAATATACTAGTAAGTATATGTGTGTATGTGAAAGAGTGGCTGTGCAGTGTATAAATATTTTGAATTATTGTAGTAGAAGAATAGTTGCCTGCCCTGCTGAGGAACGTCAGTAATGTGGTGTAAGTGACCCCTGGTGGGGTGCAGAGAAATTGGGGATGTAAGCCACATACTGGGCAGGCAGTTTATAAATAAAGGCTCAATTTGTCTCCTAGCCAAATAGGATGGATAGGATATTGGATAGGAATGTGTTGAATACAGTTCTTATACTTCTTGCAGATGGTTGTTTTCCCTCTACTAAACAAGATGTGTAGTTAAATGTATGACCAGCAGCTGTAAATCAGGCCAGTTTTTATTAAAGAGACAGTGTGTGAGGAACTGAGAGCAGGAACTATCCCCTCCGGATCTCAGTTGTACAGTTCCTTTGCAGTGTTTGTGGAGATACTTAGAAGAGCTTTAACACAGTTATCTGTGTTACTACTGCATTCCTTCTGAGAGGTGTTATAAAAATCCCCTTTTTAAGTTATTGTAGAACTCTCAGACCAGAAGGACCCTGGAATAGAAATTATTTGCTTTAAAACTAAAGAAGAGATGGTGAAATTAGAAGAAAAAATTATATAGAAGAGTCCGTAAGATTACAGAACTTTTTGAACAGGATGATCTGCTAAGTATATATGGAAGCTGTAATACTTGATCTGCAGGGCTAATCACACAGTGTGAAGGTAAATTCAAAGTGCCAAAAGTTAAAGAATTTATGTCAGATACATAAAACCACAGCTTTGAATGTTGCTTTGCTAAGCTCGTGTTACAGCTAGGATTTGAGCTGTGTGAGGAACAATCTTGTGTGGTAAATACATCAGCAAAATGATCTGTGGAAGTTGCTGTAGAAAGCAATGGGAGCTTCAAATATGTATATGTTTACTGTACACAGAAGGCAGCTGTCCTACCTGCAAGAATTCACTCTCCCGGGTGTTGATCTATCACCAAAAGCTCTGCAGAAGGCAGTGTAACATGATTATCAGTATTTTTATTGCCACAGCCTGTCAGCTGTTACTGACGTTTCCTGTTTTGGGCCTTTGTCTCAAACAAGCTAGGCAATGCCTTGGATATTAGTGACATATCCAAAACAGTTTTCTAAGTATCTTCTTAACCAGAGTGTTTCCTAACCATATGCTAACAACGGCTGATGATGGTTCTCTAGTTGTGGAGTCTGACAACTTCTACAGGAAGCATGTTGAAAGACTGAGCAGAGACTGTGTGCTTAAGCCTTCATTTTGTGTGTACAGAAGGCTCCTAAACAAGGGCGTTATGAAAGGAAATAATAGGCTTAACTGCCTGTCAAACCAAAAATACTTTTTTATTTCCTGACTGGAAATAAAATCTGCATAGAGCGCCTGTTAAGTGGAACACAACCTGAGAGAACAACCTGGCTTTTGTTCTTATGGTCAAGTTATGGCCCTTCAGTATTGCATTTCCTTTCAGACTGCTGCTGTTCTGCCAGAAAATGGATCACCAACTATTTATATTCTCTTACCTTAGCATTATGGCTACAATGCATTTGTTTTATGAGTTTTGAGGCTGTGCAAGTGCCTGTTTACTTATATACACTGCAAAGGGAAGCAAGCAATGTTGCAAGCTTTGTACTGCCTAATGAGAGTTTCATTAGTGGACATGTTTTGAAAAAAAGCCCAAGAGTCTTGTGGCTTTCTTCTGTTTTGACAGACACACAGAACAGTTTACAATCTTGCATTTGTTTTCTTCATGTAAGTACAGCTGTGGTGTTTTACTGAAATTTTCATGCTTAGATTGTTTAATTCCCATTTATATCTTGACTGGTACAGATTCTTTTCTGTCTTTCCCTATTCCAGTTATTACAGACTGCTATCTACACAATGTCCAAACAGGACTAGCAGTGATTCATTTTTTTTTTAAAGGTACTCTGTGTTTTTTACAAGATAAATGTTCTCTGTGTTTTGCTGCTACTTCTCTACAGATGTATTCAAAACAAACAAGAATTGTGGGGATCAGTGTTGTTCATGAGATTTTATTATTCTTATTAATTATCATCTTGTGGAGAGCAACATAGCCACGGATCAGGTACAAGTATGCAGGTAGATTTGTGATGCTGATGTAGAACAATTGCATCTGATCTGATTCGTAATTCTTTATGTTTGTAAACTAAAGTTCATTGAAATTAAAAGTTCCTGATGGTAAAGAACTGTGAACAGTAACATTGATTACAGTCATTGTGCTGGGCTGTGTATCAGAACTTGTGACTAGATATAAAAAGGACATTGTGTCATTTGGAGTGCCAATAACATTTATAGGGATTATTTTCATGATTACACTAGTTTTAAAGCTTAATTTCCACTTTTATCTACATCCCAACAGTAGACAAAAACTCTATTAAATACACAAAATATGTACATGTCATTGATTCTAATATGCGCTGAGAGCTGAGCCTACAAAAGATTTTAGATGTATGGTTGGGGTGTGAAGCAATTAAATCAGAAACTGAGACACACAGTTTCAGCTTGAACCCAGATGTTTCTTTAGGATCTCTACTTTCCTTCTTAGTCCAGTAAAGCCCCTCAAGAAATTTTGATTAAAGCCTCTCAGTATTTTGCTGCTAAGCAGGGAAAACAAATGTGGTCTTGAGTTTGTACCTGCACCCTAGTCAGATTTACATGTTGTTCATCTGCCTGGCTTACTTGCAGAACTTTCTTGGCAGCTACCTGACCTGCTCACTCGTGTTTGGCAGATAATGGTAAGAGGTATTTAGACTGTAGTGGTGTTAAGCACTCTGCTGGAGTTTGGGAGAGGCAAGTTGAAATTCCTCCTCTGTCTTGGTCTTTCACATCTGGCGAGAGTAACAGCTGGGAGCTATTATGAAATAAATGCCATTCTGTGGTGTTACTAAACATGTAAGCCTTCTCTGTATTCAGTGAAGTGGCAGTATTGTAGGTTGGGTTGAATTGCCTTCTGGAGATGACTGCTGCTATCGTTCAGTAGAGGGAGAAGCCCAGACAGCTATTTTAAAATGAAGTCAGGTGAAATTAGTCCAGCCGTGATGGGAACATTTTAAATTCCAGCCTAAGTTTGTATCCAGCAAAAACCTATGCTTGCTAGAGACAAGCCAGCTGATCCGGCACTTGCTGCACAGCACCCCATCTGTCTCCCAGGCCTATCTGATGGATTCACCGTGGCCTCTGAAAGCCTCACAGCAGACCTGGGTCTGGCCTGTACTCTTTGATTCTCTTGAAAGCAGACAGCAACAAAGCCCCCCTTTCCTTGCTGTACTGGCCCCTTCTCTGCTCCCAAGGCAGTTTTGTGTGAGGCAGGGGGAGGCCAGAAAAGAGAAAAAAAAAAGCTGGAGTTGGGACAAAGAGGAGAGAAGCTGAGTGGGTAAGGTCTTAGTGGTAAGGCTTCCGATCTTAATTTTCGCCTTTAAATCCCAGACTGTTTACTTTTTCCAGTGAATGATGCAAAGTATATAACAAGCCTGCATAGGAGCAAGGGCTGTATTTTCTAATTAGAGTGATTTACCTTTTAGGCTGTTCTTTGGTGTCCTGTGCTGCCATTACCATGCAAGTGTTTTACGGAAAGCAAAAATTTTAACAACTGAGGTTACCAAACCTTAAATACCCTGAAGCCAAATTATTAATGTGTTCGACTAGAAAGCAAGAGTGTGTGTTTGAATCCGGACTCCGATTGTTTAAAGGAAATGTGTAAACAAAGGTTTCTTGCCTTCTCAGGAGACTGTAATAATTATCCTGGTGGGTTTATCAGCTTTTATCTGGCCAGATCCAGCTGCTATCCTTTCTTGGGAAAAATGCTCAGCTTTTTCATTCCAGTCTGTGTATGAGACCTGCCTTCAAAGGGTGTGTTGGGTTTGAAACACACCCCTTTCACTTTCTGTAGGTGTGGGATATGTTGGAGGAATAACTCTGTAACCCTGTCTCTCTCTAGAGGGAGCCAGGTTAAAAAAAAGTCACATACGTCACTGTCTGTAATGCCATCTCTTATCCCTTATTCCTGATCTATATGTAATGCCAGTGGTTTGGCATTACCTTCCTTCATCTAGTTCTTCTTCAGGTGCTGCCAGTCATCACTCCCCAGTCTCCTGAAAACACAGTGAATTGATTCCCTAAAATAAGTAAGTTGATACTAAGGCGTAAGAGAGAATTGTTACCAGGATGGGCTTTTTGAAAAACATTTTTATTTTCATTTAGTAATTTTACAATACCTTAGCAATTATATATTCTGTAAAAAGGCTCTCCCTAATCATTAAAATGTGGCTTGCACAGTAGTATTTGAGATCTTTGGAATGCCACCATTTCAGAATTAATTTTTTTTCAATACACACATAAAAAAATAAGTCACAAGTCTCACCTCTTCTTGCAAATGAGGTGGCCTTTATGTATGGTAAAGAGATAAATAATTAGTCCTATTGGAAAATCAGATATAGATATTCCTCTATAATAAGAACAATTGCTGAAAAATCAATTCAGATGTGCCTTTGCAATCACAGTCTGTTGCTCTGTTTCCACAGCTAGTCAAGGCTCCTCAGTCAGTATCAAGTCCTTCAGGGACTAACCTTTGTGTGTGAGTCCTTGAAAGTTTTCCACATGCTTTTTCATTGACAGAAGTGCTAAGAGTTTCTTCATCAGCACATCTTCTTGACAGACTGTGGATTACTTTTTTACTTTCATTGGATGCATAATTTTGTATTGTTGGCAATCCTGATGTGGCTGATTTACTGACAGAAACAGAGGGCCTGTACAAGTGGAAACACTTTAGGGTTTAGACTCTGGTAAAAATCAGAAAAACAAGACAGAACTTTTTTCAAAAAAGTGTTTGTTAGGATATTGCTTCTGCATTGTTTAACGGGAGCAGAAGTGTAGTAAGAAATCTCGACTTCTGTTTCTTTGAGTTATTTCTACACTGGCTCAACCAGAGCAAACCACTGTCAGCAGCTGGGGTGTGTTACATGATCTTCTGAAATATTTCTTCCCATATAGTTCCACCAGGAAAGAACCATTTCATCCAGTCAGAGATGTGAACCAAAAGCAAAGCGAGAGGGAGAGTGAAATAAGGAGGTTGACTTCAAAGTGAAAACATTACCAGCTCTTTCAATCTTAAGAGAAAGTCACTTGTCTAGTAGTGCTAACAATTATAATGCAAATTCTTAAAATCAACATTGGATGTAATACCTCTTTGGGTAAAAAAACAATCAAACCCCACAGCCCTGCAATCTAAAACCAGGTCCTTTATAAGTGAAGGAGTTAATCTAAAGACAAGAAGTAAAAGCCCTCCTAGTTTCAGCTTTGCTCAGAAGATATTTTTACTGGCTTTTTAAAATGCCAGTTAAATGGCAATATATTGGCTTCTGGTGGAGCACTTGCCTTAAACAAAGAGCTTTAAATGCAGGCTATTTGTGGACAGTAAGGGTTATCTGAACAGTCAGTAATGAAACTGCCCCAGGTAACAATGTAAGTATTTGGTGGGGTTTTTTTAAGCTAATTTCTCCTTAGTGGGGGTTCTTTATTAAATGTGCATATGGATCACTATGCACATAGAGAGTCTCCTTTATTTTTCATCTCTGGATATAATTTTCTAATGTGCTAGAGTGACTGTTCCGTGATTTAGACACTCTAAAACAATTAGGAATTTCTCCATCTTGTGTTTTCATCTATTATTTACCAGGGCCAGCATTCAGTCTACCCACTCATGAAGGAGGAATACAATTCTTCGATTCTTCATTTATTTCACTCTTACACATAGCTTTGAATACAGGGATTAGAGTATTGTGTATCAGCTTTGGCTGAATCCCTGAATCTTGAGGAAGCTCTTTCCCCTGCCTGTGACCTCCAAAGTTTTGTTTCAAGCTCGTAGCACTCACCATTAGCTGCATTTTTCTGTAAAGGGACAAAACATTTCTCGTAACTTCCTTACACTGAGGAGGCAGCAGAGCTGAAGAGCATTTCATCCGTAGCTATTCAGCAATGCCTTCTCACTCTGCCACCCACAAAATGTAATTCAAACAAGCAAATATGCAGCCACAAGAAAAAATTCACATTTCATTTTGAAGTTAACAGAGCTTTGCGTTCTCACTTTCCTACTCTTACCGATTTTCTACCTAGACAGAAAAAATCCACAGCATAACCTACATGTGGATAATGCCTGTTCTGTTTCTGGGGTTATATCAAGAAAACCCTTACCAAAGGCTGTAACCCCTGCAAATTATCAAACCCCAGTTTTTGCAGTTGACCTTTGATTTTGAACATCCACAAATCCATGGGACCTGATGAGATGCATCCCGAGATCCTGAGGGATCTGGCAGATGTTGCTAAGCTGTTGAAAGCCATGGCAATCAGATGAAGTCTGTAGTGACTACATGCACTGTGTATGTAGAGAGGTGCCCAGTCATCATTTTCTGGAAAGGGTGTGAGAACTTTCACCATCATGCAGTCCTCTTTGCACATCCATATTTGTGTGGGGCCAGCCTCCTTCTGCCCTATTTTGCTGGCTGCAAGGTCTCTCTTGTCCACATCACCCTCAGCCCTTTGCTTGTCAATCCACGTCACAACTTCCTCTCTTGATGGTGGATTATCATCTCCCCATCCTTGCTGTTCCTAGTTCAAAGCTCTTCTCACCAGGCTTGACAGACATGAGAAGCTGTTCTGCCACATAGGACCAATTATCCATCCTTATCTTCAAAATGGCCTGGTGGTCATAAAAGCTGAAGCCTCTAATTGAGACCAGCTGCAAAAGTGGTTGATCCACAGGATCTGTCCACTCCTGAAACTCCTCCTTTTCCTGGCAAATGGCACTACAGGACTCTGGTGCCCTTGGTCCTCACCTCCAGAGCGACGCAGTCATTCTTGTTCTGCTCCAGGTCTCCCCTGGCCACATGGGTGGTGCTTGAATTGGCCAAGAACCAGAGGAGCCTTAGCAGCCTCCCCTTAGAACCCATGTGAAGCAGCAAACCTCCTTAGACCATGACCTGGGTCAGTCTGGTCACCAGGACCTCTGCCCACAGGCAGTTCTGTTCTGCTGTCACTTCCCACCTACCCTGGCTGCTGCTGCCAGAGGCTCAGAGGCTGCCAGATGTGGGGGTGTCACCAGCCCCTATCTGCTACCAGGGCTCTGAATCTCTTCTGTAGTTACAGATCTGCAGGTGGAGCAGGATACCTTCCAGTCTTTGCCCCCGTGAGTCTGCATTTCCCACACCTGGATGCATGCACGGACTCTGCCTCCATCCTCCAGTGCAGCTGTTCAGGCTTCTGAGACGAGCTGACATATCCTTTACTGCTGCAGTCGGGAGACATGATTGCACAAGGTCAGGTACAGGTTAACAAGACTCAGAAGCATTGCCCTGGATTGTAATTAAGATCAGTGGATTGCTGGAAATACTCTCCTTTGCTCTCTGTCTGCTTTGCTCTTTTTCTTACCCTCTAAGGGTTTTGCAATTCTATTACGGTATTAACCAAACATATGATGAAAGTTTCACTTTATTTATCCACCAGCTGCAACATTGATTTTAAAGTTCTTGTCTTAGTTATGTGATCCTTTGCTCTTCTGTTCTTGTCCCTCTTTCTGATGTTGTAAACTACCTGAAATATTAGTAAAGTACATAAGAAATAGCCATAATGATCTCCCTGTATTTGTGCTATGGTGGTAATTTTAGATGTTCTTTCAGTGGTACTCACTTCACAGTTTAGAAAGATCTGAAACTAATTTTAGCAACCACCTAGTTCTCAAATGTTTAGTTTTTGGATTCATTGCAAGAGTGTTGCTCCGTTCTGGAGCTTAAGATACAGTTAACGTACATATTTTACATCTGAATTAGGTTTGAGAGAAATACACAGACCATAGGAAACATGAAAATTTGATGTGTCAAATTTTACTATTCACAAAGCTGAAAATTAATTCAAATAATCTCATGGTTAATCATTACAGATTTAACATTAATAAACAGTTGAATATTAACAATGCTTTGGGGAAAAAAATCATCCGTATGAAAAGCTTTCAGGGTACTGTATTCTTTGAACTTACTGACCATTGCTAGTAAGTTTAGAGAAATCAGTATTTATTTTTTAACATATGACAGCCCATGCAAACATTTGCAAGTAGATTTCTTTTAGGCTTTAAGCTTTCACAGTCACAGTCTCAAAGAAGAAACCATGCTCTGAATTGTCCAAGGGAAGCATTTCAGCAGCTCACTCGCTGTTCAACACAGTTGGAAGTGCAGCTCAGCTCCTTCCAGTGACTCAAATTGCTCCTCTGAATATCTGACAAGAGAAGTAACATTCCTCCTTTGCCCACCCCCATCTTCTACTCAAGATGGAAAATGGAACCCTAATTATAAGAATGTATCTCTTATCATATGAGAAGGCTGAATAGCAAAGGAGAACAGAAAGTAAATCAAACAAAGAGAAAAGTAATTTAAAGTGAATTTACAAAACAAAATGAATCTGGGCTTTGTAAATAAACGTCTTGCACTTCAAGAATTACTTTCTGATTAGCGAATAGTGTAATACTTGCTGCTCACTCATAAAAACCGCTTAAATTTCAGCTTTCTAAGATCAAATTAAAAGGCAAAAGCAGGAGCAGTTGATATCTAAAAAGTGGCCATAGAAATAGTAAAGTGTTTAAGAGATTGAAACTTACAAGAACATACAGTAACTTCTACAGGGCTGTTTCTTGGTGACACATATGCAAGGAAGAAATAATAAAGAAATGAGGATAATCCATCAGAACCTCTCTTTTCAGCCACATTCCACTTAACTCCATTCAGTAAGTACAGTAATTTGTTCTGTCTGTTGAGTTTTACTGGAGAGAGAGCAATTATTTTTTATGTAACACAGAATGTTTGGTGTAAACAGACAGTGCCTCACCATCTCGTTAAAATTCTTAACTGATAAGGAAAAAGCTAACAACACCTAAACAAGCTGATACTGTGGCACATTTGCCCCCCTGGGGGGAAGACCTGGAGTAACCACAAAAGCACTGGAGTTGGCACAAAAATGATGTGACATCCCTGAATTGGCTAGAAAGCACCAATCGGGTGAGACCTACCCATGATCATACACTGAATAATGATAAAATAGATAGCGCATTTATTTCATGCACTCTGTGCAGTGTACTCTCATGATGTACTCAGTGCAGCAGATGAAGTGGGCTTCCATAGAAAAAATAGTTTGGGGCACTCTCATTAAAATTGCATTGTAAAAATTGCAGAGAGGGGTTTGAATTAAGATTCTGAAAACAGACTTAGTGCTGTAATCGCCTAACTTTTAAGTGATTTGTTTTGCAATTATGCAAATGTCTTAAATTTATGGGGGGAGGGAGGAAGTGAAAATACTGTAATCTAAAAATATTCTTGCCTTGGTTTTGAATTTTACAGTGTATTTATTGAAAACTTTGATTTTTGTAAAGAAATGGTAGACTGTCAGCCCATCTATTTATTCAGTTTGTTATTACTACAAACCCATATTTTAAGCCTTTAGGTTATGAATGGAAAACTAACTTGACTCACAGTAAATGTAGGCAAATTTCAAATTAAGGACAATGTCCTTTTTTGTAATTATGAAAATATAGGTTGTGGTTCTAATAATAAGGTCTGGTTTGGGTTTTATACTTAAATAATGTTGTGTTGTCCCTATCAATATTTTTTTCACCAAATTATGAGTGATTCTTACAAGTACAGATAACATATTCAAAAATTTTAAAGCAAATGGGGTAGTTTACAAGTAAATTGATGCTTTAAGAGACATCACATTTTCTCGTTTTCAGTAGTGGCACTTGAAATAATAAAAACTCTTTCAACTTCACACTCTCTCCCATTGTGACAAGGTTCGTTTTTTTCCCATTTGCACTCACGTTTGTGGAGTTTCTCTGGAATTTTGAAAATGCAGGACAGTCATCTATGACTGTCTGAGGTTATATCCTTGAAAACTGTCACAGCTAAGCATATGGTATTTTTCTGATAAGTTCATGTTCATTGTTGAGAGTAAATTGATTCATTCAAAACAAGATGAGGAAGGCTGCACTGTCAAAGAAAACATACCAGGTAAAATTTGTATTTTAAAAACTTGTCCAGATCATACTAGAATATGGAGAACCCACAAGGTGACGTGCTGTGCCAGCTCACCAATGTACACTCCAGGCATCTCTCTTCAGTCACTACCAGTGACTGTCCTGGTGCAGTACATTTGAAGGGAAGTGCACAGTTTTAAAACACCAAACTAGAGAATGCAGTGCTTTGTGAGTGTTTTCCTCTTCATTAAAGCTCATGGAGTATCACTTTCCTGTGCATGTTTCCCTCTGGCATTATGGTTAATGAATAAGTGCACCCTAACTCTTCAGATGTATTTATTTGGAATTTGACATGATTTATTAAACCCTTAAGATTTTCTTGGCATGAAAGTAAACATGGCTGGAGAATTACTTCCCAAAAAAGACTGGGTTAGACCTTACCCTTCTAGATGTGATAGTTTTGATAGAGTTCAGTGAGGCAAAATTACAATTTTCTGTTTGAGAGCTTTCAAAACTGACCTAGTGCTTATTCTGTTTTGAATAGAAAATTCACCTTCAGATTTCATTACAGGAAGAATATTGTCAAGCCCCCCAAGTCAAATTTAGTGAAAAATTTAAAGCAGAAATCTCTCTCTCATATTAACAACTCCTTTGCAAGCAGTACCAAAAAGAGATGGAGCAGTTAGTTCCAGACAAAAGAACTGAAAGGCATTTGAGGCTGTGGACCTCTAGCAGTTCTGTTAGGGGTACATCGACTGCATTTCACAGTTTCAAGACTGGAAAAGAATGCTGTTCTAATATCCTTACAAAAATCAGAGCTTTGAAGTCCTCTTTGCTCCTCTGTGATTAAATGGAATGTTAAAATTAGCTACTGGTTTTGATTTGCAGAAATTCTAGCATTGGTAAGTGACTACCTGTATTGTATAGACCAAATGTTACTTTAACATTTTAAGTGATGAGTGAGAAGATTATTTTGCAAATGCTCTCATTACTTCAACAAATACTAGCTCTATTGCAAATAAAACTCAGCGGAGGTCTGAGAGTACTGCAGAAATAAAAACTCTCTGATTACTTTCTCATATGTGATCAGTGGTATGTGATTTTTCTGACAGGATTTCCGGATGTTTATTTTTGGAGAAGACAGACTTAAAACTCTGCTTGATGAAAAACCTGTGTCAAATAACATACTTACTTTTAGCAAATAAATAGTAACAGTAATGTCCAAGTGTGTTCTTTGGACTTGAGCCTTAGTGCACGAACTCAGTTATTGAAGACCTAGGAAATCACTGATGCAAGACGTTTGAGATGTTTTAAAATACATTTTAGATCTAGACTATGTGTTTTTCATCTCACTTTCCATAAGGCTCATGCAGTGTGCTTTGACAGTAGCTGCTCCTAGGACAACAACTTTTTGATTGCAGTATTTAATCCACCATGAAACTACTCTGATGATCTGAAGAACTGTGAAAAAAAAAGGGTTAAATGCACCATTAAGCAGCATCTGTCATAAACCTCCATGCTCTGGGGCACACTCGTTTTACCTGTTCTAGCAATTCTGCCAGCTCCTTGTTAACAGCTGATTAATTGAAGCACATCTCACCTTCTCTTTCTCACCTTCATCATTCTACATGATTTTTAGACTAGCAGGTAATCCAGTATTTTAGCTGTATGAACTTAAACCAGATAGGAACTCTTCATTAAGCATTTCTCAAGAATGCACTGTGCTTTGGAGAATCCTAGATACATTATATGAATGACTCTTCCACTGGGTTATCTTCCTTTTCTATTCTCTAAAATTTCCTGTGGTTGATTTTGGGGAGGAGTAGTTTGCCTGTGTTTCCAAAATTCTCACCAAAATGAGAATTCAATCTCTGAGAGCATAAGGATGGGTGGACCAGAAGGTACTCCCCATTACTCAGGTGTTCTCAACTTAAATATCTTTAGTAATTGGACTACAGAAGACAAAAAATTAATTCCATTCCTCTTCATTCTGCTCTTACCAGCATCTCACACCATTGTATTTCTTAGCTACTGCTTCTGGAGTGTTTCACAAATAAAAGCTTCAGCATAAAATTTTGAGAACAAAACTTAAATTTCAGGTGCACCCACAGTAGCTTGTTGGAAGAATGCAGACATAAAGTGACAGCACTACGTACTTGTCCCAACACAGTTCAGTAAAACAAACCCTGTTTAGTTCAAGTGGATGACTCATGACCAGGTATTACTGATTTTAACACTTAATATTCTCTAACAGAAGGAAGCAAGAGATTGTCTGCAGTTATTTTTCTAAAGGACTTCATTTCAGCTTAGTGCACAAAAATAAGCCAGGATTTAATTAATTTGTTGGTCAAATAAAACTTGATCACGGAGAAGGTTGCAATAAAATGTCTCATCAGGACGAACTCCTTTAGTGTCTTCAGTCTTGACGATCTTCCTAAGTAATGGTGAGGTAATCTCCTGCCAAAAGAGCTATCGTCACTGAAGACAACACTAAATGTAACACTGGAGGTGGAAACAGCTCCTCAGAACTGCCTTGCTACCAGAGTACTTCACTGGGATTTTATAAGGTGGAATCCTGCAGCCACGCAGTAAGAGCTGTAGAAGTGACAGGATCCACTTGTGGATGACAAACTATCACACAAGCACAAAACAAACCAATCGAGATTCAGAAACAGGGAAAACAGGCATCAAAGATACTCATCAGGGAGTGTCTCAAAGGGAGGTCAGGGCACTCTCCTTTTGTAGGAGTGTCATGTTCCTGCACTAACTGCCACCCTCTTATGGTTGGTGATTGAATCCTTTCCAGGTCCTGTTGACTGTGGTGTAAGGCTCTCAGGACTCCGGAGCTGCATGCTGCTCAGACACCAGGACATCAGCACTGAGGATCAAAATGGGGAAAACACAGAGTGGCTGCGAGCACAGGATGGTCACATCACATCACAGCCCCTGACAACTAACAGCAGCCAGATAGTGCGTTTCCCTGTCCTTAAAACTAAGAGCAGCACCATGTTTTTTTAATGTGCTTTTTTAGACTGACCAACAATCTGTTCTTTTTAGATAGTACTGGGAATGGTAGACTAGAAACGTGCAATGGGATTAAGATGGAAACCTTAGACTTCCATGTGTGGTAGATGACACCAGAATCTTTTATCAACAGCCGTCTGAGGAGTTCTCTTGCAATCATCAGAATTCTTACTTTTCAAAACCTATGACAGGCAACACTAAGTATCTGATGGATGCTTCAGAACTTGACACACTGCCTGGAGAAGGTTCGTTACAAATGAACACAAGAAGGATCAAATTTATGTGCATCGACTGAATGATGTCTCATTTGCAGAGGATTTGGGATTGAATAGTAAGATACACAACAGGCCTCATAAGCAATGGATGTATCTTCGTTAAATTTTAAGTATTGGAAGTTTGATAATGGAAAACGGGAAAAATGAAATGGAGGCAAATGTGATTTGTGTATCTGTAAATATGATTGAATAAAAGTTACAAAGCCTAAGTAAACTAATTCCCAAAGATCTACATCATCAAAGCCACCAACTATTTGAGAGACCTGAGGTTTCTTCACTGCAAACATCTGCAGACCAACCACAGTGACACTGGTCACACTGAGTGAGGTCACAGTGCCATAACAGCTGAACTGGTGTAGGCTCGGTGGGATGCCCTGTCTGTGCTCTCCAGATGGATCTGTACAGCACTTCCTGAGCAGGGAGAGTTGGGTCAGGGATCAGAGATACTTTCATTTCCAGATTTTCCTCCTGGAAGTGGAAGGTGCACAACCTTATCAGACACCACTCTGCTGCTTTAACACTGCTGCAGCCATCAAGCTTGACAGCAAAACAACTCAAACCCTCCAGACCCTGTCAAAATGAAGAGTTAAGAAATGAAGCAGCATTAATTAACCAAGTCCCAGCCTACACTAAATGAGCTTAATATTAATGTGCCTACACTGAGATCTAAGAAATACTCTGTGGACAGATCTTTGGTTCTGTATTAATGCTTTCATACAAACCTGTCTAAACCTGGAAAAAATGCTTAACATTGCAAGAGCAGAGAAAAACTAGAGCAACAGATACAGCTCCTGCCACATGATGCCAGGCTAGGTATCCTCCCTAGTTGTCACAAGGACTAAAATTTAGTACTTTTAATGCTTTTATGGGTAAACCTGAGAAAAAGTAACACTGTAGAGAAAAACACAGGAGAAAACTACAAGACCCACATGTCCTTTTAGTTTAAATTTAATTTGTCAGATAGAAGTTATCTATGTACAATCAGTGTGCACTGTAACAATTCTGTCAATAAAGTCATAATTCAAATCTTCTAAAATATTAACTAGCTGCATAGCACATTTGACATTATTGCCCATGTTGAAGAGGGAACACAAATGAATTTACAATGAATTTTGACTGATTTGGATACTGAAGTCTTTTGATACTTAACACTCCTCCTTTCAAACCAATGCACCTGAAAAGCTTTCCAGAGCACAGTTTAGCTGGGTATTTCTTACCATTTCATTACAAACAATCACAACACTGATAGTTTAATAGGGAAAAACCCCAAACAAAACCCCAAAATGTGTATCTAAAGTATCCAATAAAGGGAGCACTAAGTGGAATAAAATGTTCCCTTTCCCAATTTTTACATTCTGAGGAGTGACTCCATCAAGATCTTTTATTGAAACATGTAAGTACACTGATTTCGTTTCATACTTGTGACAAAAAAAGGCCTGAGTTGGTGGGGAAAGGAACAGTCAAAAAAAGCCTGGGGGGAAAGCTCAATAAATTTACAACAATTTACAGCCATTTGTTTGTGTTTTGCTTTTTTTATTATTTGTTTTGTAAAAAGGTGTTGTAACTGATCACAAACAGGAGAAATCCTGGCTATTTTACAGTTATAGGTACAGAATTTAAATATTCAAGCTTGTGATGAAAAGCGGCAAGGTGGTCGCAGTGTACAATGTAAACAAGTAGCTTTGGAAAGTGAACAAAGTCCTTGAGAGTTCTTTACTAAGAAAAAAAATAATCTCCCCATTCCCTCCTGAAATATGAGCACAGGTCAGTGTTTAAAAGTTCGTTTACAAACATAACTTAAAACATTATCAGCCTCAAACCACTTTGACATGAAGAGTTTTATAGTAAGATCCAGTCTGAAATGGGCAGTGTTGAGGTCCCTGTAAAAGTAAACATCTTCCATTTCCTAAAAAAAGTGCCACAGCATTTGCAGCACAGTGCAGCATAAACTTTAAATACAAAAATATTTTTCTTCTGTTGGGATAGTAGACCTTGCATCCTGGAAAGAAGTAACAATACTGCTACTGATAGAATATCCCGTCTGTATCTTTCAAGTCATGTAAGGCAATTACTGTGTTAGTTTACTGTATATGGCTAAAAGAAGGTCCAGCAAGTGTCAGTCTTTGTTATGTTTTCCGGCTGCTCCATGTATGTTCAGGTGTACTTTTGTGATCTGATGAGTGTTCAAACGGAGATCGGTGACCTAGGGGAGATCTTGAACCATAAGGAGACCTCTGATCCAATGGTGACCGTGGGCCACTACCCGAAGCTCTGTGGTCCATTTGCCAGTCTGAGTGATACCTATAGTCTCTAGGAGATTTATGATGGCTGTACTCGGAAGTGGAACGGTGATCCGAATGTATCCTGTGGTCTGAATGGGAACGGTGATCCGAGTGAACCCGGCTGTCTTTTAAACTTCCCTCCAGGTTTGGCCTGTGATCTCTGCTCCTGTAGTCATCTAACTTTCTGTGTTTACTATCACCGTAGTATCTAAAAAATATGAAATTATTCGTATTAGAGTTACTGAACACATTAAGAGCCACAATTATGTCAAATTGACAGAAAGACATTAGAGGCAGATCACTGTTGAAATTTTGCACTACTCAGAAGAGATGGTGCAGTGCTTGCTACAAAAACAGCAAAGGAATTCTGACCACAGTTCAAAACTGCTTGAGAAACTGACCTGCTGTCCTGTTTGTAGTGATCCCAGTCTCTGTGATCTTTTCCGTTGCTGAAGGCTGAATAGGGCCTTTTCCTTGAGTCGCTTTTCTTGTAAGTGTCCCCTTGATGCCTGTCTTTGTGATGGTCATGGTATTGTGACAAATGTCTGTCAGAAGAGTAACTGTCCCTGCTACTGTCATCGTGGTTTGTATTCTCCTTCAGTCTTTCCACATCTGTTTATAAAGCAGAGGGTAAAAGGAAGTCTCATAAAGTCCTTACTTCACCTAATTCAAACAGCACTGCTACCTGTCCGACGTAAAAGAGCATGAAAGTGCCATGATTTAAACGAAACAACGTCTAAGCAGTTGAAAGACAAATGCACTAAAGCCAGTGAATGGAAAGAAGCCCCAGAAGTAAGAGGGAAGCACGTTGAAATGTAGATGTGTAGGACTTCTCAACCTCCCCATTCAGCCTATGAAGCAAAGTGTGGCCCAAATGAGCAGTGAGTAGAGGTGCCTCCAGCAGAGCAATTTTAGATACAATGGCAGCAACTTGCTCTCAAAGAAGGGATGGACTTTGCATGAGTAACAGTTTTAAAGTTACATCTTGTCAGCAAAAGAATTCCAGTGGTATTCCCAAAATACATGACGCTGATTTTAAAGCCATGAAAATTTACTCGAACTGTTCCATCACACAAGATAAAAAGAAGTATTACATACAATAAGGCATGTCTGGGAACACAGGAAAAATACCAGCGTTTGTGTCAACAATAAAAGACAGCCTATGTAACTAATGACAAACTATGACTGCAAGGAGTAACTTCTTTCGTACACTGTACTGACATTACAACACCTACACACAGGCACAGAATTTCCAAGAAATTTACAGTTTTTGAGCAGACCTCTCATCCTCCCCCAAATTTAACACAAAAAATGTTTCTGAATTTTTTTGAAGGACAGTCAATAACCCTGTAAGTGCCAGCCTCAGTCTGTACTCAGTTGGATTTCATCAGTAAACCAGTGAAGCCTTGCAAATCAGCCTTCCCTTATGGTACTAAGAAGTGCGGAAAACAGACCTAGGAGACATGTTAAATGAAATAAACATGAAAACTTAGATATCTAACACAAGATTATACTTAAGGTTTCTTACCTGGATTTCTAATTACATGTGTATTCACATTGGTGCTAATATTCTGGTCATTGTGTTGCTAAAAGAGACAAGTACAAAAGCTTATTGGTAAATCCCAAAGTTCATCTGGATAACACTAGAAAAATATCCCAACAAAAGAGACTGCAATACTTTAAACACAAACACTACTTGAACTGTATTTCTGTGTTCCTTATAATCCTTTAAAGCTAATGGAGAGTTATAATACTTAAAATATATATATATATATATAAAAAAATGTATTACCTGAGACTCTTGCCGTTTTTTGATTGCGTGTTTATACAGCTTGTGCAGCTTTCTGGCATCAAATTCTGTAAACTTGGAGACAAAAATCCACAGATTTCTGAGGAAGAAGAAAAGAAAAGTTATAATTCTTCCATAAATTTATTTTCCTTATATTTTGCAACTGAACATGAACATGGATTTAACTGAAATTATTTGAACAGTACTTCAGTAAACCAGAAAAACTATAAAATCTATACAGTACTGCCTAATTGCACAACAAATATTATGTACCTGTAAATAAAACATTTGAAAGACTAATTCTTTTAATGATTAGTCACTTCTTAATATATTTTGTAAGTACTTCGGAGTGCAAAATGCATGGAAAGTAGTACTAATAACAATTCTGTTAATTTTTGTGAAATGCTTAAAAATGTAGCCGTCAATCTATATTTGTCTTCTAAATGCTTGTTTGAATTTTGAGTATTTACCACATAGTAAATAAAAAAAAAAGTAAGAAAAAGCAGTAAAAATTCTTTTAAACTTGAAATCTCTTACAATATAAGACACTTGGCCAACAAGCTTTATTATATGAGAACACTGGGGAGAATTCCTAAGTTTGGTCAAAGCTTTTGAAACCACGTGAGAACTATGACAGACAATGGAAGTCATGCAGCAATAAATTTGTGCCTAATCTGTGCTTGAAGGAACCAAAGAAGAACAAATCAGGTCTTCTGTTGTCAAGATGCCAGAATTCTTAAGGAAACACTTGCTTCTATAATCACAGGTAAAGCTCTTTCAACAGATACAGAATTCTTTTAGTCACATTTGGAGGTGGAATGCTTAAGAGTCTACAGAATACTGGTGTTGAGAAATATTTGAAGTGTGTAGGCTCAGGAAACAACACTCTGCTCCTTCAGTGTGATTATTTAAACATGGTAAGTTTTGTCTAGAAGTTTGCAAAAGTAGACAACCAGTCAATGCTGAGTCTGAGACCACTTATATAAGCTACACCACTTCTTATCAAAGGTAGCTGACATACGTATTTAATATACACATAATGTAGCATTATTATGAATAATAGCTCTATTCCAAGTTTCCACTTAAAAAATGTAACATTTACCAAAATGTAAGACATGGATCTTGCTTTTGTATCTCAGATCACCTAAGTATTTTGAAGTAAAGATATTAAAATCAGCAGAAGCATTCTATGCTAAAAGAAGTCTTCAAGAAAATGCAAGTTTTAGCAGACTTTGGTATATGGAAGCACAGGACATATTTTCCATCTCAATAAAGAGATTAAGTGCACATTCCAATAGAAGTAACTCAAACTGCATTAAGAACTTAACAATGAAATACAAGAAGTTTACAAACCAAGATATTTTCTTTAATTGTCACCTCAGAAAGAAGCAAACTCTTCTCTCACTTTTGAAATGCATCTGAGCATTTTTAGAACAATGAAGAATTCTGTAGCTCAGAATCATACAAAGTTCAACACAACTGCAGAACTGTGTATTTTCAGCAGGAATTATAAAAAACCAAAACCATCTAAAGTTGAAAGTTGAAAAAGCAGATCCTTAAGGGTAAGAATGCTCTTCCACTAAACACAGTTTAGTGACAAGTTCCTCAGTGTCTGCTTTCAGCATTAAGCAGTGAGATGTCTCCATCCACTGAGCAAAATACACTGATATGCAGCAAATGCTTAATGTCAATCCACTTAAAGTCAGAACAACGTATAACCACCTTTCTACAGATTCTTATTTAAAAGAGCAGAAAGATACAAGGAAGAGAGAAAAAGGAGAAATAACTAAACCCCTAAAACCTATTCTGCTTAATACAAGCAACTACAGATTTCCCTTTTTCAAGCAAACCTAAGGAGAAGAAATAACTTACTTTCTCCACTGTTTAATTTGTTCAGGATTTGTGTACTCCTTTAGACATTCAGTAATGTGATCCCCAATTTTGATAAGACACTGTCTAGTGTGTTCCAGCTGCTCTCTTTCAGAAAGGCCCTTCTCTGGTCGATCCAGCTGTTTCAGTGCTGCTTTGACAGGTCTCATTCTTTCTTTGCACTGTAAAATGGAAAATGATTTAAGTGATTCAATCAATTCAAAAGGAAAAAAATATTCTAAAACACGATCCACCTTTTACTGTTATAGATATATATATGCAGGCAAAGACAATATTGTTATAAGTCAAATGAAACACAAGACTTTCTCACACGTCCTGAAAATGTTTTGCAAATTTCCTTTGGAACAAGTTGTATTATAAACCAAATTTGAAATTTATTCTCTATGAAAGATTGTATAAAATACAGATATCAAGGTGTAGAAGTCAAGAAGATAAGGGTGCTAATGTGTACGTCTCAAACACTGACAGCTGGACAGCTGTGGAGCTAGCGAAGGATTGTTGTGGCTGGAGAAGGGACCCATAGAGTTAGGGTGGCACTTTTTCTGGGACAAACTTCCTTGTTCTGGCTCCTGAAGATAAGCTCAATACAGTACAGTGCAGGCACAGGAGTGAAGCTGAGGCATGGACTGTCAGGGGGGCAACAAGACCCCCAAAGTCCTCTGAACCATTTCCAGTAAGGCCTGGAAGGACCAACTGCCCACAGTAACTGATCTGCATAGTGAGAAACTTGACCTCCAAGGAGGGAAAAACTTATGTATAAAAAGGTTCCCCCACAAAGCCCAGGTGTGTGGACACCCTAAGGGCCCTGGATATCTCTCTGGATCAATGTTGGAGCCAGGACTGCTGATTGCTCTTTTCCCCTCCCTTTCTCCCCAGTATCCGCTCCTCTCTCTCTCCCTCCCTTCCCTTTCCCCCCATGCCTCTGTACAAAAACCACTGCAGTGGGCTTATCTGGCAGGTCAGGGACTAACATCAATTTCCATGTCAAGGGTGTAATTTACTGAGAAAAACCTGTAAACTTTTGCAGACCCTCTGACTTCTGTCATTCCTTTTGATCATGAGCATCTACAAATCTTGTGTGCTCCCTTCCCCTTAATGGTGGGATGCCACCCAAGCATTAATATAACATACAGCATTTCTGAGGAAAAGGACTTATTACAAATGGATTTTACAATTAAAACTTAGAGCACAACCATGCAGAACAAGGCTTGTTCCTTTTAGCACCTAGAAAGCTGTACAAACTCAATGCCAAAATCAAATATGAGAGTTTTCAGTACATTTCAAACAAATACTTTCTGCAACAATTACACCTGGCATCCAGCAAAGGATAAAAGTTGCTTCTATGGACATTTTTCAAACCTCACTCTTACGCAGATACTAGCAGAACTTGTGCTACCTAGAGGAAAGCTAGTTTGGGTATAGAACCACAAAGGTTGGAAACAACCTCCAACATCATTAAGTCCAACCTTTGACTGAACATCACCATGCCCACTGAACCATATCATGCAGTCCCACATCCAGTTAATTTTTTAACACTTTCAGGCATGGCGACATGACCACCTCCCAGCAGCCTGTTCCAGTGCTTAACCACTCTTTCAGTGAAGAAATTTTCCCTAATATCCAACCTGAACCTCTCCTGGCACTACCTGAGATGCTTCTCCTTGTCCTGTCACTGGTTGCCTGGGAGAAGAGGCCAACTGCCACTAGGCTACAACCTCCTTCTAGGCAGTTTTAGACGGCAGTAAGGTCTCCCTTGAGCCTACTTGTCTCCAGGCTAAACACTCCTAGGTCCCTCAGTTGCTCTTCATAAACTTTCTGCTCCAGACCCTTCACCATCTCCACTGTCTTTTTCTGGACACACTCCAGCACCTCAATGAACTGGACACAGCACTGGAAATGTGGCCTCATCAGTGCTAAGTAGAGGGGATGCCTAGACCAGCAAAAACAGTGATGTCAACTCAGATAAAGGTTGTGCATTCTTACTTTTCACACTTTGAATCCAATGTTTTAATAATAAATCCAGATAAACTCAGTTGGCATGGTTTAAATTAGAGACACTTGCTTAGGAATACTGTTGAAGTACAGTGGCATGGTAAACATGAAATGCATATTCTGCTTGTCATAATGAGTGAAGTAAGTTAAGCCTGAATAACCCACAGTAGGAAATTCCATTTAAAAGTGCAGTTAAATGTTTAATTAGACTGCACCTGACCATGGCAGATGATGATAAATGTACCTTCCAGAACAACCCCCCATGCCATTTTTGTATACATTACCAAACCTAGAAAAAACAAACAAATATCTGGAATGGAATGAAACGGAATATTACCATTACCATGTAAGCATCTAGGGACAACTCAGAAAAATTGGGAAGCTGTTCCATTGCCAGCTCGTGCCACTAAATTAATTAAGCATCTGGATTACATACTGCATTAGCCACAGATTAAAGTAGCCTTTAAAAAACAGTTCAAACAGTGCACTTCTTAAATACAGAAGTGATCAGAAAAATATAACTTATGATTTTATGTCATTAGCCAGACAAACATATTCACCTGAATTACTCAAGGCCAATGCTGAAAATCACAAGTGAGTTACTTGGAATGTTCAGAATAAAACCATAGACCAGTCACTACAATACTCAAGAAAATCCTATTGGCAGCACCCACAACAGCCCCAGCAGACCTGGCTGGCAAAGCCACACAACTGTTGAAATCTGAATGACAAAACCACCACAGGAGAGCAGCTGCTCAAAGTAACTCATTGAAACTTTTTCAAAGGCCCCAGCCAACCTATAAAACTTCACATAAACTGTGTGTACATGCATTATTCTCAAATGTTAATTCAGTTCTTAGTCAGAAGTAGTGATTAAACAGAATTATTTTAGTGTCATAGACATTACTTCAGCAAGATATTTCTAAAGGCTTTAGCATTTTTTCCTTCCTGTGTCTACTAAATTAAATCTGGAATACTTCAGGAGACAAGTGCTGAAACCTAATTTTTCTTGCCATCTTACAAAGACGAAAAGCATATATGATAAGGTGAAGCCAGAGATTATAAATTGCTTTTAAGTTCATTCATGTCTCCTCTTTAAGAAGGATACACAAGTGACTCCTGAAGATGTATCTGTAGACTTTATTCAGCACACAAACCATGGGATAGGTTTTTGTACTATCCTGTGTAAATACAGTAAAAAAGCAAAATAAAAGTGCTGGAATGCAGTCAAAAATTATTTTTGTACACTGTCAATAGCCTTCATTGATCTGAGACTCTACCTGGGAAAGATCACCTGTGTTACTGTGCCCATTAAGAGTATCAAGAATATCAGAAATTGTCCTCATTTAGACTATTAAGTATAAACATAAACTGACTTATCAAAAGGGGACTTACCACACTAAAAGTTTTCTGATCCAGTTCTTCAGATTCTTCTGATATAGGAACTGGTTCACTAGTTGCAGTAATGTGAACTGGAGTATCCAACAATGGAATTTTTTTAGTTTTTTCTTTATTTTCAGATTTGATTTCATTTACCTAAGAACAAGATACAAAAATTTTTAAGTACACTTTATTTTGGCTCTGGAATTACCTTATAATATTCGACAATCCCCATAACTACTGCACTCTCTTCAGTAATAAGAATAAAATCTATGCTGACATTCAATGACAGTACATTTTACTTTCTCCATGGGATGGAAATGGAAAATGGAAAAGGAAAACAATAATTTTTGCACACACTTGTACTCTCGGTCCAACTAAGGGATGTATCACTGCAGATGTACTTTCCCATTTCAAGTGCCTGTCCTCATGGTTTCAGGTAGGAAAAATAAAACTTCAAATTATGTAAAAGACTTTAATGAAATGACAGCTGATCAGATCCAAAACACCTTTTAATCTCAAAATCATTCACATAAACCTAGTGGCCTTTTCTAGTGCTATGTAAGACAAGTAAACCTAGTTACCTTCTCTTCCTTTACTTCTTTTTCTTTCTGTGTGGATTCTTTTACTTTGTTTTCTCTCTTTTCTTTAATATCCTTTTCTTTTAATTCTTTCTTATCCTCTTTTTCTTTTTTCTCCCTTTTCAAATCCCTCTTATTTTCCTTTTCTTTTGTCTCTCTTTTTTCTTCAGCTTCCTTCTTTATACCAGTATCTGGCTCAGGCTTTTCTTCATTTTCTTTCTCTGCTTTAAATTTTTTATGTGGATGTTTCACTGAAACAATCTCATCCTGCAATATGCAAGCATATATGTCACATCAAACTGAGTTCCTATCTATACAAATTTCACAACTATCAGATTAAAACACTTTTTATTTGTGCATTTTTTCTTTTTGGACATAAGATGGAACATCTATCAAATAGAACTGAATGCAGTTGCAAAGACAGACGAGAACTACACACTCACTTCCTTGATGTGACAAAGCAAGTACTGACTTGGCAAAGGCACTGGGTGTGAGAAATTGTGTCCATTTAACTTAGAATTAACTTCAAATTTGGTCCCTTTAAAGGTACTTAGACTGAAAAGCTAAAATCTAAAAAGAGGCAGGTCTTGCAAAACTGAGCTGATTGGCAGTGATGGGGATGTTAGAAGACCTCTGATCTAGTTATATTTTTCCCAGTAACTTTTTACCAATCCCATATTAAACATTCACAGGAGAAGGTAACAGAGACCCAAATTTCTCTTTTCCAGAGCTGTTTGTTTTACTAGGCTAAAAAGCCTTAGTTACAGACTTTCTAATAGGGGTCCATTTAACTATTTGAAGGTGAAAAATCTCAGTTCATGACTTCACAATACTCACTTATAAGGCCTGAGACAGAAACTAAAATCCTTCCAGACACAAGAAAAATACAATAGTAAATAACATAAGTATTGTAACACAGGTCCAAGAATCATTATCATCTATTTAAACACATGCTGGAAGGGCACATATAGAAAATGTTGCAGAAAAATAGACGACGGAATGTCCAATACCTGAACTGAACAAGTACTTAGATGAGGTATGAAGTAATCAGCCCAAACAGGACTTTAGTGTTTAGGTATCATGGAAACTTTCTAGCAACAACCCAATGACTTAAAAGGTTTCCTGATAATTCTAGCAGTTAAACAGGTATGTTTTAAATCCTGCATACAGTATGGAAGCCACGTAGCTGAGGCCAATCATTTAGGTGTCTCTTGTATTAAAGTCCAGTTTTCAGGAGTGCAACTGATACTCACTGTCCAAAAGCACTGAAGTGATGAATATCTGTTATTAAATACACAAAAGAGGACAGCATTCTAGGCAATTTCCCAAAACACAGTAAGTCAATCAACTGGCTGGCAGTGTCTTCTGAGTAAAGATGAAGTCTTAACACTTATTTCTGAACCCTTAAATCTGCTTAGTTGGAGGGTTCAGTTGCCCACGTTAATTTATTGGAAACTGGTTAACACATATAATTCTTAAGTCTTTCATTCCAGGCGAATTATTGTAGGTATTAACATAAGACAGTCTACATTTAATTTTTTTCCCCACTGGCTTTAGATTTTGTTTTTCATTGTACAATTTTAATACATACAGGAATGCTTTTGTTAAAAATTACTATTCTTTTATAGATTTATCATGGTCCTTCTAACATTGAATAAATTTTAACTTTGTGTTTCTGGAAATATTTTTTCCTTTATAACAAGTTGACAATTACAATGGTTTGTAATATCACACTTTAAAGCTAGTAGGGAGTATATTATTGGTACATATAGATTTCCACTGATTTATTTCAAGTACTCTCAAAATCACAAAATTAGCTATGACATGACGCTAAATTTTTATCTCTACTGGTTTTCCTGTGTGATAGATGACAGAAATAAAAAGACCTAACAAAAGCAGAGGCCTGAAGAAATACCAGAAGTAACAGAACACAAAAAGGTTAACAGTCAGTTAAACAGTCTTTTTGGATAATGAGAACCATGATGTATACAGGAGCTCTCACGTGCAAGCCTTGAAATACAATTTCTTTGTGCTGCTCATTCTAATCAAGCCTGTGATTTTCCAGAGCCTGAATAAAAAACTTTACCTTAAGAATTGATTGTTACATTAGGCTTCCATTTCTATCAAATACAGTGTTGAAATCTTTAAAGAATGCTGAAACTGAGTAATATCACTAGTAACTAAACCATAACACTTTTTATAAAAATTTGGAAAACTACTCATAATGTCTCCGTTACTGGCTTATAATTAGAATGGATACAATTTTCCATGTGCTTGTACTGATATAATATCCGTTGTAATGGCCACAGGAAAAGGATGATTTTCAGGTGCTTTAATTTTATTAAGCCAAGCAGAAGACGAAGTATAAATTGATACTAACAGGAAAAACTAAATAGCCATCTTTACCATGTGAAAGATACTCACCTTGTTATCCTCATCATCATCTTCATCAGATTTTTCTGAGGGCTGTGGTGAAGAATCACTTTTTATTTCTTCTTTTATTTTTGCGGCCTTTAGCATCTTATTCTTCTTAGTTCTTGCTTTCCTCCTCTTTGAATTGCCCTGAAAGCAAATTGATCTCTTTAACAAGCATCTTTGCACTACAGTTGCAAAAAAAAAAAGATTTGCTTTTACATCAAAGAGAGGGTTCCTTTTATTTATTGCCACTAATAACCACTGTTTTTTTCAGGACTGGAGACAAAGCATAGTGCAATAGTAGAGAATACACACAAATAATAAGAGAATGTGAAACCTGCAGCGTGAAACTTGCAATGAATTTCCTGAGTTAGTCTCATGTACTATGATTAGCAATAGAGAAATGTGATACAAATAAAAAAGAGCAGAACTAAAAAAGGAAAAGGATCAGCTGACATCCCCAGAAGCATATTGTTTTATTTCACTAATGAATGCCAAATTTTACTTACGGCTCCCGCAAGCCTCTGTGCTTCCTTCCTTGCAAGGTCTTTATTCAGTAATTTAATGAGGTAGTCTGCACGGGTCTGCAACTGCTTGGCCTGGGGTTTCTTATCTGGATCATCAGGCAAAATCTGAGGAGAACAATGGTCATTTCACAGCTGTAAGTACATATTAACAATTTTAGATGTTAGCCCGCAGCACACAGAACAGAAAAAGCTGTGCAAAAGGAACTGGTAAACAATTCACTCCAACTATACCTAACAAATATGCCAGAATGCTTGGCGTAATGGAGAATTTCTTAAGTTTTTGTTTCTCTCTGATCAAGAAACCAATGCAGTGTCTTGGAAATTGCCTCGCAGTTTAAAACCAGCTCAAGAAACCAATCTCAGATTTCTGTCTCCACTCTTGACAGTTCATCTAAGAAATTCTGGGCACCTGTACTAGTCAGTCACTGAACTCCTGGCACTGACTCATTCATCTTCTAAATGCAGAACTCACTACAGTGTATTGCAGATGCCAAATATACAAATATATGGTTTCAAAAGCCAGACAAATTAATTGAAGGCAGGAGTAGGTATCATTATTAAACAAATCTGGGCACAGACCTGGCTCCTCACATCCCAAATCTATAGGCTGGTGCCACAAAATTTACTTCATTCACCCCAGTACCTGCCTGTCATTATTGCTAAGAGGCTATTGCACTAATTCTAGCACAGCTACTCTCAATGTCGGGAGAGAAAACAGCTTCAGCTGAGGAATCTGGGGAATAAGTGGGCATAGGAAAACTGAATCAAATATCTAGAAAAACCTCCCATCTCAAAAGTTCAAGAACACAAAATTAACAAAACCAGAACATCTCAAACAGTGAAGGAAAAGACTGAAAAGAAAAATTCAAGTGACAGAAGCCCAGCCACATGAGATTATGGCAACACAACTAACTTCAAGAAGGATACTGCAACCAAATACACAAGACCCTAAAATATAAAAATACAGAAGGATAGTCTGAAGTATAACTGATGTATAATATAACTGCAATTTCATTTATTATAAAATAAGCTTTATCAGTAACTCTACTTAATAGTATCACTGCCTAAACAAGTAGTCCTTAATGAAATGTTGAAGATGACATACCTTCTGTGTCAAACTGAGATCAGGATCCATTTTTATCATTTCCCAGCTGCCATAGCCATATTCATAGATGCCTATTAACAAGTTGGAATCATCTTCCTTACCCCATTCTATATCAAAATGAGCAGCCTTTGTGTGGCATGGGATGACATATCTAGAAGAAATGGATTACAAAGACAAATAAAGGACTTTCACATCTGAAGCTTAGTGGCAGAGAAGTGAACATACTAGAAGTGACATAACTAGATTTATTTTCTTTGCTAACAAGCTGGTAGATTTAAGAAATTAATCCATGTGTTTATCGTTATATTTTATTAACATTTCCATAAAGTATTTATTGAAATCAGAACTGAAATGTCTTTTAAAGCTTATTAAGATTAAAATATGAAGAACAGACATCTGTCTGTTGCCAGAAGCTGCATGACAGTTTGTTAGCCATGAATAAAAGCAAAAATCATCATCCAAGTGTAACCACTAACTAAGTGGATAGTTTGGAAATTATGATACACAAGGTGGCAAGGGAAAAACTTCAGAGAGTAGAAACAACTACTGCTGTGCTTTGAATATTCCTCTCAAGCAGAGACATTTAGCAGCTCCTGAGCAAGCCTGAATTCTAGTCCTAATTATTATTAGTAACTGAACACAGTTCCTAGTAAATAGAGTTGAGAAGTCAAAGCTGTTACCGGCTTCTATGGCAAGGGAAGAAAGGATGAAGCACAGATTTTGACCAGGTTACTGCTGCCAGTTCATACAGGGATTAGAGGGACAATGCTTTTAACAGTGTGCTATGAGTTCAATTTGTCAGAAAAAAAGATAATAAAAGTTAACAAATTTTCTAAATTTCTGCTCCCTTTAAAAAATGTAAAAATCAATACCTTTTTCTTTCCTCTGGATCTGAAGGAATGGATTTGTGCAATGGTGCCAACTCTTCTTCATGAGAGATAACTAGCTTTGCATTCACCTGCACTCCTGAGATTCGGAATGTTGGGCCTTTAACTTTCCCAAGTCTCCCTCCTTAAAATAAATACAAAGCTATTAAACTATTTACCTTTAAAAATACCATCAGAATAAAGAAAACAATTATACCAAATGACCTTTTCTTAACTAAATGCTTGAAGTAAGCTCAAGAATGACAGAATCTTCCAGGTAACAGGATTATTTTTAAATTTCACAGCAAAGCAAAAACATACTGCATTCTCCAGTGACAAGTCACACAGAAAGGGAATACAGTCACCTTACTATAACTCCTTTTCAAAATCACCCAATATGCCAACATTTTTGTATTTTCCAACAAAATTGTTTTCTGTTAGGATCAGAGTGCGTGAGTAATTCAGTCTTCTTGATGCTTTTCAATGACCCCTCAAGCCCCTTGAACACTGTACCTGCTCTTTCTTGTCCAGATGAATTGTCCTTTAAGGCTTTAATGCATCCATTATGTACAAGCTCTCCCAAACGTCTAAGATCTGTCTCTGATTTATCAACTAGCTCAGCATCTCTAGCTACAGCATCTAACCTGTAATAAAACAAATATACAATTTTATACCTCTGAAACTTTGGCAACTTTGAATGACTCCTTCAGTCTTTGGTACTATAAAAATGATCACATAAGTTACCAGCCACCTGTGCTTTCTTTACTCTGCACAATTTTGATTCAAGAAAAAAACCTGTATATGATTCAGGTAACAGAGAGTAGCAAAAAAGAAAGTGTAAAGGACACTAACCCTGGTGTTGAGTTAAATTACTGCATATTTCTTTAGAAAAGGAATCATTATACCACACATATATATGTATCATATTTTCATATGAATTATTAATATTTTTGGGGACCCCTGGTGGCCTAGCGGTTAAGATGCTGGTCTCTCAGCGCCAAGGCCACAGGTTCTAATCCCGGTCCCC
>JAWWLV010000100.1:53030-67065 GCA_035041135.1 Platyrinchus mystaceus | reverse complement strand
AATCCATTGCGCAGGCTTGAAAGGTAAAAACACCTTTCCCAGATCTTCGTTCGCGAAGACTGGCCACTTACCTTTATTATATTAATATTTTTGAGGAAAATAAGGTTGGGAAATCTTTCTTAAAATAGAAATAATGAAGAAAGCTTAAAAATAAGAACTGACAATATGAAAAATGCAACACTAACTTTGACAGTGGATAAACTGATAGGCTTTCAACAGGTTATCAAACATGACAACTGAATGATTATCACAAATGAAGATTAAAAAAGTCAGCAGGTAAATATAAAGAAAGAGAATAAGTATTCCTGCAAATGAAAAGGTCTGTTGGGTGGCTGTTTGCACACAGACCATACACGAAAAAGTGGAATACTGTCAGCTGAAGTCATGCTATATTCAAGGCAAAAATCTAGATGATGTATTTTCTCCACCACATAAGGTTTCATGGTACATTCCAATTTTTATGAAAACAAGATTCCAAGTTGCTGCACAAATAATCATCAAACAACTTTACCTTTCAAGAGGGCCACCAAATTTCTTGTAACTCTTGATAAACCTAGTAACAGAAAATAATTTTGCCATTTAAATATATTCTTAACAAACTACCTTGCTTTTAAAATTGTGTAAAATGATATATGGGCAAGGAGCGGGGGGAAGGTAGAGTGAGTAGGGCAGCTTCATATATTTGGATAACCCAAACAAAGTCAGTTTTATCAGTTTAAGAAATTATGTAAATAAAACAATAGAAGGTATAATTTATTTCAGAAATTACTTTATTAATTTCACAACTCCAAAGATTCAGCAGCTGTATGTATCTAATCATAAAATCTGAATGTGGATTTACAGTATATCAAGATTTCAGACATTATGTTATGCATTATATAGTGATATATAGTTCTTAAAAGGAGCAATCTGCAACAGGTTAATTGGAAGATTTTGGAAAATGACATGAAAAATACTCTGTGTTGAAATGTCTAAGTGATGGAAAGAAACTGGAGATACTCAGAATAAAAATAAATAAAAATAATTTAAAATAAGAAAATTTCTCAATAACCAAGGTCTCAGATTGCTAGGCCAAGCACAATAATAGCCTTAAAAGAAGTCCCAATTCGTTGTCTTGTCAGATGACATGGAAAGGCAAAAATGAACTTTAAAGTTATTCCTCAAATCAAAATATTTTGGAAGCTTTACAGCATTTTAGAGAAACTTGAATACTTATATTTCAGAAGTAAAGTATCATTTCACAAACCCAAAAATGTGAATCAAAACAATTCCTCCTCCTACCAAAAAATATTTTAGCAAATACCGAAGGGACCAATAGTAGTACAAGTTTCAAACAAGATTTTATATATTTTAGTTTTAAAAAGCATGATATAACAATTCAATTACAGTGCTAAGAATTTAAAAAAAACAAAATCCACTTAATTTTTTTTCATTTGTCACCGAATAGATTTACATATTCTTTCAGCACTGCAGTTTTTAGATGATGTGGTGAGAAGCAGATTATTTTGCTTATCTTTTTAAAAAAGAAAAGTTTACCCATTGTAAAATCACTGTCAGTGATCACACAGTGACACTACTGTCTTCATGCATTGCAGGAATTAAAATAAACCAATCAAGAGTATTTTTCAAACCTAATTTTATACCTCATTAAAATGGGTTCAAATTCTTGCCATGACTGTTCACTATGTCAGCAACACAAAGTACAAAAGGTAAAAACATCAAATGCCTAGAATAAAAAAATTTCAGACAACTTCCAGAAAAATAGACTGCCTTCTGTATTTTCAAGCCTAATAATAATAATCATGTTAATAATAATAGTAATTTCTTGCCCCTTTAAACGTGACTTGTGGTCCCGTATCTTACCGCCTGATCTCTGCATCGCTAAATCCTTTAATGTTTTCTCGAGGAATAGTTCGTGGTCTTCCACGTTTTTTTGGCCTTTTTCTTTCTGAGATGGAATCACTATCAGATCCAGAGTATCTTCTGCTCCTACTGCGCCTCCCTTCACTTCCATTAAAGCTTATCTAGAATTCCAGAATAAGTAGTTAAAAGCTATGTGATAAACAAACATAAGCAAGTTTTACCTACCATGTCAAAAAAATGTGTTCAGAAAAGGAAAAAAAAACCCCAAACTCCAACAGCAACAAACTAAACCAACAGCAACAGAGAACTACAAGTCAGTCAGAACTAAGAGACACCTGTTTTGCACAGTTTCTCATCCTTGGAAGCATGTATATTTCTTCAAGTTCTTTTTGTCTTTCTTCCTCTTCTATTCTTCGCCTCTGGACCTCTGGAATTATTTCTTCCCAATTTCTAGTATTTCTTTCTGGTTCCAGCTCAATATCATCTTCATCCATATTGGAAAAGTTGGCCACCTTGTATATCAGAATATACATATTTTCATCAAATCAACACATGAATCTATTTGAAAAAGACTGATCACCTACTATTTTAGGAATACAAAGTTACAGATGGCATATATTATGCATTTATAAATATTATATATTTATATTTCTATTTTTATATATGCTCTTGTTTTATAATCTATGTAAAATTTACACATACAACTTGCTTCACGAAACAATGAAACAAGTCTTAATGAAAGTATTTTTCTTCATTTAGGAAAAAGAAACTCCTTTCAACATGGGCTAAGGTGAGAAACAAGGAGAATCTTTTTCTTCATTTAAAAGTTGACAAAGATGAATGCACAGTGAAACACTACCCCTGTGGCTGTACGATTGCTGTTTAACTTCCTTCAAAATAGGGCTAACAACATTTGAATGCCTGACTTAATGTGAAACTATAATAAAATAAAACTAACCAAACATTAATACGCTGTAGATATCAAAATATGTTGCAAATAAGCAATCAGTAGGAGAGCTATTTAATAATCTCCGGAACTAAACAAATACATCATGCTCTGCATTTTTTTCTGTACACATATTTAATGTGTTCAACTGATAACACTTAGAAATACCTGACGTTCAAGTTTACTTCAGGGCTAAAAGCAACTTGGAGAAATTATCAACTATGAAACACAAACTACATATTGCATTCAATGATGCTAGGGTTGCTTGACAACAAAGGCAGTAAATAAAACACATAACTACTTAGAATTCTAATAATTAACACACTCATAAATATATCTCATTTTATCATCAAAATATATCACGTATTTTTAATTGATTATAGTGGTGGTAGGTACCATGTATGGGTGAAGATATTTTATTAGAAAGTGATACAGAATTGACTTACTGAGGCATCTATTTCTTAAGAATGAAGAGACAGGTACACAAAAGAGAAATAGTACTGTTTATAAATAAAAGTATAATTACAGTAGGAAGAAGAGAACAAAGCCATACCTTGAACTGTGAAAGCAACTCATCTCCTACAGTTAATGGACCTGGTTCGTTTTCCCGAGTTTCAGCTCTCTTCAAGATTTCATCTATATCCATTTCCTATGGATAAAAAAACCCAAAAAGCCACAGAACCCCACAGAAGTTTCTCTTTACAGTTAAATAATTCATACATACTTTTGACTATTTTATCTATCTAGTCCAGAAACATGACTTACTTGGGGCTCCTGTTCTTCTCCTTCAGGTTCTTTAAAAAGTTCCTCAGCACCAAACTTCAAAATCGCTGATAACTCCTCCTTATTAAAAGGTGTTGAGCTGAAATAAATGATATTTCAGGAAAAGCACTTTAACTTATTAACTTGAAAAAGTTCTCTATAGTCATGAGTCATTTAAGACTTCTTTTTACTGTTAAATAAAAACTCTCCATATATTTAAGATATATATTTAACATGCAAATAAAAATCTACAAAGACTTTGCATCTAATTTAACCTTATTTTGCCTTTCATTAACAGACTGGAATATTCCTAAGGGTAGGTAGGTATAGAAACAAACACAAATATACCTTGAAGGAGTAGAACCAGTATGTAGTACAGTTTTCCCTGTAGTGTCCATTCTCTGAATTACTAAATGATCTAACACCATCTTTTTCTTGGCTCGTTCAAGAATATCTTCTTCCACTGATCCTTTTGTGACTAGTCGATAAATATTTACCTATGTATATTTCAAAAAAAAAAAAAGCTACAGCAAGGAGAAATCTAAGTCTTCACGGCATATCTTCAGAATTTATTGATGGGTTTTAAACATGAAATACTGGTTCAGTCGTGTTACCACAGTCTTTACAGAAACATTTAAAAATCCCAGATAAGTAAATTCTTACACCTATCTTCCACAAACTTCAGTGCCTCTGCACAAGCATTGACACAGGCAATAATGTCATATTTCTAATTCTTACTGTAAGTCTTCTGCAAGAAAGAAACAACCCTGAAGAGAACTAAGAAATACTTAAGCAAGGGGGATTTGTCTGATACAGCAGTTATTTTCCAGAATGACATGATGCCAAGACAAGCCCACAACTCTTCTCCCTCTCCCATCCAAATACCACAGTTGCCATATTATTTGTCCCTATAGAGAGATTTAGAAAAAAAAAAGTGAGTACTCCTAACACTTCTGCCCAAATGCAGAAAGTTATTAGTTATTCTCAAAAATACATGAAGACTGAATAGTGCAGACAGAGAGTAAACAGCTAATGTACAAAACCCTGCTTTATGTCTGGAGCTTAAAGCTGAGTGTGTGTACCTGTTTCTTCTGTCCAATCCTGTGTGCTCTAGCCTGTGCTTGCAGATCGTTCTGTGGATTCCAGTCAGAATCAAATATAACCACAGTATCAGCAGATGCCAAGTTGATACCTAACCCTCCAGCTCTGGTGGACAGTAAAAAGCAGAAGTCCTGAAATCATAAAGTAAGAAATAGTTTTCTATCCAATGACTGTGATATTCCTAAAGGAATCAATATGACATTTATTTATGCAGTACGTAGTGCAGACTACAAAATCACATACTACCAATTCCATAACTGTTTTATGGTTAAAGCAAACACTGATTATCATATTCTTTCATAGTTACTAACTTCTCAAGAGTTCAAAGGAAGCAGCATCCTAGAAGATGATCACTGACCAAAACACCCCAACAAAACAAAAGACTGGCCCAAGAGTACAAAAACCTTACTGTTAAAGCCTTGAATGTCATAAAGAACCCCTCCCACTCTCTGGCCTAAACCCTGAAAGACTAGGCAGCCATGTCAGAGCAGGGAAGGTGCTTGAATCTACAAGTAACTGGTTAAGAGATAGAAACCAAAAGTCTTCTGCCAAGTTTAATGCTGTTCAACACACTCATGAATAATATGAAAGTGGAATAAGCAAGAAGGTGAAAAAAACCTGTGACAATATGGAATTATTGACTCACAGATAACTATGAAAGACTGCAGAAGGATCTTGAGACATTGAATAAAACAACATATGAAACCCAAGATGAAATAAAACAGGTTAAAAAAAACCCGCAAACCCAATTTTCAGTACAGTTACAGGAAACAGCAAAGCATTACACTCAGGAAAGAGTCCTGAAAATTGTGTTAAACATTTCCAGGTAGCCCTTGGCCCAGTAACATAAAAATTACACAAAAACCATACAAAATGTTATGAAATTTTAGGAAATAAAAATAAAACTGAGAATATGATTTTTTTTGTTGCACAAATCCATAATTTGCCTCAATTATGGAAACACATGGTTTAAACTCCTCATCTCAAAAAACATACAATGTAACTGAAAAGAAAAAATCAATACTGTCTGTGCAAGAAATTTGAAATAGAATTAGCTTCTGCATTTAACAAATATGGAGGCCAGTTGTTCTCTCTCTACAAAGCAGACCAAGCTCAGAAACAACTAACAAATGCTATCCTTCAAATACCAATTTAAAAACCAAACAAACTGAACCCAAAAACCAATGACCAATCAAATCAAACAACCTCCCTTCCCCCAAATCTGCCAGTAGGACAAAAGATTTAAGCTGATTGATCAAAGGTATGGAATGGCTTGCATAATAGGAATGCTAGATAAGCTACCAAAGTTCAAGTTCAGAATATAAGGAATCACAAGAGACACCTACATATTCACAGGCTGCTCACAAAGAACTGCTAAAAATCAGTTCTTTACTATTTCTTCCAGGGAAAGTAAACAGGTGGCAACAAACGAAGATAACAGAAGTCATATTTGAAACAATTAAATATGGTTGTCTGTGTAAGGATATACGAAGTTAGTTCTGCCCACTGCCAAAGGAATTTTTTGATGCTAACTGCTTGTCTGAGTTCAGTGCTCTTGTAAATACTGTTAAGTTCTATATAGGAACAAAGCTGAAGTTAAAATTCTGCATCATTTATAGACTAATTTGCTACCATTTTCCTAATTTATGTGTTTTCTACTTAACATCTTCTTAATAAAAGAGATTATATAAACCTTATATGCTAGGCAGTAACAATGAATTTTCAATTTTCTCAGCCTTCCTGTTTTGTGAAATTTTTTTATAGTTCTTGGGAAAAAATAAAACTGATCCCTCAGGAAAAAAATATCATACCTCTGATCCCTCTGCATTAAAATGATCCAGTGCTTGTTTCCTCAATTCCCCTTTTATTGATCCATCAAGTCTCTAAAGAAATGAACATTACATTTAAAAAGTAATTCTTATACTACATTCAAAATCAGAGCAACTTAATTCTCAGCTGCTAAAACTGCTGTGTGAAGGAAAATAAAGTAATCAAACACTTCCCACAATTTTTAATTCATCTGTTTCGTTTCAAGCTACTATTTATCACAGAGCAACTGCCAGTCCCTTTTTAGAAAAAGAACACATTTTATTCCCATGTTTTCTTAAGCCAAGGGATAAAGGTAACAAAATCACAAACAGTTTAGGCTGGAAAGGACTGACGGGGTTCATTTTGTCTAAATGCCCTACTCAGGCAGGGTCATGTCCAGGTAGCTTTTGAACCTCCACAGGGGATGGGGATTTCATAACCTCTGGAAAATCCTGTTCCAGTGCTCTGATACCCTCACAGCAGAAAAGATTTTTCTCATATTCAAGATCAAAGCTTCTCAGCTGCTACTACCACCAAGATTCTTACCTGAAATGGGAATTGACGGTATTTCAGATATTCTGCCAGGATGTCCAGCATCCTCACCATCTGTGAGAAAATCAGAACCCTGTTGCCACGTTCTCGCAGACGAATCAGTAGTTTGTCAAGAAGGATTAGTTTCCCGCTGCTACGTATTAAATGCTACAAAAAACAAGAAAAAACATATATTGCAAAATAAATTAATCTCAACACTAATATATTCTGTGGTTGGTTATAAGGTTTGCTTTTCTTTCTATTACTGTGGGCAGAAAAAAAAGAAGGCAAACTTCAACACTCAATACTTTTACAGTTTAAAACTTTAATATAATACATAATTAAAACTGGGGAAATTTATTGAGTCAATTCTCTGTCAATTATTCAGTTCCAATTAAGAAACAATAATTACTTCAGTGTAAAAACCCAGGATAAACATTTTCCAGAGAACCTGTTTTCCCTAATATAATTCAATAAGAATTAATAAAGTACCAGAGCACTATAAAACTGTGTGAATACTACAGATGTAAAAGGTTTCTTTTTATTAAAAAGTGACATTACCTGTAAGGCCTCCTGTTTATTATAGAATTCATTATCATCTGGTGGTTTAATGAGGTAGCAATGGTTGCAGCACTTCTTGAGTTCCATCATGATGTTCAAAAAGCCTGAGGTACTGCCTTTTGAACCTTTGCTGAGGGCTTTGTAATTTCTGGTTAAAATCCACCTGTGATATAAGAGGTACAATATTAGTAACTTCTAACCATACGTGGAAGTAAGACAGATGTAAACTCTCAAAATATGAACAAGGTAAAGAAAAAGAACAGCTCCTACAAGAATGTATAAATATGCCAAACAAAAGGAACTACATGAATAGACATTAGACCATCATCATTCCGGAGCCTTTGCTTCACAGATTTGTATGGTTGTGAAACTCTATAGAAGCCTCAACTTCTGTACAGTATACACACCATTATAATTCAGTAAACTGCATATAGACGTATCACTGAAACAGCACAATTTACAACAAACTGGTACATACTTATAGTATTGCTTCTGCAACGCGCTCATTTCCATTCTTAGAATTTGCTCAACTTTAGCAGGTAAAGATTTTTCTACATCTTTTTTAACTCTTCTCAGCAGAAATGGCTCAAGCTCTTTGTGAAGACTTGCATAACCATACTCTCTCCCTTTGCCATGCTCCTCTTCAAAATCTTCCCATGAAGAAAACCTTTAATATAATAAAGCATGAGCACAAAATAGTAATATACAGTATTAATAAGCAGACATACTGTAAATAACCTGATGACGCGAAATTCAAGAAGAAAGGTAACATAAACACACAACATGTATAAATATATCATAAGAGCACACACACATTCAGATTTCTTCCCTACTCCCTTCTGTTTTGTTTATTAATCTACTTATGTGTTGCAGCTTGTACGGTCTAGCTGAAGTGTAGCTGTGGTCTGTGCTAACAACCTAGGACAGACTTTGCAACCAAATGAAGCCACTCAGCCACAGTAGCTTTGCTTGTAAAGTTCCAAGAAGTCAGTACAATCCACGGCTTGAATAGAGCTATAGCGCTCAACACTTACAAGACGTCTGACAGGAACATGTGCTTTCACACACGAGCTCCAATTTACTTTAGGTCTAAACAGATCAGTACAAAATTAGGTCAATACAGTAAACTTACTGTATGCCAAACATATGGGAAAACCAGCCATATGATTGAACCACAGGACACTGGGCATCTTGGTACAAATTTTTCATTAACAAATTTTTCATTAACAATGCTAATGAAGAAAAGATTCCATTCTACTTCTCCTGAGTAAATCCATACAGTTCTCCTCTTAGGGTAAAATGAAGCCTTTTTCAATGTTCTGATTCATCCATCATTTTTGTCCACGTTTGACAAAATGGGAAAAGGTGACAACTGCTACCATTATTTACTTGAAGCAGCACGAAAAGATATGCACCCACTTTACAAAGAACATTCAAATTATCTTTCAGTACAATCCTCTACCAATTCTCAAATCACTACTTCACAACAATGAACTTGACAAAAACTCTTTCTTACTTTTCTGGCATGATGAAGTGCAACAAAGACCAAAGCTCTTTGAGGGAGTTTTGCAGAGGGGTTCCAGTAATAAGAAGACGGTGGTTAGACTTAAAGTCTATTAAAGTCTTGTACAGAAGAGAGTCGTCATTTTTTAAACGATGTGCTTCGTCAACTCCTATGAATGCCCAATTCAGACCACCCAGGAATGACTTAAAGAAATGGAGAAGGAGGGGAACATTATACAAATGAACACATTACAAATTTCCCACATTATATAATCAAGCTATAAACAGTATAATTTCTTGGTTTACTTCAATAAAATATGAACAGCTATATGTTTTTAGTACTAATTATGGCTTTTACACTTGCCAAGTACAATGAAAAGCATGTAGACATCCTAAGAAAGCCAAGTTAAATTTATAATTTAAAAAATTGGCCAAAAGTCTGACCCACATTAATATTTACATGGCAGAAAAAAAATAATCAGTATTGACTACTTCTTCCCAGCTTGTACAGAGTAAAAATGTTCTGCTTCACGAATATCTGTAAAGATTTACACAGTGTTAAGAGGATCAACAATAACTCTGTGTGCTACCACTATGTAGACAGTATTAATACATGTACACATATACCGTTAGCACAATATCACAGAAAAACTATATGGGATTTCATATTTCTGTATCATATTTGGGGCTAGGGGTTGGGTTCTTTTTCAGCTCCTTGAGAGTGGTCTGCAAAGAGGTAGAGCTTGATGATGGGAGAGAATTATCACAGTAATGAGACTCAAGAAAACTGGAGAAAACAAAGTGTTACCATGAGTACATGTGAAGTGGAAAAAAATTTGGAAAAGGGCTGAAAGCCTTACCACACATACATAAAATCCTGAAGTGCTTAGAAAAGTCCCTCCAAGAAATAAAACTCAAAACCCCAAATACTCTCCATAAATTTAATGACATACAAACGAAATACATGCATGTCTAAAGAGAATTCTATACTAGAGAAATTATTTTATCTCCCCAAAGAAGTGCAATTACCTTATCCTTCAGCAAAATTTCGTATGTTGTTAGAAGTATGTTAAATTTTAATCTCTTGGTCTGTGGGTGCATCCATTCGTGAGTTCTTATCTACAAAAAGAATCAAATAAACTGTAAGCTACAGAAAAAAGGTCTTGTTGACCAGAATCAATTTTAGCACTGCAGTGATGTAGATGTTTAATAGCATACAATAATATGATAACAAAACAGAAGGCCAAAACACATATTTACATTTTATATATATGTGTGCGCATATATATATATACACGCATACATATATGACATATACAACAATTTTTTGCTTTCATGGATAGGATTACTAACGTTAAGAAAACAAACCTTTCAGAAAATAAACTAAGCTTATGACTGGCTTTCTTATTTATTTTTACTATATCCACCTAAATAACCACATGAAAGAAGACAATTCATTTTCAAATGCAAGACTAAATTTTTAATTCTGTTTACTTTTAAGCAGAAAGGAAATTTCTCACACATTTACATCAGATCAAAATCTAAGCTTTCAATTTGCATCTTGAAGTCACAGGGCTTCAGGGAATATTTGCTCAGTCTTAATCAAAAAGGTGAGTATTTTTATGTACAAGACTTGCCAATGATAAAGAGAGACACTCACCATATTTCTGCTAGTTATATCTCCCAAGTAAACTACAGCATTCATCTGAGGAGCCCAAGTTTGAATTTCTCTTTGCCAAGATGTCAAGGTAGAAAGTGGCACGACCAACAAGAAAGGCCCATACAGTTGATGTTCGTGAAACAGGTAGTTCAGGAAAGAAATTGTTTGTATTGTTTTACCCAGACCCATTTCATCTGCGAGAATACAGCTATTCCCTCTAAATGACAAAACAAAACAAAACAGTTCAGTGGAGGTGTAGAGAGGGGAAGGACTGGATAAGATGGAAGTATTCTCTTTTGAGTGTAAGACTCACTGATCCACGTTTTCAAGATTTTGCAGCTATACATTCTGAAGAAACTCACTTCCACTGTTTTCCACAAAAGCTATTTCCAATCACCCCCTTCTTTAAATTAACAAAAAGCGTGCAAGTATTCCTTGTATTATTTTAAAAGTATAACACTAATGTTGACATTTCAGAAGAGCTTGCTCTGGGTTTTCTCGTTTTCTTGTTTTAGGTTTGCTTGCTTTTCTAAAAATACGACATCATTCAGAAACTAAAAGCAAAGTAAGAACAGATCTTAGCAGCTTTTTGTTGAGAATAGCTATAGAAAAATAAGTTTTGGTATTACTTAGAGCAAAACCACTCCCCTCAGATCTCTACTTTGAGCTTACGGTATGAAAATGTTTTACAAATGCTTATAATTCATAAACAAACTCCTTTCAGACTATACTTACTTGCACCACGAATGAGCAAGCCAATTCAAACCATTTAACTGATAATCTCTTAACTCAAGACTTTCATGTCCTCCAATGTAAGATGGTTGCTTCTTCAGTGCAACAAACCGTGGCCTCTGTTTTAGAACCTGTGAAAAGCAAATTGATTACCATTCCTACTACTAACTGCAGTTACCAAAATGCCTTCCTATAGAAAAAATAACAGTAGGTTATCAATTAGGTCATCAACTCTAGTTTTTATCCATCTACAAAATCGAGGCCATATAAAACTACCCAATAATTTGCAAGTCGAAATTATTTTGATTGCTAATCTAAATTTCACAACAGGAGTGACTCATACAAAGTTTACTTACAAAATACAAACCCATCTTTGAATGCTAGTAAAAATGCAGGGGACTGGTTTCTACAAAAAACTACTCTTAGTGGTGCTATTTTCCATATGTAGTACTATACATCATTATTGCTATTCTGAAAAACCATCCAGAAACATTCATAGTATGTATCTCATATCTGGATTCATAGAAGAATTTCACCTTTTTACTACTGCAACTGCTGTGGTAGCTTGAACCTGGCCAGCAGACAAGCTGCCAACCAGTTGCTTGGTTCCTACTCCAGAGGGACAGGGGAGAGAACTGACAAGGTGAAAGTGAGAGTGGGTCAAAATAAGAAGTTTACTGGGTGAAAAAAAAACCCACCCACCCAACGAAAATAAAAACCTACGAAGAAAAGAAAACACCCCATGTAACAGAAGGCAAGTCACACATTAATTCATCAGCAGACTGATGATCAGCAAGGCTCCAAGCACCCCTTGCTGAGCTCACCCAGCTTTACTGCTGACACTACGGAGCACCAAGTGTCTCTTTGGTCAGGTGGGGGTCAGTTGTACTGCTGTGTTCCCTCTTAGCCCACTCACGGTGAGGATAAAACAAAGCACAGACAAGGCCTTGATACAGTACAAGGGTGGTTCTGCAGCAGCCAAAACACCTGTCTGTTATCAACCCCGTTTAGGTCACAAATCTACAACACAGGCTGTAGAGGCTGCTATAACAGAAATTAATTCCATGTCAGTCAAACCCAGTATAACTGTTTACAAATCCATAGTGAATTACAAACTCACCTTGCAATCCTTAAAGGGAGTGGTCTTGGATTGATTTCTGCTGAAGTACTCATCAATGCGTGCCTGAAACTTTTTGGCAATGAGAGCTCCATCTTCCCAGCTACATTCTGAGTAAGGCAGACCCTGCCATTTACAATAATAGTCTGGATAACCAGCTGCTGATTTCTGATTTGAATGAGCTGCAGAAATGTACCAGAGAGATCTGATCAGCTTTTTATTTCTGCACCCTATGAAAACATTCATTTTAGGTAAAAATACAACAGAAGCTAGCTTCATAGCACAGACAGTATGACAGCTTTTCTCTTTATCTGAAGTTTTGTTTTGGATTAAAACGTTAGTGATACCCATATTCTAAACTTCTTAACTACCAATACAACATAAGCTGAGAACATACAGAATTCTTGACCTTATTTTCTGTCTACAAGTTTGTAACATACCAATTATTCTTTCCACTATTTGATATTGTTTATGCAGATCATCTGTAAGCTCCTGTTGGCAGTTGTAATATTCCACATCTTCTGGAGAAGCATTTTTCAGCCTGTAACGGGAATTAATTTACAACACTTAATATGCTGTATAGTTCTAAAATTAAGAAAAATCAGGAACTCTATAGCTCTGAATGTAAGCATCACAGGAATCTTGCTCAGAAAGTTTTTTCGAATGGGCAGTGTAAAAAGTGCCTCATCATTAATGACTGAGAATACTGATGGTTGAGAATAAGTATTCTCCATTAGCTGCATAACTAATACCACTGGTAGCTGCAGGACTTGAATTTCTTGACAAGCAGTGTACTTTACAGGGTGTTTTCATGGAACAGTATTTAGGGTGGCTCACTCTGTAAGAAACCATCTTATGATAAGTTGCCAAAAATCCCACCAGTATTCACTGAATATATTAAATATAATAATAAAACTGAAAACTAAAAACGTGACTTTAAAATGCATGGACTTCTTCAGGTATTTGTTCTCAGGCTTGAACCTCAGGTTTGAGCCAAGAATTATACAAAGTAATCGAAAATGGCTAATGCACCAAGAAAAGACTGATCCCTGCAGCAATTCCTGAAGAACTCTGATCAAAGCATAATGGAAAAATTAGTAAAAGGTACAATTTATTATTTTTAAACATTACTCATCTTGTTAAAAATTTATTTAAAACACACACAAATACAACTCAGGTTCAGAAAATTATCTTACAGGAACATATTGAAGAGGCTTCAATTTTTAAAGTTTTTGTCTTCCTGTTGCACAGACACTCAAAATTATGCCCTCAAAAAGGCAACAGGTCTCAGAAACACAACAGAGCATCTATATTGTTTAAATAATAAGTATCATGGAAGTTTACATAAAAATATTCACCATCGTTTTGTTTCTTGATCCTTTTTCTTATAGTTGTCCAGTTTCTTCATTCCTTTAACATTTTGTTGCTTCAGTGTTTCCTCAGTTTCCCA
>JAWWLV010000096.1:0-11731 GCA_035041135.1 Platyrinchus mystaceus | reverse complement strand
GGAGCCACATCCATGTTGGGGCTACAGCAACATCCAACACTGCTGAGGCAAACCTGGGATTCCCCAAATCCCACCACACCACTGGCATCACCCAGGGCCCTTCGACCCTGGGGGTGTTTGCGGTTCAAAGGGGCAGTTTTGCTTTTCCAAACGTGCCTCCCGCTTACACCTGATGCAAACCCCAACCCACAGAGCAGATGGGAACCCTCCTGCCAGCCCTCCATCCCAAGGAAAAGCAGGGATAAATCAAGCAGGCTGGAAGAGCAGCATCCATCAGTGACAACGCTGTCAGTAGGTAATTAAAGCCATTATGGAGCGGGATAAAGACACATAAAGTTGAGAAATCATCTGGCACTGCTGGTGGAGATGATCCCCCCCCCTCTCCCAGGGAGCAATTCCCGACTCCAAGAGCCAGGGAATGCAGGGCAGTGGTGATGAGCTCCCAGAGGAACAGAACCCACCCCTGTGGAGACCCCGAGGGAGGGTTGAAGCCTCTCGGCGTTCCCCGCTGGTTTATTGCTCTGCCACTTCCCCAATCCCAGCCCCACACGTGGGATATTTCCCTTCCAGCTCCACTCCTTGACTCTGTTCCTGCTGAAGAGCCAGAGTGGGGATGACAGGCTGAGTAATCTCTTTTCAGCTGCAATTAACAGATGCCAACGGATCTAATGGCAGATTTAGAGCGGAGCCGCTTCCGGACGGGCAGCCACGTCCTTGGGATGGCCACAGGCTTGGGATTCCAGCCCCAAATTCACCTTTTTCCCACTAATTTCTTCACAAGAAGGATGCTCAGTGGCCTGAACGTGGCAGGTTTGAGACAGAACACCCAGGGGTGCAGAGGCTGCTGAGATGCTCTGCCACGGTCAGGAAATGAGGCTCCAGCGGGGGATTATTGCCCAAAAACACCCACCTGGGGCCTCTCCTGGTGCTGTTTTACCAGAGCTCCAGAGAGGATGAGGAAGGGAGCCAAAGGCTGGCGGGGTGCCCACTCCATCCCCTTTTCCCAGTACCTGGAAGCTGCTTCTTAAACAAGGACCACAAACACCGGGGAGACGCGGTTGCCAGAGCTGGTGATCCCAAATCCCAGCCCGTGGTCCTGCTGCTCGCGGCCTCCAGAGCCTCCAGGCACGAGGCGGCCGAGGTGCTGCCACGGCTGGTGGTGTCCAGGTGGCCAGCAGGGCCTTTTGGGAAGCCCTGCTGGGACCAGCACCTCAGGAATTTGCTTTACAATCCCCGTTTTCCCCACGTAAGAGCCCCGAGGCCGGAGCAGCACACCAAGCATCCACCTCAGAGGTTGGAGAAGGATAAATTCCAGCCTCATGCCGGCCCAAATCATCTCTTCCAGAGGCCAGGAGGGAGTTTCACAACCCAGAGATAGAGCCAGGGAATGAGGAAGAGTGTTCTTGGCAGGGATAACCTTCCCAGTCCCTGGAGGTGACGGTGTCAGCAGGAGTCAGTGGTACCCAGGTAAAGCTCCACAGAGGAGCCAGGCAAGGATCCATCCTCAGGGAGGGACAAGAGCCACCAGGAATGGATCCCTGGGGTTCAGGGAGGGACAAGAGCCACCAGGAATGGATCCCTGGGGCTCAGGGAGGGACAAGAGCCACCAGGGATGGATCCCTGGGGTTCAGGGAGGGACAAGAGCCACCAGGGATGGATCCCTGGGGCTCAGGGAGGGACAAGAGCCACCAGGGATGGATCCCTGTTGCTTAGGGAGGGCCAAGAGCCACCAGGGATGGATCCCTGGGGTTCAGGGAGGGACAAGAGTCACCAGGGATGGATTTTCCTCTTCCCACCCCACAAGCACAGAATCAAGGAATCATTTGGGTTGGAAAAGCCCTCTAAGATCATCAAGTCATCAACCATTAACCCAGCACCGCTGTGGTCACCACTCCCCATGTCCCCAGGTGCCACATCCACACTTTTGAGCACTCCCAGAGACACTGCCCCCACCACTGCCCTGCTCCAAGGCCTGACCAGCCTCTAGGGAAGAAATTTTCCCTGATATCCTAAAGCTAAACCTTCCTGGCACAGCTTGAGGCTGTTTCCTGTCACTTGTTACCTGGGGGGAAAAGAAGGAACAGGAGCTTTGCTCTCCCAGGCAGGGGCAAACAGAGAGGTTTGGTATTAGGACTGGCTGCTCTGCCCCTGAGCCCACAGGGATCCAGATTTCCCGGGAAAAAAAGGCAGTGCTGGGCAAGCCCTTTGCTGTCGAGGACTGAAGCAATCAAGAGATCAAAGCACCAACCAGGGAGCAGAGCCTGACTGGGCTCTGCCCACGTCACAGAGCACAGGGAGCAGCTGGGATGCCATCCAGGACGTCATCACGTGTCCGTGCTGCTGCACCCCGTGTCAGAGCACACGTAAAATCCGAATATCCCTGCAGATCGTCCCCTTCGGTGCCTGCTGGTCACTCAGGGCAGGGGGAAACACTGGGCCTGTGGCTCCAGCCCTCACCCCACAGCCCCAGGATGCACAGGAATATTGTCCCAGGCCAGGCCTGGCTGCCTGATGCCACCCCAGGGAGGAGGAAACCGTCCCTCTGACGGTGACACGGTTTTAAGCCTCGCCCGGAGATCTTTGGCCGAGCCCCTCCTGTTCCTCAGCAGCCACACTCAAATTCAGCAATTTTAGGCCAAATCCTTCCCAGTGCCCCCCTTCTCCAGCTCCTGGGGATGTGTTTACAGTCAAACCCCGGCATGGAGGGAACCAGGGAGGGGGTTTTAAGCTTTCTAAGCCAACGCTGACAGCTTGTTACAGCCACGGATTAGAGATTCCCCCCCCCACCCCGGCTGGGAAGAGCTGCTGGAAAAAGGAAGGAGTAAAAACACACACGTTCTCTCCCAAAAATACACCGGGGAGGGCGGGAATCCAGCCCTGACGACTTGGAATGGCTTCAATCCTCAAACATGCAGAAGCCCACGCGGCGTTTTCCAGCCCGTTGGCACGTCAGGAGGAGGGGAACAAACCCAAATCCTCCTGCTGGTAATCTCTGGCTGCATCTCATCAAGGTATAAAGACATGGTGGGGAGGGGAGGCAGATCCCAGACGTACAGGGATCATCCCTCACTGACCAGGAGAGCCCGAGTGTCCAGGATGTGGCAGGTTCAGGGGAAAGCTGGATAATTCACGTTTATTATCCCCACTAATACACGTCGCTGCTAAGACTAAAGCTGCCCTGGAGGCTCCCAGGCCCCTGCTCCACACTCAGGTCAGCAAAGCCCTGAAAAAATATAGTCACAGAGCAAGGAGGAGGGGAGGTTAATCCTTGGAAAAGCCTGGGGAGGAAAGAGGGACTTTGGGAAGGCGGGAGATAGGAACTGATCCCGGCTCCTGAACCCTGCCAGCACGGGATGGGGACCTCTGAGAACCCCCAGGAACGAGGCAGTTTGCTGGTCTCCCACTAAAAACCCCAAACTCCAGAGTCTTGGCTTGGGAATTCTCTCCAGACAAGGCTTTCCTTGTCTCCTACCTGCTGCTCGGAGGAAAAAAGCTTCGGTTTGGTCGCTTTATTTAGCGAACGAACAGGAGGTGGGAAATGCCCGGTGGAGAGGAGAGAGGAGCTTTCACATCCACCCCAGCCGACCTTGGGAAAGGGGAAACAGACCCCACGTTCATTTTGAGGGGAAGAGCTGGAAATAAAACCCAAAACCAACAAACCAGGGCTCCTTGTGCAAACCCTGCACCGCTGGGCAGAGGCAGGAGAGGACGAGGGGGAGGAATCGTCGCCGTGCACGACGTGGCTTCCAGGCACAAGGAAGTTTTAAGGCAAAAAGAAAAGGGAAGAAAACCCAGGGAACCCTCATCCTCTCGGCATGTCTCCCCCTTGAGATGACATGAGCCAGAAGAAACCTCCGAAAACTCACGTTTTCGAGCTCACAACTCAAATTCTCCCCGTTTCCTCCCCGGTTTTCGGGGTGTCTGCTCAGTGCTCTCTCCCCACAGGACACGCCAGAACTGCTCCACACACAGAGCAAAGACAACCAAGCTGCACAAAGGCACAAAAACTGGGTTTGGAGCGATGTCCCCTTGATTTTTTGACTCGTCTGATCTCCTCAATGATTTGGAAAATGAGTTAATCTGCACCAGGAGCTCATTCACGTCAAATTGCTCTGCCTCAGCAGATCCTCGGAGCTCAGGGAACGCAGGGCTCGGCTGCATGAGGATGGGGCAGGTTGGGAGTCTGCAGCCCTTCGAGTCATTGTGCTTTAATTTTAATTTGGGAGTCTGCAGCCCTTCGAGTCATTGTGCTTTAATTTGGGGTTTAATGACCTGAGAAGCCACCGGCCAGTTGGACAACTCCTGTAATTGCCAGAGGCTTCTGTGAGTCACGAAAAATGACATTTCCTTTGGAGAGGGAATAAATAAGGGCTGGAGCTGATGGGTCAAGAGTGAGGGAGGGAATGGCCTCATCCACTTTGTGACATCCCTGAATCCTCCAGGACTCGGCACACACCTCTGTGGTGCTGCAGACTGACAGACAGAGCTTCTTTGCCCTCTTAATTCCTGCCTGGATCGTCACAAAACTGGGATGAAGCCTCTAGTCTTGCCATAGACTGGGGTGAAAGCACTCAGAGCACCCCACAGCACGGGCAGGTCCCACCAAACCACCCCAAAAACATGAGGGGAGGTAAAGAGAGAAGTCCCTGAGTGAGGAGTATGAAAGGAAGGAGGAAAAGGGAGATTCCCATGGGGGAAGAAGCCCAGCAGGCCTCTCCCACCACACCTGAACCTCCGGATGCCTCTCGCCCACTGCAGCCGAGGGCAGATGCTTCTCCGAGCCACAGATCCCGAGTTTTTAATCACATCCCTCCACAGAGGAGGAATCTGGGCCTGTATCACTCACAGCATCTAACCCAGGCATCCTGGGACGGGATGGGGAGCCGGCTGGAGGTGGGAGCCGACTCTCTGGAAAGGAGCCACATGGAAACTCCCCCAGCCCCGGGAGCCAGGATGAGGCTCCTGCACGGGGTGATAAGGATGGGGCTCCAGCAGGGCTGGGGCAGGCCCAGATAAAAGAAAGGGGCAGATCAGGGCCCGGCAGACGGGCCGGAGCCGGGAGAGGGACTCGTCCCGGGAGGAGTCAGCGGGTGGGTGAGCGGCACCCGACCTGTCCGACCGGCGCGGCTGCCAACCCGCTCCCAGCCCCGAGCCGAGCCCTGGCCTGGAGCAGGAGGAGGAGAAAGACAAGGAAAAGGAGGAGGAAGAGGATCAGGGCTGCCCCACGAAGCCCCAGACCCACAGGGATTTCGTGTGGGGACGAAGCTGCACCACGTTAACACAGCCTCTGTCGGGATCGCTCCCTTCTCCCAGGCAAACCCTGGGATCTCTCGGGATTTGTGTCAAGTCTTCCTGCAAAGGACAGGGAGAGAGGTCAGTCAAGGAACCCAGAGGGGATGTAAAGCCCAGCCCAGCTGGAATTTAGAGGAGGAAGTTTCACAGTGTGATTATTTTCTGACGTGATGTCACGGGCGCAGTGAAACAAAACAACGGCGCGTCACGGAGAGATCCTGTCAGGGCTTGATTCCCGTTTTCCCCTCCCCTCCACGCTCCATGCCATGCAGTTGTCTCATCGAGGCCCTGCTACAAAGCTGCCCTTAAAAACAGAAAACAGGAAACAATCAGGTCTTTGTGCCAGTGGCCCGACGCTGGGAAGAGCCCTGGAAGGACAAAGTGGCAGCAGAGAGCCAGGATGTGTTGGGTGAACACATTCCCAAGGGTTACTTCCCCCCTTTTTTTTCCCTTTCAGGACAGTCCTGATGTCCAACTGCTCGATTCTCCCACAGCCTCCATCCAGAGCCTTGGAAAGGAGCTCGTCCTGCCCACACATCCCCCCCCCCCACAGTCCCACCCTCCACCCCTAGAATCAAATCAATCCTTTAGAGCCCCCAAAACAAAGGGGTTTAACTCCAGAGCTGAGCTCAGGGGAAATCACCAGCCAGGGTTTACCCAGCACACACCTCAGCCAGGCAGGGCAGGGATATGGGGGCAGATCCCCCAGCACTACAGGGACATGGAGCTAAGAACAGTCTCTTCCTCTCTACACTAAAAGGGGAAGAGAAACCCCGGTGTCACAAACTCCCTGCCACCCCCCCCAACACGCGTCACCTCCCCGAGCGGCCTCAGGGTGACATTGGGGTGACTTTGGGGCGACGCTGCTCTCCTTGTCCCACAGCCCCACTGAGGGGTCCTGGTGTTCCAGCCCCCACCAGTGCCCAGCACACCCCCAGAGCCCCCCCTTGTCCCTCAGGCCAGGCCTGGCGCCCGCCCGTGTGGGGAGCGCTGGCACCAACCCCGAGCTGGGTTTTGGGGCAGTGCCAGCCCAGGAAATCCCCTCCCCGGCTCTGCGGGCGCCTTCCCCTCGCAGCAGAGGCGGCTGCAGGGCCTGTTCGCCCACATACCAGCCCCTGACAGTCACAGGCCTTCCTGTGCCTCCTTCCAGCCCGGCTGAGGAGGAGGAGGAGGAGGAATCAGCCTTCAAGCCACCTCGTTAGCACAGACACTGAGTTCCATCCACGCCCAGGAGAAAAAAAGCCGAGTTTTAAAAGCCTTTCTTAGGTGTCATTTTCTCCTGGGTGGTGGGGGGGAGTTTCCTTTGCCAAAAGGAACATTAAAAGAACAAATGTCACCGGTAACTGGCCTTGAACTCCTGCAGGGGTGGGAGACACAGCCCCCCATCCATGGGGTGGGGTGAGGAGAGGGGTCACGGAGAGGCTGCAGACCCCCAGGAGGAGCTCTGGCCAGGTTTGCAGGAAGGGGCAGGAGATGTGGCACTGCCAACCCAGGGGGACAGCTGGGACCACCACAGCCCTTGCCATGCACCCCCTTTTCCCTCCCACCACCCCACAACACGCTGCAGGATCCAAGACCAGCTACAGCCTCCCCTGCCCAGCAAGCCTGGGGCTCGTTTTCCACTCTCCTCCCCTGGAAACAGAGGAGCATTTTCTGCTACAAAAATCCCTCCCAACTCTTTGCCTCGAGCAGAAAGTTCCAGCACATGTGGGGAGAACTCACAACCCCCGGGGAGGCTCCACAAGGAAAACGCTCAGGGATTTGGACGACGGGCAGCGTTGGGAACAAACTGCTCTCTCAAATTCCCACATTCACAGCCCCTGGTGGGATGGACCCAGGTCCAGGGGGGGTTCAGCACCCCCTGCAGAGGGGCTGGGGGACAAAGGGACCCATTGCCACGTACGACTGGAGCAAAACTCCTCCAGCCTGGAGTCAAACCACGTAAATCCTGTCACTGGATCAGCACCAGGAAGCTTCTCCTGGCCACAGCTTTCACCATCTCATCCCAGGAGCCTCACGGACCATCCCACCGAGCTGGGTGACCCCCAAAAAACCAGCTTGGAAACCCTGGTTTGGCTTTTCAAATGTCACCACGTCACAGCGGAGCGTGAGCCCTGAGCGTCACTTGGGGGCTGGGGCAGAGCCAGGCCGGGAATTCGTCACTGCGGATCAAGGGCTGAACAGGAGGAGGGAGAGGAGGAAGAGGGGGAGGAGGAGGGGGAGGAGGAGAAGGAGGAGGAGAAGGGGGAGGAGGTGGCGGCTCCCCAGCGTGAGCGCGTTGGATGGGTGGTCTCTAGAACGTTCCTCCCTGTCCCACCTCCGGGGGCAGAGCCAGGCACGAATACAGGAACTGGGACTCGCCCATGCGTTTCTCCAGCGCCTTCAAAACAAGGAACAGGCTCGGCCTCGCCGCCAGCAGCCCCAGGAACAGGGATCAGGGAAAGGGGGGGAAACCACACAGAGACCCCCAACTCTCCCCTGCATCCCCGCGGATCAAAGAGGCCACGGGGGTCACCCCCTCTCCAGGTGCTCCAGCCCCTCACGGGTCTCTCTGCTCAGGGAAATCCAAGGATCAGGCTAATCCCGGGCTGTAGTAACCCCGTGGATGCCTGTGAGCCAAGCTGCTGTAGCAACAGCCCAAAATAATGCTGCAAAACAACCCCGGGAGAGCAGCAGCAGCCGCCGCCTCTCGCGAGAGGGGAGCACGAGTTGGATTGAGCAACATTTTCTGCTGCCTCTCAGCTGTGACTAAATCCAGCAACAGCCCTCTTAGCCAGAGCCAGAACAAAAAAGAAAAAAACAAAAAAAAACAACAACAAAAAAAAAAAGCCAAAAAACCCCAAGGAAAACAGTGGAAAAGCAAGCAGAGAGCCTTCCCAGAACTGATTCCTTCTGCCGAGGGAGTTCACGGCCCCTCGGACTCCAGGCACGGCCCCTCCAAGGGAAGCCAAGCAGCCTCCAGCTCGCTCCCCACACCCACATATCCCCCCTTCCCGGGCTGTGGGAGGCGATGGAACAGATCCAGGGGGATGTGAGCAGGGTGCCCTGTGCCCACGGGACCACGACGAGGTCACGGTGTGCTGCAGCAGCACCCGGACGCTTAAGGAGCCCTTTCTTCCTCCCCTGCGAGGAAATTCCCCACGGCTTCCTGACTGTGTTTGTTCTGATGGGGTTTTCAGTTAGTCCCGAGTTTTCTACGGCCCTGACTCTTTCCTCAGGCTCAGCCAAAGAGCTGAGCTGGACTTGGGTTCTCCCCTCAGCCCCGACCCAAGACTCCCTGGGTGGCCATGAGGGCAGGACAGCGGCCTCGCACAAACCCACACGTGCCCTTTGTCCCCCCCGTGTCCCCCCTCACAGCCACCTCCTCCCTTTTCACGAGTTAATTAGCTCAGAAAATCCTCCCCCCCCCCCCCCCAAAAAAAAGAGCTTCAGTGTCTTGTGGTGACCCACAGAGCTCTCATACTTCCTCCTGAGGGAGGAAGCCAGCCCAGATGCCAACTCCATTTGGCACCGACCGCCCCCAGCCCGGCCCTGGCACAGCCAGGCGACGCCACTTCCCCCTCACCTTCCACCTTCCCCTGCCTGGCTCCAAACAGGGACCAAAGCACTCACCGGGGGCGTTGGCGATGGCCAGGGGCAGCCCCTGCAGCTGGTGCACCTGGATCCCAGAGGCTCCCAAGGCACTGAGGTTAATAGTCTGGAGGCCCGGCACGGAGGAGAGCTGGGCGGCGTTGACGGTGACGGTGCCGCTGGGGAGGGAGGCGATGGGGGTCAGCGTGGTGCTGGTGCTGCCCGTCTGCCCCAGGGACACTCCCTGCATGGGGGCCAAGGTGATTGTCTGGGCCTGGGGGTTCTGCACCTGCAGGTTCTGGAGCTGGATGGTCTGCCAGCTCACCTGCCCGTTGGGACCCACCGTGGGCGTGCGGATGATGATGGGGCCGGAGTTGGGGACAGCTTGGAGCTGCAGGTTCTGCAGGGCGTCCTGGGAGATGGCTTGAGTGGCAAAGGTCTGGCCGGAGAGCGGGGTGGTCTGGAGGGCCTGGATCGTTTGCCCTCCTTGGACCAGCTGGGGCTGGATCAGGATCTGCTGCTGCTGCTGCTGCTGCTGCTGTGACTGCTGGCTCTGATCCCCCTCCTTCTGCTGCCCCGGCTGCAGAGCCACCCCGGACACCGGGCTCTGCAGGGAGTCCGAGCTGGGCACACTGCTGGCCCTCTGGGGCGTCTGTGCCTGCGAATTGGTTCCCACCGTGGCGCTGGTGGAGAAATTCATGACCCCCACGTTACTGGTGGTGGTGGTGGTGGAGTAGCTGTTGGCGTTGGTGAAGAAGGCGCCCGAGCTGGCCTGGGACGAGGCCGTGCTGGCAGAGCTGCTGGTGGCACCCGAGGTGGCGGGCTGGGAGCTGCTGTCCGGGGAGCCCGAGCTGCTCAGGGTGCCCGTCTGGGACGTGGGCGCCAGGCTGGCGGCCACGCTGTTGACCGGCAGCAGGGTGATGTTGCCGTTCAGGGCCACGGGCACGTTGGCCACGTACTGGGTCTGCCCCGAGAGGCTGTTGTTGGCCAGGCCCACGCCCTGGATGGGCACTGCCTGCTGCAGCAGGTTGGGCATGGCGATGAGGTTGCTGCTCCCCGCGCGGCTCGTGATGATCTGCTGGTTGGAGCCGGGGATGATCTGGAGCTGCCCGGACGCATCCTGCTGCACGTTCACCTGGGCAGGGGTGGTGGCAAACTGCAGCTGCTGCCCGTCTATGGTCTGGAACTGGGGGATCACCTGGTACTGGATGTTGGGGATGACTCCCGGCAGGCCCGTGAGCACCTGCTGGTTCTGCAGGCCCGAGGCGGAGGTGACCACGTACGGCCCCGCGCTCACCGGGCGGCTCTTGGAGGCGTCACCGCTGCCGTTGCTGCCGTTGCTGCCCGGCTCCTTGGAGCCCGTGGGGGTGCTGGAGCCCGCCGAGATGATCTGCCAGCCGTTGGCCGACTGGGCGATCTGGGCGGCGGCCGCGTTGAGGTCGAGGTCGCCGCTCCCGCCTTGCTGGCCCTGGGAGCTGTTGGAGTTCTCGTTGGGAGACTCGATGCGGCTGCAGGTGGCTGCCAGCAGGGCCAGCGGGGAGGGCTGCGACTCCTGGGAAGGAGAGGAGGAGTTACACCGAGGAGGAGGAGGAGGAGGAGGCGGGAGGCGGCCCCAGGGGCAGGCCCGAAGTTGGGAAATAAAAAAAAAAAAAACGAGAGAAAAAAAAAAAAAACGGGGCAACAAAAAAAAACTTTAAAAGAGAAAGCAGGGAGGAGCGTACTCGGAAAAGATAAACACTCCTTCCTGAGAGAACCCACCCATAGCCGGAAAAATACAACTGCCAGGCACGGCGCTGTCAGGCCAGGACGGCCTGAACCCACAGGGAAAAGCCCTCTGGGAGGGAGGAAAGGGGAGGGAAAGGAGAGAGGACACGGCTCCTCCACCCCGGAGCCGGGAAATCTCCCTACAGCACAACAAACCCGCGGGAAGGACGGTCCACGCCGGGCTCCCCCGGCCTGGAGAAGGGCCAGTGGGGGCCGTGGCGTGGCTGGGAGCAGGGGAACGGCGCTGGCTGGCGAGGAGGGGAAGCCCCGGGGCGGGCAGGGCAGGCTTGGCAGCGCTCGCCCTCCCTCCCCTCCTCCTCTTCCTCCCCCTCCCATGCAACGCTCGGCCGGGCCCAGCAAACACCTCGGCCCGGCCCCTGGACTTTGCCACGAGTTGCCCGGGGTTGAGCAGAGCCGGGCAGGGGCCGGATCGTCCTCCCCCCACATCCCCCTGCGCTCACCTGGGTGTCGCCGCCGCCGGCGCTGCTGGTGCTGCTGGCGTCGCCTTCGCCCTTGTCGGGCTTCACCGCCGACATCTCCTCGGTGCTCTCCTGGTCTGCGCGGGAGGGGAAGGACAGCCCGCGTTACAGACATTTTTGGGGGGCAGGAGAAGGGGCCACGAGGAGCAGGAGGGGCGGGCAGGGCTCAGGGCAAGAGGGACAGACACACAGACACACACAGACACACACCATGTGCTCCGGGGCGCCGGTGGGAAGGGGTTTGCGAAGCGGAGGGAGCTGACAAAGGGGAGCTGGCAGAGGGACCCGGCCCCGCTCCAGGGCCCAGCTCCTCCCTACCCGCCCGGGACACTCCCTGGCTTCCATCGAGGTCCTCCCCGGGCCTCCCCCTTCCCTTCCCTTCCCTCCTGCCCCAGCCCCGCGGATCCACCCCGGGATTCCCCACACCGTGGATCCAGCCCACGGGATGCCCCGGCTGGATCTCCCCCACCTCCCCCCCCGTCCCTTCTCCCCCAAAAATCCTTCCTCTCTCACCGCTCAGGAGCCTCCTCATCCTCCGCCACCCCCCACCCCCCGAACAAGCCCTGGGGGTCCTCGCCCACACCCCCAGCCCCCCTTACCGGGGTCCCCTCCAGCCCCCACGCTGG
>JAWWLV010000094.1:4326173-4337553 GCA_035041135.1 Platyrinchus mystaceus | reverse complement strand
CAAACTATAGTCCGGCCCCCGACAGTGTCTGAGGGACAGTGAACCGGCCCCCTGTTTAAAAAGTTTGAGGACCCCTGATCATAGAATCACTAAATGGACCTGACACTTTAAAAGTCGGGTGTCAAATGGCCAATATACAGAGATTATTAGGAAGAAAGATAGGTTTTTCATAAGATGTTTTCCCAGCATTTTGGAGTTACCAACATATACAAGAATTTAAGAAGCCATATCAGTCTTAATAATAGTTTCATAAGGTGCTGACAGTAAAGGAAAAAAGTAGTCAACCAGCTAGGGGCTGCTTTGGATTTATATACGCATGTAATTTTGGAACTGAATGCCACTCCTGAAGGACCACAAGTTTCCCCATAAAATAAATATTCTAAAAATCAAACACTTGATGCTTACAAAAGTGTGTCAGTTCACTTTCCAATACTAATAAAACCAAAGGAGAGTAACAAGGCAAGCAGCCACTCGTTAAGGAAATTAAGAGTAGATCACCCATACACTATCTACTACATTGATCAACAGATTAGCTGTATTAGGGGGCTGTTTCTTTACCAAAGAGATCAGAGCTAACCATAGACAATCACTGAATCTCACATAACATTTTGGAGAATCAGCTAAGCAGAGTGGCTACAAAGTTACACAGACCTGGTATTATTCAGAATACAACAAAAGTTTACATGATGGTACAGACATATTTGAAGGCACAGTAAAAAAAACAGTAACCTCAAATTAAGAATAAAACACTATACCAACAGTCTAGGAAATATGAAGACAGCACAGATACTATATTAACAATTATTACACTAAGAACAAATGTACCCTTTCAAAATTAATTACAGCATTTCTTCTCCAACAGCATAATTTATAATACCACATAAATGATGGAATAACTTTAAATGTTTCTAACCTAACACTCAGCTCAGGGTCTGTGGGAAGAACCATGCACTCCTTTGAGCCTCACAGAGCAAGAGAGTTCAGAAACTTTCTCCGGCAGTCCAGTCCACTCAACGATTCCCACACCAGAAATACAAGGAGAAAATACGCAGAGAAGGAAATGGCTTCACAACACAGTCCTGAAGACTCCACAAACCCCCGGTCTCGGTGAGTCTGTTTCACTTTACCCCCAACACACTCCAAAGTTTCAGCTGTCCGCCAGGAGGTACAAAACTTGAACAAGAGCCCAGACACGGTTATCTGGTTTTTTATAACCAGCCCTAGCAGAGTTTTTTCTCAGTCCCTTTTCCGGGAGCCCCGACGTCTCCCCCGTGTGCGCTGGTGCTCTCATGTAACCCTCGGGAACTCAGCACCCTCCTGGCCGCGCGAGGCGACCGCTCAAAAAGGTCATAAACTCTGAGGTCTGAGGGCAGATACCTCAAAGGAAATGGAGGGCGATACCACGACTCTGGTCTCTCCCCCGTCCCCGGGTGTTTTACCACCTGGCGTCCAGACACCCGTCGTGTCTCCCGTGGGGACACATACCCGGCGGGGCAGGCATAACTCCACTGAAGTGTTGCGGAGGGTGTCAACTTCTGGAACCTTTGGGGGAGAAGATGAACAAAGGGGTAGTCCTGGGGGAGGGGGGGAGGAATAGCTTTCCCCGCCCCAAAGTACTTCTCCAACTCACACGGACTGCTTACCTGACACAGGACGTCTGGTGCCCGGGGCGGCGAGGTGTCTGCCTCTGTCCTGGCTCTGAGTTCCTTGCTCCGGGAGGCTCGGCCTGTGTAGGGTTAGCGGCGGCTGCTGGCAGAGGGTTGGGGGAGGTGGCTGCTGGAAATGAGCGGCGCCCCCGTTCATGGTGAGACTGAGGAAGCTAGAGTGGATTCGGAGGGGGGGGGCTCCAGGAGGAGGAAGGGAGCTGGGGGGAAAGGCGAGGGCTGCGGCAGCGATGGGGGAGGAGGAGGAGGAGGAGAAGGCGGGGGGTGACAGCGCAGGAGGAGGAGAGAGGGAGACGGCGGAAGGAACCACAAATGTTCTGGCGAGCCCAATTTCGCTACCCGCCTCTCCCACCTGGCGAAGGGGATCCTATCGATCTTCAACGCCGTCCTCCCCGGACTTTGCGGATTCCCGGTCGTGGTTCCGCAGGCAAGCGGAAGCAAAGAGGCGGGAGTCGGGCTGCACAGCGCAAGGTTGCGAGTTGGCGGCGATCGGCATCACTTCCCCACGCCCGCCCCCAAGCAGCTGGCAGCAGATGGGGTGCCAACTGCCCAGACAGCGCACGAGGGGTGGTGGGCACGGCAACAAACTTCCTTTCGGTCTCTCCCTTGCGAAGTAGCAACGGTGGGGCAAGGAGGCTGCCACCACTCGTCGTCCCCCGGTACGGGCTCAGGGGCTCTAGGCGGGGGCTGAGCCTGCTAATTAGGCAGGGGAGGCGATTAGCCGTGCCTCACGACTCAAAGGGCTAGAGCTCAGTGCAAGAGGGAAAACAAAGTCAGCACAGAAGGCTATTATACCTCCCTTGCCTCCGCCCTGGAAACAATAACAGCACTACGCCAGGGGAGCGAAAGAAAGGATATCGGAATCGGTGAAGTACGTAGCCTTCTGCCTCAGGGACTTCCTCTGCCGTCTTGGTCTCCCTCCTATAACGTCCACTTCTGGGCCTGACCGGAAGAGGGGGGTGATTCCCCGAGGGTGCCTGTTAAAGTATTAGATTCGCCTTTGTGTGTGCGTGCGCCTTCCCCTCTCCCTGTGTAGGGAAGGGGCAAGTCCTCTATTCCCTAACGCTGTTCTGGCTGCTCTCTGGGAAAATGCTGCTTCCTTCCTCCTCTGCCATCAGCCTCACCATCCCAGCATAAATTATACACGGTGAGAAAGAAGAGTGCTCAGCTCACAGACAGCCCTGCATCTTCCCGCTTCCATACCAACTTTGTATGCTTGCATCCCAAGGCAGCAGAAGGGGCCTGAGCCTTTCTGGAACACCAGCTCTCACATGGAACAGAATGTAACAACCAGGGGAGGGTCTCGTCCCCACCAGGCACACAAACTTTTCTCCCCTTGTTTTGTTCTCCCTTCTCCTTCCTTTCTCTGGTTTTTTTCCTTCCATCCCAGCATTCAGCGTCAACAGCAAGTCTCAGCCCAACCACCTTAGGTATCACTTGGCCATGCTGTAAGGTGAAAGCTGTCCTGCATCATACAGAACTTGAGATGCTAGGGCACATGCCTCTCCTGGGCCTTCCTCCCTTCTTTATCCAGACTCTACTTGCCCCCACCGCCAGTGATGGCAGTGACAGATGTCTCAGCAGTCAAGAGCCTGGTGCTGAGTTCAGGCAGAGGTCCACTTGTTTTTATCTTTTTTCCCTTCTCCTTTAAAAAGCTTATGACCAAAGTGTTATAGTCAAAATGACTACCAGTTTAAATTTGAAATACCAGAAATTTATTAGAGGCAAATGAGCAAACTGGGCAACCAGAGGAGTCTCTTGCTCCGCCAACAGTCAGCGCGCTGATTTGCTCATTTGCCTTTAATAAATTTCTGGTATTTCAAATTTTAACTGATAGTCATTTTGACTATAACAAAAGCATACAAGCAATGGAGGGAGGGCAGCCCCACATGAATTGCACACAGAAAACAGAAAGCCACTGGCTAGCAGTACTGCCTGTACTGCTTGGCATATACTGGAACATCTCAATATGAGGAAAGGCCAAGAGACCTGAGGCTGTTCAGCTCGGAGAAGAGAAAGTTTGGGGGGATCTCCTCAATGTATACAAATATCAGAAGGGAGGGTGCAAAGAAGACAGAGCCAGGCTCTTTTCAGTGGTGCACAGTGACAGAACCAGAGGCAATAGGCACATAGTGAAACATAGGAGATTCCATCTGAACATCAGGAAACACTTCTTTACTGTGAGTGTGATTGAGCACTGGGACAGGTTGCTCAGAGAGGCTGTGGAGTCTCCCTCCTTGGAGATAATGCAAAAGCCACCCGGACATAGTCTTGGGCAGCTGTCTCTAGGTGGCCCTGCTTGAGCAAGGGGGTTGGCCAAGATGACCTCCAGAGGTCCCTTCCAACGTCAACCGTTCTGTGTGATTCTGTGTGTGCATGCACAGAGCTATAAATTCAACAAAGAAGGCTTGAAAGGGTTTGGTAGACTTTTCCTGTCCTGGGTTCATGCCATCCATGCACTTTCAATTAAATGAGCCTTTGTCTTACCAGGGTGGCCCTGATTCCTGGGAGATCTATACAAAGCCAGGGACTCTCTGCCTGAAACTAATATGCAACAATCAATTGTGTTGGAATGCTCTGAGCAGATTAGATGCACCGAACCTGCAATTGTCATTGTCCCCTTTGAGTTGCTTCATTAATCAGGACTCAAGCATGTCCTTTATGCTCAAGCTACCCCTAGCTTCTCCCATTGTTTCAATTCAGAAGCATCTACAAGCATCTCCCCACACCTTTCCCCCCTGCCCTCCTGCATGAAGTGAATTAGCAGGGAGCTGCAGGAAGTGTCTGTAATTGCAAAGGCCTTTCCAGCAACAGGGCTGTCCTTGCAATGATGTATGCCTCTCCCTTTTAGCCAAATGTTTTGTGGGTGGGGCGAGGAGCGGGTGGGGGTGGGAGAAGTGGGAACTACTGACATCATTCAGTTGGGCAGCCGAGCTATTGCAGGGGCTGTGCATCAGCTTCAGGGCTGGCTCTTCATTCGTTACATGCAAGCACTTGCTACTGTTTGGGAAGAAGAGCTGAGCAGTTGGAAAGAGCAGAGCATGGTGGCAGGGACAGGAATAAATTATTTACAAAAAACAAAGGTACCTGGGGCTTTGTGGCAAGGTTTTGGAGGGAGGTGTGTGTGCGTATGTGTACTCTACGCAGGTGGCTCCTGTGAGAAAAAAACAGAAGCTGCCCCCATGTCAGATGGAGCCAGTTTCAGCTGGGTCCAAGATGGACACACCGCTGGCCAAAGCTGAGCCAGTCAACAATGTTGGTAGCACCTCTGTGATAACACATTTAAGAAAGGGTAAAAAATGCTGCACAACAGCAGCTGGGAGAGAGGAGTGAGAATATGTGAGAGAAACAACTTTGCAGACACCAAGGTCAGTGAAGAAGGAGGGGGAGGAGGTGCTCCAGGCACAGGAGCAGAGATTCCCCTGCAGTTCATGGTGAAGACCATGGTGATGATGCAAGTTGTCTCCCTGCAGCCCATGGAGAACCATGGTGGAGCAGATATCTACCCTGCAGCTTGTGGAGGACCCCACAGCAGAGAAGGTGGATATACCCTGAAGGAGGCTGCAGCTTGTGGAGAGGAGACCATGCACGAACAAGTTTTCTGGCAGGACCTGTGGCACTTGGGAGATACATGCTGGAGCACTCTGTTCCTGATGGACTCCACCCTGTGGAAAGGCCCCATGCTGGAGCAGTTCTTGAAGAACTGCAGCCCATGGGAGGGACCCATGTTGGAGAAGTTCATGAAGAACTGTATTCTGTGGGTGGGACCCCATGCTGGAGCAGGGAAAGAGTGTGAGAAAGAAGGAATGGCAGAGATGAAGCATTATGAACAGTTTGCAACCCCCATTCCCTGTCCCCCTGCACTGCTTGGCAGTAGAAGATTTGGGAGTTGTGAGAAATAAATAATTTGGTTTTATTATAAGCAAAATGAATCTAGTGAAAAACATAAGGGGATGGGATTTTTCTCTTTTCTTTAAATCCAAGGATTTTTTTTTTAGACGTATCGTGAAAGCTGTAAGGTGGAAGGTTCTGTCTGGACCAGACGCCAGGGAAACTTGCGGACGGGAATAGGGAAAAATATAAAAACAAAAACGTACTCTCGGCCACATGGTCGGCCTTTGTGTGCAGAGAGACCCCCCTGTACATTGTACAGGGGGATACGTCACAAATCAATCAAGAAGGGATGGTAAAACCCCCTCCTGAGCCCCAGAAATTACCTTTTAAGGTAAAAAACCTGAAACCCACTGAATATGTAACAGCTTATGTAACCAAGAATATACAAAAAGGCGTGTTTTTCAAACTGTGGGGTGCTTTCCAGGTCCATGTGACTCGGGATTGCACCCAGCGCTGCAATAAAGATCTTCTTGCTGTAATTTTCCTTGTCCTGCAGGTATTTTTTGCTGTTTTCTTAAATTAAAAGCAAGGATTTTTCCAACAGGAGTGAAGTTGAGTCAACAGAAGGGAGGGTGGGGGAAGGTTTTTAGTTTTGTTTTTTCTCACTATCCTACTCTGTTACAATGAATTGGTAACAAACTAATTTCCTCAAGTTGAGTCTCTTTTGCCTGTGACAGTAATTGGTAAGTAACCTCACTGTCCTTATCTCAACCCAGGAGCTTTTCATTGCATTTTCTCCCCATGTCCTGTTGATGGAGGAATGATAGAGAGGCTTGATGGGCAGCTGTTGGCCAGCCAAGTTCAACCCACCACATCACCTTTTGTCAGGCATGTGCTTTTTCACCTCCTGTAGCTCCACCAGCCTTGCTCTTACACCCCCCTTGTGTTCATAGGTTTTTTTCAACAGTGCTCCTTCCCCCCTTCACTTTCCTTCTACCTCTTTTCCCCAGATCTCCCTGTATTTCACAGACCCATCACAGGCAGCAAACGCTGAAGTCTATATTTTCAGCTTCCCCATCGCATGGCATGTGCAGAAAAGTCATTGTCATATTGATGGCATGGGGTTAGGAAGTGACAGTGGCCATGGTGAAAGCTGCATGTGTGCATTTCTCAGCCTGGCACCTTTAGAAACTTTTCCCTGGGCTTTATTTCCCCTCCTAAGACTGTGAAGCAGGGATGCTATGAGTATAATTGGTTAGTAATTTGTGTCCATATTGCCTGACAGACAAATTGCTTCCCTTCAAAAGAAGGAGAAAGCTTTAACCCTTGAAGAATCCATTGGGATCTTCAAGGCCTCCCAGGGTTACATACAATCAATGATGATCCCTCACATGAAGATTAATTATCATTTAAAAATTCCACATGTGATGCCCAGCTCTACTGGCAAGATCAATCAGAAGAAGTGTCTGGAAAGATAAACAGGTAATTTCAATTGGGAAGAAGAAATGGGCAGGTATGGCATGGTGACAGACTTTTCAGTTACTTAGATACATTTCAAAAATACTTCAGTTAATATTTGAAGGGGCAAAATTCTATCGACCTGGAGCTTGTAGCTTCTTGGTGCAAACAATTTACCTTATCATTTCATATAGAGTTTGATATGTAAGTAAACTTAAATTTAACACAATGGCTACAGCATATTACTTTGCTAATATATCTGGTAAGCATTTTTAATTTCAAGCATTTTATGTTAAAAGATACTAAGAATGCAGCTTGGACATTTTCTCACAAGAATTAAATATGTGTGTGTATTAAAATAAATACATACAATAGTTTAAATAGAATTAATTTTAGTTTTCAGGAAAATGTGCTACCTAATTTAGCAAAATTTACTAACTAAAAGGTGACATCTGGTGTCACTTGAACAAAAATTATGTGAGTTTTAATGTATAGGTGGAAAATTCATTTACTCCTAAATATCACAGCAGTGCCATGTTCTCCACACAACCCCAAATAAAATTTCATTGATTGGAAAGGTTTCTTCTGTTTATTCTTTTAAAACTCTAACAGTTAATGCCCATCCCCAAAGACAGTCATTCACCACAGAAAGTACTCCAGATTTCATAAGATTTTCCATGTCACCTACCTGCATCACCCCTTTTCCTCATTCCCACATGTGATTTGATTTGAGTTTTCATGTAATATAAGAAGAGGTCACCATACCACCTCCAGAGAAGTGATACCACTGGGCCTTGCTGCCTTGAGCTGAAAACCATGGAATGTCTTCCAGCAATTATCTAAGGCCATTTCAGGCCTTTCTAGGCTAGTTTGCTAAATTTCACAAACAGCCCACAACGCAGATTGCTAATAACAACTAGCCACTTTGTAGAATATAAGGGTCAAAAGCACTTTACTTGCCATCCTGTGCTTTGCCTTGTGAGGTACTATAGTGGGTTGACCATGGCTGGATGCCAGGCACCCAGCAAAGCCACTCTATCACTCCCCTCTGCAACTGGACAGGGGAGAGAAAATATAATGAAGGGTTCAGGGGTTGAGATAAGGACTGGGAGAAATCACTCACCAAATGCTGTCACAGGCAAAATAGACTTAAATTGGGGATATTAATTGAATTTATTACTAACAAAATCAGACCAGGATAATGAGAAGTAAAATAAATCTTAGAAACACCTTCCCCCCACACCTCCCTCCTTCCCAAGCTCTACCTCCTCGCCTCCAGCACCACAGGGAGATTAGGAATGTGGGTTATGGTCAATTCATTGCAAGTTGTTTCTGCCACTGCTCAGGGAGAGGAGTCTTTCCCCTGCTCCAGTGTGGGGTCTCTCCCACAGGAGACAGTTCTCCATGAACTTCTCCAGTGTGAGTCCATCCCACAGGCAACAGTTCTCCACAAACTGCTGCAATGTGGGTCACTCTTCCATGAGGTGCGGTCTTTTAGGTGCAGCCTCCTCCAGTGTGAGTCACCCACAGCATCACAAGTCCTACCAGAAAACCTACTCCAGCATAAGCTCATCTCTCCACAGGCCAGGAGCCTGCACCAGCATGGGCCTCCCAGGGGTTCACAGCCTCCTCTCAGGCATCCACCTGTTCCGGTGTGGGTCCCCACTGCAGGCTGCAGGTGAATCTCTGCATCCCCATGGTCTTCCATGAGCTGGAGGGGGACAGCCTGCTTCACCATGGTCTTCACCACGGTCTTCACCACGAGCTGCAGGGGAATCTGATCTCCAGTGCCCAGTGCCAGCACCTCCTCCCCCTCCTTCTTCACTGACCTTGGTGTCTGCAGTTGTTCCTCTCACATATTCTCACTTTTCTCTGGCCACAAATACATCTGCACAATAACTTTCTTTTTTTCTTCTTAAATATGTTATCCCAGAGACATTACTACCATCTTTGATTGGCCCAGTCTTGGCCAGTGGCAGGTCTGTCTTGGAGCCACCTGGCATTGGCTTTGCCAGACATGGGGGAAGCTTCTAGCAGCTTCTCACAGAAGCCACCCCTGTAGCCCCCCTGCTACCAAAACTTGGCCACACAAACCCAGTACAGGTACTCACAACTTTTCGCAGTCTTTTTCACTGCTTTATGGTAACCACACACCTCTCTTCATACAGAAATTTCATACAGAAATGACAGAGACAGGAGGATATAGAAAACCACCATTGCTTTATGGTGATTCAGCCTTATTCATTTTCTGTGTGTGAGTTTCTTTAAAACTCTTCCTGTACTGACAATATTGCACAATATTGAGTCATGGCACAGACTCACCTTTGCCAAGTCCTTTGTACAGTTCAATTTTAGGGAATTTCTGTTTGGAGAACAAGATCTGAATGCAAGGTCATTCATTCAACTAAAGTAAGATTTCTAACTTTGCTCCACAGATCTTTTCCACAAATAATCAAAGGAAGGATAGTTTTGCATCATGAAGCTACTTGGGCCATTAATCTAATGTGCATTCCAGACTACAGGCCATCTGGGAGTTCAGAGAGGTTGTGTCTGTAAAATGTGAGTCTGTAGCATGAAGGTTCTGTTGTGTTATGAATTAATAAACTTCTGGAGTTCATGTGCTCCATATTCCTCCAACAGGAGAATGACAAGCCCACAGCATATCACATATGCCATTCCTTTTACTGATTTATCAGCACCACCAACATTCAAATTATTTGCCCATAATAATTTTGTTAGATCATAAAAACTCCCCAATGCAATAGTTTAACAAGTGGATGTAAAGATTAGATTAGCCTTTGAAGAAGTTTTATTCACCAATCTGACTTCAAGCTGTATAAAAGTAAATTACAAACATCATAACCTAATGATTGAGTAAATCTTTACATTTTATTTTGCAGAGTAATCCTCCAAGGGCTATCAACAGAGAAAGATACAATTCAGAAATGTTTCCAAGTAAATGTGAGCATATTCATAAAAGAAAACTAGGAAGGGTGTCAAACAAGGAAGGAAAGAAGAGGTTTGAAACAGAAGAACCAGTACGTAAGAGTTGAATGGTGGGTTAAGCATGTGTATGTGAAGGTTTGAGAGGGATAATGAATAATAAAATACTGTTATTGAAGTGAGATAAACTTGGAAAAGCAAACAAAAGTTAATCCTATAATTCTGTGATGTAATTGATGTTTTAAACCCAGCATTTCTTTCAAGAGCAAAGAGTAAAAATATAATAGTAAAAATCAACTAATAAATTCCAAGTATTAATTTCACTTTAAAAATAAAGTTTGATTATTATAAGGAGTAAATGGAAGAAGTGGATAACAGGTGTAGAAGGAAGAGTAGTGAACAGCTGTTTAAAAATATTAGGTAATAAAATTGATAAAACAAGGAAACAAAAAAATGCAGTTAATTAGATACTTAGTATCACCAGAAACACCTACAGAGGAAGATGTGCCAGCTTGGGTAACTTAAATTACTCTTATTAATGAACTTTGTTATTTTTGACAGAGGAGTAAGTCATCCATTTCAACCCTATGGCTATTGTTAATTGTCACTTGGCTTCAATACAGTTGCTTTGATTTTATTGTCATATGTGCATGTATGAAAAAGAAGAAGGTATAGGTACCTATCTTTAGAGATTAATTGCAATGGCTAAGGGCTGAAAACCAGGAGAAAATTAGGGACAAATTGAGGGAAGAAAAATTGATCCTATTTTAAAGCATCTCCTTTTCCAAACAAGAGGATGCCCGATCATAAAAATAAAAAGCGTCTCTGCTTCCACCATTGAGGTATATAAGAAAATATTACAATGAACCAGTAATATTGTTTGTGTTTTAGAATGATATGGGGAGAATACTAAAAAACAAAGTTCAGCAAGAAGGAATGCATGTGTTGTTTATAGTTCACCAGGGACAAACTGTCTGCACACCTTAGGAGCAGGAACACTGAGAGAGCTTGGTGTACCACTCTGAGGGAGACATGAAACAAAGGATGGAGTGGCATGAAGGTGCTGTGGTCATGGTCTGTTGAAATCAATGCAGATATGAAACAAAGGCTGAAGCAACACAACAGTGTTGTGGTTATGCTCCCTAGAAAACAATTCAGCTAATGAGAACTAAGCTAAAGGAATGATCCAGACAGCAATCAAAAGCTGAACTTTGCTTCTTTAACTCCAAAATACATATTATTTTTCACACCCCTACATATCCTAATGACTAAAGTCACTCAAACTCCACCTAAACATGAGATGACATCAACTGTAACTTTACCTTTTCCCCTCCCTCAAAGAAAATAATATAAGTATAATTTAAGTGGGGAGGTTGGTCAGAACTCTGTCAGGCTTGGTTCAATTGTTATAAATTAATAAAAATGCCGGGCTGCAAAGCTGCAATAAAGAAATGGTTTATTATAAAAGCAATAAAACAAAC
>JAWWLV010000094.1:4305824-4316972 GCA_035041135.1 Platyrinchus mystaceus | reverse complement strand
GGGTGGAACCAGGAGACCCTCCAGACAGATCTTCCTCCTGACTGTCCTCTACCTGATTCTCTGGGTCCAGGGCCTCATACCTCTTCTTTAAGGGCACCCAGGGAGGTGATGGGGGTTGGGAGGGGATTCTTTTACCTCTTCAATTGGGGACCTGTTGCCATTCCTCCCCATCTACTTGGTTTGCTCCATCTGCCTGATGGCAGGAGGGGCAGGGCTTCACCATCTCCTGCTGGACTTCTTCTTGGGTCAAAAGGGTACGATGCCACCAGTCTATTTCCCTTTCACTCTCCCTAATACTTCTTAGCCTCTCTACTTCTTCCTTGAGCTCTGCCACTAAGCACAGCAAATCATTCACCCGCTCACATCATACACAGGTATCTCTCACACTGTCCTCTGGTACTAACGCCAGGCTCAGACACTCTGTGCAGCCAGTGACCTGGACAGCTACATCCCTCTTGGGGAGTTCTGTCTGGGTTAGAACACTCCTCCTGATAGCAGCAGCGATGGCTTTTGCTCGTTTGGAAACCATTGCTGGGTCTAGTTGAGTCACAGAAAAAAAAAAAATTAAAAAGAAAAAAAAATACCCACAGCCACACACCTACCTCACAGGCCACCAGAGAGAGCTGGGAGGGTGGCTGTGCACTTTTTGCTCATCCTGCCTGCGTGAACTGCCGTGCCATGCCCTCACTGCCGTGTCATGCCCGTTTGGCCAGTCGCTTTTGCTTCTCCCAGCAATGACCTCGGCTCTACTCCCTCGTCAGCTGATTAGGCCTCGAAGGGCAGCTGGTCTGAGCTGGTCTCATGCTTTGAGATCTGCAGCTCAAGGCAAGCTGAACTACCAAGTTCTTCTGCTCACACATGCCTGAAACCCTTGCCCTTCCCACTGAGAGAAACATAAGAAAACCACATTTATTTCACTATTTCCTTCCTTTCACATTACCTCTCTGCTTCACAAATATATTTTATTAAATCTGAAGTAATCTAGAGAAGACAACAACAGGAATGGATGATTTTATGTGGCACAGAAGTCTCAGGCTCCAGCCACGAGGTTACCCTGGGACAGCAGGTCACCCAAGGCTGGATGCACCCCCAAACCCACAACCCTACGCCTGCAAACACTTGTGCCTAAGTACAGGCGGAAGAATGCCCATGGAGCCTGATTTTAGATTTAAAAATGAATTCTACAGAGCACCAAATTAAACTATAACAAAATAGAAGAGGGAAGTATTTGAATTTGAGTGGGACTTATTAAGAAAAGAGTAAGTGGCGGCATTGCACGTGTTCCACACATTATAAAGGTCCAACTGAGTCTTTCTCTACATCTGATTTTATTAAGAAAGGGGAAAAAAAAGCATCAAGAACATAAAAGCCCGTGTGAATCTTATCATCAGCCTGTGGAGGATTCATCCCCGCAGCAATCTCTCTATGGTCTTTCTTCCTCAACCCTGCTTTCACCTCTCTCATAGCACAAGAACGCCTTCTTATCATAATTAACAATTTTTAATGTATGGATTATTTCAAGACAATTACATCAGTCCAGCATAGGCAATTCCATGAAGTTGCATTTATAATTTCAGTAATTTACACTTGGAAACAAAGATATACAAAGGGAAAAGGTTACCGGAGGTTTTCAAAATAACCAAGAGCTTTGGTTATTCGTGACAATTTTGAAATACAACCTGAAGTCTAACAGTGGTGTCAGAAAAGTCTTTACTGAGCATTTGTGTCTGCTAATGGAGCAAATGTGAGCAGGGGGAGTAAAAGCCTCTCTCACTGCATCCGGGGTTTTTGGCTGTTACTTCTGACCCAAGGTGGGAATGATGTTTTCAGTCCCCATTGCTCAAAAAATATTTCTAAGAATGCTTTTCGCCTTGACTACAGTCTCCAGCAGGCAATTATCTAATCCTTGTTTTTACGATTATTTTCCATAAGTAGATAGAGTGACTATTGTGTTCATTTATCTATTTACTAGTTGAAAAGAGGAAATGAAGATCCCCGCTCATCTGGAGCCCAGTGCAGGTGCTGTGGCCCCAGCACAGTGACCTAGAGAGCATCTCCATGAAGGTCCAGGAGCTCTGCTGGGCTCTGACCTGGAAGGAGGATGCCTGAGGACAAATGTTGGCTCCCACTGATGGAATGGTCACAGCAAGGCAATTTGTACTTCAGTCTCACTGCAAGCACCATCCACCCAGGTACCGATTAATGCTCCTGGTGATTGCAGTGACATGGATATCTGGCTGCTGAGAACAACATGTGCTGAGTCCAACTGCTGCTGTCTGGAGAGCTTTTTCTCTGGTTCAGACCCCATTTCTTTTCAAGTCTTCCACCCCAGCACTCTATGGGCTTTGCCATGCTTGCCAGACTCATCCTCCTTCTCTTAGACCCATGAGCCACCTGTGGCACAGCAAATTGTGCTCTTCTCTTGGAAATCTCCCCTTCCCTTACTGATGATGATCCTTCAACTGCAGACCTCTGCCTTTCTACCCCAGCTAAAGATTTGCTGTCCCTCTCGCATCTCATGGTTGTCTGCCAGCTCACAGCTACATGGTGAATACAGACTTTTCATCTCTGCCAGCCCATGCTCCTACCCCGACAACTCCCTTTACCAGTACTGGGAATGACGCTGGCATCTCTAACCTAGACTTGGACTTTTCTCCAAAATCTTTTCTCAGGGTGACATCTTCAGGGAGCAGCTACACAACCCCAATTATTGCTCCAATGTCCATACTTCAACCATTTACACATGGCTTTCCTTGTCTATATCAAGAAAACTGGTCCACTCACTAGTCCTGAAGGACACTGTTGAAGACCATTTTCTAGTCTGTTTTGGTGGAGGGCCATAGAATCATAGAATCGTTAAGGTTGGTAAAGCCCTCTAAGATCATCAAGTCCAACCATTAACCCAGTACTGCCAAGCCCACCACTAAAACATGTCCCTAAGCACTACATCTACATGTCTTTTAAATCCCTCCAGGGATGGTGACTCTACCACTGCCCTGGGCAGCCTGTTCCAGTATTTGACAACCTTTTAGATGAAGAAATTTTTCCTAATATCCAATCTAAACCTCCCCAGCACAGCTTGAGGCCGTTTTTTCTTGTCCTGTCACTTGTTCCTTGGGAGGAGAAAGCAACCCCCACCTTGCTACAACCTCCTTTTGGGTAGTTGTAGAGAGCGATAAGGTCCCCCTGAGCCTCCTTTTCTCCAGGCTAAACAACCCCAGCTCCCTCAGCTGATCCTCATCAGACTTGTGTTCCAGTGCCTTCCCCAGCTCTGTTGCCCTTATCTGGACACACTCCAGCATGTCAGTGTCTTTCTCCAGCCCCCCTCTGCTCTGTGTCCCTCCCTGGGCTCTCTCCCCCAGCACATGAAACGACCTAGTGGACTTCACTCCCTGTTCATCATTTCACTTCAGTCACACAGTCCTTGTGCATTTCTGACTCCACGATAGTGTAATCACATTTTCAAACAAGCTTATTCACATTTCACCTGACAATTTTAACCTGTGACTGGAACATACACACACTGAGGGGCTGATATGAAAAACTGCACAACTGTAACCGGCGCATCACAGAGCCTTCACCTCAGTGGGGAAACACACAACAAGGTATGAGGGGAAAGAGGGTACCGCGTCCATCAGAGGCTTTTGGGGTTTATTTCTGTCTGTTTTGGGGCTCGCGCTCTCTCACCGGGGTGTGTGAGCCAGGCCGCCTTAAGTCACAGCGCTCCACCGTCCCAGGGTTCCCTGAAGCGCTGAAGCGGTGGGGCCGAGGGCGGGCCCTCCCCACACCCTGCAGGCCTCGTCCACCCTCAGTCCCGCCCAGGAACCGGCTCTGCTGCTCAATAGCGCGTCGGCGAGCGTGGGGAGGGGTGGTGTTATCTCCTTCGTCTCCTTGCCGCTGCTCCCCGCTCCCCTTCCGCCGCCGCCGCCGGCGGCCCCGCTGAGGGGAGCATCATGGGGCTAAAGGCGCACTGAGAGCGCGGCCCTGGCGCCCGGGCCGTGCCCGCCACGGCATGGCGGCTTCGTGCCGCTAGGCCTTGCCCCGCCTGGCCCGCAGTGCCTCCCCCGCCATGCCGAGCAGCAGCGCCGCTGCGGCCTCCCGCGCCGCCGAGCCCGCCGAGCCGCCGCACCTCCCCCTCCCCCCGCTGCCGCTGCTCCAGCAGTGCTTCTCCGGCCTCGGCCTCCGCGACCACGGCCTGCCCGCCAGAGGCAGCGGAGTGGTGGGGGTGGCCCAGTGGCGGGCGGGCTTGGCGGCGGCGCCGCCGCCCGACCTCCCCGGGGATCCGAGGCCTGGTGGGGCGGGGGAGGCGGCGGCGGGGGACGAGGGAGACCTGGTGCTGGAGGACGACGAGGAGGACCACCTGGCCTCGCTGCTGCTGCTGCTCTCGTCGTCTTCCTCGTCCTCCCAGCCACTCCCGCTGCTGCCGGCGCTGGGCTCCGTCCTGCTCTCGCCCGCCTTCGATTCGCAGGAGGCACTGGGGGGGCCGCACGATCCTCAGGGCATGATGGCGGCAATGCTGTCCCACGCTTACGACGGCGGCGGCGCAGTGGGCTTCAGTGGCGAGCACTCGGCGCTGCTCCGCCGAAAGAGCGTCAACACCACCGAGTGCGTGCCCGTGCCCAGCTCTGAGCATGTGGCCGAGATCGTGGGCCGCCAGGGTAAGTGGGGGGCCGGATAGGGGTGTGGGGCACCGGATGGGGGTGTGAGGCGGCCTGGGCCTGCTGTCCTTCCCCGGGGTTCGTGGCAGGCCTCTTCCCACACACCCTTGGGGTGTGCCTCTTCGGGGCCAGCTGCAGGAGCCCCTTGCCTCGGTAGTAGCTTCGTGCCTCCTAGGGCGGAACTCTCCCTCCTAGACCCCGGCTTCCCCACGGGGGACAGGATGCTGGCACCAGACTAACCCTGCTTGAGAAGGCGAGGGCAAGAACTGGGTTAGCTCAGACCTTCGGTTATTGTTCATTTGAGCTGGAAAATGCAGTGTATAGCCTGGCCATGTACAGGTAGGTGTTGGCACAGGCCTTGCTCTTCAGTGACACTCGGCTCGTGGTCTTTAGTGAGAAGTTGCCTTTCATTGTACGAACGTGAGACTGTGTTTTACAAAGACATTTGGGTGAAGGACTTTAATTTTCCTTGGAGAGCAGGGTATGGGCTGACACTGTTCCTACAGCTTTCCATGGCATGCACCGAGACAAAGTGGGACCTGAGGAGCCAGTGAGATGGAGAAAAGAGCCCTCCTCTGTGTGAAAGCCCTTGTCTTTCTGCTAGGGTTGTGGCTTCCTGTTGATTGCTGTTGCTACACTTAGTGGGTCTATTACGCCATTAGTATGCAGTCATATCAGTGATGTCACGTTCGTTGTTGGAACGATGCTTGGAGGAGTTAGAAAGATGATGTTTTGCACTAGCTTTCTGGTGGTGAACCTAATTGTAAAAGCACTTTTTATATATCAGTAGAAGCACTGAGCAGTGTTAAGTGAAGGTGTGGAAATGCAGACAATGAAGTTGCCACTCTCTTCCTCTTCCATTTCTGTGTTATTCTTTATTGGCTAGGGGGTGGTGTGTCTCGTTTGCTGATGGACTCTGATAATGAGTTATCAGAGGTCATCAGTTATGCTGCCTGGTCTCTCTACATCAATGTGGCATTTGGTTGGTTTTTTTCCATTGAGTATGGAAGAAATGCTAAAATTGGTCTAAACCAATGTGGTACTAAAGAAAGGCCCACCAAGTGCCAATGCTTAGGCAGACTTGTTTTCTCCTTCTACTTTTATTTTAGAATTTTAGCAGTTAAGGGTGGGGATTTTGTTGTGTGTGTCAAAGGAGAATGAAAGGCTGTGCTGCAGAAATTTGCAGGTAGCTTCCTCTGATGCAGACAAGTCTGTTCTGTTCAAGCAGAAAATGTCTCTTCCAAGAAATGGTGTTTGAATGTCTTAAGACTGCTCATGTGTCATTGGGGATGGCAGGCAGAGGAGTGCGGGGTGGAAAACAAATGAAAACTGATTGCTATAGTCCTTCAAAGGAGAAATACAAACTATTGGGTTTCAAGGACTGATTAGGCTGCCGTGTTTATTCTCCACCAGATCAGAATTGTTCTCTGTAGTATATTTTTTAGGTACCTCAAGTCACTTAAAAAGAAGATAATGGTGTTTGCATAAAAATAGGATCATTGTTCCTGAAGAGTTCATTTGCTCCTTCTGCTTTTATTTCTTATCTGATGTCACATTGTTTGGCTTGTGATAAAATATTTAGACTTGGTGGGGAGGGATTGTATAATAGAAAGAATTAGGGCTACAAAAGAGGAAGAAGTGGAGGGAGAACTAAAAAAATTATTACCAAAATTACTTGCATGAAAGCTTTGTGTAAGGAGACTCTTCAAAATTCTCATTCAAGGGAGACTTATGTTTAGAGACTGCCTTATGTAAGTTGTATTAGTTCCACTAAATATTTGTTAAATGTCTTAGAAATACTAGTCCTTGCATCTCCTTTTATGGCCCAGAACTGTGCTGGCTCATTGCATGGGCTCTTGCTCTCTCATCCACTTGTTTTGCATGTGTCTGCTCTAGCCCACAAAGTGTTGTGTCAGCTGTAGTGCAGCTTGGTCTGCCTTGAGCAAGGCTGATCGGAGCTGCATCCTTCAGAGATTGTTCTGCTCTCTCTAAAAATGAAGATGCTGCATATTCTCTTCCTAGCACACATCCTGACCAGCTGGTTACATTATAGAATCACAGAACGGTTAGGGTTGGAGAGGACCTTAAAACTCATCTAGTTCCAACCCCCTTGCTGTGGGCTGGGACACCTTCCACTACACCAGTTCACTCAAAGCCCCATCCAACCTGGCCTTGAATACTTCGAGGGATGGGGCATCCACAACTTCTCTGGGCAACCTGTTCCAGTGCTTCACCATCCTTTGAGTAAAGAATTTCTTCCTAACATCTAATCTAAACCTGCCCTCTTTCAGTTTAAAACCATTGCCCCTTGTCCTGTCAGTATCTGTATAAAAAGCCCCTCTCCTTCCTTTTTATAAGCCCCCTTTAGGTACTGGAAGGATGCAATGAGATCTCTCTGAAGCCTTCTCTTCTCCATGCTGGACAACTCCAGCTCTCTCAGCCTGTCTTCATAGGAGAGGTGTTCCAATCCTCTGATCATCTTCATGGCCCTCCTATGGACCCTCTTTAACAGGTCCATGTCTTTCTTGTGCTGTGTACCCCAGAGCTGGATGTAGTACTCCAGGTGGGGGTTTCACAAGGGCAGAGTAGAAGGGGAGAATCACCTCCCTTGACCTGCTGGGCATGCTTCTTTTGATGCAGCCCAGGTTCTCATGTGGGCAGCTGTGCTTCCCAAATTTGTGCTGGTAGCTGTGCATAGATGTGGGATGTTGCAGCTATAGAAGGTGTGGAGTGCTTGAAATGTGCCCTGTGGTTGATGGTTGAAGCTATGTTGGAGGCTGCTTGGGTTACTGTGACAGTAGTTCAATGTCTTGCTGCTGGAAGCATTTACATCACTGGAAAAGGCTTAAGATTTTAATGAATAGTTAAGTGTTCCTTCTTAAAAAAAGAAGTCATGTAGTATTTCTGGAACCTGGCAGGTTTTTGTGCCTTTTTTTGTTGCCTTTTTTTTTTTTTTAAATCTTAAATGTTCTCAACCTTTTCTTATTCCCCTTGCCCCCCAAAAATAATGAAGCTGACAGAGACTGGTTGGGGTAGTGTAATATATTTCTTTGTAGTCTTTGAGGTGGAAGAATCTCAAAGGTGAACAACAAAGGAAAAGATATTTGTATCCTTTTATTCTTGTAAAGGCATGTGACTGGGAGCCAGGAAAACTAGATTCCATTCATGGCATTGTACAGACTTCCTGTATGAATTTGAACTAGCTGTTGAATCCAACCTTTGCTAAGTTGGCCAGTCATCATGCTGATCAGAAAAGTTACTTCCTTTGCTGTCAGCAGCTAAAAATCCTGCATGCACAAAGTTGCATTGGTTTAGAAACATAAAGTTGGAGAAAGTGCTCTTGAGAAGTGGTAGCAAGAAAGCTGTGTTGCTGAGGAGGTGACCTTGTTTGCATGAGAAAAGCTGGCATAGGGCATATACCCAAAATTAAATAAGCATGTATCCAGACTTTAAAAAAAAAGCTTCCAGATATCTAACTTGAAAGGTTTTGTTTTAATATCTAAATCATGTGAAGGACTTGCAAAAGTCTGCTGTGGATCACCTGAAAACTGTTTCCTCTATGTAAAATTGGTGATGGTGAGTCTTCAGTGCCCCCTGCTACTCTCTTTACACTTAAACTAAGACGTTTAAACACTAAAATATCTTTTGAATAATGCAAAAAAGAGGGGTGGTGTCTGAAGACATGAACAGAAAACCTGAAAGATGCTGGAAGGGACAAAAGTCTGTCCTGTAGAAATGCTGTATCCCTGAGTCTATTGACTGTCTTCAGATAGTGATTGCTGAAATATATTTGCTAATACTAGTGTTTTGGCTGTCCAAGTAATGTGATTTTCCAAGTGTTTATATCCTTGATGAGGTTGGCAATGTTGTTTTCTCCCTAAAATATCACTAGAGTTGGAAGCTACTTAACTCTAAAGCAACACTTTAATGCAGATTTAATGATTGTGGACTCTTTTTTGTTCTTTGTTTTTGAATGTGGACTCTTGAGAAAAACATTACTTTGCTTAAAATAGTCCTGTAAATTAAAACAAAAACATAATTCTGATAAGTTGGTAGCTGATAACTATCTAGCATAGTTGAACAGCCAAATAAAAACAATAGCTGTCACTCTCAGGTAGTGGAAAAGTGCTAAAACAATCCTAGAGCAAATACTTGTATTAGCGAAGTACAGTACATAGATATCCTATGGTAGGATAATTATAGTACTTTCAAAAATAGTGAATATCTGGTTTTATGTCTCAATGTGTTGTGATGATAATATTACTGACAATACTTATAGCCTTGACTGGTTATTAATTACCTGTAAGGAGTAGTCAGCATAAGCATAACTAACTAGCCTGAATTGCATGTTGTTTGTTTAAAAAACTGAATGCTTAAGATTTCCACTCTTATGGATAAGTTTAATTTGACTGAAGTTGTCATGTATCTCAGTGTCAGCTGATTGCCACAGACAATAAAGACCACAAGTTCAACTAACTTAAGTGAAAAAGGCAGTTATACTTCAAATTATTTTTTTTGCCTCTTCTATAACAAGCAGGTTATTAAATGCTATATTAAATAGCTTGTTCTAAAGACTGAAAGAAAAACTGAGTTATTTGTTTTTCTGTTGAAAAGCTATTTTTCTGAGTAGTTGAAGTATTGACATTTTTAGAGCCTGGAACTCCAGGAACTGAAACATGTGAGCATACTGTGGCCTGGTACAGTCTGAAATTACTGCTGAATTTTCAGTGACCTATTGCTCTGGTACTGTGTAATAAACATAATTTCAGTTATGTTATTTGTCATTTGTGCTATACAAAGATCCAACACAAGTTGCAAAGTGTGTTAGAAGGGTGCAGGTTTTCCAGCTGGGATCATAAATCCTCGTTCATAAACACTTCTCTTGTCTGGCTTGTTGGGTGGGAAGAACACCAAATGCAGTGCACACTCAGGAGACTGTGTAGTCTGCCAGAAATTCTGTAGATCATAAGTAAGATTTTTTTTTTTAATGAAGCTGAAATTTAAAACATAAATCTTGTGAGGTAAAATACTAATTTCTAATCATTTGGTCCTTTTGTTTTTCTTGTAAAATTGCTGTGTTATAAAAGAGTATGGTTTCCTTTTTTAAGTTTATAACATAAACATAGATATCCTGATTAATGTGCTTCTGAACTGCACTGGATTAACCTGTCTGGCATGAGAGTACAGTGGTGAATTCTTTTAAGCTGTTAGTAAAGTCAGCAGATGTTGTGTCTTAGCCTCTGTTACCCTCTCTTCTAGTACACTGTGGTCTGAATTTCTGGAAGAGAAACTTTGTTTGGAACAAAGTGGTGGATATCTCAAAGATCTTAAATTTTGTTTTGATGCAATACCTCTACCCCACAGGGCTAATTTCCCATTGCAGGCAAAAAATTTAACAGGGATAAGGTTGCAAACTTCCTGTAACAAAAAATGCTGCTGTGTTGCTGTTAAGTCGTGATGGTCAATAAAAACACATGAAGGCTTATTCAGAGCAACATACAAAACTTGTCTTTATTATTCTCAGCTCCTTTTTATATCCTTTCAGAGCAGCAAGCAATCACTTAGTCTAGATAAGCAAACAACAGCGTTTTAATTTGCTATCCATTATTGCTGATACATTTGGCAGTAGTCGTGAGATACTTGGAGATGTTCAAGGTTAAGCTGTGATTCTCACACCCCCCAAACTTACAGACTTACAGTCTGTCTTTGTTTTTTAATTATATATAACTTATCTTCAAGGATACACACGAAAGTTTGCCAAGTCAATCTCTTCTTCTAGGGAGCTAACAGACCCGCTGTTAACCCCTACACTGCTAAGCACTAGTACATTTTTATTTAATCAAAAGAAAAGGCCAAAAAGCTTTAAATCAAGCATTTCTTTCCAATTTCAGTTACTCCTTAAGAATGTCTTCCTTTTCTCTCAGGTATTCCTTTAAGTGCATGAGATTTTTTCAGTGTCTGATCAGATCTCAGTTTACTTCATTGGTGTGAGTCAGTAGTTCTGTGGTCTGCATCAGGTTCTCTGTTTCTCCTTTGAACAAAGACACAGTATCTGTTACTTTTTACCTTCTAGTTAATTTTACGTTGGACAACATACTGTGGGATTTTGTGTATAAAAACACAGGTCTAGCAGCGTTTTTGAATTAAGGGTTTGGCGCAGGTGAAGATTTGCTTAGTTTTTTTGCAGTCTTCCTTTATTGACCATCTGCTGCATGGCATGAATGGTGTTGCTTTTTATTATCCTTGTGCAGGTCAGCTTTATCAACAACTGTTGCTCACACTAATTTGTTTCATTCACTAGATCAATGTTCTTAATGAAGACAACTTTTTTTTTCCCCCTGTAGTTATCTGTTGGATGTACTGCCTCTCTTATTTATTATCTACTTATCTACTATTGGGGGTTCCAAGATGGTGGGCGGGCGGCCGGCCACGCTGCCGTCCTGCTCCTGCAGCTAGGTGGTGGGAACTGGGGACCCGGTCCTGCTCTGGC
>JAWWLV010000094.1:4266898-4282211 GCA_035041135.1 Platyrinchus mystaceus | reverse complement strand
TAAACAATAAAGTTGGCATCGCTTCAGTAAACTCCGTGAGTTCGTCTGGTGATTGTCCCACAAGCTCGCTCTCGATAGAGGCTGGCAAGAAAAACATGTAGTCAGGCTTTTAATTTCTTCCCCCAAATCAAGATTTCTGTTGTGGATGAAGCGTAATCAAGCTGTTGGTTAATAAGCTTCTCTGAGGATGTAGTCTGAATCCTCTACTGAAAGTGTTCCTCAAGAATGTGAAGCAGCTTGCTTTGCAGACAAAATAGATCATTTCGGAGAGAGAGTAAAATAAAAAAGGTTTTAAAATATAGGCCTTGAGAAAAGTAAACACTGTTTTTCCAAACATCAAGAAGTTGCCACATAAGTGAAAATACAGAGAAAATGGATCCATTTCTGGCCATCACTCTGAAGTCATCTGTCTTCTGTACTTCCACACCTAAGAGAAACAATGACTGCTGACTTCCTTCATAAGAATTCCAGCATACAGGGGAAGCAATATTTAAACACTGTGGGTCACAGCCCTCTACAGATTCCTGAAACTATGCAAGAAACTTGTCAAAAAGCTTTTGAATGATCTTTTCCAAGACTTCTAGTTCTGTTAACCACTCCAGCTGTGCTGCCAGGTCAGCTCAGCACAGCAGGCAGACCAAACCAGCAGCGCTTGAAAGACTTCAGTTGGAGTCTATGTCCTTCTAAGCCTGTTTAACTAAGCTCCAACTCTCTATATACATGCTGAAGAAGAAGGAATTCCTTCTCTCTCTTCATATCTCATCAAATAGCCAAAAAGATATATCCTCAGGACATGTTTTTATCGAGAAGCAGTGAAAGTAAGAAAAACTGGACTTGTTCCTGGCAAATTTAAACCAACAGTAATTCTTACCACTATTGGCTGCTGCAGGTTTTGAAAAGGAAAAGAATCCATTGCTCAAGATCAATGGTTTCAAGGTGCAGAATTACATAATATAAGCAAAATAAATTTATAAAAATCAGGGTTTTCATCATTTTATTTATACTATTAGCTAGAGAGAAAGCATACGCATTGTATCTGTCATACAGTCAATACATGTGCATTTTTTTTTACTATAAATTCTCTACACAAGGTCATTGCCAATTGATACGGTCATTGATGGCACAGGGCTTAAAATAACCAAGAGGTATAAAAACAAGTTTGCCATCTTGCTGAGTGGAAATGGTGAACAGATACAAAAACTGGATCCTAAATATCGGTGCAATATTATACATGATTTAATGGTATATGCAAGTAAAAAGAGTCATGCAACTTCTTTAAAATACCTGCCAAGTGTTACTTGAGTAAAATCACAGAAGTCAGTAGTAATTATGAAAATATGTTCCTGCCATTAGGTGCTCATTATGCAATTTCAGTGCCAACTTTGCAGACTGGGTATTTCATGTTATTTGAGTGCCAGCACTGAAAGTATCCATTTCCTTTAGTGTTTTAAAACTTACCTGTCTATATAAATAAAAATCTAAGATATCTTTTTTAAAAAACTAGTGAAGGAAAAGCCACATTTCTTTTCCTTGGTATTTTTAATCAGTGCCAACAACATATGTCTCATCCTCTCACTTTTTGGCAGCTTCTGTTTGAATCTGAAAAATCATAACAAGATTGTCAACAAAATAAAGAAGTCTTCTGTTAACTATTGTTCCCTAAAAAGAACATCACAAATCAGCTGGAACTTTAAAGTTGCTACAAGGTAAATGTTTGTAACTAGTAGAAGGAATTTTCAGATATAAATATATATATATTCAGCATATAAAAGACTCCTGTGAGACTTATCATCAAGATGCCATAATTGAGAAGGAAAGTTTCAAAGGAAACAAACTCAATACTGTGAAGTCTCTGTGAGGCGTTTACCATTCACTTTAAGCCCTATATTATGACAATTAAGTTCTGAAAATAACTGAAATCCAAATTCTGTGTGTTTAATTTCTTTTTGCTAAGAGCAAGGCGGCAAACACATTTTTAAAACCTGGTTTTAGAAGATTAGGCAGAACAAAAGTAAAATATATCTTCAGGTTATAAACAGAACTGTATTTTACAATCCACCATCCTCACAATATAATGGCCTGCAGCAGTGCAGCAGAGGGATCTCAGTCTAAAGGTTGTGGGTCTGCAATAGGCATGGTATGAAGTACTTCATCTAGGAGCTGGAGGGCACGGTGTAAGTGAATTTCAATCCAGCATGGTGTCTCTTTGATGCTCTGTCTTGGGTAATCAGGTCCCCAACCTTTTACAAAACTCATCCTGAGTATGCATAAGCGGCGAAGGTCATCTACACCAATTCCAGCAGCAGCTGACAAACCTAAATAGGGGAAGTTTCAAGTAAGTATTCAGACATGTTCTTTCATCATCTGTTTGTTTAGCCATTCCTGTTTGCTTGGCTCTTGCTTCACATACAGTACCCTCTCACCACAGTCAAGGCCAATCTGTATTTCTAGATCTTTGTTATAATGAATGCAGCAATTAATTTGCATTTCTTACAATTAAATTGTTTTTCATCGTTATGTAATCTTGAAAGGGTGCTGAAATATAAAACTCTAAAATAAAGCAGATGGGATGACACCCAATGTTTTATATGATACAATGCATGTAACTCTTATTTAGAAGTAAAAATACACTTATTCTTGAGGTTTGCCAAATGCTGCATTTTCAGCATAGGAATGAAGACCAACCACCTGCAGGAAGCTAGATTAACAAATGACAATACTTACATGTAATAATATACAGCTGGCAAACAGCTAGCAAACTTCAAATTGCAAGTATGGCTAAGAAAGACAAAAGTTAAACACATTTCCCCAAAATGCCTTCAGCAATTTGTAGGATAGCTGGAAAGAACCACATGGCAATCCAGAAAACAGTATGGCACATAAAGCAGCCTGAGACATGTAAGTACTTTCACTTTAAAAAGTATTACATACAATTTCAAGAATCTAGAATTTAGTAGCTAAGAAAACTCCAGCCCAGAATAACTTAAAAAAAAAAAAAAAAAAAGAGAAAAACACCCTCACACTCTCTTCTTCCTCTTCTCAAGAATCTTAAGTTTTCCTAAACCTAGTCAAGGACTTTGTTGCCCAGTAATCCCTATTATTTTGAGTAACATTTTTATGAGCTTGGATCCCAAAGATTGTTTTTCAAGCTAGGGTCTAAGCAGCCAAAAGTATCTCAGTTTAAAGTGTTACAGTTATGCTATTTGACCTTGTGTATAACATGCTTTCTGTTGTATTACAACACTTCTTGCAGTACAATAAGCAGCCACTTTCATATCCACCATTCCCTGAAGACTACAGAATGAAAAACAGTGTGTGGAGCAGGTACAAAGTGAATGAATACAGACTTCCCACGATGCCACCCCAGCCCCACCTCACCCCAATCCTGCTACCTCATTCCAAGTCTGTTTGTACTGTTGCAGGGGCAGTGGGTGGATGGGTGCTGTTATGAGGGAGAGCTGTATTATTTGTTTTCAGGTAAGGAAAAAAGGAAACCAAGCGGTTAATGCACTTACTAATGGCTGGGGCTATTCCACCTACTGATCCTGGTCCAGGGATGTTTCCTGCTACTGCTGCAGCTTGAGCAGCAGCAGCAGCTTGGGCTGTGGCAGCCTGCTGTTGCATCTGACGATGACACTGGCGTAAATCAAACACCTTTAAAAAAATAAAAATATTGAACTATTTAGACTTACCAAAATCAATAAAGAAAATAATTCCTCAACTCCCATCCCCAATAATTTGGACCTCTCTGCTCTCCCAAAGCAACTTCTACAGTCTCACCATACACTTGGGTAAAAGCAAATCTTCCCTGACTAGTTTAATTTCTAATAGAAATAATCCATTAAATCGGATTCTTAGAGACTCTTATATGACATTACTGCCACTGGCAATACCAGAACCTGGCTGAACTGAGCAGACTAAAGAAGTATCATGTGTGGAAGTGACTGCAAGATCAAAGTCTGAAGGATACTAGAGGCTGATAAAATCCCAACTTTTAAATCCCAGTATTCACAGAAAATAGGCTTATAAATAAAAATGGACGCCAACATACACTTTGCGCTTTTACTGCATTTATACATAACTTCCCAACTTTTCTTGTTTTGGACAGAGAAAGTAAAGAAACAGATAACCTATGCTAAAGATTTTAGTAGCAATTAATTTAAATCTGTTACTTTCATAGTATCTAGATGACACTTTCAGTTTAAAAAATCATTTTTAATGACTTGTCAAACAGACATTTTTAGGGTTTTTTTAAGTCAAGTTATATTTATTTTAGTGTCTCATAGCTTCCCTAACATTTACAAGGCCCAAATATATGCTATTTTCCCTACAATTTTCATCTAGGAACATCAAACCAACCTTTATATATGCACTTGGGTAAATCTTGTGAACTGCATCCCCTGGTGCACGCCCTGCTTCTCTATCCAGGTAGTAACTCTGAACGAAGACCGCATGGTCACTGAGGCATCTAACCCACACATCACCTTCTCCTTTGCACTCCAACTGCACCCCTTTACCTATGTGTAACCTTAAAAAGAAAAACAGATCCAATGCACCTGTGTATACATACTATAAATCAGACTTTTGCTAAATAAACCATAAACAGTTCTCTAGCACTCCACTCATACAAGGACTAAATACAAGTATACTAATATACTCATACAAGTATAAAACCATCTGTAATACCATCTATGGGAAACAGAATGCAGAAGCAATGATATTAGAGTTGCAACTACCACACTCAACACACAACAATACAGAATTGGGATACTAAACACATTCAGTTCTGTTCAGAAGTGTAAAATCCCACAAGTAATCTAGTATAGAAAGTCACTCAAGTACATATACAATGCCAGATTTTAATACAGAACTGTATGTTCGTTTGGATCACATTACAGCAATCTAACATTTTGATTGTCACAATGCAACATTTCTGAAGACACGGAATCATTTTCTTCCTTTTTGTTTCAAAGGAGGGGAAAAAAAAAGTTGCAAGATTGCTTCAGTTCCACAAAGTGTAGCACGTGCATGGTGAGAATAAATGAAAATCCAACTAGCTCTCTATCAACCTTCCTTTGCTCCTTTGACAAATCTATATATAGCAGTTATTCTCACATCATTTTCTGGTGTGAAGAACTAATATTCAGTTTTCATATATAATGGCACAAGTTGCTAATTTTATCCTTGAAGGCACAGCCTTTAAAAGCAGTGAAAAGCAACATGCACTAAAGGGCTTTGTCACACAGTTCACATTTTGAATGCATTACAGGAGTGGCCTAGAAAGATATACTCTGCTATAGTTAATTCAGTTCAAAGAAACATACCATACTTGTGATTTCAAAAGGGAGACACACACTGAAGGCAAAACAAATTATCAAATACCACAGACATCTGGAGCTTTTGGGATCTGCAGAATACCTTGCTCTCTCAATGGCTTCTGTCCTATGCACGTTGGAAAGCTGGCCCAGGCAAAAACGATCTCCTCCAGAAGGATCCACATATCCATCAACAGTAACAATTGGACAGCTTGAAGGGACCTTAAATGTTTCTCCAACTTGCACATCCATTTCAAAATATGCGATTGAACACCAATAATCTGGAGCTAAAGAATATATATAATTAACTGACTGAAAGTCACAAAAAAAAACCCAACAAACCCATTCAGACAACGAATTAAGACTTCTACAACTGTATTTGTTATTCAAACTAAGAGTGCACATTCACATAAACAAGTTCAGATAGACGAAGACATGTCTGCTAGCACAGAAAAATACTACATGCTACAATGAACGTGGGCTTGTCTTTTTTAATAAAGCACACATCAATGTGCAGAAGCCTAGGCAGTAAGGAGGTAATGTGTTGCTATGCCTCAAACACCGATGACCCTTCAAATAGGCAAGTTAGAACATTATGTGCCAGGAAAGGGGAACCTTATGAAGGTATAGCAGCACCTTTCTGGAGCCAATTTTCTTGTTCAGGCCCATGGTGACCACACAACATACAGCACAAACTCAGAACTGGGGACAAGGAAGAGGCAAGACCAACAGAGGGGGATCAAGAGCACCAAAAGACCCTCAAAGCCCCCCAACCCATTTCCAGAAAGGTCCAGAAGAATGGACTGCACATGATAACTAATTTACATGAAGAGCGAGAAACCTAATCCCAGGGTGGGAAAAACTTACCTATAAGAAGGTACCCCCACAGAACCCAGGTGGAGCCCCCAGGACCCTGGACACCCTGTTGGCTGGATTGATGTTGGACCCAGGACTCGTAATCCCCTTTCCTCTCTTTTCTGATCTCCCTTTCATTTTTCTCATTTTCTCTTTATTTTTATTCTATTATTATTATCATCATCATCATTAAGGGGCAAAATATATACCAATTTCCATGTGGAGTGCATAGTTTACTAATAACACTTTGTGAGCTTTTTTTTGGACCCTTTTGGCTTTTGCCATTCTTTTTTGACCACAGGCATCTACAAATCTTGGGTGCTCCCTTCCATTTAGGAGTGGGATGCAACACAATACCAGGGTTTTTTGTAGATATTACAAATCTTTGTACAGTTTATAATTCCAGTTAGATTTTGTAAGCCATCTGCATCTTTATAGCTATAGGTTTAGCATAAAGAAGTAATAAGTATATGCTTATTCGTGGCTAGGCTAGCAGCAACTAACTTTGAAACAGATCTGGCTTAAGATATGAGTAACTACCTCCTATCCTAGGTGAAGTCAGTTTTCTCTATCCTCCCTGCAAAGCAAACCAGATTTGCAAAGTAGGGCAATGGGGGAAAAAAACATTAAAGATCACATAGTGATCTTGTCTGCACACAAAGTCAAGTACTGGATAAAGCAAGTATTAAGCAAGTGAGCAGAACAAAATGGCATGCTTTATTAGCCAAGTGGTGCCTTTTAAACTCATACTATTTTAAAAACTGGCTACAAAAGAAAGATGGTAGTTGGAAGAAGCTACCATGTCTACCTGGTCTTCAGTAAAGCCTTTGATACTGTCTCCCACAGCATTCTCCTGGAAAAGCTGGCAGCCCATGGCTTGGACAGGTGCACTCTTTGCTGGGTTAAAAACTGGATGGATGGCCAGGCCCAAAGAGTGGTGGTCAATGGTGCCACATACAGTTGGCATATGGTCACTAGTAGGGTTCCCCAAGGCTCAGTATTGGGATGTCTTGTTTAATATCTTTATTGATGATCTGGACAAGGGAATCAAGTGCACCCTCAGTAAGTTCACAGACAACAGTAAGTTGGGTGGGAGTGTTGATCTGCTGGAGGGTAGGAAGGCTCTGCAGAGGGATCTGAACAGGCTGAGTCCAGTTCTGGGCCCCTCACTTCAAGGACATTGAGGCACTGGAGCGTGTCCAGAGAAGGGCAATGGAGCTGGTGAAAGGTCTAGAAAGTCCGATGAGGAGTGGCTGAGGGTTGTTTAGCCTGGAGAAAAGGAGGCTCAGGGGGACCTTATTGCTCTCTACAACTACCTGAAAGGTCATTGTAGCAAGGTGGGGGCCAGTCTCTTCTCCCAGGTAACAAGTGATAGGACAAGAGGAAACAGCCTTAAGTTGCACCAGGGGAGGTTTAGATTGGATACTAGGAAAAATTTATTCACCAAAAGGCTAGTTAAGCATTGGAATGGGCTGTCCAGGAAGGTGATGAAGTCAGCATCCCTGAAAATGTTCAATAAACAACTGGACATGCTTAGTGCAGTAGGACCTAAACACAACAGCCTGGTAAGCCAACAGGAAGAAGAGCTCTTCCTGTGCTCTAAGTGGTACTCATTCATTACAAACAGCAGCACCCAACAGTACACCTATTTGCCTTAAAAAACTGTTCTGGTTTTATTAGAAAAAAATAAACAAAGGTGCCTGAATTCCTTTACGTTTTTTTTATCTTCAAATAAATACTCATGTCTCTGAGGACTGAATAGGATAAAATCAATAGGGTGAAAGAGACATACTAAATAATGTAAAATACAATTCAGCTACAGTTAAATTCAGCCAGCAATTATCAACATTTTTATTTTTGGTACAGATTTAGTCAGTAGCCAATGAGTAAACAAGTTAAACTTTTAGGCTTTTCAACTATGCAGATCTCCCTATGTAGGCAACAGCTTTGCTGTTGTTAAAAACAGAATATAACCTTGCACCTACAACAGAGCTAGCCTGTACCACAAGACAAGACCTCCTTGGTTCCACGAACTGTGACCATTAACGAAGACTCTTGGAAAGAGCAAGCTTCTATGGCAAAGGTCCAATGAGGAAATTCAGCACCAAAATGCTAAGGAGGACAATACCTATCTTTCAGGGCATCTGGCTGTAATGAGGGACTAGATTATGGATCCAAAAGAGCTTTGGCATGACCTAAGCTCCATGATGTTTCTAAGCAGGCAAAAAGTACAACTTATAGGCACCCTGCAAAGTTTAGGAACAAGGACATTCAGAGTTCTGATACCTCCAGGGTAGGCACCATCTCAGTGTGGATTTGAAGGTTGCAATCTTTGACTTAGGCATCTCAATTAAATTCAGTTCACAGCCTATGTCACCATTCCAAGATATGTCCAAATTCAAAACAAGACTTAATCACAAAATGTTTCCTCTCCTTTTGAATATATATCTCACAAATTTCAGAGCACTTGATACAACAAAATAATCAGACTCAAACGAGAGAGTTAGCTTCCACAATAGACCATTACATGTTAGATTTTACTCACCAGGATGATTTGATATAGGAGGCTGGAATGCAAGTTCATTGTGAACTGGCCCTTTAAAAGAAAACATGCCATTTGTTTTAAATGAGGAAAAATAATGTTTTCTTTCTTGTTTTCCTATAAAAAAAGACTTGTGAGGATGCCAGATGTAATAAATCCCAGTAATTTCTAAGTCAGTTGGCCAAATCTGACAGGGGATAAAAATGCCCACAGAAGAATTACACTCTTAGAGGTTTCCTAAAAATTCAGAAGTTGAGTAAAGAGCTCCATTAGTATCCCAGGAGAAAAGGCTGCATGCTACTCAAGCCAGACCCAGCTCCAGGAGAGAACAGAAACCAGATATAGCATCGAGATGTAAGAGAAATAGGACTTCACATCTGTTCCCAAGTTGCACAACGAGAGAATCAGTGTATAGAGGAATGTGATATGTCTGTCGGAAACCGCACTTCATTAGTTTCATCAATCACAGAACAAGTTGCCCAGCATACTGTGGACTTGACCATAAGAAACACTCACTGAAGATGGAAAGAAGCCCTAGAGTACTCTTTTTCTAAGAAAAAAAAATACAATGAAAACTGTCTTGATATCGGTCAGTTTAGTCTCTCAACTTTTATGAACTAGGTCCCTTACAGACAGCAGAGAACAAGGAGGAAAGACTTAAACATAGTATTTTAAGTAAGAGCAGCTTTTGCAACAAGATGTCAAAACAAGCACAACATTAGTAGGTGTCAAAACATGCGACTTTCTAAAGTGAGAAATGGCAGTAGCCATGAAAAGCTCTATGTAGTATCACCAGCCAGTTACAAATATTCATTATGGAAAGATACATGCACTGAGAAACATTTATAAAGTATCTACAACACCACTAAAGTTTTTTTACATCCTGGTATTTCTGACAAACTAGAGGACAGATAAAGTGGGATCCTAAAAGAACAAAATAATGAAACCTAATACCTGTATCAAAACTACAATTTTTTTGATAGAGATAAGCTGAAAAGTCACTCTAATATTAACTCACAGTATATTCTCCCCTCTGCTAACCACAACTGCTGCAAACAGGTGATGTGGTTAAGTACTATATTAGAAAACAAAGAACTGTTCTAGCTTTTTGACACAAAATTTAGAAAAACTTTAATTTGGGTGGGTTTTTCCCTACTCTACTTTCATAATACATATACTGTGCTAGAAACTTACACTATCAGTTCGATCACTTTTTTTCCTTCCCATCTCCTGTACCTTAAAACAAGAGATTGTCGTCCTATTTCATAGATGAAAAAAATTGTCAAGTTTGTGTGACGAATGTACTCATGAATCAGACTGTGGCAAGATCAGTTTATTGACAAGCACTTTACTGCACGAGCTTTCACAAAGTTTTTTTAAACCGCTCAGTGTACATGGACACACATCTTCCAAATCTTAGTATGACTTCAAAATTTCTAGAAAATAAAAATGGTCAAGAGCTTCCAAGTTTTAAAAGAAAAATATGCAAACAACACATTCTGAATCAACTTCCTTCTCTGCAAAGGAAATACTTAGTACAGGATTGCAAAGCCTTAAAAACAGAGGTTTAGAAAGGAAATGCTAGTTTTGTTAGGTATAGTAAGACATATATAATATAGATGTTATCACTATAGCTATCTGAATTTCTATTCTCTGCTGCTTTAACAGAGCAAAGTCCATCAGGCTCTTATACTTAACTGTCAGAAAATACTAAACACAGTAATGGTAGCTCTGTAATATATATAAAAAAAAAAGGATTTTAGGGTAAACAGTAATCACAAGTGAACCCCCACCATTGAACAAAACTGAAAATAAAGTCATCTGGAAATCTGCACTACTTACAGTAATGCCCAGGATGCATAGGTGGATGATGCTGAAGATGGCCGTTCTGGTGGTGAGGTATGGTAGGTGTGTAGGCTGCCGTCCGACTTCCAGTCCAAGTTGTAGTACTATCTAGAAAAAGAAAGGAGTGGTTGGTTTTTAAGGGATTTTTTTCCCACATCTCACTTCTAATCCTCTATTTCTCCTGACATTTGGAAACTGGTTTTAGAAAACTAAGAAGAGTGCACATATGTATATACTCACTGTGATGGTAAGTAGCTGTCTGAGCTGTAAACCCATTCTGCTGAGTTCCTGGCTGAGGCCCTGAAGCAATCTGTAAGAGTCCATCACTATGGCTACCTGTCAATATACTGGTAGGTTGACCTGGTAAAAGAACACACTACCTATTCATGAATGTTCCAAAATTTTAATTAAGAAGAGCTCAGCACTACTGGGCATGAAAATACACCCAACTAAGGGCACTGCAATACAGAGTTCCTACAAGTCTGGTTCCAGTATTTTTTTTCCACCCACCAGAGTGTCTTAGGAAACTTGAAGCAAGATGCTTTGCAGCAGTTAATTTTGACTCTGACACCCTTAATATTTTAGAAGTATGAAGAGAACTCTGTTTATCAAGCGCATCTCTGTGTTGTTCACATCTCATTTTTCAGTTTGAAAGGAAAGATGTCACAGTTTTACTGAATAACATAGCTGGAGTAGATTTGGTATTAATCCAAACAGGCCAGCAGCAGGTCCAATAAGTTGCTTATTTTCAGCATGTTATAACTACTGTTACCTAAGGAGAACATTCACTTACATTTGTGTTCCTCCAAAACATACTGAACAATATTTTATTTTTATAAACAGTTCTTGAATAAAGCTGCATACATCACTGGACTCCTTCCTGAGAAAGTTGCTGGGCTTTTTTCCTCCCAAATAAGTATTTCAAGAATTATTTAAGTTTTAAAGTAAAACTACAGATATTTTAGAACAGGTTAACAAAATTTGATTTTAAAAGGCTTCAGCTCAGCCATTAACACTAAACTGATGAGCAGTTTCACAAGTACACTTGCACTCTCAAACTGATGTGGGCTAGCAGAATTTAATACATTGAGAACTTGAACTAAACCCTAAAAATGAGCTTTTTTTCCTTGTCCACTTGACTCCAACAACTATAACACTGATGAGAAGAAGTTATTGACAACTGTTGTGCAAAAGCAATACAATTAAACTGCTGGAGACAAACACAGACATAGCTTGGCAAAACCATCGTTAGTTTTAGCAAAGAAGTTGTCAGCTAAAATTAAAGAACATTATCAAAACACCATGCCACCATAATTCAAATTTGATAACATGAAATCCATTATAGTCACGCATCTTTGATAATGAAGTGACAACGAGCATGTGAAACCCCTCCAAACTTCATGGTTTCCCTACATTAGGGCTGCAGGACACTGCACACATAATGCTTTTACTGTCCTGATGGAGTGAAGTGTGAGGTTTGGTGTTGGTAGTAAACCAGACTCTTCCACTTGTACCAAATACACACAAAAAAGTAATAAAAACTTCAATGCAGCACTTCCATCGACTCATGAAAATATTAATTAGGGTTGTCACTTTGGTAGTACAATGGGCCATTTTAAAAATAATCAAGTTCAAACTGGAGCATTCATTTTGTCAGCTGTGGAACACTAAATAATTGCCTTACAACATCTCAATACTGCTACCTTACGGTATATCTGTTTGTTATCCTGCTTGCTGTTGCAATAAAATAATAAAATTCTTCTATTTCTACAGAAACTATTCAAATAATAGCCATAATTTTTTGTTAGTGGTCAATTGTTTTAACATTGTGTCACTGAACCTTTGGCATATCCAAGAGAGTCTTGTAATACTCATGTAGTGTCAGTCTCATTGAAAAAAGACTGGGCCACCAGGAAAAGTTACTCAAATTATGCTCCAAGTTAAAACCTTATATTAACACTTACAAGACTGCCTAGATCATATTGCCACACGCTTTTACCAGTGTAGTGTAGCAGCAGCACAGTTCCAATGCAAGATCTACTTGGCCAAAAATCAGTGGCTATCTTTGAGCTTTCACATTTTCAGAGCTTAGTATTTCATATATTCTTGATGGTCTTACTTGTTGAAGCCACAGGAATGTTGGGAAAATTAGTGGTGCTGGTAGTGCTAGCCTCAGTAGGAGCTAACATGGCTGGGGTGCTATAAGGCTCTGTAGATGCCCTGTTACTTGGTGGATGCTGGATGGTTTGGACTGAATGACCTTCAGCAGAAGACAATGACGGCTGCCCCTCGTAGTCATGAACGTATTCGTCTTTCACCAACATGCTTGATGGAGCTGTGAAGAAGCGAACAGTTTAAGTTGCAAAGCAAATCTATTTTCAGGATTTAGCTACAAATTGCACTACTACTTTCAAGCAATAATGCCGTTAAAACTAGCAGAGGGGGAGAATTTAATCTAGATAAACATTGCTAAAGCACTCCACTAAATTACACTTCAAGACAGCAGCAAGAAATTTTGAAGCATAACTGAATAGAAAAGCAAACTGTTTATTTTGCTTACTGCTACCAAATAAGCAGTTTAGTCCCACAGTAGTAGACTCCAATAGCATTTTGTTTTCTAGTCCATCACTGTGTGATTGGACACAGTAAATAAAAGGGAAAAACATGCTTTTTGTCAAGCACCTAAATATATGTTAATGTAGTAGTTAACAAACAAATTCCTAGGATACAAATAAGAACACAAATAAAGCTCCTATGAAAAACATAATTCATGAACACAGCACATAAAAAACTTCATGCATCCCTTAAGTTAAGCAACTCCCATTCAAATTGACTGGAAACATTAAATTCACATTCAAAGAAAGATAACGCTACTCTATATTTAACAATGTAGCCACTAATTCATAATTTTCCATATACCGCGTAAGGAAACTACTACCATTGCCACTACAAGAATTTATTTCTAAATATCCTATTGAGCATCTTCAAATAACACTCTTACACTACATTAGCTCCCATGCTCATTTTTAAAGCAGCCTTTACTATATTAAAATCTGACAGTAATTTTTTTGTTTCCTGCTGCAAAAACAGTAGCATGATGTGGTGCGTTGACCCTGGCTGTACACCAAGCACCCACCAAAGCCGCTCTCTCACTCCCCTCTGCAACTGGACAGAGGAGAGAAAATATAACAAAGGGTTCGTGAGTTAAGGACAGGGAGAGATCACTCACTGATGACTGTCACAGGCAAAACAGACTCAAAGAGGGGATATTAATTAAATTTATTACTAACAGGATCAGAGCAGGAAAGTGAGAAGTAGAATAAATCTTAAAAACACTTTCCCCCACACCCCTCACTCCTCAGTGGTGCAGGGAGACGGGGAATAGGGGTTATGGTCAGTTCATCACAGGTTGTTTCTGCTGCTGCTCAGGGAGAGAAGTCTTTCCCCTGCTCCAGCATGGAAGACAGTCCTCCATGAACAACTCCAGCATGAGTCCATCCCACAGGCAATAGTTCTTCACAAACTGCTGCCACGTGGGTCACTTCTCCATGGGGTACAGTCCTTCAGGAACAAGCTGCTCCAGTGTGGGTCCCCACAGGGCAACAATTCCTACCAGGAAAACCTGCTCCAGTGTGAGCTCCTCTGTGGGTCAGCAGGTCCCTGCCAGGACCCTACACCAACACAGGCCTCCCATGGGGTCACAGCTTCCTTTGGGCATCCACCTGCTCCAGCGTGGGTCTCTTCCACAGGCTGCAGGTGGATCTCTGCACCCCCATGGACCTCCATGGGCTGCAGGGGGACAGCGGGCTTCACCATGGTCTGCACCACAGGCTGCAGGGGAACCTCAGCTCTGGAGCCTGGAGCACCTCCTCCCCTTCCTTCTTCACTGACCTTGGTGTCTACAAAGTTGTTCACATGTTCTCACTCCACTCTTCTCTGGCTGCAATTTTCATCGTCCCAATAACTTTTTTTTCCTTCTTAAATATATTATCACAGAGGTATTACTATCATTCCTGATTGGCTCAGCCTTGGCCAGCAGCGGGTCCATCCTGGAGCCAGCTGGCATTGGCTCTGAAGGATATGGGGGAAGCTTCTAGCAGCTTCTCAGAGATGCCACACCTGTAGCCCCCTGCTAGCAAAACCTGGCCATAAAAACCCAAAACACATGACAAGGAAATACTTATGTATTTAACTGCTGGCTAGTAAGCTTTGATTCTGTACAAAAGGATCATTTTTCAGAAGACACAGGTAAACAATTAGCAGAGATGAGCACACAAAATAAAGCCTGTGAAGTTAACAGTTTGTTGGATGGTTTGGGGTGTTTTTTAAGTCATTTTTGCTAAAACTATTGGATTACTCAAATTTCTTTCTCCATGAATTTCTTCTGGAAGGAAAAAAAATTCAGTTTTGAAATAAAGCAGTTACCAGCTGCACAATCTCACAATTTCTGAATAATGTTCATTGGAAATTTAATGTCCAATTTCTCTCAAGTTTCAGGCACAACAAGAATATTAAACTCCTTCATTCAATTGCATATTAATTACAGAATTTCTACTATTTTCTTGTTAAACTACTTATTACATTATAAACATCTATTATTCCCAATTTGATTAATTAATGTATCATACAGGTACACACGGTTTTAAGTGTCTGGGTTTTTTTATGAATTAGCAGCATTCATCGTCAGCCCCTAAGGCCATCCATCTAAGAGAAGGTCACTCTAAACAAACCTACGTCCTGAGGACCTCACTGCCAT
>JAWWLV010000094.1:4252390-4263026 GCA_035041135.1 Platyrinchus mystaceus | reverse complement strand
TAATATTTTCTCCAATTGCAACTTGAATACATCACACTGGTATACTTGGGAAAAAACACAGCGCAAATCCTCCCCCCCTCCATTTTCAATACTTTCCTTTTGTAAAGATGCTTCTGGAACTAATTACTCCCAAAGGAAAACAATTACCTATAAGTTTGAGTAAGATCATTTTACCTAGCTATTAAAGTTTGTCCCTCAATGCTAACTTTTTTAGTGCTTCAACTCAATAAACCTCTTTTAAAAGTCAAGCTTAACCTGCCAGTCATTCTCCAGACACATTCACATAAATCTCAAAGCTTACCAGCTGAAACAAAGTAGAGCATCATTTTCCTTAAATATAAAACAGCATCCCAGATAGATATACATAAGTAATCACAAATAAGTGACTTGATAAAGCTATTAGCTAAAAGAGCTTTAAATAAAGATGCTTAAAATTAGACATGCAGCCCTTTTACATCCCTAAAACCATGAATGAGAATGTTGATGGCTGACTTTCAGAAAACTAAGATCAAGCAAATAAATTCTTATTTCAGTGTAATGATCTTCAGAAACATTGAGTCATCCCTCAGCTGCCACTGCAGCATAGAAAAGAGACAGGGAACATGAGAAAAGCAGCAGCAGGAGACAGTGCTTGTAGTGAAGCTCTCAGATTCATCCACCAAGGAACAAAATGGTATTTCTCTCCCTTTTGCTATAGTGTGATGTGGGCAGAACAGGAAAAAAAAATGGACAAGCTAACGTAAAATTACAACAACTTACAAAGTTATAAAGGAGTACTTGATTATGTTTGGACTCGATGATCTTAAAGATCTTTTCCAACCTTAACGATTCTATAATTCTATGTTATAGAAAGTTATTTGTTTTAATAACTAAATATTAACAGGTATATTATAAAACAAGTGAACAACAATTAGCGTTCTGCAATACTTTAAGTATTGGAACAAGAATAAGAGCCTCTGAAGAGGAGATAAATACGTAAGACAAAAGAAGATTGCCAGGTAATTAAAAACACCTTTGCTGATCTGTAGCAAACACACTATTATCTCAGACAACTGATAAGTAACCATTAACTGAAACTCTTCCTTCAAGACTGATGCAAACTTGAACAAACACCATAATTCTTCCATACATCCTACATAGAACATGCAATGAAATTCAAAGCATGAAGCAGCTGTCTAAAATTAAAACTGCAACACTGGTGCCACATGCCTCATTTTTCTGTCTGTGGATAATTCTGCCAGAAATTATTACCTGAACATTATAAATAGATCCTAAAAACAGCCCCCTATATTAGTATGCTACTTCATATAATTAAAATCAAATATATTCTTGACTTATCTTTGTGGAAATAACATTATTGAGCTCTCACACTAATGCTCTCATTGTACTTACATTTATCTTATGAGCAGGAATGTAAAATAAGCATCATACTGACTCAAACTATTCTACTGTTCTTAGATCAACTGCTACATTCTCTCTCAAAACAATAATTTTATTAGCATGACTAGAAAACTGAGAGCAGATTTAATGTTCAGCATCTTCTGCAAAAGCTAGCTCAGAGTTCCAGAAGAGCATTCCTGGTTGTGGAAGCAAGGTGCTCCTGATCAACTAGGAAAAAACTGAGCTAAGTGCAAAAAGCAGATGAGGGGATGATCAATGCATTTATGGAACAGAAAATTGATATTCCATCTTGTTTGCCAGCATCTCTTCAGCTGCACCAACAAGAAGCAGCTGCTAAGCTGGCATGACTTAAGAACAAGTGCTTTTACAAGCCAAAAACCATGGGTAACAAAACCAGCATGAGCCATAGCTTCCAAATATCCGCAGCAACTCTTCAGGCAGCATATTGTGTATTTAATATATATGATCATCTGGAAGGCCTCACACAAGGCCTGGGAGTTGCTGAGGTATATTTCAGTTTGAAATTCTTCATAAAAAAAGCATGCAGAGGCATGTAGGTAGATGCATACAGATGTAGGCAGATACAAATAGTCTGAAGAAGGTACAAGGGGTTTAGAAAGAGAAAAAAGTTTTTCTGCTTTTTATGGTTAGAAAAAACACATGGACTTGATTTCCTTACTTTTATAGAGGTATTGCTACAGTCATACAGAAGCTCCACTGAGGCATAAGGGCAGGAGCTGCTAAAAAACTACAAAGACCTAAACTCACCTTAATGTACCTTAGTCATTCAGCCAAGCAAGTTCTGAAACTTATCCGAAAAATCCTTTTCTCCAAATAACTCCCATTTCCAATACTCTAATCCAGTTGCTGAGAAGTTACAAATCTAGATTTCTTAAAAAACTCATATCCTTTTCTACATATTAAGAATGACCTTAAATGAATACTTGTCACACAAGTTGCTTATCTTCCCCCCCCCACTCACAAAAGCCACACTTTGTAATTTGAGGAGAACGATAAACCCCAACCAAGAAAAGGAAACAATACGCTTACACAGACAAACCAGGCTGTTATGGATGGAGCTGGAAGTCAGGGACGTAACCCAAAGGAATATGATCCAGGCAATCAGCAATCCAACAGCTTGAGCAAGACAGTTAATCCAGGCCTGATGCTGATACGATAAACCCTACTGTAAATGAATAGGGTAGTGTAAGCCAATCACAGCTGCAGAGGGATCAAATTCATCAAGAAACTAAGTCTAGAAATGTGACAGTCCAAATACCACTGGATAATTACTTTAAGATAGGGCAAAAAGCCAACAACCCCTCCATGTCACTTTCTTAGCATATATTTTATTATTTAATTTTCTACAACAAACTAAATATTTTCCAGATAAAACAACTTTATACCCTTGGAGACTTCACTGTTTGCAGGACAAAGTATATTAGAAGTAGTGACTAGGAGTGATCAAGTAACGCTTTGTTTTAAAAACTAAGATGCTAAGAATTGTGAAGTGCTGTATTTAAAGAAAAAAAGTTACAAAATATTGTACAGCCTTGGCACAACTGGAAAAATAGTTCCTGCAGGTGTCAGGGCAGCACTGGCCCTTTGGAAAGCTTTTGATGGAGAAAGGGAAGCAGTCTTGCAGATCAGCTCAGAAAAGAGGTTCCAGATACAGACACAGTGCTGAAGGTCCAGAGGTGCCAGTGGGGAAGGCACCGACACACCAGAGGCAAATGAAGAATGCAAAATGGATTTGCAACCACACGCACAAGACGACTGAAATAAATCGCTGTGATGGAAATCCAACCAGTCTGTGAAAATAAAAAAAAAAGAGATTTTATATATTCTGAGTATCAGGTGACACATTCCGGGCTCAGGAAGCAAGGTGGAGAGAGACTTGTGATCTTTTTGTACAAACCAATCAGACAACAGTCTTGTATCACCTTGAAGCATTTCAAATGATCATCAATACATGATCATTGTAGGCCCCTTCCAACTGAACTACTCTATTCTAAATAATATGAACACAGATTTTCAGCAGCAGTTATGCAAAAATGCTCTATGATACATGTAAATACACAAGCCTGAGAATTTTTAGTACCAGTATATCCGTGTAAAGGCTGGTTTTACAAACATGTACAGGGATGATAAAGACGGTAACATAAGGCAAGCGTGTCTAACAGCATTCACCAGGTACAACACAGCATTTCTATCTACACTATTAATTTTAAGATATGTTGGCCATTATCCATTGTAACATACTGTAGAAAGGTCTAAGCAAGTCAGCAAATTTGCAGGCAGAATATTCTCTGTGATGAGCCATGACTTAAGTGAATATTACCACTATGGTCTAAAAAAGCTTCCAATAAAGGAAATAAAACCATGTATATTGCAGTAAAAAAGACAGATCACAGGCAGATCAAGGCCTATAGTGTCATATTGATGTTAAAGGGAACGATGTACAGCCCACAATTCTGGGGAGTCATATATTGGGTCGTGGAGGGAAATGAGTTAATGCAAAAAATACCCTAATGACCAAAAACTTATTTTCAAGTTGCAAATATGAATGCAATTTTTTGAAAATATATTTAAGAAAAAAAAAGAATTGTTTGCTTGAACTTGCCACTGATATTCTGGAACGTGATTTACTAGTAACAGCCATCCCAGACACAGATTTCCAGCATTTTGATACTAGGCAGTAATACGATCCTAATGAAATGGCTAATTAGAAAAGTGTACAAATTGACATCTTGCTAGAACATCTCACACAAATAAAGGACAAGTAAGGCTCTTGCCTCCAAAATTAGACAAAGATGTCAGAAAATCAGCATATACATTTGATAGCTTTTAACCACCAAAACATTACTACAGTTTTGCTGTTTAATAATGCAGTGGTAGAAGTTTTATGATAAAGAAAAATCCATAAACCAATAAAACAAGAGGCAGCTCATGATTTGATGAAGATATTAATTAATTATTAAACTGCAGATATGTTCCAGCATATTAGACTATTATCTACTTGCCCAGAGGGTGAACAGGAACAAAATGTTTGTAGACATAAGAACAATTAGCATTAAAGAGCAAGAGAGAGTACTAAGAAAGTACTACACTCCCACTGTTCTGTACAGTAAGAGCTAACATTCTGCAGAATACTATTTTTGTATGTGTATCTGACTCATAAGTATCAGTTCTGCTCACCTCTCTATCAGCAGCTACAAAAATTTAAGACACATGACACCATAAAAGGAACTGTAAAAGAGCTTTAAGACAACTCTGAGTGGCAACTCTTTCATCTTAACATGAATTCATGGTTAAAAAGGAGGAGCAACCATTTCTTTTTGGAAGAAACTGATTTGATATAGCTGCCCAAGTGCAGCTCTCAGCATCTTTACTCCTCTCAGCTTCCACCTGTACACTTCAACTGCTTTCAAAAGCACTCTACAAATACAAGACTGATCCTATAAACGGAGCAAATATTTCTGCAGGACACAATGAAAAAGGTAGAGCTACTATGCTGATGTGACTACATATGCACACATTTTAAATCCTAAAAAGTTTCATTTTTCATTTTGGTTCTACTTCTCTCTCTCTACATTTTTATTTTTGAGAAAGCATACAGCTGAAAACAACTCTTTTCAATACAGGTTTTTGTATGGTCAGAGAAGGAAGACCTTTGCACGTTACACCATGAGAGTGGAAAAGGCAGTAAACTCCTCTACAACTGGATCTATGTCCACAACACAGATCTAGGCACCTCAAACTACCTCACTTCTGAGAGAGCACCCCTGGTGTCCCACTGAGCAAGAGGTCATCCCACCCCCTCCCAGTCGTCGTGTTGTCATCCTAGCACTTGGAGATAAGGAGAGGATGAAAACCTGGAAATGGCAGGAGACACCACATTCAGAAAGCAGAGGGTGGTGGAAATTCTTGCCATAGAATGACACGGCAAATCTGAACTCTTCCTCAGAAGATCCTGCAAGACCCATCTTCTTGCAGAAGGCTTCTTTCAACAAGGACAAATAATAATTTGTCAAAACCTCACAGAGGAAACAATTGTGGCTACACCAAGGAATAAAAGGAAGAATCAAACCTTGCTCAGGCAGAAGTGGTGTGATTTTTCACTTGTACAAAATGTTTTGATACCCTAGCAATAGGTGTATTAGATAACATCTGTTCTTTATTGTAATCTGCACAGGGATAATGCTCTCTGCATTTGTTCAAACTTTTAAAAAAATTACCTCTGGGCAAAGCAAGCATGGAAAATTCCTGCCTCAACCAAAAGTAGAGTTTTTCACAAGGTTAACAACATAAGAAAAGAGTCCTAAAATTCCAGCAGGACTTTAACAGCAGCACAGCAAAGACTGCTCCTCACCAGGATCCACCGTTCTGCTCTCAGCACACCTTTGTTCTCCACTAAATCTGTTGATTCATCTCAAAACTCACATCCCTATTGTATTAGCTGCACCTGAATGCATTATGTAAAGAGCCATCTACCTAAAAAAGGAATTCTAATCAGTTTGAAACACTGCTTTTCTTTAGGCTCTTTGAAATAAAAGTTTCTACATCAATATTAAACATTCATGTTTATGCAACAAGCAAATCAAAAGAGGTTCATGAATGCAAAGTGAGAAGAAACTCCAAAATCCAACCAAGAAAAATACGAGGAGGGACAGAAGGACAAGATGCCTACTTATTATGACCCTGGAGTACAAAACCACATTTAGTTTTATAGGGCAGTATAGCTATTTCAACAACCTTGCATGGAATTACCTACATTACTGAACAAAGTAACAACAGTACAAGAGCCGGAACTCACTCTTGCCTGTTGACAGTGGCACACTATTATTAACCAAGATAATTTGAGAAGTGGTGGTAAAACACACCACAATCCTACTCCAACCGTACATATTTGAGAAGAACAACTGGCTTGCAGTAGCACAATTTGGGCTTTAAGTAATAACACACCTAACCCACAACTACATTACCCCACAAATTAACCAGCCTTCCATGGTAAAACATATAAGGCTCAACTACGCAGCAAGTCACAAACCTCACACAAACACCACACTCCCAGAAATGGGGATAGGAAGGAAGAACTGTAAAGAAAGAAAGATCTTATTAACGCCCCTTGTTCTGAGCAGCCCCGCACTGTCTGAAAATGAGCTAACAGCACCATTCTCTGTTACTGCAAATAAAATGGCAAATTTCAAAGAACTAAACGTGAAGCGGCTCACATAAAACCACCCAGGGCGTTTTTCCAGCGTGCGGGAGAGCATCGAAGAGAGCGGTCTGCACGAACTGCAGCTCAGTAAAGGTTAACTGGGAACAGGCCGGCTGGAGAGCCTTTACCAGGATTTAAAAAAATAATACTAAAAGTTTTGGGATGAAGGGATCATATTTTTTTCTCGTTCAGGAAAAGCGGTGGAGGTGGGGAAGGAGCCGATGAGGGGAAGCCAAGAAAGCGGGGCAGAGAAGCTCTCGGGCGGCGGGTGGGGGCAGCCGCTGGCCTGTCTCCCCGGAGCAGCAGCCGGCACGCCCCCGGCGCGGCGCGGGGCGGCGCGGCGTGGCGCGGCCCGGCCCGGCCCTGCGGCGCCCGAGGCAGCGGGCGGTAAGAGAGGGCACGCTACGGGCGGCCTCAGCGGGCAGGCGGGCGAGAGCGGATGTTACCTGGGCCGCGGCGGAGTGGCCGCTCTCCGGGCGCGGCCTGCGGCTGTGATAAGGGGTGCCGACTACGGCGGGGGTGAGCCTCCTCTCGCCTCAGCCGGCCCCGGACCGGGCCAGGCCTCCGCCCCCCCGCCCTCAGGCCGGCGGCGCGGGGGAGGGTGAACCCGGACGTCCAGTGATAGCCGCTGTCGCCTTGTTGCCACAGCTCCAGCAGCTCACACTCGCGGTCGCCGCCGCCACGTTTGGACGTCACCGCGCATGCGCGACATCCGGGTAACACCACCCCCTCCGCTGCCACAGCCGAGTGCCTCCTCGCCTTCCTGTCACACGCTGCTACTGCGCCTGCCGCCCCGCAATAGCCGTGCCGCCGGCAGCCGGAGACCAGGACGAGTGGGCATAATGGGGGTTTAATTTTATGGTTGGCGTCCTGCGGCGGTGGCGCGCCGGGCGAGGCAGGCAGAGCTCCTGCGACCGCAAGCGCGGCCCCAAAAGTAAACAGGCCCGAAAATACAAGCCCAGCAAATGCACAGGGCCGCGAAAATAACCCCTATAAACGTATGGCCACGGAAATTCAACCCCTAAAAGTGTAAAGCCCTGCAAACACAACCCCAACAAATGCACAGCCCCACAAATGCAATCCCAAGTGCAAAATTCCACAAATCAATCCTACAATGGTTTGGGTTGGAGGATACGTCAAAGCTCATATAGCTCCAACCCCCCTGCCATGGGCAGGGATACCTTCCGCTAGACCAAGTTGCTCAAAGCCACATCCAACCTGGCCTTGGACAGTTCCAGGGATGGGGCAGCCACAACTTCTTTGGGCAACCTGTGCCAGGGCCTCATCACTCTCACAGTAAAGATTTTCTTCCTAATATCCAATCTAAACCCACCCACTGTCAGTGTTGGGTAGAAAGGGTTAAAAGCAGAAGAATGGTGAGGAGGATGGTAAATTGGTTCAAGTTCCTACTGCTGTTTATCCTCTCTGTTTTGAGAAGTATAATTTCTGCTTAGGGATAACATAGGTATTTGGAGAGACTTGGAGGCACTCTCATGGACATGCTTGAGCTTCCTGTTTTGGGAAAGAGAAGATTAAAGCTCAGAGATCATAAAAAACACAGAGGAGATCACAGCATGGTGGTAAACTACAAGTGTGTGGGCCCTTGATAAATTGGTGCAAACAGCAGGCCTGCCACCCGCTAGCATGGACCGAGCCTAATGGTGCCCGTGTTCCCGGCTTGTGCGTCTCTGCCTCGGTGCTGCTTTCGGGATCCTCTGGTTAGCAAGGTAATGAAATTAATTTACTCTTTGCATTTCAGCCATGGTTTTGTGGTTGTTCTGGCTGCCTGCCTGTGTCGATTCACAGTCAGTTTAAAGCCCAGAATACAATTGGGCTTCCACAAGTTGAAAGCCCTGCAAATGCAAAGCTCCACAAATCCAACCCCAACAAATGCACTGGGCCACAAATGCAACCACTTTTCTATTTTGCATCACTTAATTCAGCAAAAGCAAACTCTTCAAAGGAATTAATCTGAAATGGAGAAGTTTTGTTTTTTTTTTAACTAGAAGGTTACATCTTTCTGCCTTTGTGGTGTTGGGCCAGCATTAGAATACAAACAGAAGGGAAAAGGTGAATGAAATACCATATCCACCACAAAACACAATATATTGTTGTTAAATACCTGGGGTGTGTCATAGGTTTGAAAAGAGATGTTGGAATTTTTTCCCAATGTCTGCCCCCCCCCATCTGTTTCTTCCAGGATTGGCGGGGGCGGGGGGGGACGGAGCGAAGCCGCACGCGCTGGGCAGCGCGGGAGTGGGAGGAGGGTGAGCTCTCTGGGGAAACGCAGTTGCCACGGGGGACGTCGGGGGATTCTTGGGTTCGGGGTTTTTTTGGGGTTTGGTCCACGGACCGGACAGAGCGAGGAGCCCGGTTTCGGCTGCCTCCTTTTCCTGAGAGGAAGGGTTTTTTTTCCCACGGGACACCTCGCGGAGGACGACTGAGAGAGAGACCGACCCATCTCAGAGCGAGGTATTTTGCTTTTCGGGACTGCCTGTGGGAAAAAGGACTCCATCGCTGGCTGTAAAGCCATCGGCTGTTGGCTGCTGCGGGCACAGGTGGCTACGAGCAGCTGTTGAACTGCCGGGACAGTCCTGCCTTCCTTCCTCCTTTCTTCCCTCCCCCCGCCCCGGGTTGCCGCGGGTTTCTTCCTCCCCACCTGGGGAATTGGGACTTTGTTTTGTTTATTCTGAAAGTTTTTGATTGCACCATTTGTTGTTTATTCAGATTTTGTTAATAAAAAGCTGGGGTTTTTTCCTTTTCCACACTTCCACCTGAAGTTTCTTAATTTCTAAATTGTAATCTTGTTAAACTACGGGTGTTTGGCAAGGTGCTGGTGTGCTATTGCAGCTACTCCGATAAGAACTAAGAATGATGGAAGTTTTAAAAATTTGTTATATTTCCATACAAATTTTTCCTGCTCATGCTATTAAGTCATTTATAGTCACTTCTGCATCCTGAAGATCTTGGTGATGAAAAGCAACGTAAAATGCTGCTATGTTTTTCATATTTTCCTGGGTAGATGTAATTGAAGCCTCTTCACACCAGGATTTGCTGAGTGCATTGCAAATTATCTATTTTTAGAGTTTTGGAAACATTATGGACAGAAGATGAGAGCTCCAGTCCAACAGGGAGCATGTCCCACGCAGGACTCGTGGACCATAGTGCAGCGAATCCACAAGCTCACAGGCTGCCTGTACCAGCCTCCATGCTGGCAAGTTAGGCACCAGTGCTCCCCCCTCTCCAAGGTATATCATAAATAAAAAAGAAAAATTAAACAATTTGCAATTTATAAGCATAGTCTCTTCTTTGTGCTTGCAGAACCAGCTGCAGTCCCTCATTCAAGAAGACTATTTGTTCAAATATGGGGATGAAAGCTAAAATGTTAATGCTGGGCCCCAAGCAGTGAAATTTTCAGATTTCTTATTGGTGCATAATGGGAAATAATGTCTAAATATAATATGTAAAATTTCTTTTCATTGGCAATAGTCCTAGTTTGCTTTCAAGGCATACCATGAACCAGAGTCCCATCTAGACCATCGAAATGCAGCAAACTGCCATTACTGACACTGTGTATTTAATATCTTTTGAACAGGCAGCCATCTTTATAGGCAAAAATTTAGTTTTTAAGAGTGGAGATGAAAGGGCATTGGGAAATGTGATGCAATCTTTCATCTTATTTCACAAGCAGGTGTGAACAAGCTGCAAATTCAACAAGGAAATCCCCAGCAATGACACTGCAGCTGGGTTAGGGGGTAGTGTGATTAATTCACCTCTATAGCATGAATGTTGATTAAATCTGAAAGGAATCTGAATTAGACATCTTAAAAATACTGTACATGTCACTGTAACTCCCTGTGTTTATACATATATCTGTTTTTGTAGCAGTCAGGATTTTAAGGTTAAAGTGAAACATGTGGTCAAAAATGGCTTTTTACATTTTCTGTGAGTCACTGCTTTCTTGTTCCCAAAACCCCCTTCGAAAGGTGTTATCTCTCTATGCAGGAATGTCCC
>JAWWLV010000094.1:4145819-4157604 GCA_035041135.1 Platyrinchus mystaceus | reverse complement strand
GTCCCTGACAATGATCCCTGGCTGGTCTCATTGTCTTACAGGCTCCCCGGTTCGCCTCTGTACAACAATAGCAACTATTAACAGGTCGTGGCTGCAACATAGCCATAAGAAACTGTAGAACATCCCCAGCCCTAGACCCCTTATCACTGGATAACTATGGACACCCTGCTTGTAATAAAACTGCCTTATTTATCTCCCACAGTGGATAATGTTATAGTTTAGTTACAATTGGGGGAGGGAACTGAATTTCAGTGATGAATATTCATCCCATTACATCATCCGAAGTGTGGGCCCCCCCTCCTCACATGAACTGTATTGGGGAAAAGCTTTTCTGGGGTCTTGGGACCTGCCAGAAAAGTGGGTCCCTGGAGAGGAGCTGGGGGACAGGAGATAAGTCTGAGCATGGGTCAGAACTGGCTCTCTCTCTTTTCCTGGCTTTGGACGCTGGAGCACCATGGACTCTTCAAATCTTTGCTGGGGCACCCAGCCGTCCCCTTGCTGTCCAACCAAGCCCAGATGCACCATCGGACAGTGAGCTTGCTGTTTATCCCACAATGAAGCCAGAAGAACCACCACAGCACCAGTCTCTGAGTACTTCAGAGGTGATGCCAGCCCCCACGCCACTGCCATCTGAAAGTGAAACATGGCAGTTCACTGCCAGAGCTGCACCACCACCACCCCTCCTGCTGTTTCCTGCATGGAGTGGAGCCACCATGCCGCCCAGGCTGCATGCAGCTAAAACCCTGGCAAAGCTGCACCATGTCCAAGAGGATCTGCACCCCCCACACCAGACTCCCATCTCCCACTGCCCAGCCCAGCCGGCAACTTGTTTGCAACAGTATTTTCTTTGTTCTCTCAGACCGCATGGTGCACAGCACGGTAATGGAAGCCATTGTGTTTTTTACCTAGAGGTGGGGGACATGGTAACATTTGCCTTTGTTGGTTTTGGGGCTAAATCATTTTCCCCTGTATCTTGGTAGTTGGTTGTTTGGTTTTTTTTTCCCCTCTCTTTGTATTTTCTTTTAATAAATAGTGGTGGTTTTTTTACTTACACCTCTCTCACATTTTTTTGTCTCTTCTATTTTTGGAGAGGAGGGAATAAAAAATGGAGGGGTTTCATCTTTTGGAGTTCCCGCCTCCTGTATATATTGTCTTTAAACCAAGACACTTTGCAAGAACAAGTGCAGAATCCAGAAAACCTAGTAAAATATTTTAAAAAGGTGTGCTGCCAGCCTGGCCATCCCAGAGAGACAGATCTCTGGATCTGACAATAAGACGACAGGCCCTGTGGCTGCTCCAATCCCAGTGACAGACACTGCCACTGTAGCAGAGAACCAACATGTCTGTTGCCCCTGTACAAAAGCAGAAGAAATGCACGTGAAAGTCATCCTGTAAAAGAGCTTTAAGAAAGAAGGTCAAGGAGGACAAGAAGGTCAAAGAAAGCAGAGAGGGTGAAGAGGATGAAGAAGCAGGGCCATCACAAGGGTAATTTTCAGTGCCATTACCAAGGCCATCACAAGGGCCATCACAGGAACAGGAGGAAGGGACAACCACCACAACCACCCTATCCTTGAGTGAGCTGCGGGAGACACAAAAAGCTGTGTTCACTTGCTAAGGAAGCAGGCATTGACAAAGCGATGGGAAAAAAGACACAAGTCCTTAGCCTTTGGAGGTGACTCCTATCAGGTGTGAGGGAAAGGGATTCTTATAAAGAAGATATTCCATTTTACCCAGGCAAATGGACTGCAACACAGAAAGGTATCCAATACCTGAGGGAATTGGCCATGTGAGAAATTATATATTATGACCCAGAAAATGCACAGTTCCCCACAATTCAGACAAAGCCCTATGCCTACAAACCATGTGGCAGAAATCGGTACACAGTGCCCAATGGCACATGCCAACCCATTGGCAACATTAATTTGGAAAGATGATGCGCCACCAACAGTAGATGAAGTGGTTTGTCAAATCCAGGAATATGAAGAGAGTATTTCTTCTTCTGTCGTCTCAGCTGTGGAGAAACTATCAGATAAACTGGCCCAGGAGTTCCAGAAATTCAGAGAGGATACATCCTACTCTCCACCTGTACGGGTCTGTATCTCAGCAATGAACAGCAGGTGTCCTTTTGCTCAAGAGAGAGGATATAGAAGGTATACACCATGGGTTTACCCTGTGATTTTACCTGTAGGACCACGGAGAGGACATAAGGAAGCAGGATGGAAAACCTACCTTGACCCTAGAGGCACAGCTGAGGGAAATGCAGGGAAAAACAATCACAAATGGGGGTTCTTCCAGGAAAGTTTCTGCTCCCATCTCCAGTGGGCTGTTTCCCAGGCAGAATGGAAGGTCTGATCATACTACTGGCTCTATGGAGAGAAGTTCTAGTCCATTTCTACAAGAAGTGGGGAATCTTGTGATCAGTATTAGAAGGGCCCTGCGTCCAGCCAGATGGAGGACAGGGATAACCGGGTTTACTGGACTGTGTGGATTTGATGGCCTGGCTGTGATAGGTTTACTTTTTCAAAAAAAAAACAAAAACAAGGGGGAATTTTTTTTTCTCTTTCCTTTGTATTGCTGTAAAAGAAAGATGTTGAACGGGGGGGGGGGGGAGGTGAGGAGATTTTTTTTCTCCTCTCCTCTGGAAACGGCACTTCACTTTTGACCTGACTGAGGGAGGGTGTGTGTGGTGGAGGGGTCCGAGGTTCATCTTGTTTTCGTCCTGATCATCTAGCTGCTTCTGGTCCCAGTTTGCCTCCATTTTCCTGCGCCCTGTCCTGCCCCCAGCCCAGACTTGCTTGGATTTCATCGGAGAGGCTTGACCCATCTGCAGAGGAACCTTTCCCTCCTCTGCTCCTGTATTGGCAGCAGCTTGTGCACATCTACAGAGGGGGGGAATCCAGGCCACAGCCATCAGCTGGGGGACATCTCCATTTTTCGGCTTTTCCTGTGCACCCAGGGCCCCCACGCAGCGACCGCCAGAGCCCAACAACACTCCCTGCCGACCACCACAGAGCAACTGCAGGCTCTGCGCCTCCAGAGATCCAATAGCGCCCCCTCCTGATCATGGTTAGAATTGTGCCAAAAGGCAAAAAGTTTCCTTTTTGAAGGGGACTTTTGGGTACAGGGTTATTGTTTTGTTGTTTTTGTGTTCTTTTGTTGTTCTGCCAATACACATATATCCTTTAATAAAGGGCTGTTATCTTTTCTTTCTCCACACTTGCTCAATTGGAGCCTCTTAACTTCAGATTTACAATTCCTTAAAGGGAGAAGCTTGGTCTTCCTCATAACTCATCCTCCTTAGCAAAACACTTCAGTCTCATTGAACTGAGACACTGGCACAGCTCTAATAGATACTGGTGCACAGTGTACCCTAATGCCACAAAGCTATGCAGGGCCAGAACCCATTTTTATTTCTGGAGTGACAGGGGATCCAACAGTTGACTGTATTGGAGGCTGACTGGAAATGAGTGGCAAAAGTACCCCATTGTGACTGACCCAGAAGCTCTGTGCATCCTTGGCATAGACTATCTCAGGGGAGGGTATTTCAAGGACCAAAATGGGTATCAGTGGGCTTTTGGTATAGCTGCTCTGGAGACGGAGGAAATTAAACAGCTGTCTACCTTGCCTGGTCTCTTGGACGACACTTCTGTTGAGAGGTTACTGAAGGTCAAAGAACAGCAGGGCCTAATCACTAACACAGCAGTGCACCGGAGGCAATATCACACCAACTGACACTCTGTGATTTCTATCCGTAAACTAATTTGTCGACTGGAGAGCCAAGGAGTGATCAGAAGGACCTGCTCACCCTTTAATAGCCCTATATGGACAGTGTAAATGTCTAACACAGAATGGAGACTAGCAATAGATTATCAGGGCCTGAATGAAGTCATGCTGTCACCAAGTGCTGCTGTACAGGACATGCTGGAAAAGGAGGTATTTTAACCTTTTGAAGAAATGCTGCTTTGTCAATGAAAACGTGATTTTTCTAGATCAGAAGTGGAAAATGAGATTCAGCACAGCTCATTACTAAATAAATTCTTGGAAGATAAAGTAAGTATGCTGAAACCAGTTTTTACATTAGCAAACTGACCTTCCATTTTAAGAGCCCACAGTAGAAATCTACTGATGGAAGACTTAAAATCCAGGACCGTGAGGATTAAAGATCTGCAGCTGCAGGGCTATGATCTTTTGGAATCACAGAGGTGTGGTGGGATGGCTGGTGTGTTGCAGTGGATGAATACAGGCTCTTCAGGAAGGACAGACTAGGAAGATGAGAAGGGGGAGTTGCCATTTATGTGAGAGCAGCTGAAATGCATGGAGCTCTGCCTGGGAATGGATGAGGAGCCAAATAAAAAGTTCTGGGTAAGGATTAAAGAGAAGACAGGTAAAGGTGGCATTATCACAGAATCACAGAATGGTTAAGGTTGGAAGGGACCTCTGGAGATCATCTAGTCCAACCCCCCTGCCAAAGCAGGTTCACCTAGAGCAGGTTACACAGGATCACATCCAGGCGGGTTTTGAATGTCTCCAGAGAAGGAGACTCTATAACCTCTCTGGACAGCCTGTTCCAGTTCTCTGACACCCTAAAAGTAAAGAGGTATGTATTGATAAGATCTCCTCTCAGTCTTTTCTCCAGGCTGAACAGGCCCAGCTCTCTTAGCCTTTCCTCATAAGAGGGATGCTCCAGTCCCCTAATCATCTTCTGCTGGACCCTCTCCAGTAGTTCCTTGTCTTTCTTGAGCTGAGGAACCCAGAACTGCACACAGTACTCCGGATGAGACCTCTTCAGGGCTGAGTAGAGGGGCAGGATCACCTCCCTCAACCTGCTGGCAATGCTCTGCCTAATGCACCCCAGGATACCATTGGCCTTCTTCGCCACAAGGGCGCACCACTGGCTCATAGTTAACTTCTTGTCCACCGTGACTCCCAGGTCCTTCTCCACAGAGCTGCTTTCCAGCAGGTCAGCCCCCAGCCTGTACTGGTGAATGGGGTTATTCCTCCCTAGGTGCAGGACCCTAAAATTGAATTTGTTGAACTTCATTAGGTTCCTCTCCACCCAACTCTCTAGGCTGGGTTAGGTCCAGGTCTCACTGAATGGCAGCAAAGCCTTCTGGTGTATCAGTCACTCCTCCCATATTTATATCAGTAGCAAACCTGCTGAGAGCACACTCTGTCCCTTCAGGTCATTGATGAATAAGTTGAACAAGACTGGACCTAGTACAGACCCCGGGGAACATTGCTAGCTACAGGCCTCCAACTAGACTGTGATGCTGATCACAACCTTCTGAACTCTGCCTTTCAGACAGTTCTCAATCCATTTAACTATTCAGTCACCTAATCCACACTTCCTGAGCGTACCTATGAGATTGTTCTGGGACACAGTGTTAAAAGCCTTGCTGAAGTCAAGGCAGACAATATCCACTGCGCTCCCCTCATCTACCCAGCCAGTCATGCCTTTATAGAAGGCTATCAGATTAGTCAAGCATGATTTCCCCTTGGTGAATTCATGTTCACTATTCCTAATAACCTTTTTCTCCACATGTTTAGAGATTATAGTGAATGTCTGCTAGAGGCCGCCTGATCAAGAAAAACAAGTGGATGAGGACCTTTACAAACAGATAGGAGCAGCAACACATTCACAGGCCCTGGTCCTCATGGGGGACTTTGGCCACCCTGATATCTGATGGAGGAATAACACAGGAAGGCACAAGCAATCCAGGAGGTTCCTGGAGGTGCATCAATGATAGCTTCTGGACCCAAGCGACAGAGAAGCCAACAAGGAGAGGTGCTCTGCTGGACCACATACTCACCAACAGGGAGAAGCTCATTGGGGTTGTGAAGTCCAAAGGCAGCCTTGGCTGCAGTGAACATGAGATGTTGCAGTTCAGGATCCTGAGGGGAGGGAGGAAGGTAAAAAGCAGGCTCACGGCCCTGGACTTCACAAGAGCGGACTTTGGCCTCTTCAGGGACCTATTTGGAAGAGTCCTGTGTGTTAAAGTGTAATTCATTATGTGTTTTGAATATGGAGTGAGGTCTTTTAAGCCTTCTACCTTTCCAAGTGTGAAGGAAAATACTGTTACTGGGATGTCACTGTATAATAGAGTACAGTGGAGCATGTACACAATTCTACATCCAGCTTTGTGTTGACTAATATTAAGTTCATTAAGTGGTGATGGCAATAAAATGGCAGAACTGTTGCTTATAGTGGTTTTCTGCCAATGACCATCCTCCAGGATCTCTGCTCAACCCCCTGCTCAGCATATCTTATGTGTTAATCTAGACAAGTATCAAGCCTTGCAATCATATTAGTTCCTGTTGTCTGACCCTAAAGCTTTTCTTCCCTGATAGTAGGTTTAAATGTAACTTTTCTTTCTCTACTTTTGGAACCAACTCCAAATTCCCATATTTATCTGCATGTTTTCCAGCAGTGGCTTTCCCCAGTATTGATGCACACCCCTCTCCCTTCTCCCATGAAAAATCCTAAGAAAAAAAAGTTATTTGCTTTTCAATGTGATTTTTTTCCCCCTCTCCTTTGCACATGGTCTCCTGGAGGAATGAGATTGAACAGCCATAGGTGCAGGTACAGAGGGCCAGGCAGAAGTGTCGGGGTTGCCCCGGGAAAGCAATAGGACCGTGTGGGCAGCGCTGCTCCCACTGCTCCGGCCTGCTGGCAGACTCCTGGTGTGGAGTAGAACCATCCTTCATTGAGGGCTGCAGGGTACATGGGGCGCAGGTGAAGCTGGGAACAGCTCCGTACCATGGCGTTGCCACTTTAAGGCTGTGGTGCAGACAGCAGGAGGGAAGGAAGAACGATCTTTGTTCATACAAGGACCAGTTCTCTATTCTCAGAAATCCCTTCCTGAGGGAACATTGAATTCTCGTTACTGCAGTTAAACAAACTGCCATAGATTTCGGGCTGCTAGGCCCATTCAGCCCCCCACCACCACCTTCCTCCCCCTTCTCCCACTGGACCCACGTGAGTCGCACTGAAATTAGCACTCCCCTCCCCCAGCAGGCAGCGGGGATGGTTAGGCTCTAGGCTTCGAGTCACCCTCGGGGCTTGGAGAGCTCCCTGTAAATCCACAATCCTCCCTGCTGACTTCCGGAAGAAGTCTGTGGTCGGGGAGTTTGGCAGACAGCTTCTTTCCTCGCTGTTTCTAGGGTTCGTTGTCCTGCAGTGATTTCATAACTGAGGTAGGAGACCTGCTGCCTGGCTACTTGAGCTTTCTGTGAAGAAACTCGGTACCCAATTAATCCGAGAAAGTTAAGTATGCTAACAGTCCATTTAATACATATTCCTTTGAAATTAAGAGATCATCTACATATTGCAGTAATATCCCTTTTCCCCGTGGTCGTTCCCATTGTTCTAAGTCTTTAGCAAGCTGGTTTCCTAATAGAGTGGGACTGTTCTTAAAACCTTGTGGGAGAACTGTCCAGGCAAGTTGGACTTTCATTCCTGTGCAAGGATTTTCCCATTCAAAAGCAAATAGTGATTGACTTTCAGGGCTCAAAGGCAGGCAGAAGAAAGCATCCTTTAGATCCAGGATGGTAAACCATTCTAGCTCAGGTGTCAGTTTGGTCAGCAGTGTATACAGGTTTGCCACTACAGGGTGCAAGTCTTCAGTTATCTTATTAATTGCTCAAAGATCTTGCACTATCCTGTACTTCCCATCAGGTTTCTTTACTGGTAAGATGGGAGTATTATATTTTTATTCACATTCTTTTAATAACCCATGCTTAATAAATTTTTCTATAATAGGTTGAATTACTTCCCGATCTTCTATCCTTAGGGGATATTGCTTAATTCTTACTGGTCGTGCCCCTAATTTAACTTTTACTTCAATCAGCAATGTCATTTTTGCTCTACCTGGAGTTTCTGAAGCCCATACCCCAGGAAATACTTGATTCATTACTTCTTCCGGTATACTGCCTGAATTTTGGGTCTCTATTAGGGCAAGACATAAAATTTCAATCAACTCTTCCTCCTTTACCTTGAATTCTATTTTGCCCTGTTCAAATTTAATCTCAGCTCCCAATTGCTCCAGTAAGTCTCTTCCTAGTAAAGAGACTGGTGAATTTGGCATGTATAAAAATTTGTGGATCCCAAATTGTTTTCCTAATTTGTATTTTAAAGGTTTAAAAAAATGAGCCTTTTCCGTTTGACCCGTGGCTCCCCTTACCAATACAAAACTTACATCAGTGGGTACCAAAGCCTGGTTTAATACAGAAAATGTAGCTCCTGCATCTATTAAAAATTCTACTTCCTGCTTTTGTTCCCCTAGCCTTAATATAACCAGCGGATCCGCTAAGGTAGATTCCCCAGGTCCCCATCAGTCTTGGTCTATATTTGCTTGTATTGGGGAAGATGCACCTCTTCTCTGATGCTTTTCAGGACAATCCCTTCTCCAATGGCCCTGTCTTTTACAAATAGCACATTGATTTCTCCCTAAGGGCTGCCTGGGTTTATTCCCTCGGCTAGGGTTGTCTCAAAGTGCTGCGACTAGGACCCTCTTGTCTTTCTTCCTATTCTCTTCTTCCCTATAACTAAACACTTTCCAGGCTTCATTTAACAACTTCTCCAGGTTCCTGTTCTCAGGGGCTTTGAGCTTCTGTAACTTTTTCCTAATGTCCGAAGATGACTGCCCGATAAACAGATTAACTAACTGTTGGTTCCCAATTTCTGATCCTGTTTCCAGAGGGGTGTGCTGCCTCATTGCATTCCTTAATCTATCTAAAAATCCTGATGGCGATTCTTGAGGTCCCTGCCATATTTCAAAAAAGTTTGACTAATTCATCGATTTAGGTATAGCATGTTCCATCCCTTTGATCAACCACTCCCTATATGCTTTTAGTTTAGTCATGTGCACTGTCCGACCAGGGTCCCATCCCGGGTTCTGGAGGGGAAAGTGGTCTTTCACCTCTTCTTCATTGCCTATTTGATCTGTTGCTATTCACTGGGCTGTTTGAAGAATCAATTGTTTTTCAGTCTCTGTCACTTTGTCTAACAGCAACTGAATATCTTCCCAGTCAGGATTGTGCTGCTTCACTAGGAACTGAAGGCGTTTGGTGACACCCAGTGGATCTTTGCGGTACCTTGAAGCTGCTTTTTCCCAGCTGTCCAGATCAAACGAGTTGAAAGGGACTTTAATTAATGCTGGTCCTTCCGGACCCATAGCTTCCCGTAGGGGAGCTTGGAGAACCCCTTGTCCTTTCTTTTTAAGCTGCCCTCTTGTCCGGGAGGACACCGGGCTGTCAGGAGGGGTTCTCAAATCAATTAAGTCGGGCTCTTTTCCTTTGGCTCAAGAGGCCCTGTCACATCTTAATGAATTCTCCTCTTCTAAATATTGTTCTTTCCATAATCTAGTACACCTTTGTCCAATGCTGCAAGCAGAGCAGCAACACCTGAAACCCTTATTCTCCTTTTTATGTTCTTTTTCCAAGCTTAATACCAGGGGATCCTGTGGGGCCACCATCCCACTGGCTCGCTGGTATTCTGGGTGGTTTCTAAGCGTAAAGACCATATCTGCGTAAGCCATTTCATCCCATTTATTCTCTCTCCTAAGAAAAAGCATGAGTTGCAACAGAGTATTATAGTTGAGTGTTCCATTTTGGGGCCAGTTTTCTCCTTCATCTAATTTATAAACAGGCCACCATTGATTGCAATATTTTATAAGAGTTTTTTTATCTACACTACCTCCAGGGGGTCCCCCTATACTTTTCCACTGTGCTAAAATGCACCCTAATGGGCTCTTTTTTAAAACACCACCACTCTGACTTCCTCCCATGTTTGTTTATAAGTATATGTAAGTATGGTAACAGCAACAATAATGTCTCACAGCAGCAAATAAAATGGGGTAGTTGATCCACAATGAATACACCACAATTCAAGACTTCTATCTAGCCTTATTTCTTGGTCTCTTTGGGAGGAGATAATGTATCTTAGGCACTTGCCACACTTTGCTTGAATATACAGACAACTACGACAATAAGTGCAGGGGCTAGTACGTGCTTTTTCTCAAATGAGGTTAATTCTAATATCTTGTCTCCAGTCCCCTCCCATTCATTTTTAAACACTCTGAGTGTCAGTAACACACCATCATGAGCCCACACAGGTTCTCAATCACTAAAGCTCAAGATATTTCTCAATCTATTTCACCACTTCATATATTAAATGATCAATCTCTTCGTCTGTCTCTGGCCAGCCCCCTTGCGGTGAACACGGAAATGCAGATCAGGACCCCACACTCGCTTTGCAGTCACACACCACACTCTCTGGGCTAGCCCTCAGTCACACAAACAACAGGTTAGCATATACAAGGTACCATGCACTTACAGCATAAAACTCCAATGATTACAACAACAAGTACTCCTATTCTACCAGTCAAAAATAGCCACCCTTACAAGGTATATTGGTGGGACTCAAACCCACAGCTTTCAATATATCGGTGGGACTTGAACCCACAACCTTGGATAAATTGGTGGGACTCAAACCCACAATCGATATATCAGTGGGACTCGAACCCACAACCTCTCAAGGTACCTTGGTGGGACTCGAACCCACAAACTCAGGGGGAGAGCACCTTCCTTTGACCTTGTGTAGGATGTCTCTCTACGACTTATAGGCTCCCCATTTTCCTTATAACATACCTGGTCTGCTGATGGTCCTTGTCTGCTGCTTCAGTGGACAGGTGAGAGAGGAAGTCCTTCCAAGAGAAAAAACCCCAGGGCACCAAAGGTGTCCCTCCTCCAGCTGCCCCTACAGGCAGGCAGAGAGTGTCCCATCTGGGTCGCCAAAATTGACTTGCAGAAACAAACCCCAAAACTCGCAAACAGTATTGAAACAGGTATGTTTATTCACTATTTGCTAGTAAGCAACTAAGGCTACAGTCTTGTGTCATTCCTTTATATTTTGATCACCCTTTATCACTGCAAATCTTTTTTAACCCTCACAGCCACACGGTAGCCATTGGACCATTATCATCAAAGACTAATAATAACCTCTGTGTGGAAGAGTTTAAAATGCACTTGCACCATGGTGCTCACTAAATAAATGACAGACCACTGTGGTAATAAGTATTTTGGAAAAGAGAGATCACTCCCTCCATGCTTCTTAGAAAACCAATAGCCACCATCGCAGCCTGCATATGAGTGACACACATTTGCAGGATTTTTTTTTTTATTTAATCATGCCTCCTCCCCTAGCCTGTAGCAGTTACCCCGAGTCAGATTTATGCGTTTTCTGTGGCTGTTTGCTTGAGCTCTTTGTTCCACTTTCTCCCCATGCTACTCTAACCTTGCCCACCGAAAAGAGATGAGTCTTTTCCCCTCTCCAATAGACCAACCAGATGCCTTCCACTCCACGCCACCTCTTTCAGTCCACTGCCTCCATTTCATACCCCTGCCCCTGACTTGTGGAAACAAACCCCAAAACTCTCAAAGAGTATTGAAGCAGATATGTTTATTCACCGCGCCAGGTGCATGGGGGATAATTCCTCCAATCATGCACACCCATTGCCTTTGTTCAGCTCCTTTTATACGGTATAATGTTACATATGCATTAGTTGTATTACATCTACGTTAGTTGTGTTACATATGCATAAGCTGTGCCAGCAAATTCCTGAAAAGTGGGAGGGGAAATCATTAACATGCACCACTCCTATAACTCCTCCTTGGAACGCCCCTTGGGAGTCTTCTTTGGAGGTCTTTTGGATGAAGTAAGAAGTCTTCCTCAGCTTGAACTTTTTACCTTTGCTAAGAACTGCTGAGTTGGCACTGTCCAATTAAC
>JAWWLV010000094.1:4066943-4078959 GCA_035041135.1 Platyrinchus mystaceus | reverse complement strand
GCAGGACCGGGAATCGAACCTGCGACCTTGGCGCTGAGAGCGCAGCATCTTAACCGCTAGACCACCAGGGGTCCCCTATATATACATGTATATACAAGTATAAGGCAATGATTTACTGGCTAACACATGCAAAAGAGAGTTAGGATTTAATGAGCTACAAGGCTAAGCATTAATGTCCTCATCATCCTGATAACACAGTCAAGCATCTAGCAGCATGTGGTAGTAAACTCCACCTGGCCCTGGTTTGAAATCCAGAAAATTAATTATAAATATCTATCTATAAAAAATTGTTATAAACTTCAGTGGAACTTCAAACCCTGATTTCCTATGGAGCAAGTATCTCATTAGACACATGCCAGAAAGACTATCTGAACCCTGAGGGCACTAATAAACCTTAGTGGTCCTGAACAGCCTCAGGTGAGATCTCTACCCACACCCTCTTCCTGTGGCCCAAGGGCTCCATTTAAGCTTAGCCTTTAACTTTACCTTGAGCTTTGTTGTGATTTTGTTTGTCTGTAGTTCTACCACCACCACGGTAGTGTCTGATAATGGATACTATTAATTGGGACCTGTCTCAGTTTAATGAGACTGAAATGTTTTGCTAAGGGGGATAAGTTATGAGGAAGACCAAGCTCCTCCCTCTAAACAATTGTAAATCCGAAATTAAGAGGCTCCAATTAAGGAAGTATGGAGAAAGAAAAGATAACAGCCCTTTATTAAAGGATATATGTGTATTGGAAGAACAACAAGAACACAAAAACAACTAAACAATAATCCTGTACACAAAAATCCCCTTCAAAAAGGAAACAGTTCAGTACTTTCTGCTTTCTGGCGCAATTCTAACCATGATCAGGAGGGGGCGTTGTTGGATCTCTGGAGGTGCAGAGCCTGCATTTTCTCTGTGATGGTCGGCAGGGGGCGCTGTTGGGCTCTGGCGGTCGCCGCGTGGTGGCCCCAGTGCGCGGGAGAAGCCGAAAATGGAGATCTGCCCCCCACACCGAGAAGGGGAAGGGGAAAAAGGGAAAAAGGTTTTTTCCCACGAACTCACGCTGTCGGCGTTCTGGCTCCGGCCGAGACTCCCCCAAAGGTTCCTTCGCAGAAGGGTCAAGCCTCTCCGATGAAATCTGAGCAAGTTGGGGCTGGGGGCAGAACAGGGCACAGGAGAACAGAGGGGAACAGGGGCCAGAAGCAGCCAGATGACCCAGCCGAAAACAAAGCCAATAACCTTGGAGCCTTTCCACACAAACACTCTCACTGGGACAGGGCAAAAGTGAAGTGCCCCCCTCCTCATTTCTGAGGAGAGAAAAAAAAATGTCATCACCACCCCTACCACATAGTCTTCTGAGGGCTATCAGTCTGGAATGTGGATTGCTAGCTAGTTCCTTTGTGTGTGTCAATCACCCTAGGCAAACACCTTCCCCCTCCCTCGTTCAACATCTTTCTTTTACAGTGATGCAGGGGAAAGAAAAAAAATTCCCCCTTAGTTTTTTTTAGAACAAGTGTAAGAAATAAATGAAACGGTTTTATTACAAACAGGGTTTCCATGGTTGCCTTGTGATGAGGAGTTTTTATGACTAGGAGTGTTCTTCAGTTGCCTGTGGCTGCAGTTGTTGCAACCATGACCTGTTAATAGTTGTGATCATGTTACTGTTGCTGTATAGAGATGAACCAGGAAGCCTGTGAGGCAATGAGACCAACCAGGGATCATTGCCAGGGACCACACGGCCGGGACAGGGAAACAATCTGATAGGTGGGTTAAAACAACCAATGGACTGCAAAAGGGAAGTGAGAGCTGGCCCTGAGAGACCCAATCAAACTCAAGAAAAAAGGCTATGTCACCTTTTAAGGAAGAAAAAGAGCAAAGCTGAGCATGGGAGGGATGAAGGAATAATTATGCAAATCGAGAGACCTTAAAAGAACTGCTCCCTTCCATCTCAGATGTGCTCTCAGGCCCTGGCACGAGGCAGACCTGACAGCACCAACGTGCTGAAAATAAAGTTCTTTGTTTCACATTATTTGGCCATCTTTGAAATTTTAATCAGAGATATTTCTCACACAAGTAAACCTATGACAGGACCTCAACCCACAAACTAACTTACAGGCTTGATCTCAGACCTGTTTTTTACTAGGGGCCCTCCTCATAAGTGGACCGTGTCTGGCTCTGGTTACCCTATGACACCTCATCCTGATGTGAGAAAGTCTCAAGATATAATCAAAATTTGTGAGAAACAAAGTCTCGAGATATAATCAGGTTTCAAATTGGAATTTATTATATGGTAAGAGCAAAACAGCGCTGGGTGAACAGGAGGAGTACTGGCTCGTAGCCTGTCACACCAATACAGAGCAAGTGTCCGATACTTATTTTAGACATTTTATGCATATTCATTACATTACATACATATACGTTTTACATTGTTATTTCAGGTTTTCAACATATGTTTCTTTTCAAAGCTAAAGCTAAATTGTTATCTCTAAAACCGGTGATAATTCATACATTTTTGGACTAAAAGGCGCCTAAAAAATTAATGAACTTACAAAATTCTACCATATTTTATTTTTAGGAGGCCAGGCGAGGCTCAGGACCTAATTGTTGGAAAAATCCTTGCTTTCAATTTAAGAAAACAGCAAAAAAAAATACCTGCAGAATGAGAAAAATTACAGGAGAAGATCTTTATTGCAGCACTGGGTGACATTCCAGGCCTCATGGGCCCGGAAAGCAGACCGCGGTTTGAAAAACACGCCTTTTGTATATTCTTGGTTATGTAAGCAGTTACATATTCAGTAGGTTTCAGGTATTTTACCTTAAAGGGTAATTTCTCGCACTCAGGAGGGGGTGTTACCCTCCCTTCTTGATTAATTTGTGACGTATCCCCCTGTACTTTGTACAGGGGAGGCTCTTTGCATACAAAGGCCAACCATGTGGCCGAGTGTATATTTTTATTTTTATATTTTCCCTATTCCCGTCCATAAGTTTCCCTGGCGTCTGGTCCAGAAAGGACTTTCCCCCTCACAGATTTCACGATACGCCTTAAATAATCCCATCTCTTTATGTTTTCTATTAAATTCACTTTGCTTACAATAAAACCAAATTATTTATTTCTCACATAATGACCTTGCAAGGGTCTGTTTTATGTCATTATGGGGGTGTAATTAAGTTTTACAATCCGTTTGACACAAATTAACTGAATTCATCACACTGACTTGTGGACTGACTTCCTGGTTTGACCTTGTACCTGTCTCCTCACCATAGGGATGATCTGGGCTGCCTCTTCCCTCAGGCCTGCCACTCTTGCTCTTCTTAGAGGTGGTGGGACAGGGCTGTGGCTGGTGAAGCCCCTGTCCTGCTGCATATGTTGTCTGTTTTGGCTCTTGGATTCTGAGCCGTTATGGAGCTGCCAGCTCTTTCTGTGCCCTGACAGATAGAGAAAAAGCTCTTCAGTGTTATTTTGAGTAAGTTCTCTTTCTGCCCTAACATTGCTACCTGTGGACCCATGCTGTAGACCTGTCTCTGGTCCTGTCTCCTCTTTACTCCTAACTGGGCTCACTGGATGAACCCTGGACCTGGTTTATCACCTTGCCTTGCCTGGGAATGTTTATGGGTCCTGTTACCAGAACCTGTCTCTGTCTGCTGTGTTCAGACTGTGAGAAACAAAGTCTCAAGATATAATCAAGTTTAAGATTGGAATTTATTATTATATAATAAAAGCAAAACAGCGCGCTGGATGAACAGACCTAGGAATAACTCCTATGGCTGCCATGTTAACACAGGGCGAATATCTGATATTTATCTTGGACATTTCATGCATATTCAGTACATTACATACATATACATTTTACATTGTCATTTCAGGTTTTCAACATATGTGGGTTTTTTTCACAGTTAAAGCTAAATTGTTATCTCTACAACCGGTGATAATTCATGCATTTCTAGACTAGAAGGCACCTTAGAAATTAATTACCTAACAAAGTTTCACTACATTTTATTTTAGGAGACTAGGGAAAGTTCAAGGCTTGATAACCTTTGCAAGGACCTGGGATATTTAAGTTTTATAGCTCATTTGTTTTTCTTCTTTCCTGAGATTATACTAGCTTCTTGACACAAATTCATCTGATATACATCTCACAAGATGCTTAGGGACTGTACCCCATCGAGTGCACTGCTTGCACTATGGTCACCACTGGGTCCCAGCTCACCTGCCCCTTGGAAGCAGTTGGCCCTTGCTGCTCTCTGACAGATCCCTAAACTTAAAGCCCAATATTTCTTCCTCCAGATAAAGTCACTGGCTTTCCTGAGCCACTCCCTCAAGGATCACTTCATCCTCTTCCAGATATTTCAGTTGGGGGAGGGGCCTTCAAATGACTGCTATGTATTTTCCTGGCAGTTGTGCTCTCTGCACTGGTGTGCAGGATTACCTTTTCCTTTTACCAGTAAACAGACCCAGGTACAGGGTCTCACACTGACATGGATAACTGTTATAGCTTTTAAAATCTTTCATGGAATTCTTTGTCCCTTGCCAACACAGCTATTTGGGGGTGTTGGGGGGAAGCCAGAGCAAAGTTAGAACTGAGTTTTTCTACTTGCTGAAGCCAAGATCGGGGTAGTTAGCCAATAATTAGCCTAGACAAAAGAGTGGCTAATGAGCCTCTGCATACCAACCCAATTGCTTTTGGGGAGAAGGGGGAGCATGGAGGAGGAGTTTGAACTTGGCACAGAAGGGCTTGTGCTAGACTGCAGCTAGACTGCTTGTGCTAGGTGGGGTAGGTGGGGACAGGGAAGGGGGGAAAAGTCCCCTTTGGAATGAAATCTCACGGTGTGTGAGTGGTATTTAAGAACTGTAGCCCAGGATTTTGGTCTCTCTCTCGGTGAGTTGGGGGAACACAGACTGTGAGGAGGGCTGTCAACTGCTGTTGCCTTTCACCCCCCCCCCCAACTCCCACATTCCTGCTGCTGACTGCTTTTTTTTGGTGTCACCCCTGCAGCACTCCCAGAGACGCATCACTTGGGGCCAGCACCTTGGTGAGGGAGCTTTCCGCTCACCCCCCTCGGTGAGCCTGCCTGCCACTGCCTACTTCCCCACCACTCCACTGCAGCTGCTGGCCACCCCCCTGGGCTGAGGGAACCCTTAGCCATGCCCGAGGACCATGCCCGCAGCCACCAAAACTAGGGGCGGGGGGAATTCCCTTTGTGCTGTGTGGTGAATTCTGTTTGCCAGCAGCTGCCAGGAACAGCCTGTGGACACCCCCTGTTGGTTGAAAGTGAGTCACTGCAGTTTCTGCCTTGATGGAGCCCAACAGCGCCCTCTGGTGACTGTGAGTCACTGCAGCCCCTGTCTCCCAAGGCGCACCAGCGCTCCCTGCTGTTTGTGTTTATAACTGCATGGAAAGGCAAAGTAGGACTTGATTGTTTGAAAGTTTTGTTTACAGGTTTGTTGTTTGTTCTGGGGTTTTTTCTTTGTTGCTGTTTTTTGTATTATATATTTAGTAAAATAACTGTTATTATCTTTTCTACATTTTTGCCTGAAGCCTCTTAATTTCAAAGTTATAATAACTCAAAGAGAGGGGTCTTCTTTCTAGCCCAGGAAGATTTTCCACCTCCCTTGAGAGACATTTCATTTTTTCAAACTGAGACAATAATACATTCCATTACAGGATTCTGGACCATGCCAGCTAGCATTCTACAAGACAGTGCCTGGGACTGGTACAGACCTGGGACTGTTCCTGGTATCAGTGTGGTCATCTTTTGGAAGGAGAGGAGAGCTCAACCATATGGATATGACCCGTGCTATGCTACATGCCTTCAGGACTAGGAAATACCTTTGTGCGCAAATGCATACATGTGTAATGCAGCGCTTGAGAAACCAAAGGAAAAAATGCTTTCAAAATAAGTTGAAGTTGGTGTCACATAAATTACTCTGAAGGGAAAAAAAAGGAGATAACTCACAGTTTTAATGGGATTTTACTAAGAAATTATTTTAAACAAATCCCTTTATCCCACCATCTAGTAAATAGTCAATTCTATATAAATGTGACAGATGCTGATTTTATAGTTACTGTGAAATTGCTCAGTAAGAGTAAGAGATTACAGGAAATTTATTTCTATTTGTAGTTTTCCATTATTTTCTATAAGTAGAACAGTAGGAACAAACTCAGGTTTAGTAAATGCTTTTCTAGCTCATAATGCCCAAGACTATGATGGCTACTAATCATTCCATACTGGGTTCACATTTGGGGATGTCATGTGAAAAGCGGCAGAAAACATGAATTTTCTGTCCAACCATTTTTAATTTATCTTTTTGGCTATCAGCGTCCCCTAGGAGATCAAAGCCTTTTAATGTCCAAAACAGTCTGTTAGTGTCTCACCTAATAAAACCTTCCCTTAACAGATTCACCGAGATGGACAGGACTTTTAATACCTTTTTATATAAGGACTGCAGTGAATAGCGGTAGAAAATCCCCTCAGCAGGTTTCTCCTATGAGTTATTTTGCCATTGACGAAACTGTCAGCACTTAAAAATGGACTCACTCTAACAGTTCACGAAATAACATAATTTGTGACAATTTATGGGGTTCGCTGTGTCTGGAATATGGTCTAACTGCAAAAAAACCCACTTAAACTATGTAGTAATAATAATAATGCAAAGCATAGGCACACATGCTAAAGCAAAAGCAACTTACAATGAAGTAATAAATAAAAATTTTAAAGTAGTATGGAGCAAAAGTAAAATTATTGTATAAGTATAAAGCAATTGCTTACCCCACGGTGTCTCGAGAAGGAGGAGGAAGAAAAGGTAGCCTGTCGGTTACCTCTGCAGCATTGATGGAACTTGTCCCCAATTTTTGCTTATGTCCAATCTCTTTTTATACCTTTTTCTTTAAGCAGTTTGAGTGGCTATAGTCAATAAACCAATTTTGGGGTGATAGACAGATGAAATAGGCCCAAGGATCCACTTCCCAAGTTCCCAGCAGCCAGGATGTTCCCCAAAAAAGGCCGTGTTATCTCCATATTACTCTTTTCTTTGTTTTAATCCTTTCTTCTTTTGTGTGGCCTTATCTATCACCTTACAGGGGAGAATAAGCATAGTTTATATCAAAGTCTGCACGGTGTCTATTTTGAAGACTTACAGATTGCCAAATTTGCAGACTTAAAAGGTCTAAAGCACTGGTGTAACTCTTGTTCAGTTCAGCAGAAGTTTGAAAGCATGAAGAAAGATAAATAATTCACTAATAATAGGCTGCCAGCCATTCCTGTCAGTAAAAAAGATCTGCCATTCAAAGATTTAAAGATGAGAATAGTCTGAGTTTGTTCCTGTCTGTGTATTACATGACATGGTTTTGCTGATTTCCAGTTGTCCTTGCCAAAGAGAAAAAGTTCTTTAAGGGCCTTTTCTGACCTTGAAGAAATGACTGCAGTTCAGTGAACAGGATAGCTTGCTTTCAACTTGCCCAACTGCAAAAAGCATCAAACACCACTTAGATTTTAAACTAGCCATAAAAACTTATAAAGCAAAATAAAACAACCCTCAACAACACTGACAAAAATTGCCCCACCTTTTTGTTGTGGTGAAACCAATGGTCTTCCTTTACAAAATTTAAAATCACCAGAGGCAACTGAGACAGAATTCTGGGGTGAGATTGGGCTGTGCAGGGGTTCCCATGACCATGAACACCTAAGCACAGCCTTGTGTGGACCCGGGGGCCCTCTGCAGCCCATCAGCAGAGGAAGGGTCGTGCTCAGAGTGGCTGAGGGGCATTTAAATGGTTCCAGGGAGCGCCAGCGACCAGGAGCATGGCAAACAGGAGTGGGCAAAGAGGGGCACAGTATGGAAGTGCAAAACAGGAAGGGGCAAACAAGGGTGTGGCACAGCAGTTTGCATGGCAGTTCACGCAGGCAGGGTGAGCAGGAAGAACTCCTTTCTGACCACCCAGGAGCAGCCAATAGAGGTAGTAAATTGACTCAGTAACTGGTATGAAGAACAAAGAGATCCTTTCAGCCCAAGTCTTATTAGTGTACTAGTTTAAGCTTCCTCAGTTACGATGTTGACATGCCATAAAGCTCAATCCCTTGTAGCTGCAGGAGTCACTGTACCAGCCGTGTCAGAGGCCTATAGCCTGCCAGACCTGCTGATGGTAGACGCAGCTCTCCAGGTCACAGGTTGCCAGGAGTGCCCGATGCCTCTTCACGAGGCTGGGGTCAACAAACAGTTATTTTGCAGAAGGTGTGCTGTGGTTGAAGAGCTATGTCACCAGGTGATGGAACTATGGGAAGAAGTGAACAAGCTTGGTAGCATTCAAGTGAACAAGCAAGAGATAGACTGATTATTCTCAGGGATGCTACAGTCTCAAGACTCTTGAGATTCTCAAACCTCTATTGTAGTAGAGAAGCAGGTGGACTCAGAACCCTGCAGGGTAATTAGTCAAAGGACTGTTACTCAAGGGTCTGTTAAAGATGAAGGCTGGAAGCAGGTCACTGCATGTACAAGGAGGAAGATTCCTCCTCCTCAAAATTTGACAGGTAGGACTGGTATCTTCTACAACAGGTATGAGGCTCTGGAACTAGGACGCCAGACAACTGATGAGGTGAGTGAAGGTCCTTCTGAGGTAGTGGGGCCTCCAAAAAGAACACCACCTGTATGTCACATCACAACCTCCTCTGTCAAGAGGAAAAGATGGGAAGTTGTAATAGGAGACTCCCTTCTAAGAGGAACAGAGGGCCCAATATGCAGACTGGATCCAACTCACAGGGAAGTCTGCTGTCTCCAAGGGGCTTGGGTAAGGGACATTACTGGAAAACTCTCCAGTCTAGTAAGCCCATCTGATTACTCTCCACTATTAGTTGTTCAAATTGGCAGCGATGAAATAACCAAGAGAATTCCGAAGGCAATCAAAAGAGACTTCAGGGCCCTAGGGCAATTGGTAGAGGGGTCAGGAGCACAGACAGTAATCTCCTAGAACCTTCCAGTAACAAGGAATAATATTGGTAAGAATAGGAAGATACATGAGGGCAATTAGTGGCTCTGAGGTTGGTGTAATTGGAAAAATTTTGGGTTTGTTGACCATGGGATGATCTACTCAACACCTGGTCCACTGACACCTGACGAGATGCACCTATCTCAAAGGGGAAAAAAGAGTTCTAGCGCAGGACCTAGCGGGGATTGTTGACAGGGCTTTAAACTAACTTGGAAGGGGGAAAGGGACAAAAACAGGCTTGCCAGTGATGGGATGGTGTGCCAAAACTTTAGGAAACCAGCACACATGGGATCCCTCAATCTGCTTCACAAGGTATTGGCTACAAGTACTACACCTGAAATGTTTCTACACTGATGCATGCAGCATGAGGAACAAACAAGAGGAGCTTGAAGCTTTGGCCTAGTCCAAGAGATTTGACATCATTGGCATAAGTGAAACCTGGTGGAATGAGACCTGTGACTGGAGTGCCCTGTTGGATGGTTACAGGCCCTTCAGGAGGGATAGGCAGGACAGAAGAGGTGGAGGGGTGTCACTGTATGTTATCGAAGGGTTAGAATGTATGGAGCTCACATGGCACAGTTGAGAGCCCCTGGGTAAGAATCAAGGGTCAAACAAATAATGCAGATGTCATCGTGGGAGTCTAATATAGACCTCCTAGACAGGACAAATATGTCAACAAATTATTCTTTGAGGAACTAAGGGACACTTCCAAGTCAATTGCCCTTGTCCTTATGGGGGACTTCAACTTGCCAGAAATTAACTGGGAGCATCACACAGCTGGTTCAACACAGGCCAGAAAATTCCTAAAAAACCTTGATAACAACTTTATGGAACAGGTCCTAAGGGAGCCGACTCGGAAAGATGCCCTCCTTGATCTGCTGATTGTCAACAGAGTGGATCTTGTGAGTGAAGCGGAGATTGGTGGCCATCTTGGCCAAAGTGACCATGAGGTGATCAAGTTTAAAATCTCTGTTGACAGGAGGAAAAGTTTCAGCAAAACCTCAACTCTGGATATGAGGAGAGTAGACTTCAGGCTGCTCAGGGAATTAGTAAGTAAGGTGTAGTGCTTGATTTCAAAGACCCAGGTTGTGTGCACAAACCGAATGATTTATTGAATACAATTCTTGGTATATATAGGGTTTGGGGAAGGCAGGATAGAGAAGTTCATAGCTGGGGTCAGGGGGCAAAGATACAAAAAGCAGTGTTTTTCTTCAAACAGAAAGGCAAACAGTTTCTCATTACAATTACAAAGACAAAGCAAGGCTATAAAGCAATTTACTACCTGAGACTATCACTGATTAATGCAAGAATTTCAAGGAGTGAGGGTAAGCAGCTCTTCATTGCTTTGTTTTACATCCCAGGGCTTCCTGCTAAGATATCTTGTTATCTCTGCAGTGTCATTAAGAATTCGAATTCCTTCAGTAAGGTCCCCTGGGAAAATGTTTTTGAAGGTGCTGGGGTCCATAAGTGCTGGTCACTTTTTAAACCACCTCCTAAAGGCACAGGGAGCAGGCAATTCCCAAATGTCGGAAGTCAAGCAGGCGAACAGGTGTCTTCTCTTGGAAATAAGGCAAAAATAGAAGGTGTATGCCCAGTGTAAGCAAGGTTAAGTTACATGGGAAGAATTCAGAGACTCTGCTTGTGGCTGTAGAGAGAAAATTCTTGTGGCCAAAGCTAAACTGGAATTGAAGCTGGCCAGAAACATGCGGGACAATAAAAAGAGGTTTTCTCAAATGCATTAATGGCAATAGGCAGTGTAGAAATATCATTGGCCCATTAAAGGATGAGGATGGTCACCTCACAAACAGGGACACAGACAAGGCAGAGGTGTTTAATGCTTTCTTTGCCTCTCTCTTCAATGCAGATGATGGACCAAAGGGGTCTCAGTGCCCTGAGCTGGAGGACCATGACTGCGAGAATGATCAACTCCCAGTTGACCCTGAAATTGTCCAGGATCTGTTGCTCCATCTAGATCCCTAGAAATCTATGGGTGCTGAAAGAAAATGAGGCTGCACACACACAGAGTTCGATTTTGGGACTTGTCCGCCGATCTTTCCGGCATTCCCTTTTTATTAGGGTCCCTTTGTAAACAGCACCTGGTGTTTGTCTTTTAGTTAACTGGAATTCCCAGGATCATCCTAAACCTGTGCCTTGATTCCTCACATTCACACTTGTATCATGTTTGACTGTTTTCAGCCACGGGAGAAACATGCAGACCACGCAGACTGTTAAGCAGTATTTACTTTGAGAACACAGCACTCTATCAAAAACACCAGTCAAGGCCAAAACACTCCTTTTTGATCCTAATTAACTGAATGCAGGTGCTGCTGGCTTAACTTGTTCCCACACAAATCTATGGGGCCTGATTGGATTCATCCCAGAATGCTCATAGAGCTGGCTGATGTCATTGCAAAACCTCTCTTGATGATTTTGAAGCAGTCTTGGGAATCCAGAAAGGTATAAGCTGACTGGAAGCTTGCATACGTCGTCCCAATTTTCAAGAAGGGCAAGAAAGAGGACCCCAGAAACTACAGGCTTGTTAGTCTCACCTCAGTGCCTGGTAAAGTTATGGAGATCATTCTGGGAAGTATTGAAAAACACCCAAAAGACAACAGTCATTGGTCACAGACAGCATGGCTTCATGAGAGGAAAGTCCTGCCTATCAAATCTGATTTCCTTCTATGACAAGGTAACCCATCTATTGATCAAGGGAAGCCAGCTGATGTCATCTTCTTGGATTTCAGTAAAGCTTTTGATACTGTCTCTCACAGTATCTTTATGGACAAAATGTCCAGCACACAGCTGGATAAACACATCATGTTGTCGGTGAGCAATTGGCTCACAGGTTGAGCACAGAGGGTAATGGTGAATGGGATAACATCAGACTGGCAACTCATCACTAGTGGGGTTCCGCAGAGCTCCATCTTAGACCCTGTGCTCTTCAACATTGTAGCAGGGAGATTGCCAAAACTGTGTTGCCTAAAAGGCTGTGGAGGAAAAAAAGACTCCAGGCCAAATTAGGTAGGAGGTAAGATAAGGATACAAAAGG
>JAWWLV010000094.1:4022751-4033213 GCA_035041135.1 Platyrinchus mystaceus | reverse complement strand
ACTTGATGATCTCGGAGGTCTCTTCCAACCCAGTTAATTCTATGATTCTATGATTCTATGATTCTATGATTCTATGAAATTATGTTTATACAGCCTCCCGAATCCCCTAAAATTAATGATAATGCACTAAAGGAAAATTATTCCTTACCCCCCTCAAATTATTTTGTGCATGAAACACTAAAAAAAACTCGAAGTGGACAGGAGAACCAGACCCAAAAAACAACTCAGTTCAATCTGATTCAGGTGGATCATTTGCAAAAACATTACAGCAATAAGCTAAGCAAAATTAAAATCCAGCAAGAAAAATCCTATCAACACATACATAATAATGGCACATACATTGGGATTCCAGTTGGTTCTCATCAGCAATTAATAAAATTTCTAATAGATACGGGATCACAATATTTAATATTAACACAGTAAAATGCCGAGAAGCTGGGATTACAACTCAGACAGCAAAGTGTTAAGATCACTGGAGTAAAAGAAGCAAGCAGTATCTGCCAAGCTGCTAAGATTAATTTATCGCCTCTAAGCAAGCAGTGGATGTTGACTCCTCGCTTTGCAATTAAAGATCACGATGAAAACATTTTGGGTTTTGATGTTCTGAATGGTCAAACCCAGCATCTGCCAGATTGTGATGTGTGGCCTTTTGGTTCAAATGTCGACTACAGTCCCAAAAGAAATCGGGAGGCTGTAGTGCAGTGTATCAGGGAGGGTTCGGAAAGATGCCGAAATGGAAACTAAGACACTGTTGAAAGTTCAAATAACTCAATATTTATTATGAAGAAGTGGCCAATAAAAACTAGAAACCGAGAGACAGGAAAGGAGAGGAGAGAAATAAGCCCTCAGTAAAACCCCACTCACGCAGGTGTGTTTTATGAAGTTGTCTTACCAACCCCAGAATGATTAAAATTCCCCATAGCAGAAACTGCATCCTCGGAGTGTTGGCAGGTTCACAAGACAGCGGGCGTCCCCGCAAAAGGCAATGTTGTCCTTCATGTGAAGCTTGAGAGCCCCGAGCATGAGCCACCTGCATTTTTTATCCAATTAGCCGGTGACGTCTACCTGGGCCGGTGTGGCCAGCACCGCCCAGATAGAGGCCTTCGGTCCCTCCCCCCGTTATGTAAGTGTACCTCTTCAGCGCATGCGTGAGCACTTGGGAATTCCCCTATCGCATGTGCTGTTTCACTCAAGGAGTCTTATCTATTTGGGTCTGGGGGCTTTACTTCATCTCCTCCTCTTCAGTTTCTCCTTCAAATGTCCTTTACAGACAATGAGCCAATCATAGAACACCAATTAAAACAGCTTATACAAGAAACTCTCTCCAAGGACGAGGCTCCCACTTATCACTGCCTGTTTTCTCACAACTTGGCAGGAAAAGAACAAAGTCTCACAGGTGGGTGGGCCAAACACAGATCAACAGTAGCAGTGTCTAATTAAGCACGGATACATGCAGTCACTTCACACCGCACCTGCACTCCTTGATACAAAAATTCCTGCTGCAGCACAAAGCAGCACTTCTGTAGTTGATATTAACTTGGAAAAACAATCAATATTTACTCTGGATTATCAGCACTTAAATGACAACACAGCCCCACTAACAGCTGCAGTGCCCAACATTGCAAACCTAACAGCTACAATACAACAAGCCGTGTGCTTGGGTATTGATGGGATAGAGAAGAGAGATATTATCACTTGCTCACACTCTGCGAATTCTCCTGTCTGGCTGGAGAAAGAGCTGAACAGACAGCTGTGGTTTACAGTTTGTTGCAGGGGACTGCTTGCCAATATTGGGCTTTTAACTCCTGATGTTCTGAATTTTGTGGAACTGATAATTCAAATTCAGAAAGTGTACCAGTCATGGATGTCAGCCTTGAATCCAAAAGATATGGGTTTATAGAAGAGGCATGTCTTTTGCATGCAAGGTTTGCACTTCTGGAACACAACAAAACACAATTCATACCTGCCCGGAAAGGAGTGCAATCACCCATGACTGCACATGTTGCGCTTGCCAAAACCTTAAAAACAGTCTCACTCCCTCTGATCGTAGGAGACACCCCCCCCCCCCCCCCCCGAAATTGTAGGCAAAGCTGCAACAGCTATGTGGCAAGCACTTTGTAAAGTAGAAGTTGATATTCCGCTTGAATCTCAAACCCCTCTTTTAATTAAGCCTTCCGCTTGCATTTTCAACTGAGCATATTTCCTTTCTTTTTTGTTCCACAGGAAAACCAAGTGAACTACACGTGGATGGATGAATTAACCCACACCAACCTTGAATACATACAATGAATACTGGCATTCATTTTGGCTGCAATACTATTTCTGCTGTGCATCATTATCTGGAAACCTAAAGTTTGAGGATGGCAAATCAACAGGTTGCATTTAGGTACTTCTAAATATACCTATGTCTAACCTAGATTTGTCTGCAGTAGCACTGCACAATGACATCACCTTTTATAAGCAAGAGTGGACCATCACAGAAAAGAGTGAAAATCAACACATTCCATCTCTAAAAGGAATTAAAGGAGACATAATCTCGATAGGATGCTGAATTCAAAATAACACTAAGTGCATGACAACAGCCTTAAAAAACAACATACATACCTGCTCTTTTAAGCATCCTGGGAACAGGATAAGGAGTTCTAAATAGCAAGGACTCTGAAGTATTAATGAACAAACTAGTCACAATTACCAGCGACCTAAATAAACTAGAACACCCTCTTACAATCTTCCCTTTTGGCTCTGGGGACTAATCAATGGCTTTTAACAAACATATTACCTCAGTGGGAGGGAATTAATGAAAAAGATCATGAATTGATCACAAATGCACTTAACATCATCCAAATCAATGGCTTATCCCCCCTGAAAAGGGCAGCTGAACCACCCTCCGATCCAGTGAATCTGTTCAGTGAAGGGACGCTGACAGACTGATCAGACATAAGGGTTTCGGCTTCCCTGGTGCACTGACAGACAAATAAAACACTAATGGTTGAGAAAATCTCCCCTCTCTAAGGGTCAGGCAACCCTCCCCTTTCTCGTGACATGTGGTAATCATTTTCAGCTAAAAGCACAGAGACTGATTTTACCCATTTCTCTTAAAAGCAGCTTGGTTTACTGATTACAAGTGGTTCTTGAGGCTTACATGTTTTACAACATTAGCAAGTTATAAGGAAATCTTGGGATCTTATGATCTTAGGCCTTCAAAAAAAACCTAAGGTGTAATTGTGAAGCTGCAGGTAGACACATATAACTAGAAGCACTTAAAGATATTATTCTTCCCTGGCAAAGCCAGAGGAATGTGGAACTGGATACACAATTTTATACTTTGGTGGTTGAGGTAACCACATGTCCTCGTCCACATCTCTACTCAGTAATTTCTTAACTATTCCCATTATATTTGCCAGTGCTAGTGAGACTTAACTATGTCCATTGTAGCAGACCAATGAGCATCTCTAAGCAGTATAAATGCTAACAATAGATATCTCAAGTCCCTGGGTGCCTGTGCCACTACTTTTACTACTATTCTTAGGTGTACTACCTAGAGAGTATGAGACAGCTTAGACCATGACCTCCATTTTATCCCAATTAATCCCTCTCAGTTTTCAAGAAAAGCATAAGCAAAGAGATGGGTTTATGCTAGACTTCTGAAATTGCTGTACCCTGATTTCTAGAGAATCAAGATATATGAATGCATAAACTTTGTTTGGAAAGGGTTTAAGGACAAGGTCGCCGCTGTCAGTGAACCATGGAGGTCCATGGTGGAGCAAAGATCCACCTGCAGCCTGTGGAGGACCCCATGCCAAAGCAGGTGGATGCCAACAGAAGGATGTGACCCTGTGGAAAGCCCATGCTGGAGCAGGCTCCTGGCAGGACCTGCAGAGAGAGGACCCCACACTGGAGCAGGTTTGCTGGCAGGACCTGTGACCCTGTGGGAAAATCATGGTGAAGCAGCGTGTTCCTGAAAGACTGCGCCCCATGGGAAGGGATCCACACTGGAGCAGGGGAAGAGTGAGGAGAAAGGAGTGGTAGAGACAAAGCATTAGGAACTGACCACAACCCCCATTCCCTCTTCCCCTATGCCACTCAGGGGTAGGAGGTAGAACAGTTGGGAGTGAAGTTAAGCCCAGGAAAAAGGGAGGGGTGGGGAGAAAGGGTTTTAAGATTTGTTCTTATTTATCATTATCCTACTCCAATGTGATTGGTAATACATTCAATTAATTTCCCCAAGTCGAGTCTATTTTGCCCATGATGGTAACTGGTGAGTGATCTCTCCCTGTCCTTATCTCAACCCACGAGTCTTTTATTGTATCTTCTCCCTCTGTCTTGTTGATGGATGGGATTGAGAGCACGGCTTAGTAGGCACCTGGCAACCAGCCAAAGTCAACCCACCACAGCAATCTGCAGGCAAGCTTGATGTGCCAGCATTTAGCCCGGCTTCTAGCACAGTTGAAAAATGGGCAAATGTCATAGGTTTCTGTGGCTGGGTTTTGGTAGCGGGGGAGGGGGGGGGCTACAGGGGTGTCTTCTGTTAGAAGATGCTAGAAGCTTCCCCTGTCTGGTGGAGCCAATGCCAGCTGGCTCCAGGACGGACTTCCTGCCGCTGGCCAAGGCTGAGCCAATTAGGAGTAATAGTAACGCCTCTGGGATAACATATTTAAGAACAGAAGGTTGTTGTGCAGAAGGAAATTCCAGCCAGGGAAGAGCAGAGTGAGAACATGGGATAACAAGGTAGACACCAAGGTCAGTGTAGAAGAAGGGGGAGGAGGGACCCCATGGGAGCAGGGGAAGGACTCAGAGCTGAGGCCCCTGCAGCCCATGGTGAAGACCGTGGTGAAGCAGGCTGTCCCCCTGCAGCCCATAGAGGACCATCGGGGTGCAGAGACCCCCCTGCAGCCCATGGAGGAGCCCATGCTGGAGCAGGTGGATGAATGAAGGAGGTTGTTACCCCATGGGAGGCCCAGGATGGAGCGGGGTCCTGCAGGAGACCTGTGGCCTGTGGAGAGGGAAGCCCATGCTGGAGCAGGTTTTTCTTGGGTAGGACTTGTGGCCCTGTAGGGGACCCACATCAGTACAGCTTATCCATGAAGGACTGCACCCCATGGAGGAGTGACCCACAGGACAGCAGACTGGGAAGAACTCCTGCCTGAGGGGTGGATTCATGCCGGAGAGGTCCATCAAGGACTGTCTCCCATGGGAGGGACCCCACGGGAGCAGGGGAAGGACTCAGAGCTATGGCCACCTGTAACCCATGGTGAAAACTATGGTGAAGCAGGCTGTCCCCCTGCAGCCCATGGAGGACCATCGGGGTGCAGAGACCCACCTGCAGCCCATGGGAAACAACTGACTGCAACCTCCATTCCCCGTCCCCCTGCACCGCTGAGGGGAGAGGAGGGAGAATATGGAAGGAAGGAGGGGTGGGGGGGAAGGTGTTTTTAAGACTGTTTTATTTCTCACTCTTTGGCTCTTATCCTATTAGTAATAAATATAAGTACTATCCTCACTTTGAGTCTGTTTTGCCCGTGAAGGTAATCAGTAAGTAACCTCTCCCAGCTCTTATCTCTACTCATGAACCCTTAGCTGTTTTTTTTTCCTCTCTCCTCTGTCTAATTGCAGAGGGAGAGTGAGAGAGCAACTTTAGTGGGTACCTGGAATCTGGCCAGGGTCAACCCGCTACAGCAAGCTCTGGCTAAACCCTATAAATCCCTGCAACTGCATTTGTTGCCATTAAGATACACCTAGCTTATCTTAAGCATTATAGCCTAAAGGGCTCAAAGAGCAGTTGCTTCCAAAAATGCACCACAAAAGCAGCTTGCCTAGCTACTCTGCATCTGTGGTATGATATCTATCATTAACATTGCCATTGTATCCAAAAAGGCTTTTGTTTAAAAGTGTTATGCTTTTCTGCTCGCATAAAATGACAAGGTTTCAAGTAGATCCACATCCTCCTAGAAAATATACTGGTGCATTTTTTGTGCATTAATAGATATATTTTGAAGGCTCAAGTCCCCCTTGGAATTCAATTAACAGCCTGCTGACATAGGTTATCAAATATACTAAATTTCCTAATGAGACTAGAGAGCTACAGAAGTGGGACATAACTGAAAAAGAAAAGGCAAAAGCTGTTCCATGTTTTGAAACAGATCAGTGCTTAATTAACAAGGTACAAATAATTAAAATGCTAAATATGAGGAGCAAATACAATGCGAGTAGAGGGTCTATTCTACAAATGTGAGCAGGCTGACACACTAAAGCAGAATGATAATCCATCTAGTCTACAGTTCCTGACAGAGGTCAGCCTAGACACCAGTGTAGATGTGCATGAGGTCACATCTAAGGAAGTCTGAATCTTGCATGCTGGTGGAAGAAGAGGACTCAATGAATCCTGGGACCTGTAGGCTACTCCAGCTTCTACCAACAGTAAAAAAAGACAAAATCTTCAAGACCATCACTCTTGGGCAGAATTACTGAAGCATGAAATGCTGCAGATGTGCATGGGGATTGTTTATTCAAATGCCATCGTCAACATACACTACTGACAAACCCTGGCTGCATGAGCTAGCTATGATGGTTTCACACTATTCTGAAACTTCCCTAAACCAGAAATAACTGCACCATCTCCTGATGCCTAACATTAAGCGGTGTAAGGCAGCCACAGAAGGGGAATAAATGAATTTTCACAGGGCTCAAGTGACCAAGCAGAGCAAGAATGTCCTGGACAATAAGCTGTCTGGACTTATAAACAGAGCTTTAAACTAGATTTATTGGGGGAAGCACAGTGTTCCAAGCACTTGAAAAGAGCCAGGGACTGCCAAAGTATTAGGAAGCAACAGGAAACACCTGTGAATCACCTCAAGGGAATTAGGGTGGACTCCTCTAAAAAGGGGATATGGCTGATAGCTCAGCTCAAGTGCCTCTATATCAGTGTATGCAGCATGAGAAACAAATAGGACGAGCTGGAAGCAGCTGCCCAGATGGAAAACCACAACCTGACTGCTATCACAGAAACTCGGTGGGATGAATCACATGATTGGAGTGTTGCAATTGATGGCTAAACCATTCAGAAGGGACAGACAAGGAAGGAGAGGTGGGGGAGTTGCCATCTATGCCAAAACCAGGATTGATTGCATGAAGCTATCTTTGAAGAACAGCAATATGCAGGTCAAGAGCTTGAGTGAAAATTAGAGACCAAGCCAAGAAAGGAAACTTTGTGGTTCAACTGCAGGAAGCATTATGCTCGCATGCCCTGATCCTGATAGGGGACTTCAACCACACAGATATCTGATGGAAAAATGGCACAGTGAATTGCAAGCAGTCCAGGAAACTAGTGGAGTGCTGTAGTGAGTTGACCTTGGCCAGATACCAGGTACCCACCAAGCTGCTCTATCACTCCCCTCTTCAGCACGACCAGAGAGGGTAGAAAATAAGATAGAATAAAACTCATGGGTCAAGATAAAGGCAGGTTAATAAGGCAAAAGCAAAGGCCACACATGGACGCAAAGGCAGAGAAAAGATTTATTCTCTACTTCCCATCAGCATGTGATGTCTGACCACTTCATTGGACAAGGGCTTCAGTATGTGTAGCAGTTGCTTCAGAAGACAAACACCTTAATAATGAATGCCCCCCTCCCCTTCCTCCTCCTTTCTCTTAACTTTTATTGCTGAGGAGATAATATCCCTTTGGTCAGCTGGGGTCAGCTGTCCTGGCTATGTCCCTTCCAAAGATATTTGCCCACCACCAGCCTACTGTCCTGGGGGGGGGGGGGGGGGGGGGGGGGGGGGGGGGTAGTGAAGGGGGGTATTGTTGGAGAGACAGCCTTGATGCAAAAGCACTGGTATGTTATCAACACCTTTCTAGCTACCGATACACAGCACAGCACTGTGAGGGCTGCTATGGGGAGAGTTAACTTCACATCAGCCAGACCCAATACAAGTGCTTTGAGGACAACTTCCTAGTACAGGTGATGGAGAACCCAACCAGAAGAGAGGCACTGCTCTACCTGTTGCTCACTAATGCGGAAGAACTTATGGCCTTAAGCTGAGGCAGGAGAGATTCAGATTAGATACTAGAAAAAAATTTTCACTGTTAGAGTGGTCAGGCATTGGAATAGGTTGCCCAGGGAGGTGGTTGAGTCACCATACCTGGGGGTGTTTAAGAGGCATCTGGATCTGGCACATGGTTAAGTGGTTACCAGTGGTAGTGATGGGTTGACGGTTGAACTTGATGATCTTAAAGGTCTCTTCCAACACTGATGATTCTGTGATTCTAAAGTCTTTCTAACTTATTGGAGAGGTCAAAATTGGAGGCAGCCTGGGCTACAGCCATCATGCCTGGCTGGAATTCTCAATTTTGAGGGGTACTGGATGGGTAAAACAGTAGCCAGGACCCTAAACCTCAGAGAGGCAAACTTTCAGCTGTTTAGAGCACTATTGGGTGGGATCCCTTGGAAAACTGCCTTCAGAGATAAAAGAGCTAGGAGATATTTATGTTGTGCTTACATTAGCCTTAATTCAAACCACAGGAGTTGCATGACTTGAACAAGTTTCTCCACTCTTTCCCAAGAGCAATGACTTGCGCCATGACAAACATGCTTGTCAAGTCAGACACAGCCCACCCTTTCCCAGACACAAGTACAACTTTGTCATAACTATAGCAAAGCTATTATTTGGAACAGTAGTATTCCACATATAAAAATGTGATGAAGTGAAAAAATATTGAACACTTGTAGCAGAAGAGTGGCAGGCACGTTGATATGAGGTGTCTGTTACAAGCATTTGTCCCTGGGACAGGTGGCATCCAAAACAACAGGGAAGAATTAACATGAATCACAGAAACACAGAATAGTTTGGGTTGGAAGGGACCTTAAAGACTATCTCATTCCACCTCCTTGCCATGGGCAGGGACACCTTCCACTAGACCAGGTTGCTCCAAGCCCTGTCCAACCTGGCCTTGGACACTTCCAGGGATGGGGCAGCCACAGCTTCTCTGGGCAACCCATGCCAGTGCCTCACCACCCTCTGAGTAAAGAATTTCTTCCTAATATCAAATCTAAACTTGCCCTCTGTCAGTTTAAAACTGTTACCCCTTGTCCTATTATATGCTCCCTGATAAATAGCCCCTCCCTTAAATAAATAGTTGACTCACCTTGTTATAAGAAGAGAGATCTTAAAAGGTTCATTTTAAATCCTTCAAGTTTTCTTTCTTTCAAGCCCCACTTCTACCATTAGGAAGCCACACAGCTGACACTAGGAAGGAGGGACCTGAGCTTCATTGGGAAAGCAGTTCACCTCCTGAAGACTACTTCTAGCAGAATTTTTTTCAGTGGGAAGCTGACAGACGAGAAGCATCATCAGCTTCAGGAATTGAAATAGAGTCTATCTTTGCTGGTAGCAAAGCACAGAAAGAAAAAAAAAATGTAAAAATCAACTTTATAACTACCACAAGAAGTAGCAAGACCCTACATGCAGGACATGAAGAATGGTCCCAGTGTCAACAAGCATGTCTTTCACTCCCAATTTTTACCCTGTAGCAGTAGCACCTTTTCCAAACACCACATACACTTAAGTCCCTCCTCTACTTTTCTTACATAGTTTTAGGGAGAACAAGTGTTCAGGTTCTTTTACTAATTTAAGGATAGAATACGAAGTTGGTGTATCTAGCTTAATGGTCATGCCAGTCCTGTTCTCTACACTGTTCTACACGCACAGATATTATCATATATTTCCTTACAAATACTGTATAATTCCTTCTTAGCTATCAAAAAGCCTATGCAAGAAGAAATACCTTCACCACACCTGTGAGGGATCAAAGCAGTAGCAAGATGTCTGTCCTCAAGTCCCTCTCCCTATTGTTTATGTTTCCATTGAAAATGTCAAAACAGACATACCTTTTTTTAAAACCTAACTACCAGAGTAACTCTATCTAGCTTTAACGAACTAGGTATGCCAAAATATGGTAGCCACACCAAGTAGTAAACTACCATGAAATCAAGTCTGGCTACAACTTTCTAGTCCTAGACCAGCTGCAAGATATGCTAAGAGACAGGTGCCTCTGCTTTATTCCGTTATATTCACTGTTGGATTTGAGCTATAAAAAGGATTTAAGAGTCTCATTTCTTTAGAAGCATTTTATATGTTTGCAGACAGTAAGAGTGCACTGAATTTCACTGCAGCTATACAAATAAGCCACATGTCAGCTGCCAGCAGGAAATGTATTTAAGTTTTAACTTACATTGCTTGGGTATGGCTTCTGCCAATCTCCTCAGGCTAGTCAAACTGTCAACTCCAAGCTGATTTAAGATGCTAGGAAGCATTTCTGTCAGCTGCTTTGTCTCAGCATGGCCAGTGATAGTGAAAGTGTTAGCAGCCAGGGATGCCTGAACGTTAGGGTTATTGAAGTGAATGACTGCTCCTTGGTTGGTAAACATATTTACCTGCAAGAAAAAAAAAGAACACACCAACACCC
>JAWWLV010000094.1:4006945-4022651 GCA_035041135.1 Platyrinchus mystaceus | reverse complement strand
AAAAAAAAAAAACAACACACCAACCCCCCCCCCCCCCCCCCCCAGTATTTCAAGAAGTTTAGAATTATTTTTCAATTTTACAGGAAACTAGCTGAAGTCCCTAAAGCTCAATTAAGCATCTATAGATAATTTACAGGCAAGTTTAAGATGTTAATTATCAGGAAATTGTTTAATACATTTTATATTTCTTTATAGAAAAGCATTTTTCCCTTTGAAGCAATTATCTCTTCAATTCCAGATATATTGTTGACACCCAGTTTCTTCAAAGAAAACTGAAGTTTCTTGTCATCTGCAGTAGCTGTTCTGTGGACAACCTTCTTCCTCCTGCAGGCAGTACTCTTTGGAAAAAGTTATTAATTAATATTTAATTAGTTCTTTGCAAACTCTAATCCTTGTGGCCATATAACTACTCTGCAGCCATCTACAAATCAACTTTGTAAACAAATTTCTACTTCTGTGTTACAGCACACACAACCCCACCCCTTCAACTGCACTGCAGCAATCTTTCCCTTGCTATAAATAAAGCAAGCTTTGCATGCTTGTGAGAGGTGGGAGATTTTAGGAAGCAATGCGCCAGAGAAGCTTTATTTTCCAAGTCTCATGGGGATTCTGCAACATCCTACTTAGAAAAGAAAAACTGCAAGTTTATCCTTGTCTGTTACCATAGGTATAAAACTGAAAACTGATCATCCCCTGAAGACTGACATGCTCTACAGTCCTGTATGCCTAAAGAGTTGCTAGCTTAATTTGGTAACAAATCAACCTCTACAGAAAGATCTATTTAGACATAATTCCTAGGACTAACCCCTAACAATATCTTTGATCTTTAAAGTTCCAAGTGACTGAATTCTTAATTCACCTGATTATACATTCATTGCCATACAGAGCTGCATACTTCCTGAAAGTGAATGTGCTGTACAGCAGGAGGCATGTACAAGCATAACTGCTACAGCAATAGTAATGATGATCAGTCTAGTGACAGGCCATGGCTGCACTCCAGTGATTCATACCATTGTTGTAAAGGGAAAAAAAGAAAAAAACGGGTCCCCAACGGTCAAAAAAAACTGCTGGAATGCCCCTAACCCTCAGCTTCCTAGTGAAAAATGCTCAACAGATTTTAGTCTATCATCCCAGTAAATACAAACAGTCCCTTTTTTTTTTTTTCTATCCCTTATCCTTTACAGTGTCAAGACAATACAGAGTTGCATCTGGTTTATGTTAGGGATTACCTAGAGCTGTGAAGGTGTTAGGTGGAACAAGTTACCTGGAATTAGGATAAACTTTCATGGTTGCTCTACTTCTGACATTTTTGTTCCAAGAAGTTATAAAACAGTTGTGAAAAGTAGAAGTTCTGGCCACAGTTGACAACTGTCTTTTCAGGCTGCAACTTACATAACATCATCAAGGTTTAAAGAAATGAGCTTCAAGATTGCTTAAAGGTTATTGGAACAATGTAGGACTAAGGCATAATAAAACACTTTAAAAATCCAAAACTGGTGCATGACATGAGTGGAAGTTTGGCTATGTTGTTTCTCTGCTGTTGGGAGGAAAGGGTTAAAAGTGGGAGATTTGGCGAGGAGGATGATAGATTCGCTCAAAGTGACCTTGCAGCTGGACTGAAGAATATCAGTGTGGGAAACAATATAGTGTGCCTACTGCTGTTTATTCTCTGTCTGAGAAGTAGAATTTGTGTGTAAAGACAAGATAGGTGTTTACAGAGACTTGGAGGCACTCTCAAGGCCATGCTTGAGCTCCCTGTTGGGAGAGAGGTCAAAGCACAGAGGAGATCACAGCACAAGCTCTTGATAAATTGGTGCAAACAGCAGGCCTTCTACCCCCTAGGATAGACTAAGCGTAACAGTGCCTGCGTTCCTGCTTCTGTGGTTTGGTGGTGTCCAAGGTTGGACTTGGCTCCCAGCCAAGTGCCCAGACCACTATGAAAAAAACCCTTCCCCCTCCCTCTCTTTCTCCCTTCAGACAAACAGAAAAAAGCTGTATAAAACTAAAGGAACCCAAACCAACCGAATTCCATAAATATATATATTTATATATATTACAGTTAAGATATTATTTACAAGAAACCCCCAAAAAAGGGAAGAAGGGAAAGGGAAAAGGGGAAAAAGGGGCAAAACCAGAACGGTTCTGTACAATCAAGACTCAAGAACTATCGAAACACAGAACCAAGAAACAGAATATCTTACTACTTTCCTCGAGATAGCAGCAACCCGCGCCAATGACCGCCGGCACTATCCGCCTCCCAAGGTCAACCAGGCCCCACTAGGCCTCACTCCTCCACCCCGGCAGGACGACAGCAAAGAGCCTTCACTTCCAGTCCACCGGAAGAAAGAGAGCGAGAGCTTTCTCTCCCTTCTTATTTATACTCTTGCTTACGTAAAAATCGTATGGAATATTGGGAACATGGCCTTGGTTCCTTGGTTACAACCTGGTTACCAAGGAAGGCCTGAACTCAAAACCACTACAGGTGGTCAGCCTGGTTACCTGCATATATTTGGTTCTCACATCAGTCAAATAAGAATAAGGCTGAACAGCTGATTCAGATACTGAAAAAGTCAGAGTTTGCCTCTGATACCACAGGGGAAACACTTCTGAGCAGTTTTCAGTAATTTCTGAAGCCCATTAATTTTTCCTTAGACAATCTTTCTAAAGTTGTAGTCAAATTTTGACAATAAAGAGTCAGGGACCATAAAGTTATCAAAGTATAATTAAAAAATTAAAACAAGAAAACGCAAAACCCAAAACACATCTCCATCTGATGGACTTACACATTTGTGCAAAATTTGAAGAACACTTATTTTCCCAAAATATTTTATGGACGTGATCTTAGAGGTATTTTCAAACCTAAATGATTTTATGAAATATATTTTTTTTTTAAAAATACTTCTACATAATATTCCAGACCACTCCTTTTCAGAGAGCAAAACAAGGACAGGTTAAGTTCCCCTACAGACACAGAGTTCTAGATTTCTCCAGGAAACAGGTTTGGAAGAAACGACATGAAATTTAGCTGTTTCGATACCCTACACAAAAACATCAAATTTCACATAATGAAGTACTACAGTAGCATTCCACCTAAATATAATATTTATCTTGTTTTTAAGATCTGCAGGCTTGCAGTGTTATGAAAATCTTCCAGTGGAGGCAATGTGCAACCTTTTCTCACAAGGAAGAAAAAACCCCAAAACAGTACAGTGATAAAGGTTAAAACCCTCTATTGTCAATTGCACACGTGCTGGTAACATGCACATAATCATCAATATAATACAGCAGTTCTCTGCTTAACTAGTAATCCATACAAAGAATACACAAAATCACAAAGCCAGTTAATTACTTGATTAATCCTGATTTAAGGCTGCCTAAATATCCATTTAAAGGCAAAAAGCTTCAACATGGGAATAAAAGCTACTGGAAACTGTCAACAAGAGTTCTGTTGAATAGAATCACAGACTGATTTGGGTTTGAAAAGACCTCAAAAATCACTTAGTTTCAACCTCCTGCTGTGATCAGGGACACCTTCCACTAGCCCAGGTTGCTCCAAGCCCCGTCCAACCTGGCCTTGGACACTTCCAGGGATGGGGCAGCCACAGTTTCTCTGGGCAACCTGTGCCAGTGCCTCACCACCCTCTGAGTAAAAAGTGTCTTATGTCTAACCTAAATCTGCCTTCTTTCAGTTTAAAACTGTTGCACCTTGTCCAATCACTCAGTACCTTTGTAAAAAATCCCTCTCCAGCTCTCTTGGAGCCCCTTCAGGCACTGGAAGGGGCTCTAAGGTCTCCCAAAGCCTTCTCTTCTCCAGGCTGAACAGCCTCAGGTCTCTCAGCCTGTCTCCATAGCAGAGGTGCTCCAGCCCCATGATCAACTTAGTGGCCTCCTCTGGACTCACTCCAACAGGTCCATTTCCTTCTTATGTTGGGGGCCCCAAGAGCTGGATGCAGTACTCCAGATAGGGTCTCACAAGAGTGGAGCAGAGGGGCAGAATCACCTCCCTCAACCTACTGGTCACACTTCTTTTGATGCAGCCCAGGACACGGTTGGCTTTCTGGGCTGCAAGTGCACATTGCTGGCTCATGTTGAGCTTTTTGTCCACAAACACCCCCAAGTCTTTCTCCCCAGGGCTAGTCTCTATCCATTCTCCACCCAGCCTGTACTTGTGCTTGGGATTGCCCTGACCCAGGCACAGGACCTTGCACTTGGCCTTGTTGAACTTTGTGAGGTTCTCATGGGCCCACTAGTCAAGTTTGTCCAGGTCCTTTTGGATGGCATGCCTTCCCTCCAGCATGTCAACCGCATCACACAGCTTGGTGTCAGCAAACTTGCTAAGGGTGCACTCAATCCCACTGTCCGTGTCGCCAATAAAGATGTTAAACACTGCTGGTCGCAATACTGGACCCCTGAGGATGCCACTCATCACTGCTGTCCCCTTGGATATTGAGCTGTTGACCACAACTCTGAATATGACCATCCAGCCGATTCCTTATCTATTGAGTGGTCCATCTGTCAAATCCATGCCTCTCCAGTTGAGAGACAAGGATGTCATGCGGGACAGTGTCAAATGCTTTGCACAAGTCCAAGTAGATGATAACAGTCACTCTTCCCTCATCCACCAACACCGTAACCCCATTGTAGAAGGACATCAAATTTGTCAGGCATGATTTGCCTTAAGTGAAGCCATGTTGGCTGCCACCGATCACCTCCTTATTTTACATGTGCCTTAGCATAGTTACCAGGAGGATCTGTTCCATGATATTGCTGGGCACCAAGGTGAGACTGACGGGCCTGAAATTCTTTCTGTCTTCCTTATTTCCCTTTGCAAAAAACATGGGTTATGTTTCCCCTTTTCCAGTCAGTGGAAACTTCACCGGACTGTCACAACTTCTCAAATATGATGGATAGTGGCTTAGCTACTTCCTCTGTCAGGTCCCTCAGAATCCATGGATGCATGTCATCAAGCCCCAGGGACTTGTGCACCCTCAGGTTCCTTAAATGGTCTTAAACCTGGTCTTCTCCTCCAGCTGGTGATTCTTCATTTTCCCAATCCTTGCATTCAACTTCTACAACTCATGTGGTGTGGCTGGAGCACTTGCTGGTGAAGACTGAGGCAAAAAAGTCGTTGAGCACCTCAACCTTCTCCGTGTCCTGGGCAAACAGGTCTTCTGTTTTCCTTCCAGAAGGAGCACACATTTTCCCTAGTCTTCCTTTTATCACTGATGTACCTATAGAAGATTTTCTTGTTACCCTTGACGTCCCTGGCCAGATTTAATTCTATCAGGGCTTTAGCTTTCCCAACCTGATCTGTGGCTGCTTAGACAATCTCTCTGTATTCCTCCCAGGATACCTGTCCTTGCTTCCACCCTCTGTAGGCTTCCTTTTTGTGTTTGGGCTTGTCCAGGACCTCCTTGTTCATCCATGCAGGCCTCCCAGCATTTTTGCCTGACTTCCTCTATGTTGGAATGCATTGCTCCTGAGTTTGGAGGAGGTGATCTTTGAATATCAACCAACTTTCTTGGGCCCCTCTTCCCTCCAGGGCTTCATCCCACGCTACTCTACCAAGCAGATCCCTGAAGAGGTGAGTCTGCTCTCCTGAAGTCCAGGGTAGTGAGCTTGCTGTGTGCACTCCTCGCTGCCCTAAGGATCTCAAACTCCACCATTCCATGGTTACTGCAGCCCAGGCTGACCTTGAACTTCACATTCCCCACCAGCCCCTCCTTGTTGGTGAGAATAAGGTCCAGCACAGCACCCCTTCTCATTGACTCCTCTATCGTGTGGAGAAGGAAGTTGTCATCACTGCATTCCAGGAACCTCCTGGATTGATTGTGCTCTGCTGTCTTGTCCCTCCAACAGATATCAGTGTCGCGCGCAGGGCTCCGGAGTCAAAGATGCAGTCCTCACAGAGGTATAATCAGTGCTCCATTTATTGTAAAAAGTACCCAGGTTATATAGTGTTTTCCAGGGTTCGCGCGCTCTCTGCTAACTATGCTATTGGCTAACTAAACTTGTTCACACGCTCTGCTCTTCTTCTATTGGCACTAAAGTCTAAAAAACACATGTTCTGAGGATAGCTCCAACACCCCCCTTTCTGCACCTGCTGTTTTTCTGTCCAACATTCTGTTTTCTTGCTTATCTGTAACCAGCTTCTTCCCATGCAGTGCCCAAGGACGCGCTGTTTTTGCCCTCTGTCACGTAGGCTGGATTGTGCATGCAGGCCTCCAGTAACACATTATACCCTGTACAGTCTAAGATATTCTCAACATATCAGGGTGGCTGTACTCTCCCATGAGGACCAGGGCTTCTGAATGTGAGGCCACTTCTATCTGTCTATAGAGGGCCTCATCCACTCAGTCTTCCTGGTCTGGTGGCCTGTAGCAGACCCCCACTATAACATCACTTGTCCCTGCCCTCCCTTTAATCCTGACCCATAAATTCTCAGTTAGCTCCTCATCCATCCCCAAGGGGAGCTCCATGCACTCCAACTGGTCACTGACATAGAGGGCAACACCTCCTTGTCTCCCCTGCCTGTCCTTCCGGAAGAGTCTATATCCGTCCATTCCAACACTCCACTCATAGGAGCCTCCAACCATGTCTCTGTGATGCCAATAAGGTCATAGCCCTGCAGGTGTGTACACGTCCTGTCTATTCCTTATGCTGCGTGCGCTTGCATAGAGGCATTTAAGCTGGGCCCCCCAATGAAGCTGACTTACTGACTGGAGTGGCTGGAATTCCTTGGTGCTGCTCTTCCCTTGGTGCTCTCCTGCTGACCTGTGATCCCTCTCCAGGCTCTGGGCATCTCTCACTGGCCCTGGCATCTAACTAGTAGGAGTGGGATGGATTGAGTTTCCCCTCTTGGCAACTTTAGTTTCAAGCCCTCTTTACCAGCTTGGCAAGCCTATGACTGAAGACGCTCTTCCCCTTCTCTGACAGATGGACCCATCAGCCCCCAGCAGACAAGGTTTCTCAAGGCAAGTCCCATAGAATCTAGTCTATTATGAAAATTATACCCAAGATCACTTGCTGTAAGACCTACTTACTTCAAATCCTAATCATAGAATCATAGAATATCCTGAGCTGGAAGGGACCCACAAAGATCATCGAGTCCAACTCCTGGCCCTGCACAAGATAACCCCAAGAATCACACCATGTGCCAAGAGCATTGTCCAAAGGTTTCTTGAACTCAAACAGGCTTGGGGCCAGGACCACTGCCCTGGGGAGCCTGTTCCAGTGCCCAATCACTCTCTGGGTGAAGAACCTTTTCCGAATATCTAACCTAAACCTCCCTTGACACAACTTCAGGCCATTCCCTCGGATCCTGTAACTGGTCACCACAGAGAAGAGATCAGTGTCTGCCCCTCCTCTTCCCCTTGTGAGGAAGTTCTATGAGGTGTCCCCTTCTCTAGGCTGAACAAACCAAGTGACCTTAGCCACTCCTCATATGGCTTCCCCTCTAGACCCTTCACCATCTTCATTACCTTTGTTTGGACACACTAATAGCTTCATACCTTTTTTTATATTGTGGTGACCAAAACTGCACACAATATTCAAGGTGAGGCTGCACCAGTGCAGAGCAGAGCGGGACAATCGCTGCTTTTGACCAGCTGGTGATGCTTTGCCTGATGCACCCCAGGACATGGTTGGCCCTCCTGGATGCCAGGGCACACTGCTGACTCATATTCAACTTGCCATTGACAAGGACCCCTCAGGTCCCTTTCTGTGGTGCTGCTCTACAACATCTTATTCCCTGGTTTGTTCATACATCCAGGGTTGTCCTGTCCCAAGGGCCTTTTAATATAGTCTATACAAGAATATAGGCTACAAGTCAGCTATAATATAACAAATCCAAACAGAAAAGGCTGGAGGTTCAACTCCTCCTACATTCTGCTTCTACTGAACTGACTAGAGATCCCTACAGGAGGGCAGCTTCCCCTAAGGACAGTCCAGCCAAGCCAAGAGTCCCTAGGGCTGCTCCTCACCCGAGTTTTCAGGATCCCACATCCATGGCCCCACATATGGACAGTGACTCACATTCCCGAGGGAAGGGATGGGAGACAATTCCTACCTTGCCACCAATGCGCACTTGGGCCTGGAGCTTGGCAAGCTTTTCTAGGTTCATGATTGTTTCTTTCATCTGTGGAAACAAGAGCACCCATGGAAAACAGGTCAGGAAGCACCCGGCGGCACAGGCCACAACAACCCAGGCCCGGCAGTAAGGTAGGTGGGCACAAGTGGCTCTGCAGCTACCCCTCTCCCCACACATATACCAGGCAGGAGGATGTCCAAGTCCTGCTGGGGAGGGTGGGGGTGGGGGGGGAGATGGGAGGGGGGTGTGGTCTGCTCACACACAGTGTCACCGAAGCTCAGCTCAGCTACCCTCAGGCCCTGCCCATAACTGCCTTGCCTTGCTTTCCCTTCCCCCAACCACGGCCACCCACTGACCCACGACCCTCAGTCGCGCAAGAAATTCCACCCTAGTCCCTCCCCACCGTCTCCTTTGTACCTTCTTAGGGCAGAAGCAGCAGCACCAGAGCATGGGAAAGGTGAGGGTCGTGGGCGTGGGATGAAGACGGAGCACAACACGCGGGGTAGAATGAGATGGCGGCCAGAAGGAAGGTGAGGCACACCGCGCTGCCACTGCTTGGGCCAGGAGAGTGCGCCCTCCGCGGCAGTGAAATCTGGAGGGGTGGACAAGGCTGAGGTATTTAACACCTTCTTTACCTCAGTCTTCAACAGTAAGACAGGTTGTCCTGAGGACAGCTGGCTTCTGGAGCTTGTAGACAGAGATAAGAAGCTGAATAGCCCCCCTGTAATCAAGGAGGAAACAGCGACCTGCTGAGCCGCTTGGATCCTCACAAGTCTATGGGACCAGATGGGATCCATCCTAGGGTGATGAGGGAGCTGGCAGAAGAGCTTGCCAAGCCGCTCTCCATCATTTAGCAACAGTCCTGGCTCACTGGGGAGGTCCCAGACAATTGGAAGTTGGCGAATGTCACGCCGATCCACAAAAAGGGCCAGAAGGAGGACCCGGGAAACTGCAGGCCTGTCAGCCTGACCTCAGTGCCTGGCAGGGTTATGGAGCAGATCATCCTAAGTGCAATCACACAGCACCTACAGGATGGACAAGGGATCAGACCCAGCCAGCACGGGTTTAGGAAGGGCAGGCACTCAGCTCATGGTAAATTGGACTCAGCGAATTTCTACAGACAGACCCTTACTAACTTGCCAAGTTTCTTCTTACTTAACAGGCCAGCAGACAGCAATACAAGGCTTAATAGATACGGGGGCTGACGTGACGATCATAGCTGCTAAAGACTGGCCACCTACATGGGCCACAGAAACCTCCCACACAGAGGTTACAGGAGTTGGTGGCTCTAAGACTCCATCTCAGAGCCGTGACTTCGTCCAAATTACTGACACAGACAATCAAGTTGCCTCCATCAGACCCTACGTCTTAAAAGTCCCATTAACCCTCTGGGGGAGGGACATTCTAGACCAGTGGGGCGTTGTTCTATCATCAAATTTGTCCTGATGGCCACTGGAGTTTTACCAGCAATCCGCCTAGACTGGGTTTCCACGTCCCCGATCTGGGTGGACCAGTGGCCGGTCAGAGGGGAAAATCTCTCTGCATTGGAACATCTCGTAGCAGAACAGTTACAAAAGGGCCATATAGTTCCATCAAACAGTCCCTGGAATTCACCAATTTTTTGCATTAAAAAAGCTTCAGGGAAACGGAGACTGTTACAAGGTCTGAGAGAAATTAATAAAGTTATTAAAACCATGGGAGTCTTACAACCTGGCATGCCATCTCCAGCGATGATTCCACAACATTGGCCCATCACCATCATAGACATTCAGGACTGCTTTTTCAGTATTCCCTTGCACCCTGCAGATCAAGAGAAATTTGCTTTTTCTTTACCATCACTCAATTTAGAAAAACCTCTGCAGAGGTTTCAATGGGCTGTTCTCCCTCAGGGTATGAAAAATAGTCCAACTATTTGCCAGACTGTAATCTCAACCATCCTGTCTCCAATTAGGAAGCAGTTCCCACAGGCAGCATGTCTGCACTATACGGACAACATGTTGCTTTCTGCACCCTCAGAAGAAGACCTGCAGCATGTTGTCTCAGCAGTCCTTTCCACTTTGAAAGCAAACAACCTTACAGTCTCTCCAGAGAAAATTCAAACATCTGCTCCCTGGAAATACCTAGGGTGGCAGATCTCCAGATCAGCGATTCCTCCACAAAAAAATCACCATTCCACTACAGATTTCCACCTTAAATGAGCTTCAAAAAAATCCTGGGTACCCTGAATTGGTTACGTCTGGTGGTGGGTCTCACAACTGACAATTTGAACCCTCTCTTCCAGCTACTGAAAGGAGAGCCAGAACTGACATCTCCCTGGAGGTTAACCCCAGAAGCTCAAACAGCGTTACAAGTTGTAACTATTAAAATTTCTTCCTTACAGGTTAATAAGAGATTGGAGCGTGAGGACCCAATTCTCATGGTGGTGAGAGGACCCTCTCAACCTTTTGCACTGCTGGACCAATTGTATGCCAACAAAAGTAAGCTGTGTCTGTGGGAGCGGATTTTTCTTCCCCATCAGTTCACAAAAACACCAACCTCTTTACCTGAACTCTTTGCCAAATTGTGTTTCAAGGGGTGGACTAGGTGCTGGGAACTCTCAGGAGTTGACCCTTCAGAAATCTATTTGCCTGTTACTTCCCAACTCCTAGAACAGATGCTGATAGTCAGCCTAGATTTCCAGGTTGCTATTGCAGATTTCACGGGCATTATCAAAATTCATTATCCACCCGCCAAATTCATTCAAAACATTGGCTCAGTCCCCATCTGTTACAAATCAAACTGGTCTCCAAAGCCTTTATTAAATGCCCAAACTGTTTTTACAGACGGCTCAGGAACCACAGGAAATGTCGTGATGGTCTGGAGAGAGGGTGAGCATTGGAGACAGGACATTAATTTTGTCCCAGGCTCACCCCAAGTGGTGGAATTCTCAGCAGCTGTTGTTAGAGCCCTTTCCTTGTTTTCAGAAAACCTGAATATAATTTCGGACTCGGCATACGTTGCTGGGGTTGTCCAGCACTGTGAAACTTCTTATTTAAAAGATATTCAAAATGAGCAACTCTTTCAATTATTTAATAAATTGTTTTATGTTGTTAATCATCGAGGTTTTTCCTTTTTTTATCACTCACATCCGCTCCCATGTTTTGGTTATTGTGTATTGTATGTATTATGTTTTGTTCCTTATGTATGTGTATCCTGTGTTCCCATTGGTCCCCATGATCATTGTGCCACCTCCTTACATTGGCTAGCTGAGTGGCTAAGCCCCTCCCTCCCTGCAGCCTTATAAACTGCGGGAATTTTGAATAAAGCTCTCTTCGCTGCTGGACTCCTGCGTGGTCTCATCTCTCTCGGTACCGGAGCCTCCGCCGCCCGTCTCGGCCCCCAGAGAGGCGGGCGGCGGAGGGGAGACCCCCGCCGCATAACCCCAACAGGGCCCTTTGCAACAGGCTGATCAAGTAAGGCATCACTAATAGCACAGCTACAATGATTACTAAAATCAGCAATCTAGTCTTTACAATGGACAACAGTCAACCAGACAATCCCCATCTACTAAACAACTTATTTAACCAATCCCATCTATCATCAATCTGCAATTTGCGAACTCCTTCTTTCAAAAGCTGAATGCTTTTGTGTACAGATTCGCTACGGTCCGACAAATTTATGCAACACATTCCTTCAAACTCATTGCAGCCGTGACCTTGTGTCAACAATAAAAAGTCAATCGCAGCTCTATTCCGCAGTGTGGCATGCCTAACACTATCAACATCAGTTAACAGACTTACTCAATGCAATAGAAGTAGCGTTAGTTTGCTTACTCAGCTAACATCCTAAATTTGTTAGCTTTTTTAATGCTGCTGCTGCTGCAATCCCAGGTGAAAGCACTGACGCTGCTATGATTTTCCCAGGTTCCTAAAAGGTTACCCGATCATCACATTGTTTTGAAAACTGATGGATATTGTGTTTTTCTCGTCTTTTACTGTGAATTATAGTAAGATTAGGAGTGAGCAGAGTAAGCCTCCCCAAGCCACACGGTCCACCATCTAATCTGGACGGAACTCCACTCCATGCCCCGTCCCCGCAAATGAAAAAAATTCCGCTGGGCAAGGCAACAGGTACATTAAAAGACCGCGAAATACGTTTAGAAGTATAGTTACACTAAGCAGTAGCATTTCTATATACAGACAGCGCTGCATTCACGTTCTGTTTTTTCATTTTTGAATAGTACAAATAATTAAACATTACACAAGTGTTCATGACTACTGAGCCTAGCAGTTTTAATTCTCAAGGTTCTCGTGCAACCCGCGGCAAGCATGAACAAATGCGATCCTAGCCGTCAATGCCGATCCCTGGTGCAGAACTGCTGAAGAGCCTCGGGGATTCTGGACAAGGCCACCCATCCAGAGGTAGTCCTACTAAGCAGGCAGAAAAAAAGGTGCCCCCCGGGCCTCTTACAGAAAGGCACAAGGTTTCCTGATGAGCCACACCAGCTAAGGTCACCCACACATCCCGCTTGGGCTATGGGACCATCCATCCGTCAACTGGAAGAACCGTTAAGCACAGGATGAACACACCGGGCAAGCACCCACTGAGGGCCATCACCTGTGGAGACACAAGCATATCCCCTTCTCCAAGTTTACGAGGTCCAGACCATTGGCCCGAAACCAAATCCTTGACCTGCACCGGAGCATTGTGCAATAACGGCTTATTATTGCCTTCAGTAAAAAAAAACTCCGGTAAGGCAGCATGGCTGTGGATGTGCAGGACAAAATACGGTGTAACTCTCTGTTGGATAGTTGTCCATAATTCTAAAAGAACAGTAAACAGCACCCTTTGTTCAGTTAAGGCTAAAACTGCTTGATCTAAACGAGAAAGTAAATCGGCAACATAAGCAGAATCAGTAACAATATATACAGGTTGTGGAAACAATTGAAAGGCCACAGTCACAGCTCGCAATCCAACTAATTGAGGCGAGCCGTCTTGTGTGACCACCTCATCATGCCAGTCGTGCCCACCATGTTAAACTACGGCGGCTCTACCTGTTCCTCCAGAGCTATCTGTGAAAACGGTGAGTCTTTCAACTGGTTCCAATTGATTTAATTTCTTCTGTCCTACGGGCACTTCGCAAAAAAAAAAAAAAATTTAATCAGAGGGTGTGAAGGCAAGTGACAAGAAATTTGCCCCTGAAAGTCAGACATGGCCGCCCGCAGCCCACAGCCACGTTCCATGCACGACCCAAAACACTAGGATTGGATAGGTACAACGACTTGACCCGGATCTCTCCCCAGCAGCTCTACACATCTTTTCGTAGTTTCTATAATTAGGTCTGCAAGAAGCTCAAACAGGCCAGGAGTGGCCCTCCGAGATCCGAAAGGTAAAAACAACTACTCCAAAATATGTAGGGGGCCAGTCCACTCAGTATTCCACTGTACAACTGCACCAAAAGGGGTCACATGATCGATAAAGACAAATAGCTGAACTATCTGTGCGGGGTCAACATGGGATATCAATCTAGTTCTCAGCAACAACTCCATCCTCTGGACTGTCTGAACTGCCCCAGAGCTCAGCGCCCCGGCCTCCAAAGGATCGACAGAGTGTCCGAGCAACTCCAACAAGGGTCGCAACTGAGTACCTGCAAGACCAAGGCAAGGCCCAACCCAACTCAAGGATCTCACCAATTTCTGCACACTAGTAAGGGTCTGTACACTAACACCGAGCCTGATGGGTCGTGGCACCACTCCACAAGCGGTGACTCCAAAGCCCAAACATCTTTAAGGCTCCACTCTCTGCACTTTCCTAGGTGAAATGACCAAATTAAACTACTGTTAGAGACCGTCCAGCCAATGCCTCTAATTAGCCCAGTTGCTCCTCCCTGCCGGTTGCAAGCCACATGTCATCTACACAGCGACAATAATAACATTTCGGGAAACGCTTATGCACAGGCGACAATGCTTGGGCCACAAACCACTGGCAAATCGTGGGCGAGCAGCAAGAAGTCAACAGCAGCATGACCCCACAGTGCAATGTGCTGCACACTACCCACATCAGTGGCAAGCCCATATAAAGTGTTTGAGGTCAAATTTGCTTGCGTGTTTTGTGAATAAAGTAGTATATATCAGTAATCATATATTTACACACATACGTGCTTTCATAGATTCAGTCACGCTTTGATGGCCATCACCACACTCTCACACAAACACACTTTTGAATTTTTGTCATGTTTTATGATTATGAAATGAGAAATTGGCATTCTTGTTTTTCACCTCTAAATTAGCAGCATTTAACTCTGTGTGCCTTTGATTCTTGAACCACTGCTCTGATGAGATTACAACCTGTAAAACATAAACACATTTCTGCTTCATGATCAATTTAAAATTCAAAACCATATAATTCCTTTACAAACAATCCTGTAGTTTAAAAGACAACACAAACACTCCCTCGGGGTCATGTCTGCTGTCATGCGACATGCAGGGTCTCCGTGGAGTCAGGGACTAACGGGTAGGCTCTTGCAGGGTCGGGTACTCTTCGACCCCAGTCGGTTTCCCGCCCCCGCCCTCATCGTCGGGTATGGGGACGCGATTGAAGACAGGCAGGCGGCGGTTCGGGCCCACGGCGAGTAGCTTGGAGCGGCCGAAGGAGTCGGGATTAGTTTTCTGTAGCTGCCGAAGTAGGGCATTGTGCAGGCGATGTCTCGGATTAGTTGCACCAGCTGGCTTTGGTCAACGCCTAGTGAGGGAGCTGGAATTGAGGAAGCTCTCTCGATCGGAGTGGGAGTTTGGCGGGTTGGGCGGGTGGTCTACGGATCCCGGCAGGATGTTGTAGAGGGGAAAGCAGCAGGAGAGCCGCTCCCCGGCTGCGTGGGAGCCGGGGGGGGGGGGGGGGGGGCCACGGCCCCCACCCCCCCCCCCGGCCCGGCCTTAAAAACTGGAAAAGCCTCAGGATTTGAAGGTGCAGGCACACTGCAAGCCCTGGAGGGATAGCTGATTTCACCTAACAACTCTCGGTTCTTCAGCCCCACTGCCCCCCTCCTGACTTGATTTTAAAAGTTGTCTGGATGCTTAGGCAACATGGTTACAGTTACAGGAGGCAGAGTCTATGGCCCTGCCATTCCCCGGGGGGGGAGGGGGAGGCCGACGGGCAGTTCCTCCCGTCCGGACAGCAACAGAGCGAGAAGGTACAGATTCTTCATTCTCATCGCTACTAGGCAATGTATAATAAGGTGATTTGTGAGGAGGAGGGGAGTCTTCTCCGTCCTGATCAACATGAGGGGCAGAAGGTTCCAAGCATTTGTTTTGAGCTTCAAACTTTGCTAACTGCTAAGCCAGGAGTTTTATAAGGAGATGGGGTGAAATCATCTGGGGACTTCCAATGCCGAGATATCTTAGTTTGTTTGCTGGGTGTGTTGGAAAAATCCTTGTTTTCAATTTAAGAAAACGGCAAAAATACTTGCAGAACGACGAAAATTACCGGAGAGGATCTTTATTGCAGTGCTGGGTGACATTCTAGGTCACATGGACCTGGAAAGCACCCCGCAGTTTGAAAAACGCGCCTTTTTGTATATTCTTGGTTACATAAGCTGTTACATATTCAGTAGGTTTCAGGTATTTTACCTTAAAAGGTAAT
>JAWWLV010000094.1:3946170-3957020 GCA_035041135.1 Platyrinchus mystaceus | reverse complement strand
CTTAGAGGGAGGAGTTTGGGTCTTCCTCATAACTCATCCTCAGCAAAACACTTGTGTCTCATTTAAACTGAGACAAATATTCTATAAGGAGCTGAGAGAAGTCTCGTGATCATTGGCCTTTGTTCTTGTGGGGGACTTCAAATTACCGGATGTATGCTGGAAATAAAACGCAGTGGGGGGAAAACAGTCCAGGAGGTTCCTGGAGTGTATGGAAGAGAACTTTTTGAAACAGCTGGTGAGTGAGCCAACCAGAGGATGTGCCACACTAGATTTGTTGTTTATAAACAGAGAAGGACTGGTGGGTGATGTGAGGGTCGGAGGCAGTCTTGGTTACAGCAACCATGAAATGATAGTTTTCAGTTCTCAGAGATATAAGGAGAGAGGTCAGCAGAACTGCCATCTTGCTTTGGCCTGTTTAAGAGACTGGTTGAGAGAGTCCCTTGTGAGGCAGTCCTGAAGGGCAAAGGAGTCCAGGAAGGCTGGATATGCTTTAAGAAGGAAATCTTAAAGGTACAGGAGCAGGCTGTCCCCATGTGCCAAAAGACGAGCTGGTGGGGAAGAAGACTGGCCTAGATGAACAGAGAGCTTTGGCTGGAACTCGGGGAGAAAAATAGGGTTTATCACCTGTGGAAAAAGGGGCAGGGAGCTCAGAAGGACTACAAGGATGTTGTGAGGTCATGCAGAGAGAAAACGAGAAGGGCCAGAGCCCAACTAGAACTTAATCTAGCCACTGCTGTAAAAGACAACAAAAATGTTTCTATAAATACATTAGCAACAAAAGGAGGGCTAAGGGGAATCTCCATCCTTTGTTTGATGTGGGAGGAAACATAGTGACAAAGGATAAGGCTGAGGTATTTAATGTCTCCTTTGCCTCAGTCTTTAATAAGACTAGTTGTCCTAAGGGTACACAGCCCCTTGAGCTGGAAGACAGAGACAGGGAGCAGAATGAAACCCCCATAATCCAGGAGGGAATTGTCAGTGACCTGCTACAGCACTTAGACCCACACAAGTCCATGGGGCTGGATGGGATCTGCACAAGAGTACTGAGGGAGCTGGCAGAAGAGCTCACCAAGACACTTTCAATCATTTACCAGCAGTCCTGGCTAACCAGGGAGGTTCCAGTTTACTGGATGTTGGCAAATCTGATGCCCATCTATAAGAAGAATCAAAACTATCAGGCCTGTCAACCTGACCTTGGTGCTGGGGAAAGTCATGGAGCAGGTTCTCTTTAGTGCCATCATGTGGCATGTACAGGACAACCAGGTGATCAGGCCCAGCCAACAGAAATTTATGAAAGGCAGGTACTGCTTGACTAATCTGTTCTCCTTCTATGACAAAGTGACCAGATTAGTGGATGAGGGAAAGGCTGTGGATATTGTCTACCTAGACTTTAGTAAAAACCAACACAGTTTCCCACAGCATTCTTCTGGAGAAACTGACTTCCCCATGGTGTGGACAAGTGTATTCTTTGCTGGGCCCAGCCATCCAGCCAGCAAGTGGTGGTGAATGGAATTACATCCAGATGGCATCTGGTCACTAGTGGAGTTCCCCAGGGCTTAGTATTTGAGCCAGTCCTATTTAATATGTTCATCAACAGTCTGACTGAGGGGATTGAGGGCACCCTCAGCAAGTTCACAGATGACACCAAGTTGAGTGGGAGTGTTGATCTGCTTGAGGGTAGGAAGGCTTTGCAGAGGGATCTGGACAGGCTGGATTGATGGGCTGGGGCCCATTGTATGAGGTTCAACAAGGTGAAGTGCTGAGTCCTGCACTTGGATCACAACAACCCCATGCAATGCTACAGGCTAGGGGCAGAGTGGCTGGAAAGCTGCTTGGCAGAAAGGGACCTAGGGGTGTTGTTCGACCTATGGCTGAACACGAGCCAGAGTGTGCCCAGGTGACCAAGAAGGGCAATGTCATCCCCCCTTGTTGCAGAAATAGTGTTGTCAGCAGGACTGGCAAAGGGATTGTCCCCCTGTACTCAGCACTGGTGAGGCCGGACCTGGAGTACTGTGTTCAGTTCTGGACCCCTCACTTTAAAAAGGACACTGAAGTGCTGGAGTGTGTCCAAAGAAGGGCATCAAGGCTGATGAAGGGTCTGGAGCACAAGTCTTATGAGGAGCAATTGAGGGAGTTGGGGTTGTTTAGCGTGGAGAAAGAGGCTGAGGGAGGACCTTATCGCTCTCTACAACTACCTGAAAGGAGGCTGTAGTGAGGTGGGTGTCAGCTAACAAGTGACAGGACAACCGTTTTGCAAAAGGTTGAGAGGCTTTTCTAAATGAGATTATCTCAAATATCTACATGAGATAGCCTTTCCATTTGTGGAGGATGGATAAACACATCACCATTCAAAACTCAGGAACTCTAAGGAACCAGTTCATTTCAAGATACCTGTGTTACAGTTATGTCATGACGGTCGATAGAAAGAAAAAAAGAAAAGAAAGCTTATTTGGGGCAACATAAAAAAACCTTTCTTTATTAATCTCAGCTCCTTTTTATATCCTTCTTAAGCAGCTTAGCAAGCAGCAAGCAAGCAGCAAGCAAGCAACAGAGTTTTAATTGGCTATCTATTATTGTTAATACATTTGGCAGCAGTCGTGAGACACCTGGAGATGCCCAAGGTTAAGATTGTGATTCGCACACAACAAACTCATGGATTTATAGTCTATCTTTGTTCTTTAGTTAGGCTGTGTATAGAACTCACTTATCTTCAGGGATACACATGAAAGTTTGCCAAGTCAATCTCTTCTTCCAAGGAGCTCACAGACCCGCTGTTAAACCCCAACATACCTGTATGTGTATATTCAAAGTCCCAAAACAGAATTGTTAGAATGGATAGATGCAAGGTAATTACTGATTTACAGAATAAACAGGTATCTTTGAAAAGCTATCTACTTAAATTTGAAAAGAAATATAAATGTTTTCAACAGTAAATCTGTACTGTTTTCAGAGCTTGAAAGGAATGTCAGTAATCATATTAACTGAAAGTTAATTGGCAGCTCAGGTATTTGTGTAGGCCTTTGCATTTTCAACTGATAAATCGATCTCTATGAAAATGTTGCTTCTAAAGATTTTCGGCTACTTCTGTCTCCTTTGGGGGGCCATTTCAGGAAGAAGAAAACTGATGTTGTGTTGGTCATTCATTCATGACCTTCATTTGATTTAACCAGGGAATACCTATGTTGCTGTTGCTATTCAAACTAATTTGTATATGTCAAAGGTACAGTTCTGGAACCTCAACTTTAACCATATGTAATCTGGAACAGATTTAAAATCCGAATTTTTAACTCTACCTTTATTAAAATGTTTAAATCTCTTGGTTTAGAGATTTCAAACACAAGGTATGTAGGGCTTATTTATTCAACTCATACTGTTAGTTATTACTATGAATCACTTGTACTGTAGTTCAAGAGTGTAATTGTAGTTATGGTTTAAGCATCATTGATTTGTACTAGTAAACTATACAGAACAAGAATTTTTCTCTGCTTCTGTATTAGGTGCTTCCAACACAAGTTATTTGCATGACTGAAAGGGGTCATCACTTACTCATAGTGCATTCAATATGTCAAGTTCAAATCTGCTAAAGCAGATGACTATTTCTGTGCTCTACCATACTTTCTCTAGATCACATAAAAATTAAGAAATAAAAAAATATCTTTGTAGTTTGTCTTTGATGAAAAGGTAGTTGTGTTTTTACTTCTCAGTCTTACAGTGTCTGTTTTGTATCAAAGATCGTTTGTGAAAACAATAAATGTTTCATTTGAGACCTCATATAATGAAAGTGAATTAATGAAATAATTTTTACTCCTACAGATCCCTCAAGAAAAAAAACAAAATTCACCCCCCCATCATGTCAATGTCAAGTCTGGGTTTGTTTGGGATGGGTGGGGTTTTTTTGGGGTGGGGATGGTGGGGTGTTTTTCTGTTTGTGTTTTTTTCTTTTGATTTGGCCTTTGTGTTTGAACTGACAGTGAATTCCTTCAGGGGAAACTTATAATATTCAGTGTATTTAATTTCTGTAGTATATTATTAGCTGGTACTAAACTTATTTTCTGTTGAAAAAGTTCAAGCATCAGTCAAGTATTTGGCACGATAACACCTACCCATGTGGAAACCCCTAATAAACACTGAAACAGAGCAGGGTTTTAAAGGATTAACTAGGATGAAGTTGGTACCATGCTCTGGGAGATGCTCTGTTTATATTGTGCTGTGGTGGGGATGGCTTGTTCAGTTCTGCTGACTGTGCTGAAGTGGGAGATGGTGGAGGTGTACTTTGGACAGTCTGGCGGTCAAGGATGGAGATGGGGTGGGCATCTGAAGGAGGTGGGAGGGCCATGAGTCAGGAGGTTTTGCAAGCTCCGGAAACTGGGTTGTTGAACAAAGAAAGTTGAAAAGTTCAAGCGAGGAAGAGGAGCAAGCAACCCCCAAAGTGAGGCCGAAGGATGGAATGACCCCCCAGAAGTCTCTCCAAAAGATAATTCTAGAAGACTCCTCCTCAAGCTCCGCCTAAACACCACTTATTATGAATATGATGATTAGATGTTGAAATCTAATGAATATGTATGAAAAGATGTTGTAACCTCTCATGAAAACTGTATAAATTACCTGACTTTTCACTGAGAACTTCGGAGGTAGTTTGTCCGGTGCGAACTGGCTAGTTCCCCAACGTTGCACAAAATAAATACCTTTGCTGCTTAAAGACAAAATTCACCTCTGAGCAGTTATTCTGCGCTGTTTTGGCATCAACACATTATGTTCTTTATAGCATTGCTAGCTTGAACTCTTATTTATCCATTATATTAATTCTTAAATTATTTTAAGATACTATCAATGAGCTCTGTACAAGTGCCTGTTAAACACTTAATTATACCAGCAATCAAACTTCCCAAATTGGGAGTTTCTCCTAATGCATGCATTGCATTTTTGTCCCACCATTGTTCTTCCTTTCAACCTTCCCATCCTCCACTAAAGTTGAGTTTAATGGCAAACACTCCAATGTGCAGTTGATGCCAGTCAGAGGAACCTTGTCAGGCTTGAGAAGTGGGCCCATGTGAACCTCATGAAGTTCAAATAGGCCAAGGGCAAGGGCCTGCACTTGGGTTGGGGCAATTCCTAATATCTGTACAAACTGGGAGATGAACGGATTAAGAGCAGCCCTGCAGAGAAGGACTTAGGGATACTGGTAGATGAAAAATTGGATGTGAGCTGACAATGTGTGCTTGCAGCCCAGAAAGCCAATTGTATCCTGCGCTGCATCAAAAGAGGTGTGTCCAGCAGGACAAGGGAGGTGATTGTCCCCCTCTACTCTGCCTTTTTGCTACCCCACCTGGAGTACCGTGTCCAGGTCTGGGGTCCTCAGCACAAGAAAGACCTGGACCTGTTGGAGTGGGTCCAGAGGAGGGCAGTGAAGATGATCAAAGGGCTGAAGCAACTCTCCTATGAAGACAGGCTGAGAGAGTTAGGCTTGTTCAGCCTGGAGAAGAGAAGGCTCTGGGGAGACATTTCAGCCTTTCAGTGCTTAAAGGGAGCTTATAAGAAAGATGGAGGGAGACTTTTTACATGGGCAGATAGTGACAGGACAAGGGGCAACAGTTTTAAACTGAAAGAGAGTAGATTGAGATGGGATGTAAGGAAGACATTTTTTTATTATTTTTTTTTAAAAATACATTGAAAGTGGTGAGATACTAGAAGAGGTTCCCCAGAGAGGTTGTAGATGCCCCATACCTGAAAGTGTTCAAGGTCAGGTTGGATTGGGCTTAGAGCAACTTGATCTAGTGGAAGATGTCCCTGCAGGGTGGTCACACTAGATGATCTTTAAAGGTCCCTTTCAGCCCAAGCCTTTCTATTAGTCTTTTGCCTCCTTCAAAGACCCTGAGCAGTGCAGGGGAATGGAGGTTCATCTCTGCCACTCCTTAATCCTCATGCTTTTTCCTTTCTGCAGCATGGGGTTCCTCCCATGGGATACAGACCTTCAAGAAAATGTGTTGTGGTGTGGGCTCTCCACAGGCTGTAGTTTCCTTCAGGGTACATCCACCTACTGCACTAAGGGGTTCTTCATGGGCTGGAATGTGGATATGTGCTATGGTGTGAACATCCATAGGCTGCAGGCTAGATCTGCTTGGTCTAGTTGACATGGTGGTGTTAGGTCATAGGTTGGACTTGATGATCTCAGAGGTCTTTTCCTGCCATCCCCAATGCAGAGATCCAAACGGGTTCCAGCTGTCATCTACCTGGAGTTGTGTTAAATGATGTAAGTTGGCAATGTGTGATTGAACCAACTTGGAGTGGTCACTTAAGTTCATACAACATATCCCATCAAATTCTTCACAGCCATGGCCCTGGGCTAATAACAAATAGATCTATAGCTGCTTAGTTCTGAAGTGTTGCATGTTGAACCGAATCCACATATACTAACAAACCGCTTAAAGCCGTACTAGTGTAACCACTATACTTCGCTAGCCAACAACCTAATTCTGTCAATGTTGCTAAAGCCCATGCAGCTGCTATGCTTGACACTACAATAGAAGTAAAAATCATTTTCTCAGAATTCCCCTTTTAGTCATATTCTCTTGTAAACAGCATCTGGTGTTTGTCTTTTAGTTAACCAAAATTCCCAGGTGTCTCAGTGTAATGAGACTGAAGTGTTTTGCTAAGGAGGATGAGTTATGAGGAAGACCAAACTTCTCCCTCTAAGCAATTGTAAATCCGAAATTAAGAGGCTCCAATTGAAGAAGTATAGAGAAAGAAAAGATAACAGCCCTTTATTAAAGGGTATATGTGTATAGGCACCACAACAAAAGAACACAAAAACAACTAAACAGTAATACTGTACTCAAAGTTCCCTCCAAAAAAACAGTTCAGTACTTTCCGCCTTTTTGCGCAATTCTAACCAAGATCAGGAGGGCGCGTTGTTGGATCTCTGGAGGTGCAGAGCCTGCAGTTGCTCTGTGTTGGTCTGCAGGGGGCACTGTTGGGCTCTGGCATTCGCTGTGTGGGGGCACTGGTATGTGGAAGAAGCCGAAATGGAGATTCTCCCCCCCCCCACCAAGAAGGGGAAGGGGAAAAGGGGAAAAAGGGGCTCTTCCCACAGACTCACACCGTCGGTAGCTGGATCTGGCTGGGATTCCCCTCCCTTCGTAGATGCGCACAAGCCACTGCCAAACACAGGAGCGGAGGAGGGAAGGAGTGGTCTCCTCCCCCAAAGGTTCCTCCGCAGATCGGTTGAGCCTCTCTGATGAAGTCCGAGCAAGTCTGGGCTGGGGGCAGAACAGGGCACAGGAGAATGGAGGTGAACCGGGGCCAGAAGCAGCCAGATGACCTTGCCGAAAACAAAATGAACCTCGGAATCCCCCCAACAAAAACACCCTCCCTGAGTCAGGGCAAAAGTGAAGTAGCAATGACATTTCCAGAGGAGAGATAAAAAACCCCACAACTTACCTTCCCCTACACAGTCTTCTGAGGGCCATCAGCCTTGAATGCAAGGCTGCTGGCCAGTTCTTTTGTGTGTGTCAATCACCAAGGCCAACCCCCCCCCCCCCCCCCGCCTCGTTCAACATCCCTCTTTCACAATGATGCAGGGGAAAGAAAAAAAATTCCCACTTGGTTTTTTAGAACAAGTAAACCTCTGACACCAGGATCATCCCAAAACAGTGCCCTGATTCCACACATTCACACTCGCATCATGTGGTGGCTGTGTTCAGCCACAAGAGAAAAACACATGCTTGTCATGCAGGCTGTTTAAAGTGGTTTTCCACTTTGAGACATAACACTCTCTCTCAAAGAACTTAGCCAAGGTCCATCCTCCCTTTTGATTCCTATTAACTAAATGCAGATGGAGAGTAACTCAGCTTGTTCCCACATCTCCCCCTTTTTTTAGACATGCAGGGTTCACTGTGAAGAGGGCCAGGACCCAGGCTTCTTATCTTCAGGTTTGTCTGATATGCTTCCAGAGGACCTGACATATTAAAACCAGACAGATTATTAAAAAACTTGCTACTGATGCTGCCATATGACCCAGTACACTGACCACTGTATGCATGGCCTGCACTGAATGGGCCAGTGCAGCAGTGGCCATGGCTGTGGTAGCTGTCCTGAGTCATAGGTTTACTTGTTCTAAAAAAAACGAGCTGGGAATTTTTCCTTTCCTGTACATCACTGTAAAAGAAAGATGTTGAATGGGGGAGGGGGACGGTGTTTGCCTAAGGTGATTCACACAAACAGAAGAACTGGCCACAGCCTGCATTCCAGACTGATGGCCCTTAGAAGACTGGGGGGGGGAAGATGACTAATTTTTTTCCTCTCCTCAGGAAATGGCACTTTTGCCCTGACTCAGGGAGGGTGTGTGTGTGGAGGGATTCCGTGGTTCATTTTGGTTTTGGCCAGATCATTGGCCGCTTCTGGCCCTGGTTCACCTCTGTTCTCCTGCGCTCTGTTCTGCCCTGAGCCCAGACTTGCTCAGATTTCATTGGAGAGGCTTGGCCGATCTGTGAAGGAACCTCCTCCGCTCCTGTGTTTGTGCCTGTCCAGGAGACAGGGGAGTCCTGGCCAGAGCCAGCCTCCGACAGCGTGAGTCTGTGGGAAAGAGCCCTTTTTTCCCCCTTTTCACCTTCCCCTTCTTGGTGGGGGGGCAGAGTTCCATTTTTGCTTCTGCTCACCAGGGCCCGCACACATTATATCACATTGCCACAAGACCGACAAGGTAAGCGCTATGTGCTCACCCTGGTGGAAGTCACCACTGGATGTCTGGAGACACATCCAGTGCCCCACGCCACTGCCAGAAATACCATCCTGGGTCTGGAAAAGCAAGTCCTGTGGCAACACGGCACCCCAGAGCAAATTGAGTCAGATAATGGGACCCATTTCAAGAACAGCTTAGTTACTACCTGGGCAAAGGAGCATGGCATTGAGTGGGTGTATCACATCCCATACCATGCAGCAGCTGCTGGGAAGGTAATGGACTATTGAAGACCACCCTGAAGGCGTTGGGTGGAGGGACTTTCAAGCACTGGGATCAGCACCTAGCAAAGGCTACATGGTTAGTCAACACTAGAGGCTCCATCAATCGAGTCAGCCCTTCCCAGTCAGAGTCCCTTCACACTGTAGATGGAGACAAAGTCACAGTGATTCACGTGATGGGTATGTTGGATAAAGCAGTTTGGATTAACCCTTTCTCGAGCAAGGGCAAACCCATTCATGGGATTGTTTTTGCCCAAGGACCCGGATGCACATGGTGGGTGATGCAGGAAGATGGAGAAACCTGGTGTATACCACAAGGAGATCTTATCTTCGGGTGAACTGGCCATAACTCTGTGCCTGTATCTGTATTTATATCTACATATTTTTGAATGTGTATATGGGGAGAATAATGCATGTATGCATGTAGTTCAAAGGTTTAATTTGATAGAGTGTGGTGGCATGGGAAAGGGAAAAAAAAATCTAGGGGTGGATAATGTCATAGATTTACTTGTTCTAAAAAACCAAGGAGGAATTTTTTTTCTTTCCCCTGCATCATTATGAAAGAGGGATGTTGAACGAGGGAGGGGGAAGGTAGTTTTTTGGCTGGGGTGATTCGCACACACAAAAGAACTGGCCTCAGTCTTCATTTCAGACTGGTGGCCCTCAGAAGACTATGGGGGGGAGGTAGGTTTTTTTTTCTCTCCTCAGGAAATCACAGGCACTGCACTTTTGCCCTGACTCAGGGAGGGTATTTGTGTATGGGGGTTCCGAAGTCCATTCTGTTTTTGGTGAGGTCATCTGACTGCTTCTGTCCCTGGTTTGCCTCCATTCTCCTGTGCCCTGTTCTGCCCCCAGCCCAGACTTGTTCAGATTTCATCAGAGAGGCTTGACTCTTCTGCAAAGGAACTTTTGGGGGAGTCCCAGCCGGAGCCAGCCACTGACAGCATGAGTCTGTGGGAATAGCCCCTTTTTCCCCTTTTCCCCTTCCCCTTCTCAGTACAGGGGATGGGATCTCCATTTTCAGCTTCTCCTGCACACCGGGGTCCCCACACGCCCAACAGCGTCCCCTGCCGACCAACACAGAGCAACTGCAGGTTCTGCACCTCCAGAGATCCAACAACGCGCCCTCCTGATCTTGGTTAGGATTGCGCCAAAAGGCAGAAAGTACTAAACTGGGGTTTTTGGAGGGAACTTTTGGGTATAGGATTATTGTTCAGTTGTTTTTGTTTTTCTGCCAATACACATATATCCTTTAATAAAGGGCTGTTATCTTTTCTTTCTCTATACTTCTTCAATTGGAGCCTCTTAATTTCAGATTTACGATTGCTTAGAGGGAGGAGTTTGGTCTTCCTCATAACTCATCCTCCTTAGCAAAACACTTCAGTCTCATTAAACTGAGACACCCTGATAACTGCAGAGGTGACAAAAGCAATTAGCCATCCAGTGATGACCTCCCGATTGTAGTAACGGTTTCCCCAGTTTATTGTATCCTGCATCATCCTCCCAGCCCTTGGACAGGCCCACTGGGAACCACAGCTTGGCTCCTCTGCGCATGAGAACCACCAATGACAGGTTGAGAGTGGATGCATTTTGATTTTTGATACAACCAAAAGAATAAGGATCACCTACAGTGATATTAAAGGCATTGTTAGTCACACGAATCACAACGTCAGGTGTGGCCAAGAAGGCATATGAGTGACAGGTACACACCAAGACTGAGTCATTATGCCAGTTGGTAAGAGTTAGTTGACACAATGAATTTTCCCTAGAACAGTGTCTTCCCAATGTGACATCTGGGCAGGCCTTCTGGTGCTCAGGTGTGATGGTTCAGACCTGGCTCCCTGCCAAATGCCCGAACTCACAGTAACAACCCCTTCCCCCTCCCCTCTTCCCTT
>JAWWLV010000094.1:3888215-3909537 GCA_035041135.1 Platyrinchus mystaceus | reverse complement strand
AAAAAAAAAAAAAAAAAAAAAAAAAAAAAAAAAAAAAAAAAAAAAAAATCCATTGCGCAGGCTTGAAAGGTAAAAAGACCTTTCCCAGATCTTCGTTCGCGAAGATTGGCCACACATGGTAGCCTTACATTACACCCAAGACCAACCAATATATATTTTATAAAATGGTTTAATGGATGCATGCATGTCTGATACAATGATAATAAATTTACCAAATTCTAATTATTCACTTTTGTAAATATTTTACAAAAGCACTGTGATTTACATGGATGGATACACAGTCCTTGATGGAAGAATAATTTAGACTGAATCAGGGGCACATGAAAGAATAAAACTGGCAAGATCCCTTCTGCATATTCTTTTGATGTCATTCCAGCAAGAGAAACGGCATGGTATAAAAAGTATACAGGAAAGATTGTTCTCACCATAACCATCAAACTCTGGAAATTGCAAATACATGTTCAAGTGGTTGAAAAAGTCATAATAATTGTAACCAGTCAGAAATTACAATAAGTAATGTTATCCAGTTACATGTAGCTGTCAAAACAATGCATATCTTTCCTTGTCAGTTGGTAATTCTTTTCCAACAAGACAGAAAACCTTTGGCAATTGCAGGCATTGAAAATAATTTTCAAAGTTCAAGACAGTCACAGCATTTTCTTTGCAGAAGGTAAACTATACACCAAGGCTCAGAGGCTGTAAAAATTGGTTCCAAGAGGAAAAAAGTGCAAATATCCTGCACACATAGTTTAAAGAGCTGCTGGTTCAATTATTCACCAACAGAATCTTTGTTTTCTTTTTTGCATAGTTCACACATCAGTGGGAATGTGACAGGGTGTGCTATTTTTGGCAAGAGCAAAAGAAGTGATACTTTTGTCAATTGCCGTGTTAGACATGCTGGATCCATGCAGAATTCAGGGCTGCTACCTGATGTTATTAGACAGCGAATACTGATGTTGTTTTTGTTGAAGGAGTTCTGTAATAGCCAACAGCTTCTTAAGAACATGCTGTAGAAAAAGAAACAAACAACAACCCCCCCCCGTACAACCCTACATTAATAACTAGAAAAAAACCAAAACCCATCTTGCTTGAGAGAAGCATCCTCAACATTAACCTACCAGACTTATAATTAGGTAGTTTAAAATATATTTAAACCCACACACACCCCACACCCTCCCCCCAGCTCCAGTTTCATAGTCACTAAGACATTACTTCAAAAGGCAACTGTAAAACATCAATATGCAATTTATCTGCAGCCATGGAGACCTATTGAGTCTTGCCAACTTAACCTGAGAGTTTCAAAATGAAACAGTTCTCCTATTTGTTAAAATCCATCTGTAAACCAAAAATCCATTCTGGGGTATTTTCCCCACGTGAAAGTGCAGAACTAGGCCAAGAACATGGAAAAAATCCAGTGGAAAAAAAAAAAGGTGATAATATAATTCATTTCAGCACAAGCAGAACCACCCTCTTTAACTTTCTGAAAACCTGGTCATTAAACTTAACCAAATGCAACTGAACATACACACAAAACAGGCTAAGAAACTGTATTGCTAACACACTGACAGAAGTTCAATAATTTTTTCATTATAGTAGAACTGTGTTCAACTACAACGGGTTGATCCTGAACATTAGGGCACTTATAGGAGAAAAAAGGAAAAAAGATTCAAGAGTTTTCTTTATGGAAACCCATGAGGAAAAATTACTCCTCTGAAGTAGAAATATAAGTGTATTGAGGAAACAGTATTGCGTCTGTGACCATTAAATACTTCAGATGCAGGCCTTGTGAAAGAAATTCAATCCCTTATCTATAAGCAATACATATTTAGTACTGAAAATTTCTACTATCCTGACTTGCCAGTCTAGCCATCATTTTTGCTTTGTCAAGACAGGCAGTAGCTGTGAATTATAAACTTGAACATGGTTGATTTTTTCCCCTCATATGCCATTGAAGAAGCAAATTGTAGTAGTTATTAAACTAGATTAGTTTTTAACTGCTACAATGAAGCATTATTTAATTTTTAATTCCTTGAGCTTTCCGTTGTCAAAGCTAATTAAAAACAAATATATTTTCACCATTTGCAAAATTGCCATAAGAGTTCCCAGTAGTCCCCTTATTTAAAAAAACATTACTGACAAAAACTGCATTATTTGAGTAACATCTGCTGAGATGAAATATAGATTTATCATCTACTTGGGTTTAACTTAAGGCCTTCAAAGAGTCAGGATATAGAAAGCTCAGCCTTTAAACCATGAGAATAATAAGAAATCTGATTACAAGAAGTTATTTTGAAGCAATTAAATTAAAAACTATTTTTAAAACTACCTCTTCAAAAATGACTCATTAAATAAATAGTTTAAGGTGATACTGATTAAATTTAAGGAAGAACATCTCTAAAAAAAAAGACTTTCTGTAGTACAACTACCCGTCCCCAAATCATTAGCATTAAAATGGGAACAGTACTTAAATTATCTCCTGCACAGCGCAGTCATACAAAAACATATTATTGTGCAATAAGTAGAACTGGCAACTTGAAGTTCATCACAATTAGTAGACCATAGGCAAGTATATTACTTTTTGAGACAATGCATGAAGTCATGCAGATTTTTTTCCTCTTAAAAATAGGTTTTCATAAAAGCTGTACAGAAGTTTAATAGTTGGAACAGAACACTCATTTATAGCATTTACTAAAGAAGTTTGCCATGATTGTTTACAAATGTAATAGGAAGTAGAAATGAAGTAGTGATAGAAAGCTAAGGAAAGTAAATTTAGTTATTTAGTTCTCAATTAGAAGAACTAGATCCTAACACTAGAGACTGCCAGGAGACAGTAATTTCTTGAGTTTAGGCTTCCTTTCTCTAGAAACTAAAAACTTCACCTGAAAACTAAACAAAATAAAGAAAAAAAACCCAAACACAAAAACCCCAAAAGAGAAAAACCAAAACACCAAAAAAACCCAACCAAAAAAAAACCCCAGCCCACTGCTTTAAAACATCTTTGGATTTGTTGCATTAATACTTATTTCACAGTTTTGAGCTTCTTTACCTTTACAACTATTAACCTCCTGGTGAATATTTATCACTCATACTGCTGGAGAGAAAAAATTACAAAGGAATCATGATGTTAAACAATAACTCTAGACATGCTATCTGTATGTGTGATTTTTGTTAATCATTTTAGTTTACCTGCATTACACCTCGCTCGTTACTAAGTATCCGAAGTTCATCTGAATGTGCCGCACACATCTCATGCAAGGCTGCCAGATAACGAGACAAGTCAGTTCTAGAGTTCTCTGTAGTGTCTGGAAGCTCAGGAACATTCTTTAACAAAAATTATGAGAACAGACTTAGAACAGTGAGTAGTCAGGTATATAAGAAATGAAATTACAGTTCTACAGACCTGCCAACAGTTGCTTTGATACTGCAAATAAGTACTGCAATATTTTCCTTCACAATTAAGTCTTCTGTCCATGTTAACTAATAGGAATTATTTATTTCCTCCTGTCCACAATCATCTATTTTATGAAGACATTTTAATTATGGTTACACTTTTCACATAGAGAGATTACTAAATATACAGCAATTTCTATTCCTACTAGGAGGGTTTGATACTGCTATGCTACCTCTGAGCTGTCCAAAAAGATACTGAGAAAAGAGATTCATATCATATCTTCCCTTCAAATGAGGAGAATCCATCCATTATATGTTTGTTGTTTTATTTGGTTTTTAAAATATTTAAATCAGACAATAGCAGCAGCAAAAATGGACACAAAAAAAAAATCCCCAAACTATCAAGTCAGTAAATCCACTAATAAAATAATGTAACTAAAACAGTAGATTAATCAGTTATTTTAAAACCATACCATATTCCAAGCCCTTATGCATAATCTGCCATTTAAAGAAAATCAATAGTGTGTCATAATATGCAGAAGTTGCCATTTAACCAGAAAAAGGTGACATGGCAATCCACCTGAATGACACACCTCAAAACAGTAATTCTTATAGATTATCAAAATAGTCTGAGATGTTTTCTAGGTCACTTTTAATGGATTAATTCAGAAAGATAGGCATATTTCTTTTCATTTTTAAAACAAAATTGGTTTAAACATCTACATAAATAGATATACATGAGCTCCTAACTCGTTATAGCTATTATACACAGAACAGTAATGGTTTCAAATTGAACTTCAACTATATTTTTCTTTTAAACTACAATATATAGAATTCATACAGTGAGACATTTGGTAATGTATAACTAAAATAGAAGACAACATTTTTAAAACCTGCAATTTTTTCAATCTCAGGTCATAACAATATGACAAATTACACATAAGAATTTTTTGGTTTAAAATATTTTTTTAGCAGATTGGTATTTTTGACTGAAAGCCTTAATCCTTGGGGAGAAACTCAAATAGATCTCATGTCTACAACAGTACTAAATGAATAAAATCTTTCTAACAGGACATTTGATTGGTTTTAATTCTGTGTGACTGGCCAGCTTGTTACTGAACTGACACACACAAGCATTCAAAATTGTGAGGAAGCTGATGCATTTTTGATCTAGTTAACAAGAACTATAAAGAATTTTAACTCACAATGTTGCTATACAAGTTGGAATTTTTTTTTAAAACCACTTACCCCAAGTTCATCTAAGAACATGATCATGCGATGTTTGTTACTCTTGATGAATGGATTTACCCCCTCCATATATGGCTCCTAGTAATTTTTAAAAGTATTTATTAGAACAAATTGATAACAATTTAATAGTCATACCTGAAGTGAACATATTGTAATCAAAGACAAATGACACTGCAAAACAAATTTGTAATCTTTTTCAAGTGAATTTATAATGATTGGTGTGCACATAAAAGATTACACTTTTTTGTGTTCCAGATGGACTCTGAAATTATTTATATATGCATTGTGACATGAAATTTTACATTTCTGAAATACTGAAAATGGACTTTTTTTCATTGCAGCTATATAATAAAGAAAAAACTTTCAGAGGTAGCATCAGGACATAATTGTTCTCCTTCTTGTTTTTTTCATTAATGCTTACATTCCAAGTTGTGTCAGACAAATGACTTAATAATGGCAGCCTGAAATCACTTTCTTTCATTATGCTTAAGTCAACAGATTTTTATTGATCAACCAGAACAGACCAATTGTTGCTGGCATTCTTTTAGTGATGCAATAGAAACTTTAGTAAAAGCTGAGGCTTTTTAGGGCAACTTGTAAAACTGATTTACAAAATTATGTCAAGCAGTATGCAAATGAGTACAAATAAAAGGGATGTTTCAAAATGCTGTACCAACAGAAGACACCAGTCTAAAGAATAAGTAAAGAAAAAATGTGTGTGTCTGTGTGTGTGTGTGTGTGTGTGTGTGTGTGTGTGTGTAAGGGGGAAGTCAGAGGTTGGTAGTTGCTCATTTATTTCAGAATTAAAATATTCTATATCCAGGCTAGAAGTTTAGTCCTAATTGGGCTCAATTTGAAAGTGAATTATTACATATAGTATATAAAAGAACATGGATGTGGAATGTATTTCAAGGTTCTGTACAGAAACATGCCAATATTACTGAAAGATGTCTCCCCATTTTGACAAGAAATAATGGAAATGCAAAAAGGCTCCCATCATCTACTTCAGGCAACTGATATATCCTTCTTGAACAGATTGTTTCTAATCACAGATTTCTACTCTATCATTTTTCAGTTGTCTTTATGAATATGGATATTCATAAAGGAAATTTACTCATTTTACCATCACATAGATGTTTTCTTTGTGGAGGGATGGCTGCCTGCCTCTCCTCTCCCACTTTTCCAACTCCAACACTCATCTATTTGACATAGGGAAGGCAGTAGATGTGGTGGTTTTGGATTTTAGCAAAGCTTTTGATACTGCCTGTCACAGTATCCTTCTGGATAAAATGTCCAGCACATAGCTCAAAAAGTCCATAATACATTGGGCAAGCAACTGGCTGATGGGTCAGGCTCAAAGTGTAAATGGGGTTATAGTAAAATCAGGCTGGCAGCCAGTCATCAGTGAGGTTCCCCAGGGCTTGATTTTTGGCCAGTGCTCTTTAATGTTTTTATAAATGATCTGGATACAGGAATCGAATGTACATTAAGTTTGCTGATGATAAAGTAGGAGGAGCTGTGGACTCCATCAATGGTAAAGAGGCCTTTCAGAGTGATCTGGATAGACTAGAGAGCTGGGCAGTCACCAACCATATGAAATTTAATAAGGGCAAGTGCAGGATTCTCCACCCAGGACATGGCAATCCTAGCTATACATACAAGAAGTCCCTCAGAAAGAGATTTAGGGGTCCCGGTTGATGGCAAGTTGAATATGCGTCAGCAGTATGCCCCGGTAGCCAAAAGGGCAAGCTGTGTCCTGGGATGCATCAGGCACAGCATAGCTAGCCAGTCAAGGGAGGCAATTGTCCCACTCTACACTGCACTGGTGTGGTCCCACCTCAAGTACTGTGTGCAGTTTTGAGTGCCTCAATATAAAAAGGACATCAAACTATTCGAGTGTGTCCAGAGGAGGGTGACCAAGATAGCAAAAGACTTCGAGGGCAAGAGTGGCTGAGGTCACTTGGTTTGTTCAGCTTAGAAAAGGCTGAGGGGTGACCTCATCTTAGTCTACAACTTCCTCAAGGGGGTAAGCAAAGAGGGAGATGCTGATTTCTTCTCTGGTGACCAGTGATAGGACATGGGAAAATGGAATGAAGCTGTGTCAGGGGTAGTTCAGACTGGACATTAGGAAAAGATTCTTCACTGAGAGGGTGGTCGGTCACTGAAACAGCCTCCCCAAGGAAGTGGTCACAGCACCCAAGCCTATCAGAGTTCAAGAAGCATTTGGGCGATGCTCTTAGTCATATGAGTTAGTTTTAGCTAGTCCTGCTAGGAGCAGGGAGTTGGACTAAATGATCCTTTTGGGTCTCTTCCAACTTGAGATATTCTGATTCCATGAATAATAGAGTATGACTGCTACCCTTTTTGTCATTGACAGACTGAAAAACCAGTCCACATACTTCCACTGTTGTCTTTGAAACAAATGTTTATCTGTTCTCATAGCATGAAAATATGGTTGCATCACTCTATAATACCTACTAGCATGGTCATTAATTCATTAATTATTTGAACACATCACTGTTGTTATTCATACTACCAGATCCAAAATCTTTATGGTATGTACCAAATCATTCACATAAGTTTCTAGATGACTCATTCTGAAATGACTGACTCCTCTTTCCAATTCAGCCCAACTTTATGCTACTGCTCTAGTTTAAATCAATACCCTGTTGAGCTCCAACTGAAGAGGATAGAAGAAATTGCAGGAACAAGGCCTCCTTGCTGATAAGACACCCAGGTCACACATCAAAATAATACAGACAAAATCTGTTGCTGTTAACAGGAACACTGAAATGTCCTAGACTGTTCTGTGGAAAATGATATTCACCTTAGCTCCAAATTCAACCAGATTTGCTAAATTCTGCACAGACTTGGCGACCAGGGTCAGAGTTCTTGCAGCAGTAGGGGAAGGAGAATCTGATAGGAATAGAAAGTAGAAAGTTACTGACCATTTAATTTAAAATTTCCAGTAGTCCCAAGAAAATTAAGCTCTTACAGAATTTGTTATTTACCATGGAATTAAATACTCTGAATGCTGTAAGAGAACTGTATGTGAAAAATACCTCATGATCAAAAAAACTTTTGGTGTTTTAGTAATTATGTCCACAATAAACATCAATATGCGTATCTGACTTTCTGTACTAGTTGCTTACAGAGCAAAGTAAGCAAAATAAAGTGTTCCTCAGAAGCCCAAGGTTAACAAAATTTTTACGAATTAAGTAAAAAGGTTTTACACAAAAATCGAACAGCTCTGTTGAAAGGAAAATTTGTTGTAAGAATCTAATAAAATAATTAAGTTTACCTTTTTCCTTATTTGAATATACCCATATAAGTAGGTCCTGCATTGTTATGCAAATTATACTTCAAATTAAGAGTACCAAGAAAATAGACTAAGCATATTACATGCAATCATGGCTTGTATTTCTGTAAAAGTATAGCTATTTACTGCACAAATCAAATGCTAGAAACTCTCGGTACAATCGCTTGTTGAAAAAAGTTGGTTTTAAGAGATTTAAGAGATTAGTGTTAAGCATGGAGTTCTTTGGTTTGCTTTTAAACAGTTATGGTCAAATCTGGCTTTCCACTTACAGGCCATTTAAGTGTTCCAAAATGGACAAGATTTTTATATAAACTCTAAATTTCACAGTGTTTCATAAGAATGCTATATACTCTTCACTGTCTATCTGTATGTTTTGATCTTCTTTCTTTCTGCCCCTTCCCTGCTCAGTATTGCAATTAATTAAAAACATAAGTTCCTACTTTTTAGGCATAGCTGAAGCTTAGACTGAGGCACTAATCATAAAACTGATCTCAGTTGTTCATAGCATTTAGTGCTTAGTACTGTACATCCTTTTGAAGAAGCAATACTGGAAAATATTACCAGCCTTAGAATTGAGAAGTTCAGGCAATGAGAACTGATCTGAAGAATTGTATTATAATAAAAAAAAAAATCAGCTAAGAAATTTGAAACAAAGGACAATTTTTTCAGTAAAGATTTTTGAGAATAGTTGTTGAGGTGACATGATAGGCACATTGCTGCTGAAACTGAACTGTACGTATACACCTAGTCTTCAGAATATTTCCCCTCTCACTTCCTGCCCCATTACAGCAAGGAAGTATGTTAGAAACTTTGCTTCTAAAGAAAAAGAGCCCCCTTAGGTTTTTTTGTTTGTTTGGTTGTTTTTTTTAATTAACAGCACTGACAACCCTATATAGATTCCATAAACTTACCTTAGTGAAAGTGAATAATATTATCTGAACTTCTAAACAGGACAAACACTTACAGACAAGCTTAAAAGGGATGACACAAATTTATGGATAACAACTCCATTTACAGCTAAAGACACAGTGATCTCAATGCACTCCCCAAGTTAGAAAATAAGATAATCTGGTTTAAAGACAAATACTGGGAGGCGGGAACGCCAATAGGATGAACTCCCCTCCGCTTTTATAGAGGGACAAAATAAAAATGCAAGTGAAATAAATGAAAAAATAACAGTTTACTAAAAGGAAATAGCAGTAACTACAAAGATACAGAGGGAACGGTTTCCCCAAAAAGAGAGTAATCCACCACCCACATGGCTCTCAAGGAACAAAGGGGAAACACAATGACAAAGGCTTTTTCCCTGCCAACCACCTCCTTCAGGTCTTAACTGCAGCAGTGGTACCAGTTTGAAGTCTCTTTGTTCCCTGGCATTGGAGCAGTGGGGGGGTGCAGCCGTCCTGCACTTGGCAAGCAGTGAGCAAAGCAGAGTGGCTCCTGGCTGGCTCAATCATACCTCAGAGCTGTCCGCTTCAGCACCGCAACTCTGTACTAGTGTTCCAGAGGAGAAACAAGAGGAGGAGAATCGGCAGGAAGCAGAAGGGAACAAATTTGGCCACCGTTTCTTTGGGGACCATCTACACTGCTTTGGCGACCGAGGCAAGATGGCACACTTCCGATTACCGGTGCAGCTTTTCTGCTGTCCCGGCCTGGCAGGGACAGCTTTCAGCCACGGCTGAGACCCCAGAAATAACTTTTACCCGTGGCAAACCCCCACCCCCCCCAACTCCCGGTTCTGGGAGGGCAGGGTGGCCCCCTTCAAATGACGCAGTGGTGTGAATATTCATCGTTATAAATCTCTTCCCTGGCTTGTAACCATAACATTATCTACCCCTTATTCTATACCATTCATGTCATGCCCAGGTTTACACTATATACATACATATATACACACATTCCCATTATATATATACATACACACACACATTTACGTACAATGTTACAGACAGTTTTACCCAAAAATCAGATTCCCTTGAGGTATACACCATGTTTCCCCATCTTTCTGCATTACCCACCAAAGTGCAACCTGGTCCTTGAGCAAAAAATCCCACGGATGGGTTTGCCTTTGCTTGAGGCAGGACTAATCCAACTGTTTTCCCTAACATACCTCTCAGGTGCACTATGGGGACTTCATCTACAGTGTGAAGGTGCTCTGATTGGGCAGGGCCGGCTCAATTGACAGAGCCTCTAGTGTTGACTAACCAGGTGGCCTTCTCTGAGTGCTGATCCCAATGCTTGAAGGTGCCCCCACTCAATACCTTCAAAGTGGTTTTCAACAGTCCATTACACCATTCAACCTTCCCAGTGGCTGGTGCATGATAGGGGATATGATATACCCATGCTCTTTGGCCCAGGTGGTAACTAGGCTATTCTTGAAATGAGTTCCATTGTCTCACTAAATTCACTCTGGGGTTTCACGATGCTACAAGACTTGCTTTTCAAGGCCCAGTGGAAGGGTCAAATGCACACAGGTACCCCCAAAATACCAGACAGGTGAGAACACTCAACATATTGGCGCAAAGCAGCACCAGGCCTAAGGAAAGACACACCCCCTGTTCTTCTCAGGGCTTTTATAATCCCTGGCCCCCCTGCTGTGGGGCCTTCAGACATGTCTGCAAGAATTTATCTTCTCTCATACCTGGGAGTCAGCTTTTCTGGAATGCAAGAGGAGAAAACATCTAAAACTGTCTCTGGGAAAGATGCCTTTTTCCAAGCAGGAAAGCTTCCTTAAGCAAAAAACCCTAATCTCCTTGTAGTCAAATCTTCTGGAAGGGTCTTCTACACTTACACCAGGATGGTGTTCTGGGCAGTTGGCATGAGGCACAGAGTGTGTCTGCAGCCATCAGTGGTTGCTTCGACTATGGTAAGCACATAGCATTTACCTTGGCAGTGTGATGTAATCAATCTGCCAGGCCTCTCTATATCTGTATTTCATCGACCGTCCACCATACTACAGAGGCTTTATCCACTTGGCCTGTTTGATTGAAGTGCATGTTTCACAGTTTTGGATGACCTGGAAGATAGTGTCTATAGTTAAATCCACTCCTTGGTCTTGTGCTCATCTGTAGGTGGCATCTCTTCCCTGATGACCAGAGGCATCATGGGCTCATTGATCTAGGAACACCTCTCCATTGTGGTGCCAGTCTAGATCTACCTGCAACATTTTGATTTGGGCAGCTCGATCTGCCTGTTTGTTGTTACGATGTTCTTTTGTTAGCTCGACTCTTAGGCACATGTACGTCTGCATGGCAGACTCTCACGATCAGCTGCTCTACCCAGGCAGCGATGTCTTGACGCATTTCAGAAGCCCAGATGGATTTCCCTTTATGTTTCCAATTTGCCTTCTTCCATCTGTCTAGCCATCCCCACAGAGCATTGGCTACCATCCATGAGTCAGCGTAGAGGTCAAGTCTTGGCCACTTCTCTCATTTGGCAATGTCCAAGGCCAGTTGGGTGTCTCTGAGCTCTGCAAATTGATTTGATCCACCTCGTCCTTCGATGGCTTATGCAACTTGTCGTGTGGGGCTCCATACAGCTGCTTTCCATTTAAGGTTCGTCCCTACAATGTGTCAGGAACCCTCAGTGAAAAGAGCATAGTGTGTTTCTTCTTTGGTAGTTGATTGTATAGTGAAGCTTCCTCAGCATGTGCCACCTGCTCTTCTTCCTCTTCATCTGCTTCATCTCCTATTTGATCTGTTCAAAGGCTTGTTGCTGTTCAGGGCCCCAGTGGAAATCATTCTTCTTACATGTCTGTAGTGGGTTTCTGTGAGTTTTTGATGGCCATCTCTAACTTCCTCTGTTAGAGTCCTGAGATCTGCAGCCAGTTTCTCTATGGAAGAGATGTGGACCCATAACAGGGAGTGGACAATCTCATCATATGTCTGGAGTTTATTTATTATAGTGCCCACTGTCTCTTGGTTCTCCTTCCAGTGCATTGTCACTAAGAAGTTGGAATATATTGATGGCCCTTGGTGTGCAAGTTTCAACCACATCTGTGATGCACACTTGACCTTGTCTGGGTCATTATTGGGTTGCCTGTCCCTTGCAAAAAGTACCTCTAGCAATGCCAGTTCTCTCAGCTGTAAGATTCCTTGTTCCATGGTTTTCCAGGGGCCATGATGCACCTGGAGGTCATCCCTGTAAGCATATCTATCCCTCATACTTGTTAAAAGCCGCATCCAGAGGTTGAGGGGTTCTGATTTCCCCATGAACCCCTGATCAATGCCCACATCCTGGGACAAGGATCCTAAAGACCTCTCTTCAGCACCATCCAGGAGTGTACCTTTGCCCGCAAGATCCCAGACTCGGATCAACCAGGTCAATATGGGCTCACCTATTTGTCAAGTGATGTCTTTCCTCAGATTGCATATATTATCGAACGATAGCAATTTGGTGGTTATTTCTGGCTCCAAGTCCACCAATGGCGAGAGTCCTGCCTCCCCATCGTCATCCACCAGGCAAAGTGATTTGGTCTTGTATTTCCTCTTTTGGACAGGGGCGACTTCTTCTGGCTTGGGTTGCCCTTTTAGTTTAACTACAATCTGAGCGGCCATGGTGTCTGTTAGTTTGTTTCCTTTCCTTTCCCCCTGAAGGTGCTGTACCATACCAAGCAGCATTCGGTAGGCAGTGGCCAGGGCCCAGCATGTCGCAGTAAGCTGCCCCTCTCTGGAGCTGACACAGTGTCCTGAAGTTGTTCAGGGATGAACTTCCAGACCATTGGAGGAGAGAAGTTCTCCAAAATCTGGCCCGTGTCCTCCCACATTCCAAGACACTCAAATTTATCCACCCCTGGGGTGAGCCTCTGGACACCTTTCCTAGAGATCTTGGTCCTGTCTCCAAACACAAGGTAGACCATACTGAGGAAACCTGGCAGATATAGCAACAAGATTATGCTATCCCTAGCATCCAGAGGGAATTCAACCTTTTCAAAAACTGTTGCAGCAGATCTGAAGGAGAAAGGGGTGAAAGGCTGCTAAAAATCACACCCCCCTGTTCCCCCACTGGGGGGAACATTATCAATAAAACCCCAGAGGTAGCAACTGAGGCCAGGGCACATAGACAATCCTGAATACACATTCCCAATGAAACTCATGGTCTTTGAGTTTGCCACATTATAAATTGAGGTCACGAAATAGAACATCAACAAAGCTATATTGGTTCTTTTTCTCAGTCTGAAAAAAAACTTTTGATAGGCCAATATATATATAGGTTTAGGTGCCACACTGACATGAGTAGATTGAGCAGCATGCTGGCTAGGGGTTCTATGCCCAATACACAAATGAGTTGTAAAAATTGTTATTTTTTCACTTCTCTCTCTCAAGCCCCATATTGGGCACCAAATTTTGTCTTGCTTTAAAGACAAATATTGGGAGGCAGGAACTCCAGTAAGATGAACTCCCCTTCCCTTTTATAGAGGGACCAAAAAAATGTGAGGAGGTGATAAATGAAAAAATAACAGTTCACTAAAAGGAAATAGCAGTAACTACAAAGATACAGAGGGAATGGTTTACCTACAAAGATGAGAATTCACCACCCATGTGGATTCCCCAGGAACAAAGGGACAGAGGGGTTTTTCCCTGCCAACCACCTCCTTCAGGTCTTAACTGCAGCAGTGGTACCAGTTTGAAATCTCTTTGTTCCCTGGCTTCGGAGCGATGGGAGGTGTAGCTGTCCTGTGCCAGGCAAGCAGCGAGCAAAGCAGAGTTGCTCCTGGCTGGCTCAATCATACCTCAGAGCTGTCCGCTTCAGCACTGCAACTCCATACTAGTGTTCCAGAGGAGAAACAAGAGGAGGAGAATCGGCAGGAAGCAGAAGGGAACAAATTTTGCCACTGTTTCTTTGGAGACCGTCCACATTGCTTTGGCGACTGAGGCAAGATGGCACACTTCCGATTACCGGTGCAGCTTTTCTGCTGTCCTGGCCTGGCAGGGAGAGCTTTCAGCCATGGCTGAGACCTCGGAAACAACTTTTACCCACGGCAACCCCCTCCTTGCCCCTCCAACTCCCTTTTCTGGAAGGGCAGGGTGACCCCCTTCAAATGATGTAATGGTATGAATATTCATTGTTATAATTCTCTTCTCTGACTTGTAACAATAACGAGGCCATGGTTCTTAAATGCTTTCCCTGAAGTGTGTATGAAAACTATTAAAGGGAGAAAGGAGCTTTCAGATTGACTCAGGCTTTCTCATTTACTATAGCTTAAAGAGAGAGGACAGAAAACTTGCTATATTGTCTAAAAAAGCTGCCTCTAAATCCAAAAAAAGGAAAAGAATTTTCCCCAGAGGCTTTCTGACACAAGTGATTTCTGATTTCTTCCTATTTTGAAACCAGCATTTTAGAAGGTAAAATTGAGAAGGTGTTAGGGAGGGAAGGAGGAATAACAGTGGCTAGCACAAACCAAATGCCCTCCAGGTTGGGACAATTTTGCCAAAAAAAAAAAAAAAAAAAAAAAAAAAAAGCAGGGGAAAAGATGACACAAACTATAACATATAAAAACTTTTTAAAACTATGGAACTCAAATGTCCAAATAATTTAGTCCTACAATTTTCCCATCAGTAGTTTATGTTTTTTCTTCCTCCCACAAGGATGTATTGGGTTTGCATGGCCAGGTTTTGGTAGTGGAGGGCTACAGGGATGACTTATGTGAGAAACTGCTAGAAGTTTCCCCCATGTCCTATAGAGCCAGTGCCAGCCGGCTCCAAGACAGACCCATCACTTGCCAAGGCCGTGGTAGCACCTCTGTGATAACATATTTAGGAAGGGAGGATAAAACCCAAACCCTGCTGCAGAAGAGCAGGTAGAGCAGAGGAGTGGGAATATGTGAGAGAAACAACCCTGCAAACACCAAAGGTCAGTGTAGAAGAAAGGGGGGAGAGGTGTTCCAGGCATCAGAGCAGAGATTCCCCTGCAGTCCATGGTAAAGATCATGGTGAGGCAGGCTGTCCCCCCTGCAGCCTATGGACGTCCATGGTGCAAACCCCATACCAAAGCAGATGGATGTGCCTGAAGGATACTGTGACCCCGTGGAGAGCCTTTGCTGGAGTAGGCTCCTGGCAGGACCCGTGAACGCTTGGAGGGAGGAACCCACTCTGGAGCAGGTTTCCTGGCAGGACTTGTGACCCTGTGGGGGACCCACGCTGGAGCAGTCTGTTCCTGAAGGACTGCAGCCTATGGGAAGGACCCACATTGGAAAAGTTTCTGGAGAACTGTCTCCCATGGGAGGGAACCCATGCTGGAACAGGGGAAGAATGTGAGGAGTCCTCCTCTTGCAGAGTGGCAGAGACAATGTGATGAACTGACTGCAACCCCATTCCCCATCCCGCTGCACAGTTGGGGGGCAGAAGGTAGAGAAAATAGGAAGTTGTTGTGGTTTAACCCCAGCCAGCAACCAAGCCCCACACTGCCAATTGCTCACTCCCCCACCAGTGGGATCTGGGAGAGAATCACAATAGCAAAAAGTTAGAAAACCTGTGAGTTGAGATAAAGACAGTTTAATAGGGAAAGCAAAAGCTGCACATGCAAGCAAAGCAGAACAAGGAATTAATTCACTGCTTCCCATGGACAGGCAAATGTTCAACCATCTCCAGGAGATCAGGGCCCCATAAAGTGTAATGGTTACTTGGGAAGACAAACGCCATAACTCTGAAAGTCCCCCTCCTTCCTTCTTCCCCCAGCTTTATACATTGAGCATGATGTCATATGGTATGGAATATCCCTTTGGTCAGTTGGGGTCAGCTGTCCCGGATGTGTCTTCCCCCAACCTCCCATGCCACCCCCAGTCTCCTTTCCAGCATGGCAGTACAAAAACCAGAAAAGACCTTGGCTCTGTGCAAGCACTGCTCAGCAACAACAAAAACATCTTTACATGCCAACTGTTTCAGATGTGATCCCTGATGCATGCCAACATCCAAAGCACATCTAAGAATAGTTTAGGAGAATTGCTATCTGATATCACCCAGAACTGTGCTACAGATCAGTATAGCAATTTTGCAATCCTGTTCTAGCAAACAGGAATAGTCCTCATCACTGCTTTATTTACTGATAGAGATGCACTCTACAAAGAGAGCATCAAAAACCAGGATAACGCTTTTGTACTGGGCCTGGCTAGGACAGAGTTAATTTTCTTCAGAGCAGCTCATATGGTGCTGTTTTAGATTTTTGACCAAAACAGTACTGATAGCAGACTAATATAGCTTTTGCTGAACGATATTTATACACCATCAAGGCTGCCTCTGTTTCTCACTCTGCCCCCCCAATGAATATATTGAGAGTGTGCAATAGGCTGGGATTAGACACAACTGGGCAGATGACCTGAACTAACGAAAGAGATATTCCATAACATATAATGCCATACTCTGCAATAAAAGGGAAAAGGGGGGGGGTTTATGGGTGTCAACCATCTTCTGCTGAGGAACTGGCTGGGCATCGGTCTACACATGGGAGGTGGCACGATTGCCTTTGCATCACTTGTTGTATTCCATTTATCCTTTACTTATTAAACATTTATTTAGTTTTTGTTTGTTTGCTTTATCTTGACCCCCAAGTTTTCTTGTTTTTTTTTCTTCCTTTCCTCTTCCCCCATCTCACTGAGGGTGAAGAGGGAAGTAAGCAAGTGACTGTGTGGTGCTTTATCTGCCCACCAGGGTTAACCCACAATTTTCTTTAACATTCAATTTCTCTTTTTTTTTTTTTTTTTTTACTTTAAAACAAGACATTGGGAATAAACAGTATCTAATCTTTGAGAGTGAGAACTGTATCCTGGCTGCCTTAGGGAGAAAGTCAACCAATTGATATGGTTAACATGAGTATGCACAGTGTTAAAATGACTTCATATTTTGCTAAATCAGGCACTAAAGTAAGTTCATGCCTATCACTACATAAAGTATGAATTTAGTCTGAAGCATAGTCACCTGAGATGATATTAAACATCCTTGGGTTCAGGATAGCAGGACAAATCAGTCGAAGAAAAACAAAGCCACTGAAATGGAAAAAAAATTGTATTTTGTTCAATAATGAAGCTATCATAGAATTAATGTAAAATTATGTAGTCTTTAGGCAATCAAACTCACCTTTCATTTTGTTCAGAGTGCATGGACACTACCAGCAGACTGTTTTTTCACTACAGCAATACCAAAGTCTGACCTCTTGCAAAAGAATAGAAGTGGACCTTGCATTATCTTGCTTGTTAAGCATACGGTGATGACATTGTCCATTATTAATTGGAAGTGATTGTCATGGTTTTGCTGACTCTTAGAAACTAATCAGGAATTTTTCCCTTCCCCCTGCCCTCTGGACTGTGGCTTAGGCAGTTAAGTAACACAAAAAACTGGCTGGTAAGACCACAGTTGATGGCCTTCAGGATCTTGTCTTTGGGGTGGGGTAAGAAGTTCTCTTCTATTTTTTTTCCCCCTCTCGTCTCCTAGGAAATGGGGGGGAGGAGTTTTGGCTGCGGCCAGGGCTGGGACAAGGTCAGGGTAGGACCTGGGAAGGGGGCTTTTGTTCCCAGCCTGGTTGCCAGCTGTGGATTCTGCTTGGATTTTCCATCAGAGAGGAACTGTTTCGGGAGGTTTTCCCCTCCTCTGTTCCCATGCAGGGTCTGCATCTCCAGCGCCCCCTGCTGCCTGGCACAGGACACTACAAGCTTTGCATCTCCAGTGATCTAACAGCGTCCCCTGCTGACGGTGGTTAGAATTGCACCAAAGGGCACAAACTGAACTGTTTACCTTTTTTTGTTTGTTTGTTTATCTGTTTGTTTTGAAGGAGATTATTTTTGGGTATAGTATTATTGCTTGGTTGTTTTATTTGTGTTTTTCGTTGTTCTGCCAACACACATATATCTTTTAATAAAGGACTGTTATTTTTCCTTTTTCCACATTTTTCCTCAATTGAAGCCTCTTAATTTCGAATTTACAATTGCTTAGAGGAAGGAGTTTGGGTCTTTCTCATAATTCATCCTCAGCAAAACACTTGTGTCTCACTAAACTGAGACAGTGACACATATAGCAGTGAGGTTAACACACCTTTCACATGTCCAACACACTTTAATTCCAATATATACTGTCATAGAAGTTTCCTATCTCTCTAAGAACCATGAATTATGGGTTGACAAAACACTCCTGGTCCAGTGTGAAACAAAAATATTTTCTATGAGATGAATTTAAAGCTATGAGGAAGTAAATAATTTTGAAATCATGGCATATACATCAATTTCTCTTGTAGATGGCCTGAAGACAACTGGGGTATGAACTTACGATAGACCTTGCAGACACAGAACATTTGGTGCTTCTTACACTGGTCAAGCTGTCTAAATTAAGAATGAGTCAATATCTATGTATGGTCTTTTACAAAGAAACAGAAATGGCAGCACTTTTTGAATTATATAGAAGGGAAGCTACCCAGGAACTTAAAACTGTCCATCTGTCTTTGAATATGGAATTATTCTTGGACCAAAACCAGTGCAATAAAAGGTAATATTCTTCACCGGAGGCCACAAAAAAACCCACAAAACTGTACTCTAGAGACAAGTCACAAGTATCCATTTATGAAGAGAGAAAGGGACCCAATATTTATAGCATCCAGCAGAGACCCCAGAAAAATTCTGAATGTCAGCTGTATCACTTAAGGAAAGTTACATGGTGCTCTCTGGAGATGGGAAGAAACAGGAAGACATGGTATTTGCTTCTAAGTTCTACACACTTGCAATAGACTAGCCCCAACACCTCTGATAAGAGCAGCCTCAATTTTAAGGCAAAACCCCTGCAGAACACTGTTGGCTGGCATTTTATTGAAGATTTTTCTTCATTAAAATCTTGAGTCACTATTGTTAAGAACACTAAATGACAGGAAAATAAGCATGGAAGGTACTATACTAATTAATTGAAACTCTGGGGAAGAAGGGCTCCCATGTCTTCATTTCTGTCTGTAGCCAAAGTGATAAACAAGAGGCAATGACAAATCATTTGGAAGACACTGTTCAATGGAGATTACCCTCAGCAGATCATATTACTGCCAGATATTGGTCTACTAGAAAGCTAGGCTTTTAAAAAAAAGGGAACGCAAATGCAGAAGATATGTGGCTTTGATACCCTTAAACCCCCAGTATCATTTAGAACAACAGTGTCAAGACCTCATTTTTGTCAAAGATTTTTTTGACCTGCACTGGCAACTGATAGTGTTAAAGGAAGAACTATTTATTCAATTGTTTTATGAATGCAGACTGGAGTTTTCGTACTCAGTGCCAGTTCAAAGAAGACAGGTTCAGTAGCCTGCAACATTTTTACGGAGGCTCTGGAATGTTTCAACATGATTGGACTAGAGCAAAGAAATAAAACAAAACTGGGACAGTGTACATATTTTCAGAAGTAAACACTGATTCCAAGTGATCAGCACTGAGAGCCTTCACAGATGCAGAAAACTATATATTCCAATACAGACAGTACCTCAGTGAAATCTAATGACAGTCCAATCACCTTTCTGAGAAGGTATTAGTTTCCTTAACATGTTATGTCTTCATTTTAAAGGACATTCATCTTAGCATGTGTAAGATTTTTCCAGTAATTAACACACACTACATAGGAGTCCCTGGAAAAGGCATGGTCCTCCCAGATGGCATGACAGGAACATAATCATTAGAGGATATCAAAAGTTAACTATCACTTTGAGAGAACTTTTTCTCTTTCCCAAGATTTTAAATTTAAAAAATAGAAGTAAATTCAAAGTTAAAACTATTAAATATAACTATACTGACCTCTATACTAGACCACTAGCAAGGCTCCTATAGCATAACTAAGAATCTAGCAGACTCTCAATCCTTAACTGGGATATCATGCCCCAGTACCATAATAATTTTAAATATTCTTGTAATCTATATAAATACTATCAAGTTTTGTCCCTAAAAGAAAAAATTGATAAGCACACTGAAGTATGACAGTAATAAGACCTTAAAATATTATTTTCAGCATAGAATAAACTAACAAGTAACTTACCTAACAACTCTTGTTCTCATTGTAGTATTAGCTGGCCACTTGTTTTGAACAGACTTCTGCAAGCATCCATAAATATATCTCAGTGTCCTGTAAAAATAATAACTAATTAATATTTTCATCTAAAAATTTTAATGATTAAAAATAGCTGATCAAAAAGCATCGGGTCCAACCTCCTTCAATTCATGTAAATTAAGTCAAAATCTGCTATAACAGTCCATTTACAAATGGCAAAGGAAGTCCTCGACTAATGCACTACTCTATTTGTGCAGGTAAAATTCTGACTATTCATGTGTGCATTAAATATTTTATAATACTTTTTTCCTATTTCTTATGTAACATTTCCTTTTTTTAAAAAAAAAATTAAAATCCCTGACGGTTTGGTGGATTTTTTCCTTGTTTGTTTGTTTTTTCCCCCCCACTTTTTAATAATAATTTGTATATCCATGACTAGAGGTCAGGTTCTTAAAAATAGTTAAGCAATAGTCCTCTTCTATCAGAAAAATAGAAGCACTCTGGTGTATTTCAGAAAATGTTGAGATGCACCATATACTTAACAGAACAAAGCTTTTAATACTAACCTTGCTATCACTGACACAAAAGAACCTTCTGTGTTGTTCTGCCATTCTGTGGTGGGTTGACCATGGCCAGCAGCTAAGCCCCCACCCAGTCACTTGCTCAAATCTCCTCAGCAGGATAGGAAAGAGAATCACAAAATCATAGAATCATTTAGGTTGGAAAAAAGTTCTAAGATCAAGTCCAACCAGTAACCTAACACTGCCAACTCCACCATTAAACCACATCCTTAAGTGCCACATCTACACATCTTTAAATACCTCTAGGGATGGTGACTCAACCACTCCCCTGGGCAGTCTGTTCCAATCATAAACTACCCTTTCAGTGAAGAAATTTTCTCTAATATCCAATCTAAACCTCCTCCGGCACAACTTGAGGCCATTTCCTCTCATCACTGGCTACTCGAGAAGAGACCAACAGCCACCTTGCCACAACCTTCTTTCAGGGACTCGTAGAGAGCAATAAGGTCTCCCCTGAGCCTTTTTTTCTCCAGGCTAAACAACTCCAGCTCCCTCAGATGGTCCTCATAGGACTTATTCTCCATCCTCTTCCCCAGCTCTGTTGCACTTCTTTGGACACACTCCAGCACCTCAATGTCTTTCTTGTAGTGATGGGCCCAAAACTGAACACAGTATTCGAGGTGTAGCCTCATCAGTGAAAAGTACAGGGGGACAATCACTTCCCTAGTCCTGGCAGATCATCACTCCCACCTAACTTGGTTTCATCTTTGTCGGAGGACGAGCTTGTGGAATCACCAAACGACTCCATGGGAGTTAGTAAAGTGAGACAGGCTTTATTATTTTTA
>JAWWLV010000094.1:3858654-3868982 GCA_035041135.1 Platyrinchus mystaceus | reverse complement strand
GTTGGATATTAGGAAGAAATTCTTTACAGAGAGGGTAATCAGGCATTGGAATGGGCTGCCCAGGGAGGGGGTGGATTTTCCGTCCCTGGAGGTTTTTAAGATGAGACTGGATGTGGCACTCAGTGCCATGGTCTAGTAACCACAGCAGTACTGGATCAAAGGTCGGACTTGATGATCTCAGAGGTCCTTTTCAACCCGGCTGATTCTATGATTCTATGATAAGGTCTCCTTTAGCTCAGTTTTTCTCCTCATATACTTCAAATATTTAATAGGGATGGGGATGTTTGGGTGAGCTGGGTTTTTTTGGGAGGAGGGGTTGTTCTTTTTTGAAAGCTGATAAGTCTTACCATCTTGCTAGTAGTTTTCTGGAATAGAAAAATAGAAACAAAACAGCTGAAGAAGCTGTGTACAGAACAAGAGGAAAGTAAATTCCTGGGAACACAGATAAGATAGAATAAGAGGAAGAACAGGATGCTACAAGGACTGAGGCAAATTTTGTTCTACAGACTGTCAAGTTGGAATTTTTTTATTTATTTTCAAGTGAGGAAAGTACTAATGTTCTTCCCTCTTTCTCACAGGAAGCAACAAAAAGGACAAAAGTAATTCCACACAGTTGGGCTTAAAATAAAATAAAGAAATTAACTTAATGAAATATACCATTTTATGAAGGAGATTAATTCTGACAGTTGCTCTTTATTTTTTTTTTTGGTAAACATGGTCACAGTATAACACAATAGGTATACTGGAATACAGCTATAAAAGCCATCAGATACATAGGATTGGATTACTGTGCATTTTACTACTAAAAGACATGCAGGTTCTTATTGTAAAAACATTAATGTAGAGTCAGTAATAGACATCTAAAACATACCAATACAGCTGTGTGATAGTCACAGAATATACTTAATTCTCTTGTGACAATATTTGACAAGAGCAATGAAAACTGTATCCATTGTTGCAATATATATGCATCTTTTACATAAAAATACTTACATATATCTGGATCTTTACTTTTCTTTGTTTTGTTACTAAGACTTATCTCAAATCTATTAATATCAGATGAAAGATCACTGGGGGAAAAGACAAAAAGCCTCAATTAATACTGTACTTGACCAATACTTAAATTTATTCTAAAGTTATTTCAATCCTGAGTTCTCATGACCAGCCAAAGACAATCATATTAACAAAGATACTTAGATGCATACATAAAATTATATCCATGCATTTGTGGCTCCTATATAACCATGCATACAGTATTTTTAAAAAGCATATACAAAGCAGTACAGTGCAAAGAATCTTAAATGCAATGCAACTTTCAAGTGAAATTCACTAATTCAATAAGAGTAAGACTTACTCAAAGACAAATTCTTCTGACCATACAGGGTTCTGTCCTTCCCTGATATGTGTTTTTGCTACCTGGACACTGTTCAGGTAGATGTTACAATACGGATTAGTAAAATGTTTTACTGGGAGCGTATGAGCTTCTTCTACATGCAAAATAAGACTGCTGACCTAAAGAAAATACACAAAATTTATTTATTTATTTAAGAAGGAATGGAATCCCCCCCTTTGAAGGCTTAATGGTAAGGAATAATGAAACAAGATTTTAAGAGGCACCAGGGACAAATTAAGAGCAACAACTTGAAAATAAACCTCCAGCACCATAATTTTAACTTACTTTTTACTTTCAAAACCATAATTTTAAGATTTGCAAGTACTAACTTTTCTATGCATAGAAAATTCTACTGAAGTCAAAGACTTGTATCTTAAGAACGAACCATGGACAAATCCAAACACAATGCTGTATTTTGTGCTTTCCTAACAGATTAGGCTCAAGTGGAATAAGCAGTGTTCCCTGGAAGCCAAGAGGGCAAACCACATCCTGGGGTGTGTCAAACAAAGCATAACCAGCTGGTTAAATGAGACAATTATCACTCTATATTTAGCATTGGGGCAGCCTCACCTTGAGTATTGTGTGCAGTTCTGGGCCCCACAATTTAAAAAGGATATAAAGGTCCTTGAATGTGACCGGATGAGGGCAACAAAGCTGGTGAAAGGGTTGGAATGAATGTCCTGTGAGGAGTGGCTGAGGACTCGGTTTGTCTAGTTTGGAGGGAAGGAGGCTGAGGAGCAACCTCATTGCTCTCTTCAGCTTCCAGAGGAGGGGAAGTGGAGAAGGAGATGCTGATCTCTTCCCCCAGGTATCCAGTGATAAGACATGTGAGAATGGTTCAAAGTTGTGCCAGGGCAGGTTCAGACTCGACATTAGGAAACGTTTTTTTACCGAGAGGGTGGTCCAACACTGGGAACAGGTTTTTCCTAGAGAGGTAGTTGATGTCTCAAGCCCATCAGTGTTCAAGAGGCATCTGGATGATGCCCTTAATACTATGCTTTAACTTTTGGTCAGCCCTGAATTGATCAGGGTGTTGGACTGGGTGATCATTTTAGGTCACTTTCAACTAAAATATTCTATTCCATTCTAAACAACAGTAGATTGCATAAACCTCCCTTGTTTAACACACTACACTGTTTTCTCCCTGTTATAAGGAAAATATTAGTCTGTACCATAGATTCTCAAAATAAGAGCACTTGGAAAATCAATTTCCAAAAAAATGAGAAGTGAACATTCTGAACTCATTTACATTAAATAATTTTAAACAGTCTACTATTTCAGAAACTTCTGAATTGCATGTAATTCATAGCTTAATCAAATATCTACTGGTATCAACTGAAGTAAATTTAGTCAAATACAGGAAATATCATACTTGATCAGGTCAAAATTTCATTTAAATTCAAATATTCAGTACCAGAAATTTCAAAGGACAGTTCAAGAAACCCTAAAACTAATATAACTTCTGTAAGACAGTCATGGAAGTATGATTTTTTATCTTTATATACTTAATCTACCTTGATAATTCATGCTTTTTATATTTTTCACCTCTCTAAATAGTCCAATACTTGCCACACTTATTTCCTTGGAAATTATTTTACTCATTCCAGTCTATAATGAAAATAATTTTCTCAAATTCTTTATACATTTGATATAAGATGATCAAAACTAACTGTATCCTAAATGAGAATACCATAAATATTAAATAACATCTATCTTCTATACTATTCCTTCATGCAGCCTAATATTTGCTTTGTGTTTGCAAGTACAGAATTATTTCAGATGATCACTCTGTAGGTGCTTCACTTTTTTGGCTCCCACTTTCTTCTGCCAGTTCATATATCAATTGACCTAATTTAGTTTAGTTCTTCAGAAGTATTCAGTCACCTTTAATGTTGACCGCAGAATAAAAAAATAATAAAATGCATTCCTTTTCCTATAGACTGGTAAAACAGCTACTTCCGACATTATAGCATTCAAAGATACCAGGGATTCTTGATTCCTGTTATTCTTCAATCATCAGTTACATAGTCATTTATGAATATCTGTCCTTTACCTCTGAAAGAAATTCTGGCCATAACAGTACTCTCAAGAAACCAAAAGAAATTATGCCATAGTCAAAGTTCAGCATGTATTTGTCACTGAAAAATGAATAATATTAGTAATATTATTTTGGTTACATGTGACGTAAGTCTGTCAAATCTGCTGAATTGTAAGAGTTAAGACAATACAAATGCTGAATTGTTGACACTTTTACTCAAATGTGATCAGAAATTAATACCTAGCAAAGCATCTGCCAATTGCCTAAAAACCATTTTGTTTTTTGTGTATATAGGTATTATAATAGAGTGGAAGTCATTCCAGTTGCTTTAACAAAGGTACTGCATAACTCCAAGAAAAAGAAAGTACATGCAGGATTTACTATTGTTGAACCGAAAGTTCTGAGATATCATCATTTTGCAACAAGGAGGCAACCTCTCTCCCTCTTCCCCCCCCCTCCCCCCCATATCTATATAGCTTCACCTGACGTAGGCGTTTATTTGACATCCCTGGACTGTTTTTTCTTAAACTGCAAAACATCTGCAGAGCCTTCATCCAGTCCTAAGAGACAAAGGCACAAAATAGTGTAACAAAAAGATTCAGCTTAGTAGCAGTAGCAGTAGAACTGACATATCAAAAAGTATCTGAAGTTGTTTCTTAAGCTTAAAAAGAACCAACTTATATGCAACTCAAAGTATGAAAATTTGAGTAGTAAAGCAAAATTCATATAGTTCTCAGTAAAGCTAAATATACATTTACAAATGTGAAAGTTTCCCTTTTAGAAATATCAAGCATTACTAATGGATATACAGTGTGACCTTTATCAATTTTCCAGATTAGTCATACATAAATAAAAAATGGTATATAAAATGAAGCAAGACTTGGATGCTTCTGAGAAAATAACAGACAAAAAGTCAAACTTTTCTGATCATTCTCTCTTCTATTTTTATATGCAGTTGTATTTACTCCATATGCTTCAAACAAAAAACAGAGCAGCATTAACAGAAAAAAACTGAAAAGTATAACCTTCACCCCCATTATCTCTCCTCACAAATACATAAAGCAGAGTAGATACTTGAGAAGGTGGAAGATATGTTATAGCCACATTTCTCATGTTTTCACATGCCACCACCTCAAATTTTTTAAGTTCTCACGAAGCACAAAATTTAGGCTTTGACTAACATTCATAAAGATATAGCTCAAATATCTGCTACCTACTCTTAAAGTACAATTTAATTTTTAAAATACAGGTACATTCTATATTGTAGCTATTCTCAGGTAAACCACTTTGGGAGTAAAGTTTAAGCTTTCAAAACCTTCCACAAAAGGAGGAACTGTCAACTATGCATCAAATTTTTATTAGCTTGCTTTCTTATTCAAATAAGAAAAAGCAAATAGAGAACCATAGAACTTACTAAACACTCTAAATTAATCTAAATATTTCCTAGATACAGTCATCTTTATTTCCCCTCCTAACAGGAAAACCTATCCCCTTAAACCTCAAAGTTTACAGCAGCAAGTATGAACAATGCACCATAGTACGCACAATGACACTAGCATATGAGGCTAACACTCTACATTACATTCACTTATTGGTTTGTACAAACCTCAGACAACATGCAATCCATTGGAGAGCTGCTTTGACGTTTACCACATTATATGAAAACCATAAAATTTTTCTTAGTATGCCAACAAAACTATTCTTCTGTGAAATGTTACAAAGTACACACAGTTGTAACTTCTGAGAACAGAAGCATCAGTAAAACATCTGACTTACTGAACCAGAATCATTTTATAAAAGAAATCCCAGTATTCTGTATAAATGCAGTGAACATCTTAAGTGTTTAGCAAATCTTAATCAAAAGCAGATTAAACCAAATGTTCAGAAAACAGGACAGGATATTCTGCGTGTCCTGACAGGATATTCTGCCTAATACACATTCTTAAATAGAATCAAATGTGTTCTTTAATAAAATCAAATGCATAGCTTAACTTCTGACACAAAATGTCTATTTCAGAGCTCTGGAATACCAAAACAACTTCATGAATAAGAACATAGTCACATCATCTTCCATATGCTCTCCTATTGGTGAGTGACTTTTAGAGAATTAAACTCTATTCCTACATTTCTTAATCAGTAAACATTAATTGCTAGAGAGCTAAAAACTGATACCAATGTAAAACACAACCCCTCCTTATTTTTTGTGCAAGATCAGAGACTAAGACCCTAAAGAATGACTGAATTATGGACAGGACAATGGCTCGACAGATTTTGATTGGTGGGCATACCTGAATTAGCACTTTAGTTCTTCTCAGGAATGTGCTCTTGAAGCAAAATTCCCGCTTACCATGCTCTGGTTCATTACTTGGAAGAGTGCTGGAGAGCAAACAATTTTTTTTGCATTGAACTTCTCCAAAATATATTCTCCAGAAATATCTAATGGAAACTAATGGAAGTTCAGTCCATAGGACCAGACTAGAACTTCTCCAAAGTAGAATCACTAATGCATAGGTAATGTAGGTGCTGGATTATCAGCACTAACTATATCCCTTACAGATCTGCTACTTTTGCGTGGTAATATATGCTATATGTAGACATAGCCACCATCTGTTGCACATTGGCTTTCTATTAGAGGATAGTATCATTAAACACTACAAAAAAAAAATTGCTTTTAAAATTATAATTACCGACAAAGCTCTCACCTGTACTTGTTCTGGAGTTTCTCCTGCAAAGTAAAAGATGTAATGCTCTTCACTGAAGTGCTGAACTACTATCTGAAAACAGTTTGGCCTTAAAAACAAACAAAACAAAAATGTTGGGAAAAAAAAACAAGAAAAGTCTCTACATGCTTCAAAAGTGCATTTTGGTTGGAATGAATTATGTAATTTCAAGAAAACTGCACTGCAGTTCACCTAGCTTGCTTCAGAATATTTAAGAAACTTGGAACAGTTTGTATTGAATATGCATGTACCCTGACTTACAGTTGAGGCAAAATGCACCTGATAACATTAACAAGTCTTTTATGAGGACTATTCACCACAAACATTTTAAATGATGCACAAGTTCAGCATTAGATCCAAACTACTCAATCATGCATTATGTATTTACTGTTTTAGGAGTTCAGGAAATTATATTAACATAAGGAATTCTTTATCTGAATGTATTCCACAGCTCTCACGACCAATAAAACATATAGTGGATCATGATCGAATATATGTCTCTTTAAATATGATTATAATATCTTTGCCATTTTATGTGCACACTTGATTCACAGTCTTCCACACATTACCTTCAAGGGAATTTGGCTCTCCCAAACACAGAGTTACATGAAGGATCTTGCTTCACTTGCAAATGATATTTTGGTCTTCCCCCCATCCATTGATTAAGTAATTACTGGCATAGCATTTTGTGGACATGCCCACAGGAGGATTGAGGAGGGGATCAAGAAGTAGCTGGGTCAGCGGCTACTCAAATTATTGTCAAAGACATGCAAAGCTACAGCCCTCACTGTACTTCTGAGAAAAGGGGAAAAATATTTTAAGTAGGTGGTAAAAACTACAAGAGGAATTTTGTCTCAACTACAGTTCTTCATCAACAGCTTTCACAAGCAGGTGCAATCATGCATCTCCTTCTACCAACACTTTCAGTGTTATTTATTATCTGAATACATTTTAACCCATGGTAAAGTGTTTCTTAGAAGCTGCTCAACAGTCACCATTAACCAAAACATTCCTTGTTTACAGTCTCCACCAAAGCTTCATGCATAATTGAGAACTTTCATGAGGAACATTTCCGTATTTTTTTAAAATGGTACTCTCATATCTATGGCTCCTCGTTGCAATAGTTGTGCAAATTTTTCAAAATGATTGAGAAATGTATAAAAATCAGATGGTACAAGAACACCAGATCTTTGCAGCTTAAAAAATGCCACTAATTTTAAGCATCTATCTTCATATTGTCTCTGTGAAAAGACTTAAAGTTGATTAAATACTTTTAATAAATATTAAGATGCATGGAAAAACCAGAGCTTCTGTTTAATGTGTTTTTCTATCTGTTATGAAAAAATAACGTTTGCAGGAGTAAATGCATCTTTTTCTTCTATATCCCACAACACTACATATTTTTTGTAATTAACAATGAAAAAAAAGTGTGATCTCTCATCTTAGTTACCACTGATACCAGGAAGTGGTTTGATTCTCAACACCTTTGCCAATAATCCTATCACTTGCAGTTGACATATTTAGTACAGGAAGTGAAATTGAGAAAATGATCTCTTGCAAAAATAATTTTTAAAATGTTTGCTTATATGAACTAACTTTCTGCTCTAACGTTGGTCTAATCTGATTCTTATTGATTCCTAAATAGAAAAGCACTGATATGTTATCTAATTAATTTAGCTTTCTAATACCTGTCAACAAAAGAATGCAGATCTTTTCAAACTGACAAAGTTCTTGATCATATCAGTTCTTGGTTCAATAGGATCAAAACACTCAATACAGTTGCTTTGAAATCTTTTTAATGTCTATAATACATGTGGAACAATTAAAACACAATATTGAAAGATGACAGTGTAAAATACCAAATTATTATCACATCACATTAAATGAGAAAATCTTCAGACTAAGTTCTAAAATTTCTTACTAGAAGCTGTTTACGAACAGCTACTAGCAATCAAGTTACCATGGCTTAAGTTACCATTAATCAGTTAAATTTGTCTACATATGCTCTTGCAATCTACAGCAACTCTGGAATAAAATGCAATATGAAACAAGAGTCAAAATACTTGCATTTCACAATCAGCAAGAGCTTAAAAAAACCCAAAACAACCTAAAAAACCCCACACATGGACAGTTACCTGGGCTCAGGTGTCAAAATCAAGTTTATTGTGCCGGGCCAACTTGCTCATTAGTGACATATTGTTTGTATCTTGTATATGCCTCAAACTAGTAGTTACTGTCCTGCTGCATGTACAAGAATTAAAAAGCCAGTGCCCCACCTGCCAAATAAACTGTCGTGTACTCCGTAGACTGAACACACACTAAGGTCTATTAATCCTTTAGGTTTTGTGGCTCGTTTTTCACTTTCAAAATAAATAAGCTGGGCATCATTTCCCTCCAATATAAAGTACAAGTTTTTCCATCTCTTTCCTTTACCTGTACGGAAAGCAAGAAGTTACAATACTGTTTTAAAGAAAATGCAGGCAGTAAGATGTTTGTCAAAATGCAAACAGAAGAACAACGCACAGTTATTCATGCTTAAGCAATATCAGTATATATACTCAATTTTTTTCAGCATGTAGCTAAAACTAGACCCTCTTCAGAGATTCAAGTACAATTTTAGATGATTCACTGAACATTTTCATTAATCTCAACAGGATTAAACAAGTGCATATGAGCTCCATCCATATCAGTGAGAAGACTACATCTATACAATCTGCAAATAATGTGTGATGATGTAAGTGATCCAATTTATTATGGCTATTTTAATTAAGAAACAGATTTCTCTTGACATAAGAAAATTATTCCTAAACTCTTACCAACTTATCAGCATAATGAATTGCATCTCAATATCTTAAATCAAAATGACTAAAAACCAGAAATGGGAATACAATATATGCAAAGTTGGATCAGAACCATGCCTCAAATACACATATATCAAAAAATTTGACCAGTTTAACGTTTCAGAAAAAAAAAAGAAAAAAGCTTTAAAAAATATTAATAACTGGAGATTTATATGTCAAAGTTTGTTGGAAGACACGTTATATGTAACAGTAAAAAGTGGATTTAGCCACTGACTAAACAAAAAATAAATCACTTGCTGTTTAATGTCCACTGAATACAATTGATAAGGAACTTTCTGCAACTAATTCATATATAAACCACAGTACGTTTTGGAAAATCATTCAACCTTAATTTTCAACTTGATCATCATAGATCCACCACAGCCCTTCATAAACAAGCACGAATACTCACTGTTTTGGAAAAGTAACTTTAAAATCTATTTATTATACTCAACTAGATGGAAGAGTGATTTTATTAAATTTGTATTCTGTATGCATGTATGTGCATCTCCACATCTACTCAGTACTCTTGCTTGCACATTTAAACTATCTTATTATCGTTTTTAGGTAAAGATTTTCACTTCTTTCTCAGCTGACTCCCCACCCTACCACAACTTCTCTCAGAATTAGCATTCTCAAGAGATGCTTTTCTTGCTTTATTCAGAGGATCTAGTTTTTATTTCCTTTCAATGCATCTTTAAAATTGGCTATATTTAAATGCTTACCTTCTTTCTCACTTTTGCTTACTATCCAGATCTCTATCTGGTACTTATTGTTTTAGCTACTGTCTTTGTCATATGCGGAAACATTACTGATGGTTTTTTTTTTTTTTTTTTTTTTTAAATTGACTTTAGTGGAAACAGGAAAAACTAAAATCATGACACTTGGAAAGGAATTAACTTCCTCGGAACTTCAAAATCTTGCTCAATGATAATTCTTCAGGGATATATTGACATGAGTCAGGCAGCTTTTAATCCAATAATTCTATGCTATGTTGACTGTGCCAGTGTTAGAGCCTTTAAAAAACTCTCAAAATACCTTGTACACCGGAATACACATTTTAAATTAAACTTATTACCTAACTTGAAATAACAAAATTAAATCAACTCTGGTCTCCAACAAATGTACTGATTTACATTAATACAGTTCTCTTTAACCCATGTGATCAGCCTAAATTTAAAGTTGTTTATTAAATATGAACACATTTTATGAACATGTACTTCATTTAAAGGGGACCCCTGGTGGCCTAGAGGTTAAGACGCTGCGCTCTCAGCGCCAAGGTCGCAGGTTCAATTCCCGGTCCTGCTTCAGGGTCCCCCAGGTAGATGGAGCTCGTC
>JAWWLV010000094.1:3829983-3848563 GCA_035041135.1 Platyrinchus mystaceus | reverse complement strand
CAGTGATGAGTACCCCAGTAGTCACCTATCTTATCCATGGAATAAACATAAAGATCACAAAAGTTACATGCTTTACTGAAGTCCGTGGAAAAATACTATTTCATCATCTAATCAAAATAATTCACTCAATATGTATTTAACATTTCCTATATATTAGGACCTTCAAATAGACAACTAAAAGACTACATATGGTCTGTTTTGTAGTGGTGATATAATAATGAAAGCAAATCTCCATATGAGAGTATAAATACAGTCTGTTAGCTATACTCATCAATAGAAGTTTTGAGCAATTTATATGCAGAATAGTGGGTGAACATGCAAAGGGAAAAGGTTAGTGGAAAAAGTAGCCTTCCTATGCATCACAGAACGCAAGATTCCCAAGATGTACCCAGGAATTTTTTGCCATGACCACCCAAAATAGTTTTATTTTGCTTTTGGAATATAGTCAGAAGACATAGTATTGCTTATATTTGTTGCAGGCTTTCCAGTCCTATGTCTGGATATTTAAATTACCTGGGAAATAAAACAATAGTCAACTTTTGAGTTGGTTTCCTAACTATTCTTCAGGCTCTTACTTTTGTATGGAAAACTTTGTTCTATAATTTATGTGGCTATAATTGTAATCAATACTCTGCAAAGAACAGATTGGCTTTATCCATTTTTTTAATCCCACTTAAAATCATTAAAGCCGCAAGAGAAGAATATTTAAGAGAAACAACACTAATACCAAGGATGATTTTTTAATGTTTTACTCTAGTACTAGTATCAGATTTAAAGCAGATACCTTCAGAGCATATAAAGAAATACTTTAAAAAAAAGATCAATGAAAACTCTTTAATGCATGCATTTAAACAAGCAGCACTTCTTCAACCTCTAGTTTTTCACCTTGAAGGCAAACTCTACATTTTTAGATAAATTATAAAGAATAAACACAGATATTCTCTCTGCCCCAAGAAATACTGATAAATAATTTCATTATCTTGCATAAACTTCTACTTCCTATATTTCTGTTCTGGATTTAATGCTGTTTAATGCTTTTCAGCCACTTCTGACTGTTCCATACAACAATCCACCTTAGTCTTCATATATTTAAAGACTTCCTTCTTTCAGGGTCCATAACAAATAAACCAGTACAAGAATTAAAAAAGCCCATAGAAAGCTATTCCTTTTTTTTTCTTATTATTATTTATTGCCCTCTGCAGTAGATCTTACGGTAAGTAATTTGGGGCAGTTACCACCTTGATTTTGCATCATTATACTGCATTACATACTGTTTGAACTTCCAAGTTTATCGACTTTCAGTAAATATGAACTTGGACAGATTTTGAGCCTAAGAGTATATTAGCAATTCCCCAAAACATTCAACTAAAACTAGAAGTCTTTCAAAGCCAAGTAAGTTCTCTTTCACTGAGGAAGATCTTTGCAACCTAGGTACCAAAATATTCAAAAAACCCTCTAAAAGCATATTATCATAACTTAGTGATGCTTAATCTTTTCATCTTGTTTTCCATCCAATGTCAAGGAAAGAATCTTCTCTAGTGAATCCAGCAGTGGGAAATTAATTTCCTAAAGTAATAACTTATTGCAGTAAGCTTCTGGAGCTATACTATCTAAGCCATTTGAGACTAATAAGACTTCTACTAAATTGTTAATTAGTTTATCACCTAGGATGTCTGAAGTCTATCATCCTCCTAATACGCCATGTAACTAGAGAATGGGCAAAAGAGGATTTACCTTCAAAGGCTGACACTGCAGCTAGCTTGATTTTCAATGAGGATGTCTGGAGGCCAGACTGATTAATGTAGAAGGTACTCAAGCAGCCTGTGTGTGGGATATACATACGTTAATAAAGTTCCAATTGCTTAGTCTCAAACCATTGTCCATTTGAAATCATATGAAGAAGTCCACTGAACTTCTTAGTTAGGAGACCTCAACATTTTCTCAGACACACCAGCTGCTGGATCTCTACCCACTCAGAAGCCAAGCCGGAACTGAGAAAAATTCTCTATTGGGATGAAGAATGCCCTGGTTCTGGGTGAACAAGACCGGAAAATTTCTGATCATGTGACAGGCAATGGCCTTAATTAAAAGAGAAAGTTGAGTTTTCACTACTGAGAAATTTTGATAACCTTATTCATAGAGTTGTCACAGACTCAAGGATGGAGCTGTATTAATAACTTTTCCCATGAAAGGGGAAACTTATTTCTTGTAATTTCTTTTTTTACGTATTACCATATTTTTATATCCATGGCAAAACAAACCCATCCCAACTTTCATCACTCTAAATTCAGTGATCTGCACTTCTGACCAAAATATCATTCAGATATTTTAAGGTGATTCATTTCATTACTTTTTTCAACAATTAAGGTCATTTTTCCCTTTGTTGTCAATACCCATTTCTATTATTTATAATTTAAAATCCCTACTGAATATCTCCAATAAAACTAACATTTTAATTTTCCCCTTTCATATACACAAAACTCCCTATTATAAATAAATAGTAGTTTCCAAGACAACACAGCATTCTCCTAATTACATGTCATAATCCAATTTATACGGTGAAGAAAATAAATTACAGGAGAAAAATACTTCAAAAAAAAACAAGTTGCACCTAAGCTTTTGAAGGCTTTTAGAATGTATTTAGTTAAAACTAACTACAAAGCAAGTTAGTTAAAACTCATAGTATATCCTTAAGAAATACTGAAACCTTATGATCATATGAGTAAGTTTTCAGCAATATGTTATAAAAGTTCTTTACAGAAGTATAAAATACACCGAACTATTAAAACTTACCTATTATAATATCTGCCTCCCATCATAAACTGATTGCTTGATGTTGGACATATTTTAAAACGTTGAATATTTTCACTGGTCCGAAAATAAAGTGAGTAATCACCAGGTGTATTATCTGAAGGCCTCACAAGAAAACTGCACATCTGACCAACTGAAAAGATATCATAATACAGTGTTATTCACTGTTACTTAGTGTCATTTATGAACTCTTATAAAAGCTCTTTCTGTACAAATTAGCAAGAATTGCACACTTAAAGGAGAAAGTCTGATGTAATTTCCAACAGTGATCCCCATTCTTCACCCAAATGGGATGAAGTAGTATTAAACTGCCAAAGTTAATGCCAAATCATTTGGCTGTAGCTGACAACCTATCCCCAACTTTTGTCACCTCTTTACAAGAGCATATGGTGTGCATGTCAGAGTTTTGACAATGTTTTCAAAAAAACTAAAGATTTTTATTCTCATATTTAAGGTATTTGACAGTTTAAGTCAGAAATCTTGATGTTTTCATTTTTAAAATTATTTCCTCTATGAGGAGACTGCAGTTTAATACATTCTCCCATAAGTACATAACAGCACCAAGCCTGCCAGAGTTCAAGAAGCGTTTGGACAATGCTCTCAGGCACATGGTGTGACTCTTGGGGATGGTCCTATGCAGGGTTAAGAGTTGGACTCGATGGTCCTTCTGGGTCCCTTCCAACTCAGCATATTCTGTGATTCTGTGAACAGCATTTTCTCCTCAGCATTTTAATGAAGACCAAAATATATTTATGTATATTACAAAAATTTTTTTAAAAAAATTAGCTATTTCAATTAGAATTCTTAAGCTAACTGTACTTGAGAATATAAAAAAATACTCAATGAGGTTTTTTCCCAATGTAGTAACAACCACAGATCTGATGCTCACAAATTCATACAGAAAAAAAACAGGTTTTCCTGCAGTCTCAAAGGATTACTTTGTCTCATTCCCCTACCACTGTATTTCCATCTGAAATAAAAGTACCTGTCATCAGCAAATTGTAAGCTTCTTGTTTGGAGATCTTCCCATGGAACCATCTTAAAGATCAAAAGAAAAATTAAAAAGCAAGACTATCAGCTCTCTTTTTTAGCTGTTGTGACATCTAAGGCTCTATCTATGAAGTAATTTCTGGTGCATATGAATTATTATTTGTTTAAAAAAATCTAGTAAATATAGATTATATAAGCAACTGTTATGTTATTCAGTGATTCTGTTTTCCTACCAACAGAATGAAAAATAAATATCTACATCTATTTAAACTCATCTGAGTACGTGTCCAAAGCAAAGTAGATGTTCAAATCCAAGTGTGTTTAGAGATTAAAGGTATATTTGAAGCCAGTCTTAGATAGCAATTTATTTGAATCATGAAATGCAAAGCCCAAGGACGTTAATGAAAGTTAAATAGTATACAGAATAACTAAAATTGAATTTTGCTAGAAGCTGAGGAAATAAACCCCAGCTTTATTAACCATTGAATATGAATCACTTTAATTTCACACCTTGCATCTTGCATAATCGTGCGTCAGAGCATCATCCTAAAAAAATACAGCAATCTTTCCAGTCTCAACCTGATAGTTATGATTATAGGAAACAACTTGATGTTGCATGGCTATTCAGTTTGCATGTGACATGCCACGTGCTACATATTAAGAGCTCATCCTGTCTTTTAAAGGAAAACTAGAAATAGGGCCTTTCATTGCAGAATGTGTGTGCGCATGCATGCGTGTTTTCAGTGTGTCCTTAATAACAAAGGGGTCCAGAAAGGCTGGACATACTTTAAGATGGAAATCTTAAAAAGGTGCAGGAACAGGCCATCTCTGTGTGCCAAAAGACGAGCCAGCAGGGAGCTTTCTCTGAAACTCAGGGAAAAAAGGAGAGTTTATGACCTTTGGAAGAAGGGGCAGGCAATTCAGGAAGAGTACAAGGATGTCATTAGGTCATGTAGAGAGAAAATTAGAAAGGCAAAAGCTCAGCTAGAACTCAATCTGGCCACTTCTGTGAAAGACAATGAAAAATGTTTTTATAAATACATCAACAACAAAAGGAGGTTCAAGGAAAATCGCCTTCCTTTACTGGATGTGGAGGGGAACATTGTCACCAAGGATGAGAAAAAGGCTGATGTACTTAATGCCTTCTTTGCCTCAGTCTTTAACAGAAAGACTGGTTATCCTCAGGGCAACCGGCCCCCTGAGCTGGTAGACAGGGACAGGAAGCAGACCCCCTGCAATCCAGGAGGAAGCAGTTAGTGACCTGCTGAGCAATTTAGACACTCATAAATCTATGGGGCTGGATGGGATTCATCTGAGGGTATTGAGGGAGCTGGTAGAAGGGCTTGCTAAGCTGCTCTCCATTTATCAGCAGTCTTGGATAACCAGGGAGGTCCCAGATGACTGGAGGTTGGCCAATGTGACACCCATCTACAGGAGGATCCAGGGAACTACAGGCCTGTCAGCCTGATCTCAGTGCCTGGAAACGTTATGGAACAGATCATCTTGAGTGCCATCACACAGCATAGTGTGGCCAGCAGGGCCAGGGAAGTGTCCCTCTATATTCAGCACTGGTGAGTGTGTCCTACACCTAGAGTAATGTGTCCAGTTCTGGATTCCTCACTGCAAGAAGGACACTGAGGTGCTGGAGCATGTCCAGAGAAGGGCAACAAAGCTGGTGAAGGGTCTAGAGAGTAAGTCATATGAGGAGCGGCTGAGGGAACAGGGGTTGTTTAGCCTAGAGAAGAAGAGACTGAGGGGAGACCTTATTGCTCTACAACTACCTGAAAGGAGGTTGTAACCAGGTGGGGGTTGGCGTCTTCTCCCAGGCAACTAGTGACAGGATGAGAGGACATAGCCTCAAGCTGCATCAGGGGAGGTTCAGGTTGGATCAGGAGGAATTTCTTCACTGAAAGGGTTGTTAACCATTGGAACAGGCTGCCCAGGGAGGTGGTAGAATCACCATCCCTGGGATGTTCAAGAAAGACTGGATGTGGCACTTAGTGCTGTGGTCTAGTTGACAAGATGGTGATCAGTCAAAGGTTGGACTTGAGCTCAGAGGTCTTTTCCAACCTAAATGATTCTGTGAAATAGCCCAAAATGGGACAAAACTAAGGCCTTGAAAGAAAATTGTGCCAGGAGAGGTTTAGATTAGATATTAGGAAAAACTTTTTTATGCAAAGGGTGGGCAGGCATTGAAACAGGCTGCCCAGGGAAGTGATGGAGTCACCATGTCACTTGAGGACATGGTTTAGTGGTGAACATGGTGGTGGTGCTGGGTTGATGGTTGGACTTGATGATCTTACAAAGTCTTTTCCAACCTTAATGATTCTGTGTAAAAGAAAGTCTCTTACGCATCAAAAAAGAGCTCTAGTTCTAACTTGCTTTCTATATTACCTTTACAGGAGAATCTCTGGCTATTGGAATATTTGCAGAAATCTCTGCCTCCCCGGAATATTCTGAGAAGCATAAGTAACTGGATTGAGTGTCAAAGATTTAAGATTCTGCTACAAACTACTTTGTTTAAAAAAAAAAATAAATCCTGTGTTTGAAGGCATCCCTACTACTGTTATGCTGCTGTACCAAACTGACTAGCACAACATTGGAAACCAGTAAACTGAAGCCACACATCAATAATTTTCTTTCCCCTACTAAAAAAAAAAACAAACCACCAAGAAAACTCCACCACCACAAGAAATGCCTTCTTCAAACAGCAGTCCTTTGGAGACTGCAAACTAGGCAGTAAATACAGGAAGCAGCAGCTGATATTATTGCAAGCAAATGAAGGATGGATGAAGTTATCCAGCTACTAGAAATTTTCTATAACTCTCATTTGATGCTCATCTTTACTACTGAAAATAATTTAACAATCAAGTTTCCTGTGTCAATTCATTGTTCATTGTAAATTGTATTAGTTTGGGGTTTTTTTAATTATTTAACAAGTTGGAATTCACTGCAGATTATTCTAGTGTCTCCTGGTTTTCACTTTAAGTGCTAGCACATGAGGCTAATATCAATTGTTTACTATTACATTATCATTCCTCTGAATGATGCTTTGATCCCTCTCCCGCACTTAAGAGTTGAGCAGACCTGAAAAAAGGTTACCTCAAAGGTAAATTGTATGCATATAAAACCCCTGCACAAATCAGAAAACAACACATCCTCCATTGTATATATCCTAGATAAGATGATCACAGACTCATTCAAGATTTTATCACTGCAAAACCCATTAACATTAGGCATAACTAATACAAGACTTCATGTCAGTGACCTATGCAACTTCAACAGCTAGTGTAGAAATCTTAAGATTAAAAACAAATACACAGAGCTTTGGTTCACCTTCCCAATCTCATAGCTAAAGTTTACTAACAGTTGTTTTATGATTTGCTTTTAATAACAAAACAAAAATCCTTACATTTTGCCTTCATGTGGATCTTCTTCTCTTCCCTAATAGGAGAATTAACATATTAAGTGCATGACAACAGTATGCTTGAGTTTAGAAAAGTAAACTTCATAAGTTAAGACCTTCTGTAGAAATAAACAGCACTAAGAAGTCCAAGACAGTTTTGAACTAGATGGATTATTGCACAGTTCATGTAAAGAGGTTTTTAACTTCATTCACTAAGTGGAAATTCAGCCATAACACATTATTTTCAAAAGATTGTTTCTGTTCAAGTCCTTCTTTACATGTGGTAATTTAAATCTCAACTTTCCTGAATTTCAACCACTAATGTAAAAATTTATAGTTAGATACTCTAACAATACCATTTCAATTTAGCCATTCACATCCTGATAGAGATGTGAGAAACAGGTGAAGCAAACTCTACTAATAGCAATATGCTGAAAAGCAAACATCATCAGGACTCCAAAGCAATGGTGAACTTTCTTTAAAAGAAGCATGTGGGAGGGTGGGGTGGGTGTTTTTGTCCATTAAATCATCTCTTGTCCTGCAGTAAATCAATTATCATTATGTCACCTGATTAGCTTCCTGACTTAGCATAAGCCCTTCTAGGTATAATTAACTCATCAATATTTTGATATCCACACTTGGCCCTTAAACAAAAGATAGAAAACAAAGACATACTGCAAAATTTCAGTCCATACATTTATAAATATTTCATAACAAAAAAAGAATGCAACTGAATGACTAGCAAGTTATTTATCAGGACTGGTGAGTTTAGGGAACTGCTTAATAAGTTCACAGTACCATTCATTTGCACGTGAACTTGTTTGGATAACATAAATATGTACTTTGTTTGTATATTGAATTAGACTTAATGGTTTGTTAAACTATTTAAAAACTGGAAGATTCAAATACTGCAGTAATGTTTAGAAAAGTACATAAAGTCAGGCAGCTAAATGCCACTAGTTTGGTTTAATTTCAGTGTTAACTTTGACACATAGCTAATAAAAAAATCAAATCTCAGTTCTTCAACAGATTTGAATATAAAATTACTTACCACTTCTCCTACTAGGTCTTCTACTATAAGACCTTGTTCATCTGTCCGTAGGTTTGTAACCCACATCCAGCCATCTTCCAATTCATTATGGACAATAAACATATCTCCTTTAAGGAAACTGAAGAGAGTTACAATAAGACATACATTAGAAGTACAATCATAATACAAAGTTTAATGAACACAGTGAATTCTTGAGCATAGTTTCAGCAAAACATTTGAGAAAATCTGATCATGAAAGATACATTTATGCACACCATGTGCATTTTTCATGCAGTTTAAGTAGCTATGAATATCACTTGAATATTTATCCTTCTTTAATTTACATTTAGAATCTAATAGATACTTTAAAGTACACTAAGGATGCATAAAACAAAAATCACCACAACAACATTAGAAGACAGTAACATTCTTTTATCAAGAGGGATCAAATACTAAATACAAGTAAAAACAATCAAAGATTTCCTTAATAGTCTAAGAAAATAACATTTCTATCAAAACCTAAATTTGTATAATAAAGCCTATGGAATATCTACTATTTAGGTATTTGGATATGAAGACAAGTGCTAAAAGGAAGATACAGAATAGTTCCTTGAAAAAACATGCAGATAGCTGCAAAAAGAGTATAAATACAAAGCATTAAACATTCAAGAGGGTTTCATTACTGGAAGGTTAGTATAAGTTGTTCTTTAAGTGTAATCCCAATCTCAGGTATCCTGGTTTTCACTGGAATAGTTAAATTTCTTCATAGTAGCTCCTATGGAGGGGCAGACAGTGTGCTTGAGGACTGGCTGGGCATCAGTCTGTTGGTGGTGTGCAATTGTTTTCATTTGTATCACTTGTTTTTCTTGGGTTTTATTTTCCTCTCTCTGTCAGTTGGTGGGATTTTTGCCCCTTACAGTTGTTTTTTTTTTATTTCTTTTTACCAATTAATTATCTCAACCCACAAATGTCTCATTTTTATCCCTCTAATTCTTCCCACATTCCACCAGGAGGGAGGGAGCAAGATGCTGCCGTCTAGGGTTAAACCACAACAGTCCTTTTTGGCACCCAACATGGGGCTCAAAGGTTTTAAGATTTTACCAGAAGGTATTAGAAGGAACTTATAATATAATTATATCTGTTACAGTTGCTGGTCACAGTATTGATATATCTGTTGTCAACATAAATTTATCTGATCTGTGCCATGCTCCCTTTTTTACTGCACATGTTAAAGACTGGTTTTGGCTTTTGTAGTTTTCTGTGCTCTGTAGCACTTAGTGGTGTTTTGCCTGTGAGATTTATTATTAAAACACTGGCCTTGAGCTTAATCTGCTATTTGGGCTCTGTACTGATTCCATGACCATACTTTGGGAACTGTCTCATGGAGGCAATTAACAATTACACTTCCTCCGAGAGGTTTTTTATGGAGGAAATACAGATTGGCACCTTCACCACCTTCTTCCATGATGTTTTCTCCCTCGTTGTAACCAACATTCTTGGGTAATGATAATATTCCTATAGGTATTTCTTAGGAATACTGTTTTGGCTTTTACTAAGGTTAACAAGCAATTTAGGAATATCACCCAGACCCCATGGCAGTGTGGTTATGGGTGGCAAGGTATGTAGGAAAATATGAGCAGGTATTTAGAAAGGCTGTCCCTTCCAATGGTCTGTGACTTCACTCCCAGATCCTGATGAAGTGATTGAACGTTTGAAAAAAGATGCCCTGGCTATTCCAAAGAGGCACAACTTATCACATTGTACTGGGGCCTGGACTGCACCTACCAAACCCTGTTTAGTACTGCTCAGCACCCTCAAGGAGGGAGGGTCTTCTGGATCTGAAAACATACCAAGAGACACTGCGGCTAAATCGGAGACCTAGCCTTCAACTATATCAGTCACCTCTATAATTAAAAAGAAACAATGGAAGCAGAAGTCAATTCATTCAGTAAGGGATGAAGCAGCTTCTCCTAAGTGGGAGCAGCAGAGCAGTCACAAGAGCAGGAGGGGAAATAATGAAATCATAAATGAGACAGAAACCACAAAATCCCTATCCCTAAGCAAGCAGTGAGGTAGGCAAAGCCATCAACCAGGTGAACAAATAATCATCTGGTTGCTCTGATTCTGGGATATTGGAGCCAACAGTCAGGAATCAGAGGGTAAGGCAACACAGCAGCTGGGATCCCTTGTTGTAAAAGGGGCAGGAATCCTCAGTCTTAGGAAGCAGCTTCTGTCAAGCGTGAAGGACAGATATCCCTTCAAAGAAGAACCTGTAAATTCCCAAAGCAAATGGACCACCACTGAAGGAGGTATCCAGTATCTGAGGGAATTAGCCGTGGTGGAGGTGATCTGTAGCAACCTAGATGACAACCAGGTATCCAAAGAGCCAGGTGAAATCCCGTGTACATGGTCCACATGGTGAAAGTTTGTACAAAGTGCACCGGCATCGTACATCACCACCCCAGTGGTAATGAGCTGGAGAGACACAAAAGCACCAACTGTGGTTGGATTGGCCAGCCAACTTGAGAATTCAAAGAGAACCTCACTTCCTCCCTGCATCTTGGCTGTGGAGGAACTGTCCCAACAATTGTCCCAGCAATTAAAGAAGGGTAAGTCTTTCACACCCATACTAACCAGCATCTTGGCTATTAAGAGTCAACATTTTTGTGTTCAGGGGTGAGGGTTACCAGTGACACACTCCACATGCCACCCTATGGTTCTATCTGCGTGACCATGGGGAAGACATAAGGAAGTGGGATGGTGAACCTACCTGGAGACTAGAAGTTCAAGTACAGGAACTGCAAGAAAAAACATCAGCCAAAAGGCATCCATCCAGGAAAATTACTGCCCCAGTGTCTGTTGGTGCTTAGTTGCTGGCTGGGGTTAAACCATGACATCAGGTCATATGAAAACCTTTCACTGGTGCACAGAGGGACTTCTCAATCAAGTCAAATGATGCATCAGGGATACAGGCAATAGCTGCATGGTACTGAAGCTCATCAACTACCAGTTCAATCCAAAATTAGATAGCAATTTTCTGCTGAACATCTCTTATTTGAGAGGGTGAGACGGATGCACCCACGGAGTGAACAGTATTAATTAATTACCATTCAATAATTGTTTAATCATTAAAAAAACCCTTTTAGTTAACCCCACAATGATGACTTCTCTTAATAATTCATCTGCGACAGAGTAACAAAAAATGCATTAACTTGAGCACAAATAAAACAGCGTTAAAAATAGCCTAATGAAAATACTTAGAATGAATTCAGCTACTAATGAACCTAAATCTTAATGTACAATAAACAGCAAGGCCACTCTATATCAGTTCTATTACAAAGAAGTTCACAACAAGTTATTGTGTGAAAGACTGGTTGAAATTAACTCTGAAATGCTTCAAGCTTTCTAAATATTAATTATGAGATTAAAATTAAGTCAAGATTCCCTAAAATACATAACATCTTCGAGAATACATTACAAGAGTATAATATGTTAATTTGACCTAAACCAGTGTTCTTTGTCCCAGTTTTGCTGTGAACAGACTATTTTATCATGCATCTCAGGAAAGCAGTATTAATTCCAAGCAACTAGTATATGTTCTTCTATTAGATATAGGACTGTTGGTTTTGCATCCTTTCCACATAACTTATATCGTGAAAAAAACAAAAGGCAGTCATCATACCTTTAACCTCCCAGAGCATTAAGTCTAAGATGCAATTGGAAAGTATTTACATAGTGAACATATACCTAGATCATTAGGATTTATAAATACTCCAAGAATTTCACATGTCCTTCTACCTATTATTAAAACATACCTTATTTCATCAGTTTCTGGCACTTTGGTGTAAGGTAGAATTGCTCGAACTCTCCTTCTGTCCTCCACAGGCTACAATTTTAGAGAAGAGTTCAAAGATATTAATTTTCCCTTTCATTCTAGTGTAGGCTTCCTTTCCTCAACATTATGCTATTCTGAGGCAAAAGACTGGTAATAGTAATTTGCATCTCTTTGCTAGTTTTAAGTTTTCAAAGGGTCAAAAATAGTAAGAGCTGGAATTGCTCAATTCCTAAAGTTACCTGCAAAAGCCCTAATTTTTGTTCTAACATTCTAACATTATCAGTCATGTTATCAAAAAAAATTACCAACAATGTAATTCCCATGAAAGAGTACTTTAGAACTTTCTTCCTCTTAGTGGAAATTTATGAAAGCTTAACATTCAGAAACATCTTTATCTGAGGGGGGTCATTACTGATAATTACTGATACTGTCTTAAGGATAGTCACTTGAAAGAAGCACAGCTTTCAGGAACTTTGGTTATTTCAAGGACGTGTAATTCAAAATCTTTGCTACAAAATAGTAATATTATTTTGAAATACTCCATTAAGTCTGGGTAAAACCCTAGAGGCTAACTACATTACAATGGTGCTCTTTAATAGCCAAGAACCACACATTTTCTTGTTTATCTCAGTTTACGTACAATGCTATTACTACATTTGGAGATAACTGCAATACCTGATATCTAGCTTTCTCATTACAGATTTTCATTAAAAAACAATTTTTTATCATTACTTTCTATCAGTAAAACCATGTTTATATATTCTTTATACTTTACCATATGTTGAGATAGGTTTAGAACTAGGGGAAGCCATCTACAATGCTTTTTTTCATAGAAAACTATGAATATTGAATGCAAGATTAATTATATCAATATTTAAGTAAATTATGTTTTAAAGTTTTACTACTTGCCTCTGGAGGTGCTACTGGAAAGAATAGTTTTTCCCCCTTCAGCAAACAAGACACATGACTGTAATAACCAATTAGGTCCGAGAGTGAAGCAAAGCGACGTCCACCAATGTAATAATCTCCACACATGGCAATAATCCTGTTAATAAAGAAAAGGAATCTTGACAGAAGATCTTTTGGTACAAACCGTTGGGGTGGTTTGGGTTTGTGATATTTTTTTTTTTATTAGGAAATTAGGATGAAGTTGAGTTTTTAAAGCAGGCTGTCTACATTCAAAATGCAATATTACAAACTCGCTCTTTAAAAATGTTAAAAGCTACCTGGAAAGGCAACTTGGAGAAGGGAGAAAATACTGACAGAGGGATTGAACTATTTCTTCAGTTACACATAGGGGAAAAAATGAACAAGACATTTGATCTACTTAAAGACTATCATTTTTTGGTAAAAATTGTCAAATTATCAGTTTTATGAAACTTGCAGAATGCCAAAACCAGTTTCCAATAAATTATGTAGTAAATGAGAAAACATCATACTTTCCACTAGAACTCTTTGTTGCAGAGTCAAAACAATCACTTTTAGGATCTTAGAATCAGCTTGGAAAAAACCTTTAATATAATGGGTTTTTTTAATATAATGGGACTTTAATAGTCCAACCATTAACCCAGCACTTCCAAATCCACCACTAAACCATGTCCCTAAGCACCACATCTACATGTCTTTTAAATACCTACAGGGATGGTGACTCCGCCACTTCCCCGGGAAGCCTGTTCCAGTGCTCAACTACCCTTTTGGTGAAGAAATTTTTCCTTATATCCAATCTAAACCTCCCCAGCACAACTTGAGGCCTTTTCCCCTCATCCTATTACAAGCTACTTGGGAAAAACAGACCAATTTCAAATGAAACTTTTCTTCAGAACACACAGGGCTAGTAAATACAAAGAGTTCTGTAATTACAGAAAATTCTGAAGGACAGGATGAAAATATAAAGATATTCCTCCCCAATATTTTATATCACTCAGCAACTCACAAAAAAAAATACTACTGCAGCCAAAAAGAATTTAGTTTTGATGTACTCATACACTATCTGTCAATCATATGCTGCATAAACATATGCCCATATCCAACTTGGGGGAGGGGGATTTGGAGAACTTTGACCTAGAATATTGATATTTTAGTCAAACAGAAATATTTAAGGAAAGTGTAGTCCTAAAAATATTACTTTTAGGAAACAAATATCAATGAGATGGTTGAGCAATGAAAATTTCACCCATTTTTGGCAGAGAACAAGCTCTGGTGGAAGTGACACTTCCAGTCTGTGGGATCCAGTGGTCACATCCCTATATTTGGCTGAAATAACTTCAAGACTGCTATTCTTGAGGTTGGAAAAACGTTTGAGTGTAGCATCTGCCCTTCTAATAACAAAAACATACACACTCTGCAGTCAAAAAATGAAACCAAAAGTATGTCTGTTCTATGAAGACCAGTATCAACAAACAAATTAGTTTCCTTCAAACAGTTATCTCTTCAAATATTTAATGGATCCAAGAAGAAAAGATTATTTAAGATTTGAAAAGGTTATAAGGATCCCTTTCTTAGAAAGTATCATTTCATGGTTTCCCGTTTTCTGAGATGCCAGAAACAATTTTATGGTGGACACAAACAAACATTCAACACCTCATATTGGCTACAATAAACAGAAGTTATTAAAAATAGGAGTCTTAAAAACAAACTTAAAAAAACAAGTATTAGCATAATTTCATTTTCTACTACTACTACATAGTAATCAGTTCCCCAACAAGAATCAGTATAGCTGAGAAGCATGAATTGTTAGCTCAGACAACATGATACAAACATGAACATGCTATTTGTTTGCTTTGGAAGTAAATTTGCTTTCTGTTTATTTCTTGTTATCTAGAAAAGTTTTTTCTAGTGCTAAAGATGCACTTGATATCCTATTTTGTGAAGATGAACATTACACTGCAGCACACTACTTGCTGACTTACATTCAAGTGCTTCCCAGAACATGCCATTTACACTAAATGAGACTAAATTAATGTATATAACTTACTAATGGTAAAATAATCTAGGTTGCGGATTCAGATAAATAGATACTTGTATTTAAAACAACTGATTCTGACATAGACTGAAAGCTGATTCCAGCAAATCCTCATATTATTAAATACATAACCTTTGTTTCTCCTTTTTGTATCTTTTTTATGATTACCTAGATTTGCTATGACATTAAAGCATGTCCTGTAAGCTGCAATAACTGAGGAATAGACTCAAAACAATCTGATTACTACTAAGAAGCCTGCACGTTACTGTAAATTTAGTCACAACAGCTTTAGACAAGCTTTTCTGTCCTGATGATGTTGTTTTCCTCACATTTTCGTTCTTCAGCCTGTAAAGGAATTTTTGTAGCATGGTTTAAAACAATTAAACCCTAGTAAAGAGCTATACCATACATGGATAAAAAGATATTCAATTTATAATACAATTGTTTTCTGTACCATACTAAGTTCCAAACCCACAAATAAACAGGTTACAGTGTTTTAAAAAAAACCATTTACTTCTCACCTGAAATGATTGACACTTGTTTTACTAAGGAATGAAAGCACAAATGAACCTGGTCTCCGATCACTCTCTCGAATAAGGTAACTTCCAGGTTTTCCCGCTTGCCAAAGACGTTCTTCTGCAATTGCTCTGTCCAGTTTTCCATGATACCACCTAAAAAACATGTAACAATGGTTGTCCTTAAAATTTAAGGCTTCTATTTATTCTCACAGAACAGAGCTATGAAACTAATGAAAGTTCTCAGTTGAAACTGATAAAATTCCAAACTTTTTTTTCAAATAATGTTATCAGATGTTTACATGTGTAACGTCTCTCAAATTGTTTATTTCCAATACACAGAATTTGTAAATCTTCACAGGTTCAGATAACCTGTTTCCCAAAATAACTCACGCTGGAGAAAAGCACTCTGAACCATCCAAAGGGGACAAAGGCTCTCTATAACCACCTTTTTATTTCCTCCCCAATTTGTACATTTTCAGTAAATGAGTAGAACCAGAGGGAACTGATCTGACTGAGACTGTTGTATTTTAAGCCTATTCAGGCTATACTAACCTGTTTCTCAAATGAAAAACACAGATCACAATACCAAAATTTGCACCTAAACAAAAGGACAGCAGTCACACCAGACTATATTTCAGCCAAAAAAGTCTTCCCCAAACCCAAGATGCAACCTATTAAAAGCAAATACAGATGCCCGGCAACTCACAGACTTCATAATGTGACAAAAGAACACTTCAGTTTAAGCCAAAGGTTAAACTCATTAAAACATTCCTTACCCTTACCTCAATTTTGACCTCTTTCTTCCCCAAACAATCAAATGGGGGGAGGCAGTAGTGGAGAGAGCAATTGGGGGAGGTACTGGACATTCCCACCTGAACCTGAGCATATATAATCTTTGGGTTTTGGGACTTCTGGTACCACTCATCAGATCCAGAGGAGGACTAGAACTTCAACTGGACTGTGAATACCACTCTTGACAAGACTGCGATCATTACTTCGACAGAACTGCCACTATCATCTGGACCAAAAGGTTTCCTTTCCTTTTACTTTGCCCCCAGGGGGACCATGTCGTGCTCAGCACAGGGGCTAACAAACACTGTTCTGTTCTTGTCCCAGGGTACTGGGTTAAACATCTGTATCATTGTATCAATTGTGATCTTTTTACTAAATTGTAACTCTAACTTGTAATCTCTCTTGAGTTGGGTTCATTTCTCCAGCTGGTTTACTTTTAAACCAGCACACCCAGCCAAACCCAGGACACCTTTAGACGGCTCTATACTATTTAGAATTTTATAGGTCAAGATCAAAAACTTAAATTTGATGCTGTTCCAACTGCCAAATGCTTAATGCATTCAGTTAGAAGCAATGCTTAATATCTCTCAACTTCACACCAAATGTAATTTTCCCCCAAAGAGATGCAAAATGATGTCTTACCTAGCTATTCATAAAAAGCTTCCCCACTGGCCAGGACTACTATCAAATATACTCATTTCAAAGAGTAACTCACTATTACTAAGATTTATAACTTTCATAGTTGCTAAGGACAGGATGCCTATAATTTCTAGTCACCTCTTATTTTCATGCCTAGTCCTAACTAGGAACACTTCTGTATTTTTAACATTAAGTTCTCAAGTTTTAACTGACAACAGTTCATAGAATTATACAATAAATATGCTAAGATGGAAGGGACCAACCAGGATCATAGAGTCCAACTCCTGGCCCCGCGCAGGACACCCCAAGAATCACACCATGTGCCTGAGAGCATTGTCCAAACACTTCCTGAACTCAGACAGGCTTGGTGCTGTGACCACTTCCCTAGGGAGCTTGTTCCAGTGTACAACCACCCTCTGGGTGAAAAACCTTTTCCTGATATCCAACCTAAACCTCCCCTGACTCAGCTTCAAGCTGTTTCCTCAAGTCCTGTCACTGGTCACAAGAGTGAAGAGATCGGTAACTGCCCTTCTGGTTCCCCTTGCGAGGATGTTGAAGAACAAAATGAGGTCTCCTCTCAGTCTCCTCTTCTCCAGGCTGAACAAACCAAGTGACTTCAGCTGCTGAAGTGACATAAGGCTTCCCCTCCAGACCCTTCACCATCCTCATGGCCCTCCAATAGCTTAATGCCATTTTTATATTGTGGTGACCAAAACTGCACACAGTACTCAAGGTGAGGCCACACAAGTGCAGAGCAGGACAATCACCTCCCTTACCGCAATGCTGTGCCTGATGCCCGCCAGGACATGATTGGCCATCCTGGCTGCCAGGGCACACTGCTGACTTGTATTCAACTTGCCATCGACCAGGACCCCCCAGGCACTGCTCTCCAGTCTCTCATTCCCTAGACTATACATACAACCTGAGTTGCCCCATCCCAGGTGCAGAATCCAGCACTTGCCCTTGTTAAACTTCATATGGTTGGCGATTGCCCATCTCCCTAATTTGTTGAGGCCTCTCTGCAGAGCCTCTCTGCCCACAAGGGAGTCAACAGCTCCTCCCAATTTAGTGTCACAGCAAACTTAGTATTCCTTCGAATCCTGCATCCAAGTGGTTTATGAAGATGTTGAAGAGAACTGGGCCGAGGATGGAGCCCTGCGGAACCCCACTACTGACCAGATGCCAGTCTGATGTTACCCCATTCACTATAACCCTTTGTGCCCGACCTGTGAACCAGTTGCTCATCCATTATGCATTATGGTGATCCAGCTCTATGCTGGACATTTTGTCCTGAAGGATACTGTGAGAGAGTTTCAAAAGCTTTACTGAAATCCAAAACGATTACATCTACTGGCTTTCCTAGATCAACTAGGTGGGTTACCATTGTAGAAAGAAATCAGGTTCAAAAAGCAGGACTTTGCCGTCATGAAGCTGTGCTGGCTGTGTGTCCTAGTTAGAGCAGCTGGGACCAGTTCATCACTGTGTGGGTATAACCCAAACTGTGTATTCTAAACCCTCTGTGTCATTTCCCAGAAACTGTTAACAACAGACCATTTGCAGCAGCTGCCCAGAGCACACCTGACCCCTCAGGCTATAA
>JAWWLV010000094.1:3780189-3790196 GCA_035041135.1 Platyrinchus mystaceus | reverse complement strand
ATAATCTAAAATTCACACAACACACTTTTTAAACTCTTAACTTCTATGATTATGTGTCAACACACTCTAATTATGTGGTATAGTAATACTGAAAGAAAAAACCTGTTATTTACAGCAGCTTTTGGTAGTGTCACTGTTACTTACTACAACATCAGCCTGATGCATCACTTTCTTTCTAAGGTCTTATCCATCGTGCAGGTAGTCATCGTATGCCTGTGTCTGTGAGAATGCAGGCATAGCTTCTCCTTCGTTTCCAATATCCAGTTCATTCTCATGACAGGCTGAGTCCTCTCTCTCAAGCACAAAAGGTCTTATTGCTGCACTTACTGCAGTGGCCACATAAGCCGCTTTTTCTTGTTCAACCATTCTTTCAGTAGCTTCTAGAAGTTGAGCTATGCCAGCACCCCTAGGCAGGGTGTTTAAAACCAGTTTTGTTTTATCATTAGCATTATCATAAGCTAACATGCCTATAAACTTTGCTTTCATGACATTATTCATGTCTGGGTCTGCACTTATAGCCTGATGCAGATGATCTATAAACTGACTATATGGTTCATTAAGTTTTTGTTTTATCATGGTACAAGGAGGGCTTGACTTTATGTCTTTCACTGCAAGCAATGATCTATAAGTCAAATTTTGACTGGTTTGTAAGATTTCTGTAGCCAATTGTAATGGCACATCTGATCTCTCAAATTGACTTGTTCCTATTAGCATTTCAGAAGTCACACCAAATAAGGGATCTCCTTGCTGCTTCTGTTGTCCAGCAGATGTAGCGCAGCTATTATGCCATTTATTAAAAAAATGAAGCTGCTGAGAAGGGGTGAGCACCATGGTAATTATCATACGTGTGTCAAATGGGGTTAATAAATGAGCAGTAAATAGGTGCTGCATAATTGATTGTGCATATCCCGATTTTAAATTGTACTGTGAAACAGCTGACTTTGCTTTTTTTATGATTTTCCAATCTAAAGCTTCCCAGGATTTATTACCTTGTTCGTCTACAAACACAGGATATGCACTAATTCCTAATGGCTCAAAATCTCCCTCGAGAGCTGCATTTCTCATTATTTCTCTCCATGCCTGAGCTGGATTGCCACCACCTTTTCCTCCCCCCGTTCCTCCCCCCGGCAGAGCTGGAAACCCCACGAAAGCGTTTCCCGCCCCGGGTGTCCCTGGAAAGGGGTTTTGGGGAGGCGGCATCGGCACTGGAGACAGAACTGGAGCATTAGAGGAAGCTGTGTTTAACGGGACAAGCTGTTTCTCTGTTATTTTGGTCTCAAGGTCTTTAAAACGATTCAACAAATTGTTCATTTGGGTTTTTACTGAAACAGTAGTAGCTTTCATGCCCCCATCATCCAAGCTTTCGTCATCTGAGGACAACTCCGAAGACGGAGGTGGTGGAGGTAGCTTTTTCGCGTTGCGACAATCCGGTTTCTTTCCCTTCTTTCGCAGTAATGTTGGTGCAGGGGTGACGAACGCAAGCGCCCATTCAGGCACGGGCGCTGGCTCCATTGCTATGGAGACGAATCCTCTTGCGGTGGTTCCCGCTCCCGCCGGAGCGTTTGGAACTCCAGCCGCCGCTGAAACAGCAGCAGCTTGTGTTGCGGTGGCAGGCGGGACTGCCCTGGCCGCAGCAGCAGCCGAGCCCACCGAAGCGGAGGCAGGTGGAGCCTCCACGGCCGCTGGCGGAGCAACCCTCGCCGATGCGGCTGCAGCTCCAGCAGCCGTGGCAGCCCCTGCCGACACGGTAGCAGCCCCTGCCGTGGCCGCAGCTCCAGCCGCCGGCGCACTTCCGGGTTCGGGCGCAACGGCTGCTGATGACGTAGTTACCGGCGCCTGTGCTCCGGGCGGCAATGGTGCAGCGACCCCTGCCGGCGCGGCGGTTACTGGCAGCACTGTGCTGGGCGGCGCCTGCATGGTGACAATTGATGGCGCCGAGCTCGACGCAGGCGCGGTCGGTCCCACTGACGCCGCTCCCGGCGCAGGCGCGATGGGAAGTGCTGGCGCCGCTGGCAGCGCAGACACAGTAGAAGGCGGTGCCGCTGGCTGGGTTCCAGCTTTGTTCCCTGTGGATTCTATTTCTGCCGCTTTTGGCTCTATGCCAAGGAGAACCGCACCCGCCGGTTTTGGGGCTTCTGTGGTTCGCTTTTTCGCAGACGCAGGAGCTGTAGTTTCACCAAACACGAGCTGAGCTGTGGTGATTTGAGCTGCAGTCCCACTCTCTCCCACCAAGGTAGTATGCACAATTGATGAGACCCGCTTTTCGGCTTGTACTTCTCATAGAGAGTCCATAACAAGACGCCAGATGGTGGGAAATTTTCTAGTGCTTTTAGACCCCTTTGTGGTCTCTTCCCACAGTCTCTGCCCTATGCAGTCCCAAGCGGACTCTTCAAAGACAGCAGCTAGCGTGGGGATTAGGCCCTTTTCCCTGGCCCATTCGAGCAGCCTTTTAAGAGCATTAGCATTATAACTAGGTTCTCTCCTAGAGATAATAAGTTGGAAGAACGTTTCCACCACTTCTTCTTCCTTAGAAGGCGCGCTCCCCATGTCCTTCCCTGGCCACTCACCTGATCAGGGCAAGATTCCAACTTTTACCATGCACGGCTTTTAAGGTTACAGTACCGGGGGCAGCGCTGTCTGGATCGGGCCAGCTTCCCTCAACTTCACTCCCATTCACCTCCTGTCCCAAAGAACAGCGAATCCGAAGTCCCTGTTTGGGCACCACCTATTGACGGAGGGGTTCGGTGACAAATTGAGTACGATCAGTGTGATCTTCAAAATGTCCGTTTTATTTACACAAATTGCCCTAATTATACACTTCTTGCACACTGGCGCATGATCGCTTTCACACCATTGGATAAAAGGCACTGATCTCATTTCAAGTATGCACCGGTAACACACTTCTAATTGGCTTCTTTGCAGGTGTCCACGCGAAGTGACTACACTGTTTAGCTTTTGGAACTCTGCCTCAATCTTGGCACAGATTTCTCTTTGTTTCAGCCTCAGAGTTTCTAGGATGTTTACACTGTTTGTGCCTGGCCTTGAGAGAGCAAGGCTTACAGAAATGCAGGGCAGATTGCTCATGCCATGCTATTCCTGCTACAAAAGGGATACCACAGCCAGGATTCACTGAAAAAGAAGAGCAAAAGCTATTGGAAATAGGGGCCAAGAAAAATGAGGAGGGGAAGTGCTTTCTCTTAGATGGGAGACAGATACTATCAGAAGCAATTGCGCAAGAAGTGCTAAAAGAACTACATAACAGCACTCACTGGGGAACTCAAGCCCTGGTAGAAACACTTCTAAAAGCTTATGGGCACCTAGAGGTATGTACCATTGCCAAGCAGGTAACAAGTCAATGCATGATTTGTCAAAAAGTAAACAAAAGAGTACAAAGAGCTCACTCCCTTGGAGGACGAGAGCTCGCAATTAGACCTTTTCAAAGAATTCAAGTAGATTGTACCAAGTTACCCCCAGTACAAAGATGGAAATATTTGTTGGTGACTGTGGATCACTTGACTCATTAGGTGGAAGCATTCCCAATTTTTCAAAGCCATGGCTCAAAGTGTAGTCAAAGTACTACCAGAGCAAGTGATTTCTAGATTTGGATTACCTGAAACCACAGATTCTGATCGGGGGCCGTACTTCACCTTGAAGCTTCTAAGATTAATATGTGAGGCCTTGCAAGTCACCTGGCAACATCATACCCCATGGCACTCTCAGAGCTCGGGGAGGGTGGAAAGTATGAATCAAAGTCTAAAATGAACCATAACCAAGCTAGCCCTGGAAACAGGGCTGCCATGGACAAAATGTCTACCCTTGGAGCTTTTTCGGATCAGGACAGCCCTCAGAAGGGACCTGAATGTATCTCCCTATGAGATGCTATTTGGGCTGCCTTATCCCTCATGTCACTCAAACACTCAAACCCTGACCCTAGAACTAGGTGATAAATACCTCGGGGAATGTGTCACAATAATAGCCAAAAGATTGGAAAACCTTAGGCAACAAGGGCTGCTTCCCCAAACTGTTAAATTAGAGATGAAAGTACACAACATCTCTGTAGGAGACTGGGTTTTGATAAAGACCTGGATGGAAGAACCTCTCAAACCAGAATGGGAGGGACCCTATCAAGTGGTATTAACCACTGAAACTGCAATATGGACTATAGAGAAAGGATGGACCCAGAGTACCAGAGTCAAAGGGCCTGTGGCACCTCCTTCCTCTATTTCTGAGTGGTAATGTCAAGGGGAATACCCAAAACTTAAAATAACCCAAAAGTAAATTTTCTTGCAGTCACCAAGAGACAACAGCTCTTGAAACACCGCTCCCAGTGAAAGAAGCTGGGATCCTAGTGCATGGGAGGGGCCATTGCCAAGAGGGTGGATAGTGAGAATACAAAGCAGCAAGACCAAGATATAATCCGTGTCCTTTTTGTAATTGTTGGTTCTATGTCAAGACTAAATGCAATACTTGTGATAAAGATATTTTAGGTTCTTTAGAGACACAGGAAATAGATTTGCATTTTACATTTCATTTGCAGTGTAGACAAACTAACTAGTTGCATGACATACAATGGCTGAAGTATTACTGTCGCCAAGCTCGCAGATACACACACAGCAGCATTTTTTTGGCCTGTCACAAAGTAGAGCAACAAAGGGCAAGACCAGATTAGCCTCTATACTTGCCACAAGAAGATCTCTCTACCCCGCTGTCGGCTGCAACCCAATAGGCATGGGGAGTGGAAGTATATGCTATACTGGACCTCTGCTTGCCTTAGCTGTGTTCCAGCTGGTAGCCATTGCCAATGACCACTTCTCAAAGTGTTACCAAAATGCATACTATGAGACAGGTGTGATAACCACCTTTATGGTATATGAGTATGTGAACAAAGTTTGTTATAATGAAAAGGAGTTGGAAACCTGTACAGTAGGTAACAGACCCTATGGGGTAGCAAAGAATTTGGGGCTGGAAGGAGCATGACTAGGATTAAGCTACCCTGTGGGCAAGACATGGATTTGTTGGGATATCACAGGCAGGTGGGGAGTCCACGACCCAAGAAAGGAGGAAATCATTATAGACACCAAACAAGAGACACCTAAAGATCACCTACTATTGTCACAGTTGAGTGATTTATATTCTGAATTGACACAAGAGGAGATCAGAGATTTAGAGCTCTCCGCAGTGGGACAAAACTTGTTTGTTGATTTGGCAGAGAAAATTGCTAAAGGACTAAATGAAAAATCGCTATTGGGTTTGTGGTGGACCTTTAATGGCAGAGGAAGGGCCCTGGAGGGGTTTTAGCCTAGATGCTTAAGAAATACTTAAGGGGAATGGTACTTTTTCTTGTAATAAAGTAAGTCACCCAGAAGGGTGGATATTAAGCTCCATGGCGATTGGAAGAGATTGAATACGGAGAACGGGAATTCATTTTGTACACCCAGTTGGGGAAATTCTGTGCAAAAGAACTCTGAAGACTAACTTCACTCACAGTGAGTATTTTCCACAAGCCCCAACAGATTACTGGTTGGAAAAAGGCAACTCCAATTGTGAGTGGGATGTGAGCCAGAAGCACTACAAATGTAACAAAATCAAAATGAACCCCTTTTCTGGAATAAAAGAAATATCAAAATTTTGCAAAAATGTTAATTGCACTTCCAAAGACTTTTGGAAGGTGCCCAGCGGGCTCTTTTGGATTTGTGGAAAAAGAGCGTATACAACTTTACCAGAAAATTGGAGAGGTTGTTGCACTTTAGGAATAATCCTGCCTGGGTTTTTCCTGTTGCCCTTAAAAAGTGCAGATGAATTAGGGGTTCCTTTGTATGACTGCCTTAACCGGGAAAAAAGGGCGGTTGAAGAAAAAGTACCCTACATTGGGATTAAAGGACACTCGGTGGGAGGAGCCCAGAAGCGGGGAGAGGAAGAGTGGCTTCCTGAAAAGATTATTGATTATTATGGACCAGCAACATGGGCCCAGGACATATCATGTGGTTACAGTACACCCATTTATATGCTCAATCGAATCATACGGCTACAAGCCGTGGTTGAAATAGTCTTAAATCAGACTGCAACAGGGTTCAAATTGATCCCTGAACAGCACTGCCAAAGTAGAGCAGCTATATATCAAAACATATTAGCCTTAGTCTCTAATATCCAGAAAATAGCCTGTGTACCAGTCCAAAAATGGAAGCCCATGCTAGACGGAGGGTGGTAGGCTAACTTATGCGGAGGGGCATGGTGGAAACAAGTAGGGTTTTTCCTTTTGTGTGCTATTTCTGGGTTATTGTTTTTACCCTGTTTAATCCCATGTTTTATAAGATTGATTTCTAGTGTTATTCAAGGAATGCAACTGACTGCCGTGCCTATGGATCCAAAGGCCACTACAGCAGGAGGCCTGGGGATCCAAAAGATTATGGTCCTGCGCCCTGCCTCCAAGCAAACTAAAGACATGGAGAAGGTGCGGAAAACACTGCTTGAATGGGAACGCACCAAGCAAACAGAAGAAATAAACAAAGCACAAGATATTAGCAAGATGGGAAGGAGCCTGAAAGATCCAGAGACTGATGTAAAAAGCTTGTAATAAAACCATGAATAAAGAGGAAAAAGGGGGAATTATGAGAAATAAATAACCTGGTTTTATTACAAGAAAATGAACTGAGTAGAAAGGCAAAAGGAGGGAGGGGCTTTTATTAACCAAAGAGGGGGTCTTTTTTTCTTTTTTAATGAAAATAGGCGTGGTGCAGAGTTGTAAGGTGAATGGTTCTGTCTGAACCTGACACCAGGGAACTTTTGCAGCCGGGAATAGGGAAAAATACAAAAAGTAAAGATGTAACTAAACAGACACCTTCTCTGCCATGCAGTAGCCTATTGTGTCCAGGGGGTACGTCATAATCAATCAAAAAGAAGGGTAACACCCTCTCCCTGGTCAGAGAAATAACCTTTTAGGGTAAAAATGGTGTTTAATGAATATGTAACATCTTATGTAACCAAAAGAACTACAAAAGGCACGGTTTTCAAACTGGTTGCGTGCTTCCAGACCCTAGTGGCTTGGGACGTCCAGCAGGCTGGAATAAAACCTTCTCTTACGCTTCCTTTGTCTCACAGGTTTTTGCTGTCTTTCTAGATTTGAAAGAGGGATTTTTTTTCTCACACTGGTGACATTCTGCAAGAACAGTTTCACAAATTTTTCTGGTTTTAGGCCAGCCTTTACTCTGTGCAGCAAAATAAATTGCTTCTTTACCTGTGTGGCCTAGGTTTTGATGTAACCATTCCCCCAGTAGATACCACTCAGGATTTAAGGTAATTTTTAAAATTTTGGTTAGCTCATCTACCTTTTGATTCCACTTTGTGGATGGTTGATTATCCTTAGCATGAGCTTTCACCCATCCCATCTTGAAAGGTGTTTTCCTGGCTATATCTAGTAATAATTACCAATCTTTACTTCTTCAAAATGGAGATCTATTTACTTTCCAATTCAAGGTTTCCCATTGACAGAGCCACTGTGTGGGCCCACACCGTGTAAGAGTCTACATATATGATTTTTGCTCCCTTCTGTGCTGCCAAAGCTACTGTTATTTCTCCTACTTGTGCACTGCCTTCACCTTCTTCTATTATGTGTTTGCTGGTGGTAACGTCTAATGCAACGGCCTTATATTGCCATTTACTTTTTACCCTTTCTGCTGAAGCATTCGTAAACCAAATGTTCTTAGTGAGAGGCAGTGCATATGGAATGGGTGAAGGTTTCAAAGGTTGTTGTAACATTAAGGAACCTGTGTTTATAGGCATCTGCAATTTGGAAACTTTAGTGTGTCCTTCAACTAATTGCATATTTTCTACAACTTGTTTATCTGCTCAGACTAAAGATAAAAGTCCCTTTTCCTATTCAGAATATCATTTCTCTGTTTTTTTAAATGCAGTTGAGCTAAACAATAAATCTTTTTGGCCCACTGGGGCTAATTTGGAACAGGTTACATTAAGTAGTGTGTGCAGCAAAACCCCATTCAGATATAATAGGGTCACAGGGGTATACTGGTCCCAGTGACTGATATGTTTTTAATTCTTCAGTTAGAGTTTTGACTGCCTCTTTGTGTTCTAATTTCCACTCCCAGGGTTGGCCTTTCCATAAGAGTGAGTATAATGGGCAGGAAATAATAGAAAATCCAGGTACATGCTTTCTCCAATATCCCAAAGTTCTCATTAATTGTTGTGACTCCTTCCTTGATTGGGGCATTTTCAGCTCTTTGATTTTTCTTAAGGTATCTTAAGGTGTGCTTTCACTTGGAGGGAATAAAATATACCTTTAACAGGCTCCCACAGGGGTATAAACATTCACCCACTATTGTTCATGCTTCATTTGTGTATTCCATCCAAGTGAAAGCAAACTTCTCTTTTTCCTCCTTCAAGGGAACCATAAAGAGCATATCTTTTACATTTAGAGTCATCATCCATAGGTGTGCAGCTGCCTGCAAAGTAGATGTTGCAATGTTTGTCACAGCAGCTGTTAGCAGGGCTGTATTGGCATTCAGGCACCAGTAATCAATTTTTAAACACCACCTCCTGTCTTGTTTCCGAACTGGTTGGACAGGTGTGCTATATGGGGAGTCGGTTCTGGAGATGATTTGTAATTTTTTCCAAATTATCTATGACTTCAGAAATTCCATTTCACAAATCAGCAGAAATCAGATATTGTGGTACATTAGTAATTTTTGAGTCAGGTAGTGCAGGGGCTACATGCAGTGCCCACACTACAGCCTTCCCATTTCTGCCAGGTTTGGGATCTATGTTTGAGCCAAAGGACCACACACTACAATTTGGCAGGCACCAGGTTCGACCATTTAAAACACTGAAAGCTAAAATATTTTTATAATGGTCTTTAATTGCAAAGGAAGTAGTTGCCATTCACTTCTGATCTGGGAGCCATAAATGAACTTAGACAGTTTGGCACACAACATTTGCTCTGTTCACACCACTGATCTTAACTCTTTGCAATCTGGCTCGCATGCTATGAGAGACTGGAGAAAATGATTACTGGCTCAAAACAACTAAAGTGTGTGCATGGAGGGGGGGCAAGTTCTGTGAAGGTGGGATGGTGCACTGCTCCACACCCCACCCCTGGAGCCTCTAGTCCAGCCCCAGAATGGCTATCAGGCCACTGGCACACTGAAAGCCCTGCCTGGGGGGGGAGGGCCCCAGGAGACCAGAACAGATAAAAGCAGTTGCACAAAGGTACATGTGGTCTCAGCCCACTGTTTTGGATTTTATAGCAGTTGAAATTGTGCTGGATTCAAGCGGTCATTATTAATCTTTCTCTGTTCCTTTCCCTCTCCCTCTCTCTTTCTCTTCTCCTAACTTCCTCTTCTTGAAATCTGAATAACTTAAAGTGTGATGGGTTAGAGTTTGCTAAGTCAGTGCTTTGTGAAATGCTTTATTTTGATTGAATGTTGCTTTAAACATTGCCAAGTATCTTATTTTACCTTAATACCCTAAAGTTTTGCAAGTAAAAGTTTGTTTTTCAATGTCCTGAGAACTTTGTTTGGGTTCTCCCTTGTGTCTCCTTATAAGAAATAAATAAGGTGGTTTTATTACAAGCAGGAGTTTACAAATGTCAAGATGCCTGGAAGCTGTATTGTTTGGGTGGTTAGAGAACCATTTGGTGGTCTGCTTGTAGCTACTTGCTGCTGTTTCTGTTTGCAGCTGTTTGCTGCTGTTTCTGTTTACAGCTGTTTGCTGCTGTTTCTGTTTACAGCTACTTGTTGAATTGTGGCTGTTTCCTATAGAAATACAGAGGCGAGCCGGGAAGCCTGTAAACACAATGAGACCAGGCAGGGCTCGTTGCCAAGGGACCATGCGGCCGGGACAGGGAAACAACCTGATAGGTCGGTTAAGACAACCAATGGACTGGCAAAGGGAAGTGCAAACCGGCCCTGAGAGACCCAGTCGAACCCAAGAAGAGGGGCTATATCACCTTATAGGGAAGAAAAGGAGCGGAGCTCGCCATGGGAGGAGCGAGGGAG
>JAWWLV010000094.1:3750227-3764239 GCA_035041135.1 Platyrinchus mystaceus | reverse complement strand
GGTTTTCTGACAGACCAGGCAAAGTGTTCAATTGTTTAATCCTTTCTGTCTCCACAGCAGCAATTCCAAAGGCCCATCAATGTCCTTTTGGGTCTTTGAAGTATCCATTCCTGAGACAGTCAATGCCCAGGATACATGGGGCATCTGAACCAGTCATGATGGGGTGTTTCTGCCAGTTTTTCCTGGTCAAGCTCACTTCAGCTTCTAACACCGTCAGCTCTTCAGAACCCCCTGTCACCCCAGAAATGGAAATAGACTCTGACCCCACATGTCCTGATGGCATTAACATGCATTGAGTGCCAGTGTCAACCAAGGCCTTGAATTCTTGTGGTGCTGATGTTCCAGGCCATTGGATCCACACAGTCCAGTAGACCCTATTTTCCCTTTCCTCTGTTTGGCTGGAGGCAGGGCCTCTCTAATCCTGGTCATCATCACAGCTGCTCCTACCTCCCTGTGAATACATCCGGGAGGTACCTTCTAGTGGGTCAGATGCATCATAGTCCTGTCTTTTTTGTCTTGACACTTGCCCACAGGAAACTGGCACTGCATTCGCCCTTGCCAACTTCCCTTTTGCATTTGCTTTCTCCTTCAGTTCCTGTACTCGGGCTGCTAGGACATGTCTTCCCCATGCTCAAGTAGGAAGTACCACAAGTTGGTTTGTGGGGAGTATTCCCTCCCCCCAGCTGGAAGGCATCTGTTTCTGACCTCAGGAGCTCTGGTTTGCACTGGTGCCATATGGAAGCTGTTCTCTTTAATCTTTTCTTTAAGTTTTGGTGTCTGTCTTCAATTCTGTTGGTAATCTCCTCTTTGAAATTCCAGAGGTCTTCAGCCAGCTTTTCCACAGAAGCAACTTGGGTTCAGGATGGAGTGTGGCTGGTGTCTTCATAAGCCGGCAGCTTCCTTTCCATAGCACCCACTGTTTCTTGTGCCTCACCCCACTGAAGCGTGGCTAGGAAGTAGGCATGCATCTGTGGTCCAAGTTGTGCAAGTTTTAACCGCATTTGGGACATACACCTGACATTGTCTGGACTTCTGGAGTCTGGCCCATTGTTGGAGAAGATTATCTCAAGCACAGCTAGGTCTCTGAGTCATCAGATCCCTTGTTCCATGGTCTTCCAGGGGCCTTGATGAAGCTGCAGATCTTCACAGAGGTATCTCTCCCTCACACTCACTAGGAGGTGTTTCCAGAGGCTGAGAGGTTCTTGCTTCTTTACAAACCCCTGGTAGATACCTGCATCTCAGGACAGAGATCCTAGGTGTCTCACTTCAGAACTGTCCAGGATGGTGCTGTCACCAGAGGTGTCCCAAATTCAGAGCAGCCAGGTCAATATGGGTTCATCTTGTCATCGAGTGAGGTCTTTCACAGATTATGCAGCATGTCTAAGGACAGGGACTCAGTGATGATTTCAGGCTCTGATTCCTCCACTGGTTGTGAAGGCTCTGGTTCCCCATCCTTGCTAAACAAGCATACCAACTCAGTTTTATACTTTCTCTTTTTCACAGGAGCGACTGCTGATGGCGTTTGGCTGCAGCCTTGTCAATCATGATGTCCATTGGTTTTCCTGCTGCACTATTTTCCTTCCCCTCTGACTTTAGGTGGTGTTGTACAGTTAAGACCATGGTATGATAAGCATTGGCCAGGGTCCAGCACATTGCAATGCGTTGGTCCTCTCTGGAACTGATACAGCAATTTTCCCTCCAGCACTCTGCTATCTTACACGGGATCTGTGTTTGGTCAGGGGGGAGCTTCCAAACTATTGGGGCAGAATATTCCTTTAACATTCAGCCTATCTCCTTGCACAACCCCATCCAATCAGGGTGGTTCATGTCTGGAGCAGGCTGTTGAGCAGTGTCAGCAGTCCCTGGGGCAGGTTTCTGGACAGTGACCTAGTCTCTGGAGCAGACTTCTGTGCAGCGCCCCTAGTCTCTGTGGCAGATCTTGGGGTAGCTTCGCAAGAAACCATCACCATGTCTCTAAATATATAGTGGATCCTAGTGAATAAACATGGCAGAAGCATCAGCAAGAATATGGTATCTTTAACATCTAGAGGGAATTTAAACTCTTCAAAAACTCTTGTGGTGGGCCTGAAGGAGAAATGGGGGAAGGATTGGGAAAAAATGCTCCCCTGCCTTTCTCCTCAAGAATGGGTGCCATTATCACTAAACCACCAAGAATAACAGCTTAGGTTATGATAGGAAAAAAGCCCTGCAACTATGGGAGAACCCCAACTGGCTCTGGAGTCTCTGTGTGATCGCTGAGAAACCGAATATGGAACGTCTATGCTTGGCCCGGTGGCAACTACGGACGGAAAAGACCGTAACACAGAATGGATTTCCTGGCAGCTGTGCTGAGTCATTGTTGAAAGACATGCACAGCTGTATGTCCAGTATGTCCAATTATAAGTTATTTTATGTAACTAATAAGCCAATTGTACATTGACATGTGTTGCAAAAAAGTGTATAAAAGTAACAACAGTGGCTGTAATAAAGAGTTCCTGGTTCCTGCTACTGAAGCCTTGTCGTCTCTTCACCCCGACCGCGACATGCAACCACATTCCAAAGGAGACTTATAGGCATTGAGTTTACCACCCCACGGATCCAAGTTATGAACTGAATAATAGCCACAGCTACCTTGGTTTTAGAACCCGTGTTGAGATAACCATCCATAAATGAAAAATATGCATGCAAGAGTACATGCCAAATAAACAGGAATAAGTTGAACAACAAGATGCCTGAGGGGTTCTATATCCAATACACAAATGGATTACTCAAAATTGTTATTTTCCTACTTTTCTTCTTGTGCCCCATTTTGCGCACCAAAATATTGTCTTGGTTTTATTGACAATGTGTGCCAGGAGGCAGGACCTCCAATGGAATAGAAACCCCTCCCTCTGAATTATGAAATTTTGAAATCATGAGGCATTCAAGTGAAAGTATAAAAAGGAATAATAGTTTTACTCAAGATATAGAACAAAATAGAACAAAACAACAACCAAACAATAACAGAGAAAATGTCACCCCAAACCACTCTTTCAACTCCGTGCTGACAAGATGACAACGTAGTCCCGATGCGGTCAGGTAGTCACGATGTAGCCAGGGCAGAATCGCAGCTGTGCAAGAGACAACAATGGTGGTGGCAGTGGCACCATGCATGAGTGGTGGCTCCAGGCAGGGACGCTGGAGGCAGCAGCAGCAGTACTGGTGCCACAACTCCTAGGCAATGCAGAAGCGGTGACAGGAAAGCATGGTATGGCAGTGGCTCTGGACAGCAAGAAACAGTAGGGAGTGGAGGGAGTGCTGGTATGTCGAGCAGCACCAGCGCTGAGAGTGCAGGACGAGCCGCAGCTTGGGCGGCAGGCAGTAAAAGCAGGAGTTAACTCTGGGCATCACAGCTCCAATCAGCCAGGATGGGTGCCGTGGCTCGGGCGGCCAGCAGTGAATGCATGGAGGGGCAGCAGAAACAGCGGCAGCACTGGCAGTTGGGGACTTCCCAGGTTCCTTCCCAGAGAGAGAGAGAGAGAGAAAGAAACTGGAACTGCTGACCTCTTTATTCCACCCAGTTCCCACGGGATCTTTGTTCCAGGGATCCTGCCTCAGTTCTCGCAGTGTTTTCACTTCAGGGTTAGGTCTTAGGATTCTTAAGGTTTTGTAGCATATGGATTTTTAATACAGCTGTATAGTTTCTAACACTTTACAATAGCAGTAAACTGAAACTCCTTTCTCACGCTTCATATCAAATTTCCAAAATTCTTCCAGTTCTGTTTAATGTTTTTTTCAAGGAAAAGATTTTAGTGAGTACATCTTGTTTGGGACATGTACCTAGAAAGATATCACTGTAGACAAAGCAACCTAGAAGGCCCAGAGACCTTGGAGAAGTTCCAAAGAAGGCATGTGACATTGAGGGTGATAATGGTGAAGAAGAAGGGGTCTTGAGACCTCTGACTCAATTCCAGGAAGGTATGCCGAGGGGTGAATCTGAGAGAGGTACTGGGAGTCGACAATTTTCAGGTTGGATGCATCCATTAGATATGATAATTAATTAGAGTTATAAAATTGTAGGATTCCTATGCTGTATCGTACACTTCTGTATTAGTGTGCCTTAAAACGCTTTAATTAAAGATTGCTCTCTATCTATATTAATATTGTCCCAAAAGTTCTTTTCTCCATTTTAGGCAACAAGGGATCCTGTCTCCTCTGCCACCCGTCCCCCACTCCTCCATGGCTGGTACTCCAGCAGCAGCTGCTGTGCACCTCTATTGCCATACACCGCCCCCCCCATCCCCCATGCCTTCCTTCAAAACCACATGGTGGCATGGAAAAATTCAACAAGAAAATCTAACCCACGACATTGCCACAGCAGGTGAAAAAAAAAAAGATTCCTTCCCGAATTTAGCTTAGGAGTTCACACAGAATTTCATATTATTATGAAATCAAATTTTTCTACCTCTTCCTACCTCCTCAGAGCAAAATATAAAATGACTATACTGAAGGAAGCACATGAAGTAATTGTAAGCAATGTATGAAGCATGATTGTTCAAAAAAAGGGGATGTTAAACTTTTGGTGGCTGCTAGGGGGAAGAGAGAAAAAGGGATGACAGAAAAGCTGATGGCAGCAGCTGGAAGGTTTTCTCCATCTATAGGCAAAGAAGGCATAAGTGTTTAAACTGACAAAAAGAATAGAAGAAAGGATTTCAGGTTTGGAAACCCATGAAGGGTTTAAGTAAAGTTGGGAAAGTATTTGGTCCAAACTTAGGACCATGACTGGAATAATATGCTGAGTAGGTAAGAATGACTTGAGTTTCATTATACCTTTGATTCTCCTGAGGCAACCAGACTAGTAAAATAATGTAGTAAAATGTTTACTGAATATTACTCTCTCATGATGCACCCTGACCATATCTCTGAAGCCTGGTTGGTATAAAAAATAAGGGTGGTGATCTGGGACATGTATATTTGTTTGGGTTATAAAGATACCTGGATCTGTACAATTACCAGCTCCAAAATGTAAGATGGCCTAACTACTGAAAATTGGCCTATCCTTAAGGTTTGCTCAAGTGGTGCAATTGCACTGCAATATCAGTGGGCAATAAAGAATCTTAAATTGAACTTGTCATGCCATTTTGGAGCTCAGCTTACAAGTTCAATAGGTATCAAAAATGTTTTATAAAAATTGACTAACTCTTGACATGTTGAACAAGGAATATGTGAAATGCTGAACCTCACTGAAGTAGAATACTGTATGAAGAAGCACGAACGAAAGTGAAGGAAGTCACCGACTAATCTGTGGAACTCTTCCAATCCCTGCAACCGAAAGACTAGTTTTATGAACTGTCCCCCTAGATCCTGGTTCACATCTTGCCTGCAATCTTTGAGACTCAGGGGGTGGGGAACATCCTGATCTACACAAACTGGTAACATCACTGTTGAGATGATTTGTTTAAATTGTTCCCAACTGCCATGAATACTCTGGTTTTAATATTATACCCTGTTATTATAATGCTATTATTTTGTTGGTACTCATTATATACATATATATATATATGAGTGTACCTAACTCAACACGAGGATGCCAATCATTCAAAAAATACATACATTGAAATAATAACAGTATTTTCTTGCAAAAAACAATAGCTAATTCCATATTAACTGATTTTTATAACAACTTTGTATATAAAATTATAATGTATGATTATAATATAGCCAACACCCTTTTAAACTACATGAGTTAAAGTAAGACAGTAAAACTTAGGAGATTGATGTATCGCAACATATTTGACGATAACGTGCCCATATATGGTGGATGCTATTATAGCATGGAGACAAGAGGTACTTGCACTACCACTTCATGAGGTAATGATTGACTGTAGTCAAGGGGTGGACTGTGGCAGGAGGGCCTACCCTGATAAGGCCTAGAATCTGATCAGAGAATGCAAACAATGCAAGCTATCATGCAAGCTATCTGTGATGAGTTACCAGATACTCCTCAAGGTTAAGAGAAAGAGATCTCCCCACAAGCATTGGTATGAGTGAGTTATATCAAATCTCTACTTAATAATTAGGTTTTTTTGCTAGCTTTAATATAATTGCTTCAATAATTGCTTTAACATAGTGCACTATCCTATCCTATTCTCTACTACTAGTAGTTTTAGCAGGCTTGAAAGGTAAAAAGACCTTTCCCAGATCTTCGTTCGCGAAGACTGGCCACGTTATATATGGCAAGAAGAGGAAGAGAAAAAAAAAACCTCTTTTGACCCAGTAAGTCAGGATAACACTCTGGGACAAATGTTGATTCAATAGCATAACTCTAAATTGCACCTGCGTACAGCAAGAATCAGTAAACCTGGTAATGGTGCATTCAAATCCTGCATCCAGATCATTGATAGAACCGGCCCTAGAATTGAGCATTGAGGAATACCACTGGTGAATAGTCGGGAAAAAGTCCTTCCCTTCATCCATTAGGCAGGTGAACTTATCACAAAAGGATATCAAACTGGTTAAACAGGACTTTCCCTTTGTGAACCCATGTTGACTGTGCCTGATGAAGGCATTGTCCTTTAAATGCTTTTCAAAAGCAGCCAGTATGATCTTCTCCATAATTTTTCCAGGTACTGAGGTTAGCCTAACAGGTCTGTAGTTTCCTGGGTCTTCCCTCACATCCTTCTTGTAAATTGGAATAACTTTGGCTGGCTCCCAGTCAGGAGGGACCTCCCCAGACTTCCAAGATCTTAGGTAGATGATCAAGAGGGGTCCTGCCATAACTTCTGCTAACTCCTTCAGTACTCCAGGATCCATCCCATCAGGGCCCATGGATTTATGAACATTCAGCTGATACAACTGTTCCCTTACAATTTCACTGTCCACAAATGGAAAGTCACAGGTGTTGGTATCTTGGGTCCGTCTGTTTCTTCCAAAGTCTCTCCCCATTACAAGAAGGATCGAGGAAAACACTACCTGTGCCCCTGAATCTTTTAGCATTCTTCCCAGGGCCCTGAAATCTCTTTTGATCGACCTTGGACTTTTTGTTGTAACATCATTAGTATCCACATGAAAGAGACGGAGCGAGTAATAGTCCAAAGGCTAAACTAAGTTCTTCAGTTGTCCGGTGACATCCCTGACTAAGGCCCCCGGAGGGCAGCAAATGTCCCTGGAAAGGTAATTCATTCTGCAAATCAGTGCTTCTGTTCTACTCAGGAGGGAGTCACTGATGACCATAACTCCCCGTTGTTTTTTCTCAGCACTGGTCCTAATGCAAGTCTTGTTGTGAGGAGTTGGTTGATCTGACCTTGGTGAGAGTGCTTGCATAGGTTACTCCTCTTCTATCTCATTATGAACTTCATCTACCATACCCAGGTCCTATTTTGTTAAGGTAGCTGAGAGGATAAGGAGGGGTTCCTCTTACAGCTCCATGTAGTAACCTGTTTCCACCCCTCCCTATCCCTTGTAATGCTTCCTTCCTTCTGGTATAGAACAGATCCTGGACCTACCTCTGTAGTGGCCATGCTGAGTTGACTTCTGTGTCCCAGAGATGGCAGAGCACAGCTCCGTTGGTCAATCTCCTCAGACTCCTCAGTCTACCCACCTCCTGAAGCTGGGCCACAAGGCAGAGCAGTTCATCTACTTGGTCACATCTCCCACAGGTGTTTGCTATCACCCTCTATCTCCAGGAATATCCTTGTACACACCGTACAATCTGAAGCTTGTGTGGTCACATGCTTTGACAGGAGCTCTGTCTGCGTGGCTGCATTGGTTGAACTTATACTGGGTGCTAGAAGCTCAGGAGAAGCAGAGGGTGTGGCTTTTTGCCAGGTGGTCACCTGCCTGCTGGGTCCTTCAAAGGCAGGTAGGAACCCAGATTAAGGACTCGGAGGAACAACCTGTCCAGGCATCTTACAGAGTTGTCTGAGGAGAACCTCAGCCACAATGTCCGGGTGTGAAACCCATCAGGATGAATCAATGTTGGAACATGTTTTGGACTGAGGGGTGTTGCTGCCTTGGGGTATGGCACACGTCATAGGAGGCAGGGGAAGAGTATTTTGGGATTGCGCAGGACTCATTATGGGATGTTTAGGGAAGGAACCAAAGGACAGGAAAGGGAGGAATCTAGGCGATTTGGGAAGGAAGAAGTGTGGGAAAATGGAGGGGTAAGGAGATAAAAAGGGGTTGGTTTTGTGCAAATTGTTTGCTGGTCAGTACACTTGTCTGGCTATGCCTGGCATTTGATCAATGCAGTTTGTCCTATCTTATCAAATTTCTTTCTAACTCCTTCCTTTCTAACGCCTTTTCCTGGGTGAGAGATTCTCTGTTTGGTGTGCATGCATGTGTATGGGGGTCTGAATGCCAGAAAATGGGGTCAGACCATGCCTCGGAGGGCCTCTTCGTGTGTGTGAGTGTGTGTGTGTTGCCAGCAACTGGAGAAATCAGAGTGAGTGAAAAAAAATCCCACTGGAGTGGGACCAGAAGCCAGAGGTCCATGTGTCTGTGGTGCAAATAACTGTAACAACTGTGGTTTGTGAGTGAGTGTGTGAGTATTAGCAAAGATTGAGCCAGACTAGCCTGTGAGTAAGGTAAAGTGGTGTCATAGGTTTGTGAGGGATAAATAAGGCGGTTTTATTACAAGCAGGGTTTCCATGGTTACCTCGTAATGAGGAGTTCTACGACTGGGGATGTTCTGCAGTTAACCTATGGCTATGTTGCAGCCATGACCTGTTAGTAGTTGCTATTGTTGTATAGAGGCGAACCGGGGAGCCTGTAAGGCAATGAGACCAGCCAGGGGTCATTGCCAGGGACCATGCGGCCGGGGTAGGGAAATGATCTGATAGGTGGGCTGAAACAACCAATAGACCGAAATGGGGAAGTAAGAACTGGCCCCGAGAGACCCAATCAGGCTCAAGAACAAGGATATATCACCTTTATGGGAAAAACACGGTTGAGCATGTGAGGGGCAAAGACCTTAAAAGGGGCTATCCTTCCCCATTGTGGTGTGCTCTCAGGCCCGTAGCACAAGGCAGGCTTGACTGCACCCAGCGCACTGTCAATAAAGTTCTTTGTTTCACTTTACTTGGACCGTCTATTAAATTTGAATCAGAGATATTTCTCACAATGTCATCACCCTGCCTGCTCCCGGCTCGCTGTGGTTGCTATGGCAATAGAGTGCCGAAAGTAGGAAAAGATATTCGTTACAACGGGGAAGACAAGGGGGGCTCCCAAGAGAAACTCGCCTGGGACTGGCTGTCACCCCTGCCCTGTGGGGCACTGTCCAATGGACCAGCCGGTCTCCGTTGCAGCCCCTCCCGCTGGACTAGCTAAGACTAAAAGGGGAATGGGGAGTGGAGGAGGTTTGCTTGTTAGTTGCTGTATTGGAAGCATTACCACCTTCTGATCCAATTAAAGGACTATCTGTATTGGCCCCTATGTGTTCAGGGTTTGCTCCAGGTTTGTAGCCTGTGGTGAATATTTCTGCCCTCTGTGCCCTGATTCAGCTTGGGGGGCTGTGGCAGAACAAAAGAAGGGGCCATTGTTTTTGTCCTCAACATGAACTAGCAATATATTTGAATGCGACTGCTTGCAGAAAGTCTATTCAAGTAGACAGAGTCTAAGGATGTGCCACCAGAAAACCCAGGCTGAGAGTCATATGGATGGAAACAACTTTGGGTAGAAGTAAACAAATAACAGAACATGCCTTAACAACTGCAAGTGAAGTAATCAAGACAAGAGGCCTTAAACCATCTTATACACCAAGACAGAAGTTTTGGACTGTAACAAGAATTCCTGAGATGCTCAGGTCAGGAGTAAGTAAACAAGAATGACCAATTTGTGGGAAAGCTTCTGTCACAGTTAAGAACTGTTGTAAAACAAAGTTACTAGCCCTCCAAAGGCACCTCTAACAAAAATTGAATGGCTTTAGATCAGCTTGTGGCCTCCAAAGGTGATGTATACACAAGGATCAGACTCCAATTTGAATAATACTGTCAAAACACCAGACAGTGCAATGACTTTTGTATTTTTGTTATCTTCTGTCCTTGGTTGCCTTTAGGCTTCTTTTACTGTCAATTTAATTGTCAGACTGCTGCCTCTTTCTAACAGGTCTAATCGGGACTGAGTTTTCTCCTTTTGCAGGTGTCCCATAAGGAGATGATCCGGCAGTGGAATTAAAATGTCATATTGTTTTTGCTATATCGATTTTTTTGAAGTTTGCAATGTTCATATTTGCACGTTTTGTCCTCGCAGCTTGGCATCATTTTGCGCGTATGATGCCTAAAAACCTCTGAATGAGAGAACTGCTCAGAGACTTTGCATCTTTAAGCAGCAAGGTATTTGTTTATTGCAATGTTGGGAGCAAGGGGGTTTGCACCACACAAAACTTGCTCAGCTCAAAAGTGCGAAACCAAGCCATTTTATACACTTTAGATACACGGTTACACCTTCTAACATGCATATTAATAAGTAGGCTGGTCTCTGGGCAGAAACTTTCCAGAATTTTCCTTGACACATGCGTAATTCTTTACTAGGGTGGTCTTCTACTCGAGCCTTCATCTCCTGGTGGTTGCCATGCTTGTCTTCATCAAGGTGAACTTTTCAACTTTCTTTGTTAGGTGACCTAGATTCCTCAAGCTTGCAAAATCCTGGCTCTGCCTCCCCATATCTACTTAAAACATCTAGTTTACCTGATTTATTACCTTGTAGTCTATTCACTAGTACTGAGACTTTGGTCCAGTAAACAGAACAGAACAAGACATTAACCAGTATTCCTACAATGTTCTTCTAGCAAGGCAGGCAGAACAAATACCTTTAAGCAATTACCTTCTCCTGGCTCAGCAGGGCAAGGTGTACCAGCTTTAACTCTTTTTGTGCCTTTCTGCCATCAATTCCCCCCTTTTCTTTACGATTTATGAATTCTTTCGTGAAGTCCTAAAGTTGGGTGTTCCTAGTATAGATTCTGCATCACCCAGATTAGTTGTAATCTTTTGGCCATGACACTCAACCTGCACCATAGCCATACATTAATCAGGGATAGTAAAGTTACTGTTCCCAACAGAACTATGATGGAATGTATAAAAAAATTAAACACTTCTGTTGGTGTGGGAGAAAATCCTAAAAAAATATCCCACCAATGATGTTCACCTACTTGTTCTACCTTGGTTAGTATAGTTTTTATACTTTCCGTATCACGCTTCACCTGCCAAAGCATACGTTGGGTGGTTTTATTTACCTCTTGCACCATTTTTTCTATATTAGGATGTTTGAGCATTTTCTGGAAAAGGTTGATATCCATGCCTATTTGTAATTTGGGTACATCATGATACAACAAGTAATCATTTTCAATCAGCTGCTTAGTAGTTATAGGCACTGTATAATCAAAATCACAACCTATTATTCTAGTAAAATTACAAAGAAATTAGTACCATTTACTATTTCTTGACAGTCATCAATGGTTATATTGATACAACTAGTTCTAATACATGCACATCCATTGCCTACATAATATGCTTGTGATTGGGCTTTGGTATGCGGATACATTTCAAAAGAACATACACTATCTCTAGTGTCTAAGCATAAATCTTCATTTTCTACTATAGCAGTTCAAGTTGTCTAATATCACCGGTAACTATGAATCAGGTTTAGAACCAAAATTTGCTTTGTATTTTATATTTACAAAATTTGGCTTTAGTAAAAATGTATACAATATTTTTCATAAAAGTGCTGGATTTGCACTATGGATTTGGCTGAAATTTGGCAACAAGCTTAAATTCTACGTTGGGCAATTCCTGGGGATGTCTCATCAGGTTTGGAGACATCCTCCATAAACTTCATGGTTACCAATCTGAACCTGGATAAAACAGCTATTCATGTTAGTTATATATATTGTTAGTATCTGCATAATAGCTTGTTGTATGATTAGTGTTGTAGGTGTTGGTCATCTTTCTGGTATGATGTTAAGTATAGGTGGTAGAGAATGGACAATATATAGTTTTGTCAGTATCTAAAAGAGGGGGACTGATGCCTTTGGATTTTTAGGATTTTTTGCTTTTTATAGATTTTAAAGTAGCTGTGTAGTAAATGCAGATTTTTAATATAGTTGTATAGTCTGTCACACTTTAGAATAGTAGTTTACACTCACTAAACCCTATTTCCCCATTTCATATAGAATTTTCTAAATTCTTTAGGTTTTCTTTAGGCTCCTTTTCAAGATAGAATTATAGTAAACATATTCTGTTTAAGAACATTTGCACCCCAAGCCTGAACATCAAGATACAATCATAGTCAAAGCAGTCTTCAAGTCTGGAACCTTGGAGAAGCTTGTCTCACTTTAACAAGACAGAAATGTTTGCTAAGGAGGGTGGGATATGAGAAAAACCCAAGCTCCTCCTTCTGAGTAATTATAATTACTAATTTAAGATGCACCAGTCGAAAAGCTGTAGAAAAGAAAATAACAGCTCTTTACTAAAGAATATATATCTATATAGGTAACACAATGAAAACAAGCAATAATCCCGTAACTAAACTTCCACTAAAACAATTAAGTACTTTTTTGCCTTTCAGCTCAGTTATAACCACAACCAGCAGGAGCGCCCTGGGAGGCAAGGGCTGCAGTGCATCACTCACGGTCACCAGGTAGTGTTGTTGGGCCTCTGGAGGAGCGGAGGCTGCAGTTGCTGTCTGATGGTCAGCAGGGGGCGCTGTTGGGCTCTGGTGGCTGCCACATACACAGGGCCCAGTATGCAGAAGGCAGCCAAATGCAGACCCCCACCGAAGGGGGAAGGGAGAAGAGGAAAGGGTGATTCCTCCTGTGGGCTCATGCTGTCAAAGACTGGCTCTGGCTGGAGCTCCTCTTCCTCATCAATGAGTGTAAACTACCACCAGCACGGAGAAGGAGGAGGAGGGGGAAGAGCAGCCTTTCCCCTCAAAAATTCCTCGGCAAATGGTACCAGCTTCTCCAATGAAATCTAAGGCAGGTCTGGGCCGTGGGCAGAGCAGGGTGTGAGGGAACAGAGGCGAACCGGGGCCAAAAGCTGCTAGATGACTCAGCTGGAAAAAAATGAACACCAGAGCTCTTCTCTCTACACACACACACACACTGCCTGAGTCAGGGCAAAAAAAAAATGCTGTCCCCAGAAAAAAACCTCACCTCCCACTACAGGCTTCCGTAGCCATTAGTTTGGAATGTGGGACTATCAGCTAATCCTTTTGTGTGTGACTCCCTTCCCCCTTACAATGCTCAACACCTTTCTTTCACAGTGGTAAAGGGAAAAAATTCAAAGGAGGATGTTTGTTTTTTTTAAAAAAAGAAAACCTATGACAAAGGTCCAGCATGTGCTGTGAAGAAAAGGAAGATGAGGAATAAAGGGGTCTCAGGACCTCAGATTCAATTTCCAGGGAGGCATGCCCAGGGGGCATATCTAGGGGTGGGTCGTTCTTGGATCAGACCATAAATTGTGGAACTCCTGGACAGGGGGCATGCATCTTGCTTGTACTCCCATGGCCAGAGGGCTTTCATTAAAGACCTGCTCTATATCTTATCTTTACTAAATTTTCCTGGAGTTTTTTCTGCTTCTCGATTCATAAGGCAACAAAACAGTAAACCACACTATTTGTGAATCTGTGATTGCGAATGAGACCAGACATAGTGTAACCCACGCTATTTGTACATCTGGGATCTTACTTACAGTGTCAAATTGGTTATAATCAGAAATTAAGCCTAGAGATAAGGTTCATCTGACCTCTGCCTGATAACTTCTCAGCAAGCCATCATGCCCACAGTAATCCCTTTACCACATATCTCATGCCCCATCTCATGGAAACCCCTTCACCAGATATCTCATGGCATATCTTATGGCTGTAGGCCTCATTCCTACATTACCCACCCTGTGACTACAGTAACACCTTCAATTTGGTATCTCTATCACACCGGCATATAACAGTTATGTCGTGACGGTCGATAGAAAGAAAGAAGGAAAAGAAGGCTTGTTTGGGGCAACACAAAAAACTTCCTTTATTAAACTCAGCTCCTTTTT
>JAWWLV010000094.1:3726148-3736746 GCA_035041135.1 Platyrinchus mystaceus | reverse complement strand
ATTATTAAATTTTCCTTATTTTTATTTTCTTTGTTCTGTGGATTTTTTTTGCCATCATCATAAATTTAAAAGGAAGACATTTTTCTTACAGCAGGGAGGGTTGGGAGTCTTTGGTTCGGGGGGTTTTGGTGCTTGGTCTGGGACCGGACAGAGCAGGAGCCTGGTTTTTGGCCGCCTCTTTTCCTGAGAGGAAGTTTTTTTCCCCACGGGACACCTCGCGGAGGACGACTGAGAGAGAGAGACCGGCCCATTTCAGAGCGAGGTATTCTGCTTTCAAGACTGCCTGTGGGAAAAGGACTTTTTTCTTTTCATTGCTGGCTGCGAGCACATGTGGCTGCGAGCAGCTTTTGAACTGCCAGGACAATCCTGCCTTTCCCCCACCCCCTTCCCGGGTTGCCGTGAGTTTTCTCCCCCCCCCCCCGCGGGAAATCGGGACTTTGTTTTGTTTCTTCTGAAAGTTTTTGATTGCGCCATTTGTTGTTTATTCAGATTTTGTTAATAAAAAGCTGTTTCTTTTCCTTTTCCACACTTCCACCTGAAGTCTCTTAATTTCTAAGTTGTAATCTCGTTAAACTAAGACAAGTGTCCTGAGAGTCAGGCGGGAGGGGAGTGTGTCTAAAAGTATGACCGTGGGAGGGATGGATATTAGAAAGACTAGGGGAGTTCCAGACAGATGTTGGGGGATGGGGGTGTGGGGAGTTGGGAGTTGGTTTGTGTGTCTCTTTGGATGAAACGTGCTGGGGATAGGGGGGGTGTCTAGGGGCAAGACCATGAGGGGGGTTGACTACCAGGGAATCAGGGGAGCCCCAGCCAGGTCTGTGTGTATGTGCATGTCTATGTGCGCAAGATGATCTGTACCAACAAGTGGAGTAGGACTGTGGCCTCTGGGGCTCATATATCCAGGTGGCAGCAACTGGGGACAATGGGTTCCCGAGGGAACTTAAAGTGTCACAGCAGTTGTAATGACCAAAAGCTGTTAAAGACAGTAGCTTTATGTCTCACATGAAAGACATTTTGTGCAGCAGTAGTACATAGTCACTGATAGGCTACGGAAACCACCTCTATGGGTTATTATACATATCTGCTATCTTCCTTAATCACCAGAACACTTTACAGCAACTGCAAGGTATTCTAGATTCAGACTACCCCTCTTGGCTTTGTGGGATATGACAAAATCTCAGGATTTAAAAATGGGCTGTTAGAGCATGTATTCGTGCTTAATTAGATGCTGCTACTTTTGGTCTATGTTTGGCCCAGCCACCTGTGAGAGTCTGTTCTTTTCCTGCCAAGTTATGTGAAAACAAGCACTGATAAACAAAAACTTTGTCCTTGAAGGAAGCATCTCGTATAAACTGGCTATCGGCTGACGGCCCTCCAAGGGCATTTGAAGGAGAAAGTGAAGAGGAGGATGATGAAGTAAGCCCCCAGACTCATTTAGAAAAGACCCCCTGAGGCGTAGCACGCAGGCGCAGGGAAATTCCAATGTACACACGCACATGCAGAAGGGGCACCACTTACATAATGGGGGGAGGGACCGAAGGCCTCTAGCTGGGCGGTGCTGGCCACACCTGCCCAGGTAGATGTCATAGTTTAATTGCATAAAAAGCAGATAGCTCTTTCTGGGAGCAGAACTCGCGCTTCACATGGAGGACAACGTTGCCTTGGCAGGGTCGCCTGCCATTTTGTGAGCCTGCTGACACTCCAAGGATGCAGCTTCTGCTATGGGTAATTTTAAGCATTCTGGGGTCGGTAAGACCACCTCATAAATAACGCCTGAGTGAGTGAGGGGATTATCATGGGGGCTTATTTCCCTTCTCTTTCCTGTCTCTCGGCTTCTCGTTTTGTTGGCCACTTCTTTGTAATAAATATTGTTTTGTTGAGCTTTCAATGGTGTACTGGTTTCAGTTTTGGCATTCTCCCTGCTGCATAGCATTTCAACAAAAGATTGAAGTAAATTACTCTCTTCATGTTTATTTATTACAGTACCTTGAAGGAAAATAAATTAAGTTCCTCCATGTTTGAGGAGCAACTGAGTAGAGGGTCTGGCAGCTGCCCAATTCCACATTGTACATATGTGCATATATTTATATATATATATATATATATATATATAAAATCTCACTAATAGAACTCTTTCCTGAAGAAGTTACAGGAGGAGGTCAGCAGGCTGCACAGCATCACAGAGGATGAGAGATAGGCAGTATCTTCTCAGAGACACAACAGCTTCAAGTGGCCCGGTTCCCAGGTGCATCAGAGACACGAGCGGTTTATCCCTAGCAGAATGGTAAGCCCAACCTCTGGGAAAGGCAAAGAATGGAAGCTGGTGACTTCTGGTAGAAGGCTCCTGCTCCACCTTAGGGCTTACAACTACAAAATAGGTTCACTGGCCTCAGAGCTGAGGAGGAGCTAGATGTGCTTTCAAGCAAAGCATCTGGACCAACTGACCCTGAACCATGCAAGACCACCAGGAGGAAGTGGTAAGTGATAGTAATGGGCAACTCCCTGCTATAGGAGACAGAGGCACTGATCTGCTGACCTGACTTATTGTCTAGAGATTTTTCTTGCTTGTTGAGGGCCTGGATCCAGGTTGTTGTGGAGAGAATGATTTATTCTCTACTTCCCATCAGCAGGCAATGTCCAGCCGCTTCCTGGAAAGTAGGGCCTCAATACCTGTAACGCTTGCTCCAGAAGACAAACGCCTTAATAATGAACGCCTCCCTCCCCTCCTCCTTTCTCTTTGCTTTTGTTGCTGAGCAGATGTCATATGGCATGGAATATCTCTTTGGTCAGATTGAGTCAGCTGTTCCGGCTATGTCCCCTCCCATCCTCTTGCCCACCTACTGGCCTTTGGGGGGAGGGTAATGGTGGTAGCCGGAAACAGAGTCTGCATGCTGTGGAAGCACTGCTCAGCAGTAGCCAAAATATTGGTGTGTTATCAACACCTGTATAGCAACAAATACAAAGCACAGCACTGTGAGGGCTGCTATGGGGAAAGTTAATTCCATCCCAGCCAGACTCAATACAAGTACATATTCTAAATTAATATTTTATGTTACAGTGCTCTGCACTTTTATATGGTTCCTCTGTTGATCTCGGCATCCTTAAAAATACTAATAAAGTGTGAATTATCCCAAATCCTGGGGTCCAAATGCTGTTACTTTAAAATGGCAGCATCATACTCACTTTTTTTGAGTATCCCTATTCACGTGAAAATCAGTAACGTGAATTCAATTAATTCTTGCTCATACATCCAGTTTTTTTCTTATATCACAGCTACATACTGCAGAAGCTCTTTTTTTACCAAAATAACTTAGGCTAAGTAAAATTACTATATTATTTCAACTGCAAGAAAGTCTCTTTTGAGAATAAAATTTTTTAAAAGTCTTATTTTACATTACTGGATTTCATAATTTCCAATACCTTTTATCCTGTTTTAAAGTAAACTTTTGTGCTGGTTTAAAATAAATAATTGTGCAGATTTTGGCTGGGGTAGAGTTAATTTTCTTCATAGTAGCTACTGTGGGGCTATGCTTTGGATTTGTGCCTGAAACGGTGTTGATAACACAGGGATTGTTTTAGCTATTGCTGAGCAGTGCTTACACAGGGTCGAGGCCTTTTCTGCTTCTCACAGTGCCCCACCAGCAAGGAGGCTGGGGATGCACAAGAAGTTAGGAGGGGACACAGCTGGGACAGCTGACCCCAACTGACCAAAGGGATATTCCAGACCATGTGCCATCATGCTCAGCAATAAAACTAGGGGAGAGGTTGGCAGGGGGGCTGCTGCTCAGAGACTGGCTGGGAATCAGTCTGCCGGTGGTGAGCAGTTGCTTTCGTTTGTGTCACTTGCCTTTCTTGGGGGTTATTTTTCCCTCTCTTTGTTATTTTTTTAGTTTCCTTGCAAGTTATTTCTCTTGCTGTTGTTGTTACTATTGCTGTTGTTTTTGAACTGGCTTCATATCATGACCAACTGACCCTTAACCATGAACGACCACCAGGAAGTGCTGAGTGATGATAATGAGTGACTCCCTGCTGTAGGAGACAGAGGCACTGATCTGCCAACCTGACCTATTGTCTAGAGAAGTTTCTTGCTTGTTGGGGGCCTGGATCTAGGATGTTATGGAGAGAATGCTGGAGCTTGTCCAACCCTCTGACTATTATCCCCTGCTTTTCTTCCGTGTGGGCACCAATGACAGTACCGAGGCAACCAGGTGAGTATCAAAAGTGACAGTTGAGCTTTAGGAGTGATAGCCAGGGGCATGGAGTCCCAGGTGGTATTCTCCTCAATCCTGTTGGTGAGAGGAAAGGGTGTAAAGAGGAGGGCACTGATACAGCATGTCAACAATTGGCTGCGGAGCTTGTGTAAGCAATAGGCTTTTGTTTTCTATGACCATGGGACCCTGTTTGAGGATGAAGGTGTGCTTGGGAGATATGGGCTCCACTTCACCAAGTGGGGAAAAGATATCTTTTCCAGTAGGATGGCTGACCTGGTAAGGAGAGCTGTAAACTAGGAAGACAGGTGAGGGAGTAACCAGCAATCCTGTAAGGGAGTGATAGACAGGGCCGAGGAGCAAAATGCCTGGAGTAATGTGGCTGAAAGGGAATGCAACATAAAAAAATTAGGCCTTAAACAGGGCCACCTCCAACAGTCACATGTAAGCAAGGAAGTGCCTGCAAGGCGCTATTATGATAAAGAAAACCCCAACAGATTCTTTCTGGGAAATCAGCGTGCTGGGGTGATTGGACAGGATACTAGATAATTTAATCTAGGCTCCCTTTCCCATGATCTGTTGGACCAGACGATCATTTGAAGTCGCTTCCAACCTGGGCTGATTCAATATTTGAAAAATGCCAGGAGGCCTGCATGGATGAACAAGGAGCTCCTGGCAGAACTCACACATAAAAAATTAAGTATACAGAGGGTAGAAGCAGGGATAGGAAACCTGGGAGTAATACAGAGATGTTTTCCAGGCATGCAGCGATACAATGAGGAAAGCCAAAGCCTACCTGGAATTGAATCTGGCAAGGGATGATGAGGACAACAAGGGCTTCTATAAATACATAGGTGACAAAAGGAAGACTAGGGAAAGTGTGGGCCCATTGCTGAATGGGACAGGGACCTTGGTGACACAGGACATTGAAAAGGCTGAGGTACTGAATGCCTTCTTTGCCTCAGTCTTTACAAGCAAGACCAGTCTTCAGGAATTCCAGGTCCCAGAAATCAGAAGGAAAGTCTGGAGCAAGGAAGAATTACCCTTGGTGGAAAAGGATCAGGTCAAGGAATACTCAAGCTGCACTATGCTGTGTGCCGTACTGCACTATGGTGCACATACAGCGTGGCATTCAGGCCTGTGTTGTGCTGCACAAATCCCTTGGCCACAGGATAGCAGGATAAACTCAGCTAGCTCATTGTAACAGAGGATCCTGCAGGCAGCTCCCAGTTGGTACTGCTGATTATGCCACTTGTGCGGCTTTGCCTTTATCTACAAGCACAGCAAGTTCTTATGTGAACATCCTTCCTCTTTGACAGTAGAAATTATAGAGTTGTTTCCTTATAAGAAAATCCTATAATGGCTTGAAAGACCAAAAGGGGATAATCTCGGCTATGGATGGGGTCTGCGTGGCGTGACGCATGTGTGTTGGAGTCCTGTTCAATGCTACACTCCTCAGGGTTCCCAGCATCTAAAGGGTTGCTATTGTCTCCTTATAGAATTAAATAACATTTTAAATGAATCCTTACTGGAATCATGACAGACCAGAACCTCCCAGTGCAAAACAGGGCCACTAAGATGATTAGAGGACTGAAGCATCTCTGCTATGAGGAAAGGCTGAGAGAGTGGGGACTGTTTAGCCTAGGGAAGATAAGTCTCAGGGGGGATCTCATCGATGAAGGGAGTGTTAGGGAGTGTTTTGACTGTCCAGAGCTTGACGATGGTGATGAAAGGGTCAAGCGTTTATAGATAAGAATCAGGGGAAAGGCCAACAAGGCAGATATCCTGGTGAAAGTCAGTTATAGATCACCCAACCAGGATGAAGAGGCAGACAAAATATTCTATAGGCAGCTGGGAGAAGTCTCACGATCATCAATCATCACTAGCCCTTGTTCTCCCGGGGTACTTCAACTTGCCAGATGTCTGCTGGAAATACACTATGGCTGAGAGGAAACAGTCTAGGAGGTTCCTGGAGTGTGTGGAAGAGAACTTCCTGACACAGCTGGTGAGTGAGCCAACTAGGGAAAGTGCCCTGCTGGACCTGTCATTTACGATTAGAGAAGGACTTGTGGGTGATGCGATGGTTGGAGGCCGTCTTTGGCATAGCGAACATGAAATGATAGCGTATCTCAACATTCCCCCCATCATTAGGCTGGGGATGGGCAAGATCCTGGGAGGGGACACAAGTAGGCGCCAGCTGACCCAATCTAACCAAAGGGATATTCCAGACCATATGAGGTCAGCTCAGATATAAAAGCTAAGGAAAGGAGGACAAAGGTGGGGGCATTTGTTATTTACAATGTTTGCCTTCCAGAGCAACTACTACGTGTGCTGAAGCCCTGCTTCCCAGGAAGTGGCTGGACATCGCTTGCTGATGGGAAGTAGAGAATAAATCTTTTTTGCCATAAACCAAAGTAAGGTAAAGGGACCTGCATGGGAGATCCAATTCTTGGGAGTGTAGTGGTTTGGATTTTAGGCCCCACGTTGGCCTCTTTCTGGATACCAAGTCGTGACTAAGGAAGTCTCATATCCCAGTGTGGTAGTTTGGTCTGGGCCTTCCTTGGTGACCAGTTTGTAGCCAAGGAAGTGCCCAGATCTACCCATTTTTACGTAAGCCGGGGTATAAAAAGAAAGGAGGAGAGGCTTTTGCCCTCTTTCCTTCCGGCGGCTTTGTAGGTGTGGGTTTCCCTGCTGTTGAGTCTACCGGGTTGGAGAGCGAGGCCTGGTGGGGCCTTGTCGACCTTGGGAGGCGGAGGCTGCCGGCAGTCGCTCCAGCGTGGCTCTCTGTTGTCCCAAGGAGAGTAGTAAGATATTTGCTATTCTTGGGGCTAGATCTTGGGCTACTGATCGCGATATATATATATATTTCATTTTGAGTTTTGTTCCTTTTTATTCCCTTCCCCGTTCCCTTTCCCTTTCCCTTGTAGAATTGTATATATATTTCAATTGTATATAATTGTATATAAGTAAATATATTTTTATATATATATTGCTTTAGCTGTCTCTCGTTTCGGTCCTCTTGGTTTTTTTTACTTTTCCCCCTCTTCTCCCTTGGTTTGGGGTGGGGGGGGAACTTCTTGTGGTAGGGTCTGGAGACTTGGCAGGGAGCCAGCTCCAAACCATATCACCCAGGTATTCCATCCTGTTTCTTACGTAAGCAAGAGTATTAAATAAGAAGGATAGAGGAGGGTCTCTCTCTCTCTTCTCTTCTGTCAGACTTGAAGATAGCAGGATTCTGCAGCCGGCTCTCGCTTATCTGGGAGTGAGGCCTGCTGTGGCCTGTTGTTTTTCCTGGTCCGGGTTGAGGGGTCTGGTGAAGTGGCTTTCGTTTTTTTAAGGAAAGTATTTTGTTCTTTTGTTTGCTAGTTCTGTATCAACTGTGTCTATCTGCGTATATTGGTTTTTATTCTCTGTTTTAGTTTTGGAGAGTTGGGACTCTTTGTTTATATGTATATAATCTCTTTGTAACTGTATATAGATGTAAATATGATGTAAGTATGTATATATACTGCTTTGGTTTTGTCATTTTGGTGCTTTTGATAGGTTTTTTTTTTCCCCTCTCCCTCTCTTCCCTTGTGTTCATGGGGGGGGGGGTGTGTGCGTGTGGAGACTGCAACTGTAGGCTTGGGCATTTAGCTGGGAGCCATGTCCAAACCATTACAGGGAGTAAAATGGCTAGCAAGAAGGAAACACAAGCTTTCCTAGGCCTAGTGGGATTCTGGAGGATGCACATCCCAGGTTTTAGTCAGCTTGTGAGCCCTCTCTATCAAGTGACCCAGAAGAAGAACCATTGTGAGTGGGGCCTTGAGCAACAACAGGCCTTTAGGCAGATCAAACAGGAAATAGCTCATGCAGTAGCTCTTGGGCCTGTTTGGACAGGACCAACCGTGCAAAATATCCTCTACACTGCAGCTGGGGAGCATGGTCTCACCTGGAGCCTCTGGCAAAGAACATCAGGAGAAAGCCAAAGTCGACACTTAGGGTTTTGGAGCCAGGGTTATTGAGGATCAGAAGCCCACTACACTCCAATTGAAAAGGAGATATTAGCAGCCTATGAGGGGGTTCGAGCCTCCTCAGAAGTCTTTGGGACAGAAGTATGTCTCCTCTTGGCACCGCGATTGCCCGTGCTGCACTGTATGTTCAAAGGGAACATCCCCTCAACACATCACACGACTGGTGCTACATGGAGTAAGTGGGTAGCTTTGATTACACAACGGTCCCAAATGGGGAAACCTAGGAATCCTGGAAGAGATTATGGACTGGCCAGAAGGCAGAGATTTTGGAGCATTGCCTGAGAAGGTGACTTGTGCCCAAGAAGCACCACCATATAACAAGTTACCAGAAAATGAAAGAGGCTATGCTCTATTTACCGATGGATCCTGCCATGTGGTAGGAAACCACTGGAGGTGGAAAGCTGCTGTGTGGAGTCCCACACAACAAGTCGTTGAGGCTGCTGAAGAAGAGGGCGAGTCAAGCCAATTTGCAGAGATGAAAGCCATCCAAGTGGCCCTAAAGATTGCTAAATGAGAAAAGTGGCCTGTACTGTATCTCTATACTGACTCCTGAGTGGTGGCTAATGCCCTGTGGGGGTGGCTCCATCAATGGAAGAAGGCCAATTGGCAATTCAGGGGTAAACCCATCTGGGCTGGTGCATTGTGGCAGGACATCACTGCATGGGTAGAAAACAAGACGCTGAAGGTGCGTCATGTAGATGCTCACATGCCCAAAAGTTGCACCACTGAAGAAGATCAGAACAACGAGCAGGTGGATAAGGCTGCCAAGATTGGAATAGCTCAGGTGGACTTAGACTGGGAGCGGAATTTATAGCCCGATGGGCCCATGAAAAATCAGGACATCTAGGAGGAGACGCGATATACAGATGGGCTCGTGATCGAGGGGTGGGAGTGACCATGGAGGCCATCACACAGGCTATTCACGAATGTGAAACGTTCTGCAGTCAAGCAGGCCCACGTGAGTAAAATCCCCCTTCAACAGAGGGCGGTGGCTGGGTTTCTGATATTGTGAGGCCTGGCAATTTGACTGCATTGGACCATTGCCATGAACACACCGAGGCAAGAGCTGCATACTCACCATGGTGGAGGCGACGACTGGCTGGCTGGAAACATACCCTGTAAACCAGGCCGCTGCTCGAAACACCATCTTAGGCCTTGAGAGGCACATTCTGTGGCAACGTGGTACCCCAGAGAAAATTGAATCAGACAATGGGGCTCACTTTTGAAATAACCTCATCAACTCTTGGGCAAAGAAACATGGCATTGAGTGGATATATCACATCCTTTATCACCCACAAGCCTCTGGGAAGATTGAGAGGTATAACGGGCTGCTGAAGACTATGTTAAGAGCCTTAGGTAATGAGGCATTGTACTGGGTCTGGTTGAGATGGAGTTCATTTCCCCATAGTAGCCCTCACAGTGCTGTGCTTTGCATTGGTAGCTAGAAAGGTGTTGAGAACACACCAGTATTTTGGCTACTGCTGAGCACAGCATCAGTACTGTAACATTCCTTCCCCAGTCAAGGGCAAGATCCTGGAGGGGACCCAAGTAGGCCAGCTGACCCAAACTAAACAAAGGGGTATTCCAGACCATATGACATCAGCTCCAGATATAAAAGCTAAGGAAAAGAAGAGGAAGGGCGGGCATTAGTTGTTTACAATGGTTGCCTGCTGAGAAACTGTCACGCATGCTAAAAGCCCTGCTTCCCGGGATGTGGCCGGACATCGTTCGCTAATGGAAAGTAGAGAACGAACCTTGTTATTTTCCAGTTCACTTGTGCATGCACAAACTTTCGCTTTTGCTTTAGTAAACTGCCTTATCTCAACCTACTAGTCGTTTTCCATCTTATTCTCTCTCCTCTGTCTGACTGGGAAGGGGAGTGATAGAGTGGCTTGGTGGGTACTTGGTGTCCAGCCAAGGTCGACCCACTACAGTATTTTTTGGCACCCGAACGTGGGGCGAGACAAAGGCAGTTATATATATATTGCATGCTGTAGTAATAGTAGCTATCAAGTAGCAAAGCTCCTCTGTGGGACATGGAGTTTGCTGGCTGCACTGCTTATCTCTTTATTTTGCTGAGTTTGGGAACATACTAATATAAACAATGGCTCCATGCTTTCCCCTTACGCTGACAGTCTTGTCATGCTGGGGGAGCCTCTTCTGGGAACGGTGGAGGAATACACAGAATACACCCTCCCTGCCCGAGATTGATGTGAATGGCTTTATAATGAAGTCTCTTCTGGTCTTTTCTCATCCTTATGTAAGCTGTTTAATGCTGTTAATAGTACTAACTAATACTGTTGGCACACTATGGAGTTCATGGAATCTGGTGTTATCTGGGTGTAAGAGAAAACAATCTTTAGGTGAGAATATATTG
>JAWWLV010000094.1:3610947-3625476 GCA_035041135.1 Platyrinchus mystaceus | reverse complement strand
AATAATGATAATAAAAAGGGAAAAACAAGTGATGCACAATGCAATTGCTCACCACCTGCTGACCGATGCCAGACCCCCCTTCCCGAACCCAGATTGGCCCCCCCTTTTTGGTAACTCCCCCCAGTTTATATACTGGGCATGACTTTATACTGTATGGAATATCCCTTTGGTCAGTTTGGGTCACCTGTCCCAGCTACGCTCCCTTCCAGTTTCTTTTGTGTACCTCTTCACTGGCAGAGCATGAGACAAGAAAAAAAGTCCTTGACTTAGGATAAACATGATTTAGCAAAACACCAAAATATCAGTGTGTTATCAACACCATTCTCATACTGAATCCAAAACACAGCACTGTACCAGCTACTGAGAAGAAATTAACTCTATCCCACAAACAAGTATAGTTTCTAAATGACAAGACAACAAAGAAACCTGTAGAAAATGGAGAATAAAATGGGTGGTGGGGGTGAAAGGGGGGAGTAATATCACTTGAACTCATTGACTTCTGTTTTCTTTGCTAGTTCTAAGGCAGATGACTTATCGACTGCTATTCTGAAGCAGAAGAACAGGCCCAATAGGTTAATTGTTGATGAAGCCATCAACGAAGACAACAGTGTTGTGTCACTGTCCCAGGTGCGTCACCTATAAAAGCAAAGCATTTGATCTGGTAATTTGCAATCTGTTGCTGTCTGTTAACTTGAAATGTAACTTTGCAATGTGAATCTAAGTATTTGTATCAGAAGCTGCAGCAGTTACAAGTGAGGGGGGTGGGCTAAATAAATAAGCATATATAATAATTATTAATGAATGATAAAATACATTTTGATTCTAACTTTTAGGATTTAGTTGAGCTCATGCCCTTAGTCTGGCTTTAGGATTAGCTCTTGACTACTGTAGTGGAAACCCCTGTCTTTGTAGATCTAGTATATTGCTTCCAAGATGAAATTCTCCAAGGTCAAGTAACTTTCCTTCAAATACTTGAATTCATAGAATCATTAAGGTTTAAAAAGACCTCCAAGATCATTCAGTCCAACCTCTGACCAAACCACCACCATGTCTACTAAACCATAGCACTAAGTGCCATGTCCAGGGATGGTGACTCTACCACTTCCCTGGGCAGTCTGTTCCAATGCTTAACAAACCTTTCTGTGAAGAAATTCTTCCTGATGTCCAACCTGAGCCTCCCCTGGTGCATCTTGAGGCCATTTCCTCTTGTCCTGTCACTAGTTGCCTGGGAGAAGAGACCAACCTACACCCCACTACAACCTCCTTTCAGGTAGTTGTAGAGAGCGATAAAGTCTCCCCTGAGCCTTCTCTTCTCCAGGCTAAACAACCCCAGCTCCCTCAGCCACTCCTCATACGACTTGCTCTCTAGACCTTTCACCGGCTTTGTTGCCTTTCTCTGGACATGCTTCAGCACCTCAATGTCCTTCTTGTGAGGGGCCCAAAACTGGACGTAGTACTTGAGGTGTGGCCTCACCAGTGCTGAGTACAGGGAACGATCACTGCCCTGGTCCTGCTGGCCACACTTTCTGATACAAGCCAGGATGCCATTGGCCTTCTTGGCCACCTGGACACACTGCTGGCTCATGTTTAGCCACTGTTGACCAGCACCCCCAGGTCCTTTTCCACTGGGCAGCTTTCCAGCCACTCTTCTCCAAACCTGTGGCGTTGCATGGGGTTGTTGTGACCCAAGGGCAGAACCTGGCACTTGGCCGCCTCATATAATTGGCCTCGGCCCATCAGTTCAGCCTGTCCAGATCCCTCTGCAGAGCCTTCCTACCCTGGACCTGATCCCCTGATTGTCCTGCATGTGCTGTGTGACCACACTCAAGATGATCTGTTCCATAACCTTCCCTGGCATTGAAGTCAGGCTGACAGGCCTGTAGTTCCCCAGATCCTGCTTCTGACCCTTGCAGATGAGCATCCCTTTGGCTAACCTCCAGTCCTTTGGGACCTCCCCGGTTAACCAGGATTTCTGATAAATGATGGAGCACAGCTTGATGAGCTCTTCCGTGAGTTCCATTAGTACCCTTGGGTGGAGCCCATCTGGCCCCATAGACCTGTGAGGGTCTAATTGGCTCAGCAGATCACTAACTGCTTCCTCCAACTGTTTTGTCAAAAGCTTGTTCTAATGCTGTTATTGTTTACAGGCAAAAATGGATGAATTGCAGCTGTTCAGAGGAGACACTGTCCTGCTAAAAGGGAAGAAGAGGAGAGAAGCAGTCTGCATTGTTCTGTCAGATGATACCTGCTCAGATGAGAAGATTCGCATGAATAGGGTTGTTCGCAATAACTTGAGAGTGCGCCTGGGTGATGTGATCAGGTGAGGACTAGTTTGCTAACTGTTGCGTATCCCTGGGTTGCCTAAAAAATTTGTGCACTGGCTTTGAATTGATTTGGTTTGTAGCAGAGACAGGGTCTGCAGGAAGTATTCTTGCATCTTCCAGAGGAGATCACAGAAATGTTTTCAAGTGTGTGTCTTACATCAGGAATCTCAGTTTATTTTTGCATGTGTTTCTGGCTGTATGCATATTCAGATTAATACTAAAAAATTATGCTAAAGATTCTTGAAGTCTCTTCAGGACCTTCACAAGCTCGGATCCTGTCGTTAAATTAAATAGCTCAATTTACCCCACTGTTGTCATAGTATTCTTCCCAAATTTACATTGTCCGATAAATTCACAATTTTTTCCCATCTAAATTTTTAGTGTCCACAAAGTTAACTGTGAAAAGTAGTAAGCAACATTGTAATTGATCTTATAGTATGGTTAGCTCAAGCACTGAGTTGCCCTATAACAAATAGAAGTTAAAACTTGAAGCAGTCAAATAGCAAGATTAAAAATCCCCGAAGGTTGTTTATTCCAATTTTTTTTATAAAATAATTTTAAAATTAGGAATGCTTTAAGTGTTGCAGGAATTTTGTACAACACTTGCAGAAGGTAGTGGGAAAGCATTGAAGTATACATTTTGGCTTACAGGAGGCAGGTTCCATTCTCTGATGGGAGTGGAGAGAAAAAATGTGTCAGCATTTCTTAAACATAAAAATGCTAATTTGCAGGTTTAAATATGTAAGAGCTGACAGCTCTTTCTCCTGAGCATTTTTCTAATCTGGAATATTGTGCGTGTTCTGGGAAAACTGGAGCCTGGTTTCTGATACTAGGCTTCCTGGGGTTATATCTGGAATAGTTTTTAAATACAAAATTTGTTTCATATGAACTGTAGAGGAGAGGAAGTCTGTTCCACCCATTTCTCTACCATTAGAAAATGCAAGTTTTAAACATGACTGTAGTTGGAACAGAACAGTGCTTTGAGCTACTCTGTGGATTTAAAATAAAGGTGAATCCTTACTTTAACCCTATATAAGATTACTGTTGGAGTAATTTCTAGTGTGATGGTTCAGCCTGTGCTATCCCCTTCTCTGCTGGGACTGCGTGGTAGTAGTTCTCAGTCTTCCAAATGTGTTACTGATTGTCTTGGCTTTGTTGCAAGGGTCAGAGAATTTTCACATCTCTTGCCTTCAGAGTTTTTCTTGCTGATCTTTAAGTACTTATTGTGTTAATTTCTGTGGCCTGGTTTCTGCCAAAATCCAGATTCATGCACTAATTGCTTCCTGCTTGTAGTCTGTCAGCTGTTTTCCTTCTGTGGGGCAGTCTGTCTTTACCTTTCTGCTATATCCTCACTGTAAAGCCCGTGGTTAAAGAATCTCTTAATATTCTCTAACAAACGAGCACATGAAAAGTTGCAATCTCAGCTGCAGTTCTATGTAGGCTTTTTTTAGCTGGCAAAGCCCGTTTGAGCTTTTTGCCTCTCTGCCACAGCTTGATACTCTGAGGTGTCACTACAGTAGGCTGTTGGCCTACACTGTAAAATAATAGCTGAGATATTTATTTAAAAGGGGGAAGGGGCCTTCAGACTTTAACCTAAATGTCAGTCTCCACAAAGGGGGATTGACAGACACCTGGCTATCCCTGGTTGGTACTGAGAACCTTTGCTCAGAATCAGGTTTATCAGCAACAGGAGCTCTATTCTCTGTACTAAATTATGAGCAAGAGAGGAAGGAACAAAGATTTATCCCCACCTCCCTTTCCCTTACAGTTAGTTCAGCAGTAGCTCATAGAATCATAGAATGTTTTGGGTTGGAAGGGGCCTCAAAGATCATCTAATTTTAACCTCCCTGCCATAGGCAGGGACACCTTCCACTAGATCAGGCTGCTCAGAGTCCCATCAACTTCTCTGGGCAACCTGTGCCAGTGTCTCACCACCTTCATAGTAAAGAATTTCTTCCTATTATCCGATCTAAATCAGTACTCTTTCAGTTTGAAGCCATTCCTCTTTGTGCTGTCACTGTGTGCCCTTGTAAAAAGTCCTTCCAGCCTTTCCTGTAGGTTCCCTTCAGGTACTGGAAGGTGCTATAAGGTCTACCCGGAGCCCTCTCTTCTCCAGGCTGAACAACCCCAACTCTCTCAGCCTGTTTTCATAGGAGAGGTGTTCCAGCCCTCTGAGCATCTTTGTGGCCTCCTCTGGGCTTGCTCCAACAGGTCCATGACCTCTTTATGTTGGGGCCCCCAGAGCTGACTGCAGCACTCCAGGTGGGGTCTCACAAGAGCAGAGTAGAGGGGCAGAATCCCCTTCCTCGACCTGCTGGCCATGCTGCTTCGGATGCAGCCCAGGCTTTCTGGACTGCAATAGCACATTGCCAGCTCACGTCAAGCTTCTCGTCCACCAACACCCCCAAGTCCTCCTCAGGGCTACTCTCAATCCATTCTCTGCCCAGCCTGTACTTGTGCTTGGGATTGCCCTGACCCAGGTGCAGGAGCATGTGTTGAAACAAAAGTTAGCTCATGACTCTCATAGGTCTTTAGGCTGCATTAGTAACTTATGAATGTATCTTGGGGATGGCAAAGGGGGGGCTGCAGAGGAGCAGGGGGTAGTATGAAACCCACCCAGCAGTTTTGAATAGGGCTGAGAGGAGTGAATGAAAGCATGTGTTGTGAAGACTAGCTCTCTGATGGACATGATTTTTGCCTTGTCATCATTCTTATACATGTGGGAAGTCTCACCAGGGCTTTGGATGGTCCTTTTTTGTCTTTGTACTGGCCTGTGAAGGGACATCACTGCCTTTTCCAGACTTGGGTATAAGTCCAGCATGATGTGGTTAACTGGAGTTTTCTTCTGTTGCAGCATCCAGCCTTGCCCAGATGTGAAATATGGCAAACGTATCCATGTGCTGCCAATTGATGACACAGTAGAAGGGATCACAGGGAATCTGTTTGAGGTTTATCTCAAGCCATACTTCCTGGAAGCTTACAGACCCATCAGGAAAGGTAATAGCACCTGTTATTAAAGTCCTGATGGCAGCGAGTGTGAGCTAGTCCTGATACTGAATAAAAAGAATTTCTGGAAGCTTGCACAGATCTCCATGGAGCATTAGACTGACAGCTGTAGAGTGCGATTTTCTAAACTTCAGAAGAAAGAGTGATATCTGTTGCTGGCTGGCAGAGCAGCTTGGTAGTTCTCTGTCATGGTTTAATCCCAGCCAGCAACTAAGTACCATGCAGCTGTTTGCTCACACATCCTCCCCTCTTCCCAGTAGGGAGGAGGATCGGAAAAAAAGTAAAACTCATGGGCTGAGATAAGAACAGTTTAATAATTGAAACAAAATATAATATTAATTATAATAATAATTGGAGAGAGAGAGAGAGGGAGGAATAAAACCCAAGAGAAACAAGTGAGGCACAATAAAATTACTCACTACCTGTTGACCAATGCCCAGCCCATCCCCAAGCAGCAATATGTGGCTCCTGGCCAACTCCCCCCAGTTTATATACTGATCATGATGTTCTATGGTGTGGAATATCCCTTTGGCCAATTCGGGTCAGCTAGCCCAGCTGTGTTCCCTCCCAGCTTCTTGTGCAGCTCCTCACTGGCAGAACATGAGACACTGAAAAGCCCTTGACTCAGGGTAAGCACTGCTCAGCAACAACCAAAACATCAGTGTGTTATCACCATTATTCTCATACTGAATCCAAAACACAGCACTGTACCAGCTACTGAGAAGAAATTAACTCTATCCCAGATGAAACCAGGACATTCTCTTGTGTTTTTTTTGCTATGTGGGATGGGAGAACATCAGAAAAGGCTCAGGTAGAACTCAGTTTAATAAGATTTTACTCCTGAGTTGCTACTACTTGATGGGATTGGGGAGTTGCCCACATATTAGTCAGTTGATTGGATATACTAGCCAGCACCCTGACTAAATGCACTTTTTCAAAGTATTAATTACTGAGAAAGTGCATAAAAAACAAATATACTTTTAGAGTTGTGCTAGTAGCACTTCTGCTGGAACAAATAGGTCCTAATACAATATATACACAAGTTGAATTTATCCATCTTCTGTAGCCCAGTTTAGCCAGGAGTCATAGTGTAGTATCGTATATTCTGCTTCTGGAGACAATCAGTTATAACTATTAACAACTAGTTATAATAACTTCAAAATGAATTTCGATTAAGTCAAGGCTTTTTGCCTTTTTTAAAAATGTTAAATTGAAACTGAATGGAAAACAAACATGATTCCTTGCCTTTGTGTTTTGTATTTAAGCAAAGTATTATTTTTCTATTGTTTGCTGGTTTTGTTTGCTGTTTGTTTCTGGATGAAATTTGATGGTGCTCGGGTGATCACAGTACATGCAGCTCTTGAATTTAAAATGCAGGGCACTGTTAAAAATGCCAGCAGTGTATACCTGCATAACCCACTTCCTTGTCCTCTGGGGCTGCTGGTAGTACAAGGGTTGACATTTTGCAGCAGGCTCCTGAAATGTGAGATTTTACAGGTGACATCTTCTTGGTGCGTGGAGGGATGCGTGCAGTGGAGTTCAAAGTGGTGGAGACAGATCCAAGCCCGTACTGCATAGTGGCTCCAGACACAGTGATCCATTGTGAAGGAGAACCCATCAAACGTGAGGTGAGCAGAACTCTGCTGTGCAGTTCTACTGAATCCCCTCTGTCCAAAATCTGTTTTGGTGACAGTCCTTAAGAGCAGCAGTGTTTGCAGTTCCTGTTTTGGAAATTCGTGTATTGAATGTAATGATTAAAACTTTTGGTTTCAGGAAGTGAGCTACTGCTAAAGGTAGTCAGAGAAATGTGCTTCCACTATCCTTCCTCAGATGCTGAGGTAGCACCAGTGCGTAGGTTTGCTGATGAGATGTCATATTTTGGCAGCAGCTGGTTTTGCATATATGCTTCCATATATCTCATGCTGGACTTTAGATTCATCTTTTAATTCCAGAGTTCCCTTGATCCATAGCAGGGAGGGCTACAATGTTGCTAAATTTCATGCCATGTGAAAAGAGAGCAATTGGTACTTTTTCAGTGAGAAATTTGAAATCTCTAAATGGTTGATTTTAATTTTTTTTATTTTATTTTTTCTTTTCTCCTCCCTGTCACTAAAGGTGTCTAAGCCTTGAGTGTCCCAAGCTTGAGGCAACCTGAGTGGATTGTCTGTTAGGTCTTGGCCACCTTACTGTTACAGAGTAGGAAATCTCAGAGAAATGGGCTAAGGTGGTTGTATGCTTCATAAAGTAAGTGCCTTTTTACTGGCTGCAGATCAGGATGAGTCCTAGTTTGTAGTAAGCTCTGCCTTTTGAAAAATTCACCTCTATTTGACACTTGAGGCCATGCCTGGGCACTAGATGAGTCCAGTTTGGGCTCTTCAGGACACAACAGAGACACATAGGAGCAAGTTCAGCTAAGGCCACCAAAAATGATGTGGAGCTAGAGGTCAGAATGAATGAAGAACAGCTGGGAGGGGGTAGATGCAGCATGGAGAAGGTCAGGCTTACTGGCAACTGCCTGATGGGAAGGGGTGGATAATCAGGCTCTCCCAAGAGCTGCACCCAGGGACAGGACTAGAGGCAACAACACAAACTAGATCAAGGAAAATTCCCAATAGAAAAAGGCTTCTCCAAGCCCTGGAGAAAGGCATGGAGAGGGCAGGAATCTCCACACCTGGAGACCTTAAGCACTTGATAGGGCCAGACCCTGAGCAACCTGCTTGAAGTAGTAGTTTCAGTTTGTGGGGCTTGGGCTGAGCCCCTCTGAGATTCCAGACTGTGTTATTTTATTATTTTAGCATGGCCTAATATTACAGATAACTAAGACCAGTAGAAATTTGGACAGCCAAATGAATGGATGCTATAGAGTTATACTGAAAGATTTGGTTATGGGTGGGTTTATCTGCACATCTGGATCTCAACGTTTTCTGTTAATTTGAGTCAATCCCAAAAGAAAACACTATGTCGGAGAACTGTATGGTAGCTAGGGTATGTCAGGTAGTTAGAAATGCCATGTACAGTTTAAGGAATAAGTATATTTTATACTGGACTTCATTGTCTTATTATCTTTGTTAGCCACATCAGAGGGTCACACAACTTGTTTTGCACTACAGTCTGTAGGGGCCCTGGCAGCAGAGGTTGTCATTCAAGAAGGTGGGCTTCAGTGAGGCATTTCCCTTTGCATGTCTGGGAAGAGAGAGCTAAGAAACAATTGTAGAAGATACCAGGAAGACTTGAAAGTGAGAATCTCAAGACATCAAAGAAATGGCAATGAGCAAAAACCTGGGTTCTGTAGACCAGGAGGGATTGTTGAGTTTTTGTTTTCACTCAGATGTTTAATGTATTTCCTTCCGGGTAGGATGAAGAGGAGTCACTGAATGAAGTGGGCTATGATGACATTGGTGGTTGCCGGAAGCAGCTGGCTCAAATCAAAGAAATGGTGGAACTTCCTCTCCGACACCCTGCTCTCTTCAAGGCCATAGGAGTGAAGGTATGTCCCCGTCTGCACCAGGTGGAGTAGTGGGCTTGCCCTTGAGGATGACTTGATGTCAGAGGTTCATGAAGTATTGGGAGGGGAATAAGTAATTTGTTTTTTTTGGGGGGGAGTTTTTTTGTTTGCTTGCATGTTTTGTTTGTTTGTTTGTTTTAAATGCTGGTGTTAGGAAAGTAATTCCTTATGTGCTTTGGACACAGATTAAAGTACTGACAACTTGCAAAGCAAAGGGATGCTTTGAATCAGTGCTGTCAGTTACTGGCAAGGTTTTTGTTTGTCATGCGAAGTAGTAAGCATGTTGATAGCAATGCTGGGATGGCAACTGTTGCACAAGTTTGTATCACAATTTTGGACTGGCTTTATCAAATGCTTACAGATTCACTGTGGAGCTACTTAGGCATTCTGATACTAGCTCACCACCTAAATCCCTTGCCTTTGTCCTCAGCCTCCACGTGGGATCCTGCTGTATGGTCCTCCTGGCACTGGTAAAACACTGATTGCCCGAGCAGTGGCCAACGAAACAGGGGCTTTCTTCTTCCTGATCAACGGTAAGTTTTGTGGCTACTTTGGCCCCCAATCTGCTGTGTACTTATTCATCCATCTTATGGTAAGGAATGGTATTAATAGGGCTTGTCTCCCTAACATCCTTCCTTATCTCTTTGAAGTGTGCCTCTGGGGACACTTGGAGGCCATTTATGTGGAAGTGTCTGTAGTGTCATTTCCCATAAGCTTGATTGTTTTGTAGCAGGCTCGTTGGAAAGACAGCTTTGCAATACAGGAACCTGGAGTCTGTGTGGTTGAGTGTTTATTTATGTTGATGAGAGCAGAGCTGGGAGTGGCAAGATTATTCTATGTATATGGGTGCAGGATGCTTGTTTCTGTTGCTGCTAGCATGTTCCATTCAGAAAAGAAGCTGATCTGCTGTGGATTTGGTTTTCCTTCAAGTAAAGCACAAGACCTGTTCTGTTTCACATAACATTAATTGGGTGGAACTGTCCTGAAAGCTATGAGTACCTTGGGACTTAGCTACAAGTAACAGAACCTCCTATTGATCACTCTTCACCTGTAGTAGTTGAGGTAGATACTGATTTATGTCCTGTAATGATCAGACTTTGAATTTTCCTCACTGCTTTTCTGTCCCTTTTTACAGTCAGTGCTGGAATAACTGAACATTTGTACTTGAGTGCTGCTTTTCTTCTCTGATTTCAATCACTTAGACCCGTGAAGGTGAAAGCAAAGAAGTATATAGCACAGTATAGCAGTGAGCAGCAGTAGGGAAGTGACTTGCTTTGTATCTCAAGATATCAGATGTAAATGGACCATTTTTAACCATATGTCGTCCTTGTCATATACTTTCTAAGTGTGTGGAAGGTGTTAGTCCATGATAATGAGCTGGACATTTCTTTAGACACTTCCATTTCTATTGCATAATAAAAATAACATTGTCAGAGTCAGTGATGCATTCTCTGTCTGCTAGTCCCAAGCATGGAGCTGCAGGTAGTGTTGTAGATGGAGCTGGTATGAATTGGTGAGTTACCTTTAATGAAATACTCTTAGTACTTGCCCGCACCAGTGGCTCTGCAACTGGCCTGCTTCAGTCGTCTGGCAGCCTTGCACTTCTAAGGGTCAGGTTTCTTTTTCTTGGATCTCTTAGAAGCATACTTTCTCTTCATTACCATTCCCTTCGTCATGATGGAAAATCTGTAAAACCAGAATAAATCTGTGAGCCTGTGGTAGTGTTCAGCAACTGTAGGAGATCTCAGGGGAATGCTGTCCTTCCTTCTGGGATTAATGTGCTTACACATTTTTATTATTTATTCTTTGAGAGGAGATGGGGTTTGGGGGGTTGTTTTTTTGGTGGTGGCTTGTTGTTTTTGGTTAGTTGGTGTGCAGGTCAACGCAGGCAGTCAGGACAACCACAAACCCATGGCTAAAACATAAAGAGTAAACTTATTTCCATTACTTCGCTAACCGGGGGATCCCCGAAGCGAGACCTGGGCAGAGGTGCACAAGCAGAGACGCAGGCACTGTTAAACTTGGTCCATGACAGAGGATCACTGGCTGCTGTTCACACAGGGTTATTCCCAGCTGCAAGGTCACTTGAGCACTCATCGGTGTTTTGCTTTTTAACCCATTCCTCCTAACAGTTGGGTTTTTTTGGAACTCATTTATAGGATCTTATAGAGGTAATTGTATACCTGTGTAATGCATGCTAAAGACAGCTTCAGTAGTTTACAGCTTTTCCTTTCCCTACCCTGATAATTCATCACCATATAATTTGATTGCTTCCCTTGCAAGCCAGGACTGGCATTAACTCTATGTGGTGGCACATTAGAGAGAAGCTCACCAAGTGTGAAATAGGGTAAGGAAAGAGGCAGCTAAATGTAGCTCATTGACTAGTGTTGCATTCTGCTAGAGTAAACTGAAAACACCAAAATGATGATAGAAAGTAATTCTGCATGCTGGCCTTGCCTGTTCAGATGCAAATTTAATGAACTTGGTTGATAGTATTTGCTTTGTCTTGAAATATACATACATGTGAACCTTGTACTAAAAAAAAAATTGAGCTGCATGCTTTGGGGCTAGTTGCCTCTCTTCTGGGTGCCACAGTGCCATTATTTTTTCAGGTCCTGAGATCATGAGCAAGCTGGCTGGTGAATCTGAGAGCAACTTGAGGAAAGCCTTTGAAGAAGCAGAGAAGAATGCTCCTGCCATCATCTTCATTGATGAACTGGATGCCATTGCTCCTAAGAGAGAGAAGGTAAAGAAAACCTTTAGAAGGTAAAGGAGTACATCCTTTTTGGTAGCAGCTGGCATGAATCTCTGTATTTGACTACAGGGTAAAGCAGTATTTACCTTAATGCTTGAAAGCAGTTGGATATCAGAAGTTGAGTATCAGAAGACTCTAATATAGTTCACAATGTTTCTTAACAGCTCATATCTGTTGTATCTGTCTGCTCTGGTGCAGTACTAGCTCCTGTGCTGTGTTTTAGAGCTTTTGATCTAATCATTACTTTCTCTCTTCACAGACACATGGAGAGGTGGAACGTCGCATTGTGTCTCAGCTATTGACTCTTATGGATGGACTGAAGCAGAGAGCACATGTGATTGTTATGGCAGCCACCAACAGACCTAACAGCATTGACCCAGCACTCAGGCGTTTTGGTAACCACAATTGCCATCTCTTTTTCTGTGTATCAGATACTTTGTTATGGACTGTGCTTCAGAGGCCTTGGAAAGATTAAGTAGAAATTAATATTAAACATCTTATGTGTTATATTAACCATTGACTTCTCTCCAGCTACTTGCTTGAAATTAATTTCTAGATTTCAGCCTTTGGTATAATCTTTTGTACTTTATTAGATTAGAACTTGTAGAAATAATGAAATACTTAGAGGGTAGCACACTTTTTCACTTCATCAGTTAGGTGAGGTTATTTCAGGACTAAATGCTTAAGGGGTTGTTTGTGCCTCAGGTTGCAGAAGGCTCTGAATTGTCCCATTTCTCTTTTATTGATGAGAAGTCTGGGAGTTTCTGAGATTCAGGTTTTCAAAACTTTCCAATGTGAATGAATGTCTGTCATATGACTAGTTGGTAAAGTCAAATTTGCAGGAAAAATGACCTCTTAAATATGTAGTGAGGTGTTTAAATGCACAGTTATAGCTAGAGGATAGCAATAGGTATATGTGCCCTAGTTAATATTGCAGTAGTAGATGGGTTTCCTGCCTCCCCAGATATTTGGGCAGTTCATGCTTTTCACCATTTGGGTACTGCTGTGAAAGTTCTGAAAAATTAAATCTCTCAGTATTTGTGGACTCCTGTGCTGAGGACACAAAGGTAGGAATAAACAAAAATGTCTCATGGTCTGTTGGTTAGGGGAAGCATATTTTCCTATAAATGAGACTTGGAAAAAAACCCAGAAATCCTCTGTGTTTATATAATCCTGAACTCTAATTAATACAGTAGTCTCACTTTCCCTAAATGGATATAAGCCTTTCTACCTTCTCTGATCTGACTCTGCTACTGTGCTGGTAGATGCTGCAGAGAAACCCGAAGCTCTGGCATTTTCTGAAATTGTATGTATTTGTGGCTCATCATCATGTTCCTGTGTCAGAGGAAGGCAGCAACTGCAGCTCCTTTAGATCGCAGAATCAGCAGCTCAACATGTGTTTGTACTCCCCAGGTCGTTTTGACAGAGAGGTAGATATTGGTATCCCAGATGCCACCGGGCGCCTGGAGATCCTGCAGATCCACACAAAAAATATGAAACTGGCTGATGATGTGGATCTGGAACAGGTGAGTAGCATGCTATTAGGAGACCTCGTCTCTGCTTGTTTAGGACAGCATGAAACTGAGCAAATATGTGATCTCTGGGCTTCCTTCTAACTAGCTTACCAGTGACCAAAAGTCCTCACTTGCTATTAAAGTGCCACTGTTGTCCTTTGTCTGTTTGCTGTGGCATTCTCTTTAAAAATAAAGCAAGCCTGAAACAGTGCTCGCAGAGCTGGGTGAACATTGTGGTGATCCTGGATGGATGTAATCTGTGTCCTGAATGAAGAACTGCAGACTTCGGGCATATCTTTTTGTATGCTATCTATTCCAGTTGCAACTTGGATCTCTAGTAGGAGATGGAACAGCAGTGTCTTTGCCTGCAAAATAAGTGACAGCACTTATCTTGAATTTGCAGCAAAGCATTAATGTTTCCATCCTTCAGAGTTTTGTTGCACCTCTGAGTGACCAGAGCATGCATTGCCCTTGCAGAGTGCTTGCTCATATTCCTGAGTCATAGTCAATGCTCTGCTTTCAGGTGGCAAATGAGACCCATGGCCATGTTGGTGCTGACTTGGCTGCTCTTTGTTCAGAAGCTGCTCTTCAGGCTATCAGAAAGAAGATGGATCTCATAGACCTAGAAGATGAAACTATTGATGCTGAAGTGATGAACTCACTGGCTGTGACCATGGATGACTTCAGGGTAATGCAGGAGTGCCCTTCTTTCTTTTGTGTGCAATGTCTAATTGCTTATCTGAAGCAAGTGATAACATGTTAGAATTGATATAATGCTGTTTCTTCTAACGATAGTGGGCTTTGAGCCAGAGCAACCCTTCTGCTCTTCGTGAGACTGTGGTGGAGGTGCCACAAGTTACCTGGGAAGATATTGGTGGTCTAGAAGATGTAAAGAGAGAACTCCAGGAACTTGTACAGGTAAAGGTTTCCAAGAGATTTTTGCCTAGTCAGCTTGAAAAATAATTATAGTAATTGCTGTGGTTTAGGAATGGTATTCCCCAATTTAGCGTTCCGACTGAAACACTCCAAACCATGTGCTGCTTGATCACTCCCCTCCTCCCCCTGCCATGGGCTGGAGAGGAGAATTGGAGGCACAAAAGGTAAAGATCACGTGTTGAGATAAGAAAAATTTACTGGAAACAGCAATGAAATAAGAAATGAACAGTAACAGCAACAATACTAATAACAGAGTGTACAAGAGAGGCGAATGATTCACACGCAAGTGCTTACCATGTGGAACATGACGTTACCCCCAACTGCTTGCTTCATGCTACCCTGACCAGAAGGGTCCCCTTCCCCCCTGCCCCCTGTGCATGATGTAAGTGGCCAGTCTTCGCGAACGAAGATCAGGGAAAGGTGTTTTTACCTTTCAAGCCTGCGCAATGGATTTTTTAGGTGAGACACAGCCTGCGCTGAACTGAGCCC
>JAWWLV010000094.1:3543809-3555720 GCA_035041135.1 Platyrinchus mystaceus | reverse complement strand
ACTTGCTGAGGATGCGGTCAATCCCCTTGTCAAGATCATCGTTTGTCTTAGTTTAACAAGATTACAACTTAAAAATTAAGAGACTTCAGGTGGAAGTGTGGAAAAGGAAAAGAAACAACTTTTTATTAACAAAATCTGAATAAACAATAAATGGTGCAATCAACAACTTTCAGAAAAAAAAAAATCCCAAATCCCCAGGTGGGGGGGAGGGACCTGCAGCAACCTGGGGAGGGGTGGGGGAGAGGCAGGACTGCCCCGGCAATTCAGAAGCTGCTTGCAGCCACGTGTGCTCGCAGCCAGCAATGAAAAAAAACCCCAAAAACAAGTCCTTTTCCCGCAGGCAGTCTTGAAAGCAGAATACCTCGCTCTGAGATGGGTTGGTCTCTCTCTCTCAGTCGTCCTCTGCAAGGTGTCCCGTGGGGAAAAAACACTTCCTCTCAGGAAAAGAGAATGAGGTGGCCAAAAACCGGGCTCCTGCTCTGTCCGATCCCGGACCAAAACCCCCACAAGCCCCCGAAAAGGACTTCCCAGCTATCCCCACCGCCACTGTGCTTTCTCATGAGACCTCCCCCTCTCCTGGCTCCTGCGCTGCCCCATGTGTGGCTTCACTCCACCCCCACCCTCATCCTGGAAGAAACAGATGGGGGGAGGGAGGGGAGTGACATTGGAAAAAAATTTCAACATCTCTTTCCAAACCCATGACATCGGTAAAGATATTGAACAGAACCAGCCCCAATACTAAGCCAGAACTCCACTAGTGACCGGCCCCAGCTGGATGTAGCTCCATTAACCCCACTCTCTGGGCCCAGCCATCCAGCCAGGTTTTTACCCAACGAAGACTATTCCCATCCAAGCTATGGGCTGCCAGCTTTTCCAGGACAATGCTGTGGGAGATGTGTCAAAGGCTCTCCTGAAGTCCAGGTAAACAATATCTACAGTATTTCCCTCATCCACTAGGCGGATCACCTTGTCATAGAAGAAAATGAGGATGGTCAAGCAGGACCTGCCTTTCCTAAACCCATGCTGGCTGGGCCTGATCCCCTGGTTGTCCTGTACCTGTTGAATGATGGCACTCCAGGTGATCTGCTCCATGACCTTCCCCGGCACCAAGGTCAGGCTGACAGGCCTGTAGTTCCCCAGATTCTCCTTTTGGCCAACCTTGCAGATGGACATCACATTTACTCACTTCCAGTCACCTGGGACCTCCCCAGTTAACCAGGACTGCTGGTAAATGTTTGAAAGTGGCTTGGCAAGCTCTTCTGCCAGCTCCCTCAGTATCTTTGAGTGGATCCCATCTGGCCCCATAGACTTGTGAGTATCTAAGTGGCATAGCAGGTCAGTAACCATTTCCTGGACCCCTTTGCCCTTCAGGGCTTCTTCCCAAGGGACTCTGTCAACCAGGCCCCTAAACAGGCCAAAGTCTGTCCTCTGGAAGTCCAAGGTGGCAGTTCCCTAGTTGGCTCCCTCACTCACTGTGTCAAGAAGTTATGTTTTGCACAGTCCAGGAACCTCCTGGACTGTTTCCTCTCTGCTGTGTTGTATTTTCAGCTGACATCTGGTAAGTTGAAGACCCCCACGAGAACAAGGAGCAGTGATCATGAGACTTTTCCCAGCTGCTTATAGAATATTTCATCCTGGTTGGGTGGTCTGTAACAGACTCCCACCAGGATATCTGCCCTGTTGGCCCCCTCCCCGCCCCCCATCCTTACCCATAAACACTCGAGCCTTTCATCACCGTCACCAAGCTCTAGACAGTCAAAACACTCCCTAAGGTGCAGGGCTACCCCACTGCCTCTCCTGTCTTGCCCGTCCCTTCTGAAGAGTTTATAACCATCCATTGCAGCATTCCAGTTTTGTGAGTCATCCCACCATGTCTTCACGATGGTAACTATATCATGGTTTTCCAGCTGCGTAATGTTTGTTGCTCCTCCTGTTTGCTGCCCATGCTGTGTGGACTGGTGTAGATGCACTTCAGTTGGACTATTGATCTCACCATCTTTTTAGGGGGAGAAGCCCTCATTCCTATGTGACCCTTCTCAGGCACTTCCATAGTTTCTGATAATCAGTAACCCCTATGTCTTTGCTGCCACATGGATCTCCATTCCCTACCTCCACTGAAATGGCAGAGCAAAGGACCTCACTAGCATAACATCCCTCAGTCGTATGCCTCCCCCCTTCCCCCAGCTTGTCTGTAGAGAACCTGATTTTATCCTTTTCCTCCTTCGAATGTAGTTTAAAGCTCTTTCAATGAGTCCTGCTAACTCCTGTGCAAAGATCATTTTTCTCCCTTTGAAACAGGTATACCTGGCAGGCATGGCATCATGTAGACTGACCCATGACCAAGAAACCCAGTGACACCACGCTCATTGCCAGGTATTGATCTGCTGGCTCTTCCTGTTTCTTCCTTTATCATTCCTTGTGACTGGCAGGATAGAGAAGAATACTACTTGTGCCCCTGATTCCTTAACCAGTCATCCCAAGGCCCTGAAGTCTCTCGATTGCCCTTGGACTTCTTGTTGCAACTTCATCACTGCCTACCTGAAAAATCAATAATGGATAATAATCTGAGGGCTGTACCATGGCAGGAAGCTTTCTCTTCATGTCTTGAATCTGGGACCCAGGAAGGCAGCAGACTTCCCTAAGGAGTGGGTCCAATCTGCATATGGTGCCTTCTGTTCCCTTCAGAAGGGAATTTCCTAAAACTTTGATATTATTTGTATTGTATGCTATGATGGTGAGACCATGTTTTACAAAAGAGTTTTTTTAATTGAGAGGTGTAATTTTTTATCTAGTCAAATTCTAGTCATTGTCAAATTCTCAGAATTATTATTCAAGATGATTTAAAAGAATTAAAAAAGAGAAAAATAAAGCCCCCAAAACTAAGAGATTGGCTGCCATGTCATGCAGAAAATAGCCCAAACATTTTTGCAATTGAGTATAATATCTTTTAGGTAATATTTGAATTGCAGTGGTGCCCAGAAGCTCCACATCTGAATTAAAGCTCTAACACATTAGGCAAGTGTAAAAAAGCAACAATCTTTTTTGCATATGGCTTACAACTGAATTACAAAACAAAAGATAAATGATCTACAAGAGGCAGATAAAAGGAGAATGAGAAGTATGAGAGAGACTCAAGGCATCTGTGAACATTGCACTAAAGGAGAATTTCTACATAAAATCTGAGAAAGGGCAGAAAGTATGTTGTAATGCTGCTGGTCAGTAAATTTAGCCTTGAGGCAAGGACCATAGAATCACTAGCAGGAAAAACAGCCCAGATTCTACATCATGATAATATATAAGAACTGCTATATAGACAATAATTTGTTCTCTTGTCTATAGATGATTTAATCTGTGAACGTGGTTTCAACTCTTCGTAGCTTTAAGTTTATGAAGTGGTTGCACTATTATTTTAACACAAAGATGATGTGTGGAATGCCAGCAAATTTGTTTAGTAGAGATAGTGAAGCTATTTGCAATAGGTTTTTATTAAAATAGCCTTAAAGTTATTAAATGACCTGTGCATTTAAGGTAAATTTAATTATTTTAAATTACAATTACTATTTACATTCCTTTTACCTTTAGGGAAGGAAAAAAACCCACCTGTAAAAACTTTGAAACATTTGTTCTGTATTAATTGCTATATTGGTCACATTTTATGGGAATTATTTAACATCTTTGTGCTATTTAGACTAACAAGTTATCACAGTTAGAGACCTTCTCTAATTCAAATACAATTCTGATATCTTTCACAAACCAACATTAAAGTATTTAAACACCTAAAATATTGAAAACTTACAACTCAAGTAAAAATGACAATGACATTCATCATTGAATTACATTTTTACGTGTTCAAATTCCTTAGGTTTTTCCGAATTTTCTAAAAGGAGTAAATAATCTACTTTTAATTTAATTTTTGGTTTATAATGTTTCTTTTGGCATAAAATGCTGCATTTGAAATAAAATAAATTCTATGCAGACTGGTAGTGGTTTTAATGTCTATTCTATTTGTTTAAGGCTGCATTAATTACCAAGGAATTTTACCTGATTGTTCATCTACACAACAATCTCTCTGTGTAGAAACAGTAACATAGCTTTACCTTGTGCATTGCTTGCATTCCTTTACTCTGGTTCAATACTGCTTCAAAGCTGGTATTATAGATGTAGTTAAAAGACTGCTTTTTTAGAAACCAAGGGTAGAAATGAGTGAAGACAGTAAAAACTAAGAATACAGTAAGAATTATATTGTCTGCATTACTTTTTTTATTCTTTTTTTTTTTTTAACCAGATACTGTAAGTGCATAGAATCATAGAAAGGTTTGGGCTGTAAGGGACCTCGAAGATCATCTACTCCCAACACCTCTGTCATGGGCAGGGATACCTTCCACTAGACCATGTTGCTCAAAGACCTGTCCAGCCTGGCCTTGAACACTTCCAGGGATGGGACAGCCACAGCTTCTCTGGGCAACCCGTGCTAGTGCCTCACCACCCTCACAGTAAAGAATTTCTTCCTAATATCCAATCTAAATTGGACCTCTGTCAGTGTGAAGCCATTCCTTCTTGTCCTATCACTCCATGACCTTGTAAAAAGTCCCCTCTCCAGCTCTCTTGGAGCACCTTTAGGTACCGGAATGCCACGATAAGGTCACCCTGGAGCCTTCTCTTCCCAGGCTCAACAACCCCAACTTTCTCAGCCTGTCTCCATAGCAGAGGTGCTCCAGCCCTCTGAGCATCTTGGTGGCCTCCTCTGGACTCGCTCCAACAGGTCGATGTCCTTCCTGTGCTGGGGCCCCCAGAGCTGGATGCAGTACTCCAGATGGAGTCTCACCAGAGCAGAGGGGCAGAATCACCTCCCTCAACCTGCTGGACATGCTGCTTTTGATGCAGCCCAGGATACGATTGGCTTTCTGGGTTGCAAGCACACACTGCTGTCTCATGTCCAGCCTCTCATCCACCAGCACTCCCAAGTCCTTCTCGGCAGGGCTGCTCTCAATTTGGTTCATTCCCCAGCCTGTATTGATAACCAGGGGTTGCTCCGGCCCAGGTGCAGCACCTTGCACTTGGTCTTACTGAACCTTATGAGGTTCCTGTGGGCCCACTTCTTGAGCTTGTCCCGATCCCTTTAGATGTTATCCTGTCCTTCAGGTGTGTCAACCGCACCACTCAGCTTGGTGTCATCTGCAAACTTGCTGAGGGTGCACTTGATCCTGTTGTCTATGTCATTGATGAAGACATTGAATAGCACTGGTCCCAATACAGACCCCTGAGGGACACCACTTGTCACTGATGTCCATCAGGACTCTGTGCCATTGACCACTACCCTCTGGATGCAAGTGTCCAACCAATTCCTTATCCATCAAACAGTCCATCCATCAAATCCATCTCTCTCTTCAATTTAGAGAGAAGGATGTTATGGGAGACCATGTCAAAGGCTTTACAGAAGTCCAGGTAGATGATGTCCGTAGCCCTTCCCTTGTCCACTAATGTAGTTATTCACAGAAGGACACTAGGTTGGTCATGCAGGACTTCCCCTTGGTGAAGCCTTGCTGGCTGTCTCAAATCACCTCCCTGTCCTACATGTGCCTTAATGTAGCTTCTAGGAGGATCTGTTCCAGGATCTTCCCAGGCACAGATGGGTCAGTACTTGCCAGGGTCTTCCTTTCTACCGTTTTTAAAGATAGGTACAATGTTTCCCCTTTTCCAGTCACCTGGGACTTCACCTGACTGCCGTGATTTTTCAAATATCATGGAGAGTGAATTGGCAACTACATCAGCCAATTCCCTCAGGCGAATATATAACAGCTCTGTTTGGATTCCTCTCTTAGAGTGATTTGGTGGTGGTGACATCTAGGGGAGGTGGCAGGTTGCAGGCTGTGATTTGAGCATTTTGGTTTTGAGCATTTTATTGTTTGATTTGTTTGATTTGAGGAAACATTTTTGAATTCATAGCTCAATTACTTTTGAGCTTCAAGTGGTCCTTACAAAGATTATTCAAGCATATTTGAACTCTGAAGATGCATACCAACTGATTAATTGTATGCTTACATAGTAAGAGTTGCTATTTAGTATTTTTTCACCCTCCTGTGTGAAGTAATTAAGTATTGGATCCATGTAGGCTTGTGTCTTAATAGTGAGGTTGGTCCAGTACTCACTGGTCTCTTCAAACTAGCTAGGTGTAAAAATATTGCTTCCTGCCTAGGCTGCCTTGTTAGCATATGAGTTGGCCTTTGTTAGTCATAGCTACTCTTTAAGATGCTGTAAAGGGTTTGCATGGCCAGGTTTTACTAGGAGGTGGGGCTACAGGGGTGGCTTCTTTGAGAAACTGCTACAGAGCCAATGCCAGTTGGCTCCAAGACAGACCTGCTGCTGGCCAAGGCTGAGACAATCAGCGATAGTAGTAACGCCTCTAGGGTAACATTTAAGAAGGAAAAAAAAGTGTTATTGCAAAGATGTAATTGCAGCAATTGAAGAGAGGAGTGAAAACATGTGAAACAACTTTGTAGATGCCAAGATCAGTGGAGAAGGAGGGAGAGGAGGTGCTCCAGGCGCTGGAGCTGAGATTCCCCTTCAGCCTGTGGTGCAGACCATGGTGAAGCAGGCTGTCCCCCTGCAGTCTATTGGGGTCCATGGGGATGCAGAGATCCACCTGCAGCCTTTGGAAGAGACCCATGCCAGAGCAGGTGGATGCCTGAAAGAGGGGTATGACCCCGTGGGAAGCCTGTGCTAGAGAAGGCTCCTGGCAGCACCTGTGGCCTCATGGAGAGGGAAGCCCATGCTGGAGCAGGTTTGCTGGCAGGACTTGTGACCCCGTGGAGGATCCATGCTGGAGCAGCCTATTCCTTAAGAACTGCACCCCATGGAAAGGACCCACGCTGGAGCAGTTTGTGAAGGACTGCAGCCCATGGGAAGGACTCATTTCAGAGTTCGTGGAGGACTGTCTCCTGTGGGAGGGACCCCACGCTGGAGCAGGGGAAGGGCTAGTCTCCCTGAGGAGGAAGCAGTGGCAGAAACAATGTTTGATGAACTGACCATAACCCCCATTCCCATCTCCCTGCGCTGTTGCCTGGAGGAGGAGGTAGAGAATTGGCAATAAAGTTAAGCCCGGGAAGGAGGGAGGGGTGGGGAAAAGGTGTTTTTTAGGATTTGTTTTACTTTTCATTATCCTGCTCTGGTTTTGATTGTTAATACATTCAACTAATTTTCCCAATTGGAGTCTGTTTTGCCCATGACGATAATGGGTGAGTGATCTCTTCTGGTCCTTAACTCATGAGCCTTTCATTATATTTTCTCTCCCCTGTCCAGTTGAGGAGAGCGATAGAGCAGTTTTGGTGGGTACCTGGCATCCAGCCAGGGTTAAACCACCATACATGTGCAATCACCAACCATAGGAAGTTCAACAAGGGAAAGTGCTGGATTCTGCACCTGGGATGGGGCAAGCCTGGCTGTATGTACAGCCTGGGGAATGAGATGCTGGAAAGCAGTGTCACAGAAAGGGAGCTGGGGGTCCTGGTTGATGGCAAGTTGAATATGAGTCAGCAGGGCCAACCGTGTCCAGGGGGGCATCAGTCACAGCATCGCCAGCCAGTCGAGGGAGGTGATTGTCCCAATCTACTCTGCAGTGGTGCTGCCTCACCTTGAATACTGTGTGTAGTTTTGGTCACCGCTGCTCACTTCCACCTGACCTGACACAGCTCTCTAACTTGGGACTTTTAGTCCTTGACTGTCTATGGGTGAAATGGTAAAAAGACAGTTAGGCTGAATCACTATAATTAGGAGTCTTTATTCTTCTGTCTTCTTCATCTCCGTGCATGCAACAGGGAACAGAGAGGTGGACAGCAGCAAGAGAAATGGCAAAATGGCCAAATCCACGATCCTTGTTTACATAAATCATTTTATCACCCTTTGCGCACGGATATCTTAACCTACAGGGAGGGGAGCATGCAGGGAACTACTTATCTTACACTTAAAATCCTTTTTTAATCCTACACACACTCCCTGAATCCCCAAATACCATCACACGATACATTGTTATTTCTAAGTGTTAGTCCATATTTTTCTTTAAACCATATCTATATTGAGTCCTTTTTGCTCTTCATTTAGTTCTTGACTTCAGGGGTTTGTTGTAAGGTATTCTTCCACAGCATAACAGTAGCATATTAGAGGCTTCTTCTTTCATTCTCACAGAATGTCCAAGGTTGTTTACTGAATTCCACAGTTATCTCAGAGGCCTCTTGCTGAGCCTCTGCTGCAGCTGCTTTGCCAGGCTCAATGTCTGCTCTGCTACCTGCTTTTTCAGGCCTAAAACTTGCCTGATCTCCAACACACCTCAATATAAGAAAGATATAAAGATATTAGAGAGCATCCAAAGGAGGGCAACAAAGATGGTGAAAAGCCTTGAGGGGAAGCTGTATGAGGAGTGGCTGAGGCCACTTGGTATGTTCAGCCTAGAGAAGAGGGCACTGAGGGGACATCATCACAGTCTACAACTTCCTCATGAGGGGAAGAGGAGGAGCAGGCACTGATTTCCTCTCTCTGGTGACCAATGACAGGACCTGAGGGAATGGTCTGAAGTTGTGTCGGGGAGATTTAGGTTGGATATTAGGAAGAGATTCTTCACCCAGAGGGCAGTTAGGCACTGGAACAGGCTCCCCAGAGAAGTGGTCACGGCACCAAGCCTGCCAGAGTTCAAGAAGTATTTGGACAATGCTCTCAGGCACATGGTGTGACTATTGGGGATGGTCCTGTGCAAGGCCAGGAGTTGGACTCGATGATCCCTGTCGGTCCCTTCCAACTCAGCATATTCTGTGATTCTGTGATATTATTGCTGTTGAAGCATTGACAATTTAATGAGCCAATCACAAATAAGATCTCTGGAATTCTGAGAGGAAGATGAGCAAGTACATCAAAATAGCATCAGGGAAGAAGTAACGCAGCCTTTGTGGTCTCTGTCATCTGATGTTAACCAGACAAAAGCTGATACCTTTTGATCAAGATGGAAGCAAGCTTATTAATTACTTTCGCAGAAGTCACCTTACTGAGGATAATAAAGATGGCAATAGCGTCTATTTTAGAACTGTGATTGCAGACATAATGATAACTATGCATTGTTGTATCCTTACTTAGGCTTTCTCTTAATGGCAAAATGAGTAACGTTGTGGAACTTCTCTGTGCTGTGCGGTACAGGTTTTAAAAACCCTTGTGCCAACACTGAAATATGGATTCAACTTCAAAACATACAGTTGCATATGTTGAGGACCCACAAACTTACGAGGAAATAAATGCATCTATTTAGGAGGTGTCTATGTGATATGGTCCTGTATTCTTGTATATTTAATAACAGTTTTAACATTTTATTCCAAAGAAAAAGGATATAGGGTGATTAGCTCAATGAAAAAGCTTAGGAAAGCTTTTTTTCATCACTTGTCACTTGGGAGATTTACTAATTGAGGCAAAATGGACTCATAGTCAGTCCGAGTTTATAAACAGCTTTCCCCATTCTTGTCACCTAATTAGTTTTTCCTGGGATACTTGACCCTGTCTGGATACCAGGTACCCACTAAAGCAACTGGACAGAGGAGAGAGAAGAGAGAAAAAAACCCCAACAGATAAGCATTCATGAGTAGAGATAAGAACTGGGAGAGGTCAGTTACTGATTACCTTCACAGGCAAAACAGACTCAAAGTGGGTATATTACCTAAATTTATTACTAACAGGATAAGAGCCAAAGAGTGAGAAATAAAACAGTCAGCCACCTTCCCCCCACCCCTCCTTCCATGTTGTCCCTCCTCCCCCCCAGTGGTACAGGGGGATGGGGAATGGGGGTTATGGTCAGTTGTCTCTGCCACTGCTCAGGGAGAGGAGTCCTTCCCCTGCTCTCGTGGGGTCTCTCCCACAGGAGACAGTCCTTGATGGACCTCTCCGGCATGAGTCCATTCCTCGGGCAGCAGTTCTTCCCAAACTGCTGTCCCATGGGTCACTCCTCCATGGGGTCAGTCCTTCGCGGATGAGTTGTACCAATGTGGGTCCCCCACAGGGCCACAAGTCCTACCCGGGAAAAACCTGCTCCAGCGTGGGCTTCCCTCTCCATGGGCTGCAGGTCCCCAGCAGGACCCTGCTCCATCTTGGGCCTCCCACGGAGTCACAGCCTCCTTCATGCATCCACCTGTTCCAGCATGGGCTCCTCTATGGGCTGCAGGTGGGTCTCTGCACAGTCCTCCACGGGCTGCAGGGGGACAACCTGCTCCACCATGGTCTGCACCAGGGGCTGCAGGGGCCTCAGCTCTGGTGCCTGGAGCACCTCCTTCCCCTCCTTCTGCACTGACCTTGGTGTCTACCTTGTTTTTCCCATGTTCTCACTCCACTCTTCCCTGGATGGAATTCTATCTGCGCAACAACCTTCTGTTCTTAAATATGTTATCACAGAGGCATTACTATTACTCCTAATTGGCTCGGCCTTGGCCAGCGGCAGGAAGTCTGTCCTGGAGCCTGCTGGCATTGACTCCATGGGACAGGGGAATCTTCTAGCAGCTTGTAACAGAAGCCACCCCTGTAGCACCCCCTGCTACCAAAACCCAGCCACAGAAGCCCACTAAAGTGTTGAAAATGAAAGTGACTCTCTGGGCCTTCCTCTCTATTTGCTGGATCTGAATCAGCCAACCCATACAGCTGATCACTGGATGACCTGCCATAGTGTGTAAGCTCTTAGGTATCTGTCTTAGAATTGTTGTCCTGAATGTGGGCTTGCTGCCCTGTGCACAGTGCTAATTCACACACTGAGGCAAGGTATTTCTATTTTTTTATTCTAGTCAGTGGTTGCAATCTTTCCCTGCCAGAATTATCTTTTACCCAGTTGGAGCTGATTTCTGCACAGTTACTGAGTTGGCTTTATTAGTTTCTTCCTTATCTTGAGAGTTCTGCCAGATGTCCTCATGGCCCATAAATTCTGCATTCTTTGTGTCCACTATCAGTGGTACATCCTTCTTCCCAAGCTTTGTTCACCTCCCCCTAGGTCTGAGATCATTGAAGCATGTCCAGCCCTAAACCTTAACAAAGCAATTCTACCAACAAGTTAATTTATCTTTCTAACACCTGGACATCAACATGTGCTCTTAATGTTTTGTGTAAGCATAGTAAAGTTGTGAACACATAACTTAGCAATGGGTTATAATTTTTTAGAATGACATCTTTCAATGTTCATGCCTTTGTATCATAATAAAGAGAGGGTGACTTGAACTGGATATTATTCTATGTTTAATGGAGGTCAAGATTTGTACAGTTTTTAGTAAACATAGAGCAGAACTTTCCCTGGAGTATTTAAACATGATTATTACCTTAACTGGAATTACTTTGTGCTTGACTTCTCACATCTGAGCCCTTCATGATAGCAGGAAAGAGCAACCTGCCTTTGCATTTCAAAGCCCTTCAAATACCATTTGTAATTAAATGTACATCCTCTTTTTATGTTGGGCAGCTCTTAATAAAACAATAAATTTTTCAACTCCTTAGATCTTTGTGAAGAGTAAAATGAGAAAAATTGGTGTGAAACCTGTGAAGATATATGACATCTCATTTCCTTTATTCCTCTGATTCACTTAGGCATTCTTATAACAACCATTGCTTCAAAAGGGGAATTACAGAATTGGCCTGACCTCTTACCAAAGCTTTGCAGCCTGTTGGATTCTGAAGATTATAATACCTGTGAGGTAAGGAGGCTTATTTTGAAATGGATTACTATTTAAATTTGAATATTTTTGTCTCTCTTAATAGATACTATATATAATATAATATAATATAATATAATATAATATAATATAATATAATATAATATAATATAATACGGCCAGTCTTCGCGAACGAAGATTTGGGAAAGGCCTTTTTACCTTTCAAGCCTGCGCAATGGATTTTTTAGGTGAGA
>JAWWLV010000094.1:3510614-3524058 GCA_035041135.1 Platyrinchus mystaceus | reverse complement strand
GCCTGGAATTCTTCTTGCAGTAATCTTGTCCAGGCAGTTTTTCATTAAAGCTTTTCCCCCACTCTGTTACATGTCTCAGCCAGGGGGGCTTCAATGCCACAACCTGCCCCTGGCCCATGTCTGGGGGGGGGAAGGCCTGGCCACACTTGGGGCCTGCTGCTCACCCCTACATGGCTCCTTCTTTTCTTGCCACCTTGTGGCTCTTATCACTTCTGCCTCACAACCTTCTTTTCCGGTTTCTTAAAAATGCAATTGGCAGAGGTGTTACTAAAACTTTTGACTGGGGGTTTTGCTCCGGAAATCTACCTGGCAAAACTATTTTCAGCCCTGGGGGGGGGCAAATCCACGACAGAGTGTTGTCCAGATTCTCCTTGAACTCGTCAGGCTTGCTTCTGTGACCAACCACCCTCTCAGTGAAGAAGCTTTTCCTAATGTCCAATCTGGACTTCCCCTGATGCAGCTTCATTCCATTTCCTTGTGTCCTATTACTGGTCACCAGACAGAGGAGATCAGCACCTCCCCATCTGCTGCCCCCCTTGAGGAAGTTGTAGACTGCAATAAGGTCTCCCCTCAGCCCTCTCTTCTCCAAACTGAACAAACCAAGTGAACTCAGCTGCTCCTCATAAGTCTTGCCCTCAAGACCCATCACCATCTTTATTGCCCTGCTTAGGATGCTCTCTAATAGCTTTATATTTTTCTAATATTGTGGTGCCCAAAACTGCGCACAGTACTCAAGGTGAGGCCACACCAGTGCAGAGCAGAGTGGGACAATAACATCCCTCGACTGGCTGGTGATGCTTTGCCTGATGCCTCTCAGGATACAGTTGGCCTTCCTGGCTGCCAGGGCACACTGCTGACTCATATTCAACTTGCCATCAACCAGGACCCTCAGGTCCCTTTCCATGGCACTGGTGTCTAGCCTCTCATTCCCCAGTCTGTCCATACATCCAGGGTTGCCCTGTCCCAGGAACAGAGTCTGGCACTTGTCTTTGTTAAACTCCATATGGTTGGTGATTGCCCAGCCCTCTCATTTGTCGAGGTCTCTCTGCAGGGCCTCTGCTTCCAGGGAGTCCACAGCTCCTAGTTTAGTATCATTGGCAAACTTACCGTACATTTGATTCCTACTTCCAGGTCATTTATAAAAACATTAAAGAGCTCTGGCCCTATAATTGAGCCCTGGGGAATACCACTGGTGACCAGTTGCCAGCCCGATGTGACCCCCATTTGCTACAACTTTTTAAACCCGACCCATTAGCCAATTGTTCACCCAATCTATTATGGACTTGTGTGCTGGACATTTTGTGCAGTACAATACTGTGAGAGAAAGTATTGATGGCTTTGCTAAAAATGAAAAAAACCCTCACATCTACTGGTGTCCCTTGGTCAATTAGATGGGTGACCTTGTTGTAAAAGGAAAATAAATTGGTTAAACAGGACTTTCCCCTCGTGAACCCGTGGCTGTGACCAGTGACTGTGTTGTCTCTCAAATGTTTTTCAATAAGTCCCAGAATACCTTTCCCCATAATTTTACCAGGTGCTGAAGTGAGACTGACAGGCCTGTAGTTACCAGGGTCTTCCTTCTTGACATGTATCAATATTTCTTTGTAGACTGATACCTGTGCTGGTAAATGGTATGAAATATTCAGAGATTGATATTATTCTGTTAAAGGTAAGCATTACTTTCTTTTATACTCAGTAAGAATATCTGGTTAACTTCTGACTTGTAAATCAGAATGGTTGAGCTGGTAGGCCAGATCTGGTCTGCCATCTGTTCAATAGCTTTTTGGGGCAAGGTATGCTGTTCCAAAAATGCAATGCGACTGCTGCCACGTTTGTTGGAAAATAATCTGTGGGCTTTCCTGCTTTGCCCCTCTTCCCTTCCACCCAACTTTGGCAGAGCTGGGATACTTTTACCCATGAATTACTGCAGCAAAGCAGCCTGAAAAGAAATGATCAGAATTAATTTTAATGCCCTTCTAGCTTTAACTACAAAGCTTTTTCCATCACAACATTTTAGAATGTCTGTGTACTTGAATTTCTCTATCTCTTCTTCCTTCTAATTCCTTCCCATCAAGAGTAATTTCTTTACAAGAAGGGTACTTTGTGCTTTTCCCTGAAATTACCTCTGTTGCTTCTATTTTCCTGATTTTTTTCTGGTAAATACTGTAGCAGAATGCAGGAACAATGGCATTTTTAGTTATCAGGGCAGCACAAGTGGGATGTGAATCTTTCACATGTTTATAAATATATTGAACTAAAATTGACACTACATTCTAAATTCCTTGAGCAATATAGTTGCACTAGTTTATCTGATAAAACATTTTTTGGCAGGGGGATGTTGAAGAAGATGAAGCTATTCCAGATAGTGAACAGGACATAAGACCTCGTTTTCATCGTTCACGGACAGTAGCTCAGCAACATGAAGAAGATCGTATTGAAGATGATGATGATGATGACAATGATCTTGATGATGATGATACTATTTCTGACTGGAATTTAAGTATGTCACAGTAGTGTGTAAAATGTTTTAAAATATAGCTACTTGCATAATACAAGGAACAGTAAAAAGAGGAGTTTGTGTATAGGAATACTGAGGCTTTGCTTTTGAACAGAAAAAGAACTATCTGCTGATATAATTGGTGATTGGGGCAGAGGGGGAGTCTTTCAGGTGATGTTTTGGCTATATAACTGTATTGAAAAATCTAGCCACCTTTAAACCTATTTTGAATATGGCCAATAGAGATGCAAACATCTACTGGATGCAATTCAACAGAAGCTTTGGATTTTGAATTTTAATTCTACAAGATAATAGAAAGTATGTATCACTGTTTTTTAAAAAAGTCTTTGTGGTGGTTTGACCTTGGCTGGACTCAAAGAGGAAAACAAAATAGGTTTCTCTATTTCCCATCAGCAAGCGATGTTCAGCTACTTCCCAGGAAGCAGGGCTTCAGCATGCGTAACAGTTGCTCCGGAAGGCAAACATTTCAAATAATGAATGTCCCTCCTTCCTCCTCCTTTCCTTAGCTTTTATATCTCAGCTCATGTCATATAGTATGGAATATCTCTTTGTTCAGTTTGAGTCAGCTGGCCTACTTGTGTCCCCTCCCAGGATCATGCCCACCCCCAGCCTACTGATGAGTGGAATGTTGGAAAGACAATGGTGATGCTGTGCCAGCGCTGCTCAGCAGTAGCCAAAATGCTATTGTGTTATCAACACCTTTCTAGCTACCAATGCAAAGCACAGCACTGTGAGGGCTGCTATGGGGAAATGATCTCCAGCTCAGCCAGACCCAATACAGTCTTACACATTGTTCTTAGCTTAATAAAGCTTTCTTTTACTTCAGTCTTCCCTCTAAATCTGGTTCGTGTGTGGATTTTTTTCCTCTCCATTTGAACATGCTATTACTGACAGCCATTACCAGTAGTTCAGATGTAGTACAGATGAATGTACCTTGAAGCTTATGGATCAAACAACTTTGAGACATAGCTAAACTTTTAATATTATTATTATTGTTATTATAATTTTAGAAGACAAAAAGCACAAATATGTTTTCCTTTGTAAAGTATCTTTTTATAGTTTTAAATTCATAATGCTGTTCTTGTAGTCGTGTGTAAAAATTCCAGAATTATATCAATATTTTCTGGAAAACATAACTGAAATGACAGGGTGCTCTGTGGTCCACAGTTTTGGTTAAGAAGGCAAGGAAACTAAAGCTGGCTAGGAAAGAGAAAGAACAGAACAGTTAAGAAATCTGTTTTCATGTATGTCATCTGTACTTGAGAGAATTCAGATTATCTGAATTTCAGAATTGTGTGCCCTGTTTATTATCCAGTGTTCTATATTTGATTTCCAATTTGAACAAAGAAGAAACATCAGCACAGCCTGACAGCAGCATTGGTTACTAATGAGACCTGGTAACTAAATATGGAAGCCCACCTTTTTTTCTTCTAGTAGAAAGCTGAAACAGAATCACAGAATATGTGGAGTTGGATGGGACCCACAAGGATCATCAAGTCCAACTCTTAACCCTGCACAGGACCATCCCCAAGAGTAACACCATGTGCCTGAGAGTATCATCCAAATGCTTCTTGAACTCTGTCAGGCTTGGTGCTGTAACCACTTTCCTGGGGAGCCTGTTCCAGTGCTCAACCAGCCTCTAGGTGAAGAACCTTTTTCTAAGGTGCTAGTCTCTGGGACTCTGTGCTGTTTGTTATTTTTTTTCAGTGAAGATCTGCTCTGAGTTGAGGGCTCATGTTTGGTTTTATTCAAGCTTGTTGGACATCATCTAGAAGCAGAGTAGAAAAAATTTTTCTATTTGTTATCTATTCTAGTAGTTGCTATCTTCCAGCTGAAAAATTATCTATGTCTTGTTTGGGCCCACTAGTAGTTTAGATCCAGTTTAGGATTTTTACATGGTGTGTTTCCTGTCAGTGACTTTTTTAATATCCCCAGTGTATAAATCCTTTTAGTAGCTATAAAAATGCTGCAAAAATGGCTAAGAGCTGTGGCTCAATCCCTGTGTACTGTAATGAAATAAAAGTATCTATCCTCCTGATGCCCTGCCAGCTCAAAGTTAAAATGAGGATCATACTGTCTAACTACAACTGCTTATATAATAATAATATAAGAAGCAGATTAACACTGTTAATTCCCTTCAGGGAAATGTTCTGCTGCTGCTCTAGATGTCCTGGCTAATGTATTTCGTGATGAACTTCTGCCACACATCTTGCCCCTTTTGAAGGAATTGCTTTTCCATCCCGAATGGGTAGTTAAAGAATCTGGTATCCTTGTTCTTGGAGCAATTGCTGAAGGTAAGGCAATAGAGCATATGAGGTTTCTGAATTTTTGATTGGTTCTAAAGCAGCTCTGTGTTCCGTTCAGGGTGAATTTACTTGTGTAAGCAAGTATACATCCTTAGCTGATTTGTTTTTAGTGATTAATCTCTACATCTACTAGTTGATGTCTGCAGTTGCTTGTTTAATTTTCAAATTTGCATTTTTGAAAGCTTAAATAACTTAGATAATTTCTTTTATTCCTCCCTTTCTTAACTCTGTAGCATATATTTATTGGTCTCTCATGAATTACTACCTTGATTTGATACAATAGGAATATTTACATTTCATTCAGTGTTTTTGGAAATGGAGAAGACCAGACTTGTGATTTCAGTGCCCTGAGCTTCTTTTTGTGGATGGTTCTCTGATTTAAATGTGATAACTTCCATTTCTTTGTATTTACTTACAGTCTTAGCTTTTTGCCTGTATTTTCATCATCTGTCCATTTTGCAAACTGAAGGAATATTTTTGGGTCCATGCCTGGATTATCTATCTTCTCCTACAGTGCCTAGTGAATATTTTCTTTGTTGCTAGAAAGCATTTTTGTTGGGTTTGATTTCAAGTCAAGCAAGGTAAAAGTTAGTACTTCTGGCAAATCTCAGTGTATTACTGCCCTTACTGACTTGAAGTGTGTAGCTTTTATTTGTGTCAGTATTGGTGTGATATTAGGAGAAAACAAGAAAATTAAATTTCTTAAGGAATCTTTTTTAATGATATGATGATTTGTTATCAAGGCCCAATCTTTCTCTACTTGTTGTCTTGGTCACTCTGAGTAGACTGGCATAAGACTTCCAAGCTTTATAAACTAATTTTATTTGGATGCTCTTGCTATACTCCATTTAATAAAGCAGAATTTATGGGGATTGGGGAAGCACTGAAGTAGAAACGTAGTAGGAATGGATGTAAATTTCATTGGGAATTTTAATTACTGTCTATGGTGTGGTTTCTTTTTAGGACAACATAAATTAAGTAGACTTGCTTTGTATATTGGTAAAATGTATTACTACATGATAGAGGATGAAAATATGTCCCTTCTAGGAAATAACAAAAAGTTCTATTATGTTTTCTAATTTTCCCACTGTAATAGCTATATTTTTCCTTCTAGGCTGCATGCAGGGTATGATTCCATATCTTCCTGAGCTGATCCCTCACCTTATTCAGTGCCTTTCTAATAAAAAGGCTCTTGTGCGCTCCATTACTTGCTGGACTCTTAGTCGCTATGCACACTGGGTAGTTAGTCAACCCCCAGACACATACTTGAAGCCATTAATGACTGAGTTGCTAAAGCGCATTCTGGATAGCAACAAGAGAGTACAAGAAGCTGCCTGCAGGTGAGCCAAAGCTTAAACAAAAAGTACTATCCATGACACTGCTTTTTCATGGGAAAATATTTTAATTCCTTTATTGATGAATGTATAACTCCATTTCTAGCTCTTAATGTATTTTATTTTTTTTCCTTTTAAATTGGAGTAGGTTCAACTTCTTCTGAAGTCATCACAAATAACTCCAAGTTGTAGTAAAATCAAAACAGATAATTTGTCTTTCTTTTGTCCAGTTTGTTTTTAGGATATATGAATAATCAAACTAAACAATCTATTGCAGTAAAAGAAATTATCTGCATGTGACACCTGTTTTTTTTTCAATATTTGAGGTTTCACTGACCAGAAATCTGGCTTTTATAGGCCTATGAATGAGGTCAATACTGGAAAACTATACTATCATTGCATTAGCAATGTTTATATTTAGCTCAGGATTACCAAAACATTTGCATTACAATTATTTCAAGGGATATTCCCTTTCTCTTGAAAGGAGATCCTTGGAGGTAAGATTCCCTTCTCTCCCTTGTCTGATGATATTTTAAAAAATGGACACACCATTAATGAAATGGGTATACCTCTTGTGCAGGAAGCTCAGCAAATAAAGCTTTTACATGTCAGTTTGTGTGGAGCAAGAGTGTACACAGTAGACTAACAAGAAAGTTTGTTCATAAAGCAGGATTAGATCTGTAGCATATATACATAGAAGGTTTTTAACAGAATATTTTTAAAATTTGCTCACCACAGTGTAAGAGCTGAATCTTTTAGTTCAATCAAAATAGATTTGAGTTTCTCAGTAATACCATTTTGAAAACATACCTTGGATAAATTTAAAGACTGAATACAGTTCTACGTTTAAACAGGAATGGGTAGTGCGGGGCATTTTGGGGTGGTCTTGTTTTGTTCTTTCCAAGATACTGACTTTTTTATTTATGGTGGGGTTTTTTTGTCATCAGTGCCTTTGCTACTCTAGAAGAGGAGGCTTGTACAGAGCTTGTTCCTTATCTTGCATATATACTTGACACTTTGGTCTTCGCATTTAGTAAATACCAGCATAAAAACCTGCTCATTCTTTATGATGCTATAGGAACTCTAGCAGATTCTGTAGGACATCATCTAAATAAACCCGTGAGTATACCTTATGTTCTGTAGAAACACTCATCATATATTGAAAAACTGGTTTGGTGGATTTTGTAGTGTGCTTTATATGTTATAAAACATAAATTCTGGCTTCAATAATAATAAATATTTACATGTAAAATACACAGACTGTATGTAATTTTCCCACTACACAAATATTCCCCATTTTGAATAATTAATTGTGTGTTTGGTGGCTTAGGAAATGTGCTTCTCGTTATTGTGACTTTTTTTTCCCTCATTCTCATAATTTTTCAGCTCTAAGGATATATATATCTCAATAGAGATATGAAATGGGACTTTAAAGAAATTGGTGGAATGTGTGTGCTAATTTCTAATGACCTTTTTTTGGTTTTGTTTGTTACCACTTTCAGTATAGCTAAGCTGCTCTGAGTGCCTTTCCAATGCATTGAAGCATATCATCATTAGAAATTGCTTTATTCAAGAGTGGGAAAGATATGCATTTTATATCTAAAAACACAGAATCCTTTGGGCAAAGCAATGATAACACAGGCAAATGTAGTGGGTTTTTTGTAGTGTGCATGTTCATTAATAGGATATACATACATGTCACATGCATCTTATCATGGCTGTTTAAATTTGCTTTATTTCTCTATAGTCCTTCACATGGCATAGACAAACTAGGATAAAACAATTTGGGTTGTTGCCATGGCATTTTACTTGCCATTCAAGACTCCACACCATCAAAGGACATCTTTTCCAGTCTTTCTCTGGCCCTGGCCAGCTTGACTTTTGACAGCACCAGGAGGAAGCTAAATGGGAACTCCTGGTGATGGTGGGACTTTCTTCAGTCAGAATATTGTATCTTTGGACATAGCATTAGCTGGCAGCATCTGTTGTCTCTTTGGATACTTTCTGGAAGCAACAGTACTACAGGGATGCCTTGTTTAATGTCCTTGTGACTGTGACAGCAGTGGTAGGGAAAATGCAACATTTTATACAGAATTGCTAAACGTGCCCTTCTGGAGGGATAGAAAATTACTTTATGGATGGATAATTGATTGAGGAAGAGGTTTCAGGAACTTGGGGGGATAGGGTTGTGGCATCAGGGCAATGGAAGATGATTGAGAAAAGCAGGTGGCAGATGCACAGCCAGATTGCATTGCTGGTAAAAATGTTTTCTGTAGCCTCTGAGTCAATCCTTTAGATTTGTAACAACCCAGGCAGCTATTAAAAGTTGCTAGACTGAAGCCAAAGCTGGAAAAAAGATTTGTTCTGCAAAGGTACTTATGTGCTTCAGCAAAAAACCTTAAAACATAAATTTTAAGTTCTAATATTAAACTACTTCTACATATTGCGACAATGATTGAATTACAGTATATCAATTTTCTTTTGCTGAAAAAGTAGAATATATCAATTTTCTAGCTTTGAAATAAACTAGTATGCAATTGAATGTTTCAGTAGCTGATGCATTTTCATCTTAAACAGGAATATATTCAGATGCTAATGCCTCCATTAATCCAGAAGTGGAACATGTTGAAGGATGAAGATAAAGATCTCTTCCCTTTATTAGAGGTAAATGTTAAAATTTGAATGTGTTTTATCAACTTCTTTTGGGAATTACCCCTTTTACTAAGGATGCTCCTACTAGGAAGTGTGATAATGAAAGCTGTCAGTGTTAGGTATTTCCCATTATGGAGAAAATATTACAACAATAAGTGAGAAAATTTTGTGACTGAGGAAATGTCATTAAGTTTAGCAGAAATCTTTAAGATTTTTTTTTCCTGCCATTCTTGATTGTTTTCTTTGGGATTATTTGTTTTTTAAAAAAATTGTTCCATCCCTGTTCTTATCTTCTCTTTCTCCTTGCTCTCTCTTTGTCCCTCCATTAAAACAATTACTGACAGGCTGAAGTTATGAACCAGACAATGTAGTTTATTCTCTGTACTTTCCAAGTGTGAAGCAGGAAAACACGTCTAGATAAATTAGTTTCATAATTCTTGGATAATGTTAGGGCTTATACATTGTCAGGATACTGAAGTTTAGTGTAAGTGCTAGCTGAATTATAGTAGTCTTCATATGAGCTGTCTTGGCCACCTCAAAGAAGATTCTGCTCCTGAGAAATTTTCTCAATTGACATACATAGGAGAGAGTAACAATTACCTGACAGTTGCCTTGGCTCAGCTAATCAGTACTACCTTTCCAGGTTGGTTTTACTTAGTCAGTTACTTGTGGGTATACTTAAAGGCTTTTAATTTACACAAGTAAAAGGTACTTGGGGGAGGTGAGGAAAGTTAGTGTCTCTCTTGCTTTTTTTTTCTTCTTCTTTATTTTATTCCAGTGCCTGTCGTCAGTTGCTACTGCCTTGCAATCTGGCTTTCTTCCGTATTGTGAGCCTGTGTACCAGCGTTGTGTAAATCTGGTGCAGAAGACTCTTGCACAAGCCATGGTATTTTTCTATTGCTATTCCAATATTTTCAGAATATCTCCTTAAACCAATGTATTAACTACGTAAAGTTAGGGGTTTGCAGGGAGATTAGTAGTATTAACTGTTGAATATTTAAATGAAGCTGCAGTTCTGAAACTGTTTGTTTTTACTTTTATGCATAACCCTGAGAAAATCTAATACTTATTTTGAAAATGCATAATTATTTGTTGCAGTTGCACAATGCTCAACCAGACCAATATGAGGCTCCAGATAAAGATTTCATGATTGTGGCTCTTGATTTACTCAGTGGTTTAGCTGAAGGACTTGGAGGCAACATTGAACAGCTAGTGGCTTGCAGCAATATCCTGACACTAATGTACCAATGCATGCAGGTGAGATGAGAAACCTGTTTAATCCAAGAATTTTCTTTCTTAAAAGAATCAGAAACACTTCTAGAATTGTCAGGTTTTTTTCTTCCTCTCTTTAGGATAAAATGCCTGAGGTACGGCAGAGTTCCTTTGCATTGTTAGGTGATCTGACAAAGGCGTGTTTTCAGCATGTTAAGCCTTGCATCGGTATGTTTCTTTTACATATTAAATACTTAACTTGTTTTACAAACTGATAAGAGGCTGATTTAGCCATTGTTAAGTTCCCTTTTTGGTGGCTTGCCCTGTCAAGGTGTTGTAAGTTTTCATTTTCTTTTATTAGCAAGGGTCTGTAGTCTTTTCTCCTTTGAACTGTGTGTTAAAAGACGTGTTGTTTTTTTTGTATACAGTGCAAAAGTTCATTTTGCTGCTTGATTTTTATAATGTAACATGCTTCCTGTTTTGCTGGAATACATCAAAGCAGATGTACTTAGACTGCAATTGTAACAGTTGCTTTCTTTAGTAAATTCTAGACTTTGTGGGGCTTTTTGTTCTACTAGAATCCATGAATGCTTGGATAGGCTTGGAATTTGAACTTTAATGAAATATTAGTCACAAAGATAGATTATAACATCTGCCAAATAAATTTTAATCAAGACTGTGATTTTCTTTCTAGGCTTCATTTTTGTTGGCTGTTGGTTTTTTTGGGGGAGGGATTGGTGTTGTATTTGGTGTTTTTTTGTTTTTGTTGAAGGGGGTGTTTGTTTTGGGGGGAGGGGAGGTTGGTAATTTTTTTTTTTAGCACAGCTAAATACATAGCTATCCAGGTGTGCTTTTTTTCTCCACTCCTGGGAAGGGAATAAAAATGGGTTTTAGAGTTACATAAATGTAAAATCTATTAGAAATATTTTTAAATCATAGTTTGAAAAGATTTGCATTGATCTGCCTAGGTTTATCATCCAGGTTAATCTGATATATAGCAAAAATACATCTCTTATTAATTCAGGTGTAATGCTTTAAGAGAATTTAAATATGCTTACATGATTTTAAAAAAACCTCTTTCCCTTCGTGATCTTACAATAAAGGAACAAGATGGTTGTATTGTGTGATGAGATTTTAAAATGTTCTTTCTAGCTGATTTCATGCCCATTTTGGGAACAAACCTAAACCCTGAATTCATTTCTGTGTGTAACAATGCCACCTGGGCGATTGGAGAAATCTCCATCCAGATGGGTAAGATTTTTTTTTCTTTGAATATTTGTATATTTAGAATGGCTTGTCTGGATTGGGTTTTTTTTTATTATTTTTAGTGATGCTTTCATGTGAAAAATTTAAATTAAGTTTTACATTCTTGTCCTTGACAGTAAGTTCAAGGTACCAGATCTAAATAGATTTTGTATATTAATGGTAATTTTCTTCTGAATGTTTCTTTTTGGCTGTTTCAGGTATAGAGATGCAGCCTTATATTCCAATGGTGTTGCACCAGCTTGTAGAAATAATTAACAGACCCAACACACCAAAGACATTGTTAGAGAACACAGGTATCAAAAAATTGAACCATTTATGGTGAAGGGAATTAGAGGGGTTTTTTTCTATAATGATTTTAAAAAATCAAATAGAACTTCTTTTATTGCTATGTATTTGGCTTTTATAAGCAAAAACAACTGTTTTGCAGAAGTTCTTACAAGTCTCAGTCTTGCAGAAAAATGTCATATATCTAGATTATTAAAGTTATTGCTTTCTCACCTTTATAACATTTTATATTTATTTATCATCTATTTAAGTATTCTTCCAATTTTATTTATGGATACAATATGACAAATGTATGCAGTAACACTTAAAGACTTAGTGGCTTTACACTGATTTTAATATATGTGTGTCCTTACACATGCGTACTGTATGTATGTCTAGTGTTTGAAACAAATGTAATTAGCATATATATAACAAATAATTAACTCTTTGGATTTGCAGTAATGCGTTTTTCAAAAAAATATTAATTTCTAGTAATAGGCACAAAAATATAGATCTGTGATGGCAGTTTTAACCACAACTGAAATTCTGTATAATTTTATTACGTGATCACTTAATAACAAATTTCTGAAAAGAAGTCTTAACAGTGGCATGTGCATTTCTATGTTCTGGCCAGCTGCTTTGCCTTCCGAATTGGGAGCAGTCCCCAAATGCCTTACTGAACTGGAATTTCTGAGACTTGTTCTTTTGCATTTATAGAGGGCATGTTCTGATATGAAGGGCACCTTCCATACTTCAGCAAAACTTTATTAATAATTTAACAGGTTTCTGGTTTACTATTTTAGTGATTGAGAATCTTTTGACTTTTTTCTGTTTGAAAACTGTCTTGTAAGAAAAAATGATAGTTTAGTCATTATACTGGACATAATTGAAAATGGCGCAAATTCAGTGCTAGTTACATTTGGGCCTGAGCTAAGTATGAGATAAATTGGGATTTCTTTCTACATGTATTTTTCCTCCAGTATTCTCTACACCCCATCCCCTTATTTAGTATGGAAGGTGAACTTGAAGGAAAAATTGACTAGTTGTCTGGCGTATTATAGGTGCTGCTTTTTGAAAAGATAATTTTCACACTAATTACTTGTTATGAAATGCACCATGGAATAGTATAGCAAAATTAATTTTCTTTCCCCCTGCCCCAACCCTCTTTGTCTGCACTGATGGATGTGTAATATCTGTAGCTGAGAAACATCCAGTACCTAAAAGTTTACTTCCATCACTGCTAGACAATTTTTTGAAGTGTCCAAACATTAATTTTTTTTTAGTATCTTAATAGTTACTTAAATGCAGATGCATAACTACAATTAAATTGTGAGTGTGGTGTGCTTTTAAGTTTGTTGTGGAATATTGTGCTGCGTGCCATTGGTACGTGCAAGGGTATTACTGTTTTCTGCTGTAGGTTGTTATATAATGAGCTATGAAAACACTTCTTTTATGGAAACATATGAGACCAGCTTAAGTAAAAGTAGTTGCATAGAAAATAATGAGTACATGCCAAAAAGTTAAGCTTTGACAGAAATTACTATTCCTTGTACAGACTCTACCTGTGAGAATTTACAGATAAACCTTAAAAATGCATTTTCATTTGAAAGTATCACTTCAAATGCAGTTTTATGTTAGATCTGCCAAAACTTTGACACTGCATATTGAAATCAAGTAATGTCTGGGCAAAATAGTACATTACCACTGAGCTGCAGCTTTCATGGAATGGGTACATTTTAAACTGCTAGTGTATCCTACAAGGGGACCCCTGGTGGACTAGCGGTTAAGACACTGCACTCTCAGCGCCAAGGTCTTAGGTTCAATTCCCGGTCCTGCTTCAGGGTCCCCCAGGTAGATGGAGCTCGTCAGCCCCTAAGGCCATCCATCTAAGA
>JAWWLV010000094.1:3456667-3468170 GCA_035041135.1 Platyrinchus mystaceus | reverse complement strand
ATCTTAACCTTAAAAATAGGAGGGCGTGGATGGGGGAAGGACTTCCAGGGGACCGACTGCCATGATACGTTGTATGTGACTGCTGTTACACAGCAATTGCCCCTGCACAGGGTCTAGGGAGGAAATCTATGTGGACCCTTGGATTTTAAATCTCCAAAAGACATGTGAAAATGTGGGTTTGAGTGCAGGAAAATATAATGAAACGATGTAGGGAAGAGTTTATCCACAAAAAATCAGAATGTATTGGAACTTTAAAAATATACAGTATATACACCGTAGAACACAATACACGTTATTGCACATTATCTGACTGTGTTTTTCAAACTCTATCATCTCTGTGTAAAGGACTTTAAAAAACAGCAAAAAGACAAGACCCCATTTTCTTTAATGTTTTAAGAGACTTAAAGATCACAATTGCTTTAAACATAGTCAAGGCCACAGAAGGAACTTGCCATAACATAAGCCACCACAGCGGGAACTTGAGATAAGCACAGAAGAGAGGAACTTGCAACAGGAAGGCACTAATTTCAGGCCTATTTGAGGTGAGGTCTGGTCAGCACATCCTAGTTAATACAGCTGGATTAAAATTTCCACTGTAGCAAACTGTGGGAAAGGAAGCAACTGCTTATACACATGCCATCACAACTTATGAGAATGGCATCTACACCCCATGGATACCTGGAACTTGGACTGTATAAAGGTGATACCCCAGAAGTACGACTCTAGGACCTCCACTCCTGCGAAGAAGGAACAACAGGACACTGCTGGATCCACAGGGTGGTGACTATCTTCTGCTTGATCTCTCTGTCTCTCCCCCCCTTTTGCTATTTCTTTGTCTCTACCTCACATTTACTGTTAAATAAAATCGATACTATTGACTTTGGCATATAGTCTTTTTTGCACCGTAATTCAGGCAGAGGCATTCCTTTATAAACAGATCATAACATTATTTTAGTGTCAGAAGTTGGATGCTGTTCTCTGACCCTAAGTGCTTTTGACAATACTACGTGTGGATCCTTCTGTGGGAACTTTTGGAAACTTTGTCACAGCTTCCCTCTGAGGGAGGTCGTGTGATTCTCTCTGTGGGAACTTTTGGAGAAAATAGCTATCCTGGGTGGACAGTATAAAGAAAATATTTTGTTGTTCTTCCTTGATAAATTTTTTACTCGCCCCTCTACCAGGGGGTTGGAGTTGGCACAAGAAAATTGGGATAATGAACGATTGGTTAATCAGAAATCTGAAGATGAAAAAATACTATCTTTACAAGATTTGGTGAAAGAATTGTACTTTCACTTAAATGATTAAAAGGAAAAAAAATGTAGGCAGAGAGGCTGCTTGTTGCTGAGCATGATCATGTTGGAAAGCTTCAGGCAGATCTTAAGAATGCGCATGAGAGAGAATCTTATGGAAAGAATTGCAGGATTTAGAGCCTGTAATAGTCTCAGAAACACAGTCCTGTAACAAACTTATTTTGTTCAGTGAAGAAGTTAAGAGATGGTGAATGAGTCTGTTGTTGTGATAAAGAGCAAAACCTAACGTCTGCATTAACATCTGATGATATGGAACTAACATTACAACCCTTAATTAAAACTGAAACCACAAATGATTGTCAGGGTCAGCAAACTGCTACTAAAATGGTGCCATATATGGCAACCAAGATATCAGTTTGGCCATAAATCAGACAAGATTGAAATCCATTCAGTATTCATGCAATGGGATGCCAAGAAGCAGGGTGTACTTCCCATATGACAAAGAGTTAAAATCACTGGAGTAAACTGATCAATTGTTATCTACCATGATAGAAGAAATAGAAACTTTACTCATAGTATCCTGGAGTGCCCAAATTAAGATCAATATAATCTTAGAGAAGTCCTAGAGACTTAGATAAGGATGTACTCAAACACACAGGATGTAAACTAAGCTCTGTGTACCCAAACAAGATAAAGAACAAACGTAACAGTTTTGGGTGGTGGAACACAATGATGCTGTACCTGCTCAAGAACTGAGGTCAAGATGGTGAAGAAGACCGGGAAAGACCAAAGAAGGACTTCCTATAGGGGTGTGACTATGTAAACAAACTAATGAATATGTATTAAGTGAGAATATCTAATGAATATGTAAACAGTATGTGTAATAAAAAGCCCTGTCCACCTGTCATTTGGCACGTTCAATTAAAGGAGCTATCCTCCGAATGTCCAACATGCTGAATAAAGAAGAATGCCCTTTTTAACACCTACAAATTGGTGTTAAGAAGTTTGTTTCTGCCACTTTTTGGTATCAGCCAAACTGCAGAGGTTAATTTATGGCTCCTGAGTGAGAAGTGCAAGTCGGCTAATCTTAACCCTAAAAGAAATCCAGACACTGCACTACCTGATTCAAGAATTGCTTGTGTATCACAGTGCTGGATTTTTGCTGCAGTTCAAAACAGAATTTCTGAAGTTATATCTGATTTGGCTCCACTAACAGCTGCAGTATCAAATATCGCAAACCTAACAGCCACAATACAAGCATCTGCATGCTTTGGCAGTGATGAGGTGGTCTCACACTCCCCTTCTAATTCTCTTATCTGGCCACTTTATTACAGGCATTTGAATGCGCCTTTAACCCGCACTGTGCTAACCAGAGGAGACCCCTCCTGAAAAGATGGGGGAAGCAACAACAGCAGTGCTGCAAGCATTTGATGAAATAGAAGTTGAGATTCCACCTGAGAAATATCAAGTCTAAGCTGTTAAACAATTTGAGCCACTAAGGGGTAACCTGTGCAGAGAAATTCCTTTTGGAGCTTGTGTTGTTTTCTTCTAGGAAAGATGCCAGTACCTCCCCCAGTGAAGATCAAAGGAACCAGTTGAGTGGGGTAACTGCCAGTGGATTTACATGAGAAAGCTCACAGAAAACAGCCAAAAGATGTAATAATAATTTTCCCCTTAGACTCTTTTAACTTTTTGGTTACTTTTGTGGTAGACACAGGAACCAAATCAACAGAGATGGGTTGTTCCGTCTTTTTAATAATCGGTCTGTAGTAGACTAAATTTTCACTTTTTGTGTTATAGGAACCTGCCAACAGATGAGATCGAGCTGCGTGGAACCAATGGAACTTTTAACTGCCCCCATAATTGCTTGTATTATCAATTTATTAATGTTTATGATTTGTGTTGTCATCAAGAGCGACTTGTTAGGAGACAAAAATATTAGTAGGATTATATAAGGCAGACCATTTTATGTATTGTTAGTTTGATTTCTGATGAGTTCATTTTGTCTTTTTACTTGGAAAAAAAAAGAATGGCATGGGAAAAGCTTTTACTTTTGTCTTATGGATGTATATTTTTGTTTCAACCAATTGAGAATTAGAAAATTCAATCAAGTTTAGCCTGGGAATTGGTACAAGAATTTTTTTTCATATTTGGAATCATGCAAATATGTGTTAACCTTCCTAGTTCTGCTTCAGAAGGCTTTAGACTTATTATGATTTTGCTAAATTTTGAAATAATCTTAACAAAACAAAAGGCTACATGGGAAACGGTTGAGTCCTCCTTTCTAAACCAGAAGGAGGGACAGCCATTGATTGTAATGGGGCATGGATAAAATACAGAAAAGCCTTTTACCAACTGTCAAGCAACTCCAACTGTAACCATTTTTGGAACCAAATGTTATCAATCATTAGACATTCCAAATTAATGTAGAGACTTGTATTCCCACTTGAACTGATTGGGTTTCCTACAATGTGTCCTAACAGAATATTTTAACTTTGCCTCACTTCTTTTATCTATTCTAATCAATATGGTAACTATAGTACATTCTACACCTGTTGCCTAAAATCGACTCTTAAAAGAAACCTCTGAGTCTCAATTTGTGACTTTTAGGAGGCAGGCATTCTTTATTATGATGTGCTGCATGATCACAGCATGACCCCACCAACAGTAAAGCCACAGTTATTGTTTTGTGTCAGGATTAAATCACAACAAAGCTGTACTCTATCCCCTGGAGAATAGAGTATGGGCCTGATATAAGGATGTGTTTGCATAAGAACCTTTTTTATGAGAATTTTTTGTATAAGAACCTTATATGCATAGATAGCCTAGTTAAAGCTACTACTACCAGGGATGTATTGAATTCCAAAATCCCTAACTAATAAGGCTCCTTGTCAATCACCTATTAAGGTAGCGAAGCACCATATGTACTAAAAGTTAATTTTTCATGGTGTAATTCTATGGCTAATTTCAAGCCCCAAATGTACTTGAAAGACACCTTGACCTGCAAGACAAGCAGCTATACTGCACTACTTGGGGATGTTCCTAACTCAGGTGTGGGATAGTACTCCCATCCATTTGCCCAAATCATGTCTTTCATTATTCATTAGTGGGAAGGATATATCGGAATCTAAGTTCTCCTGAACAAAGCCGAGAATGGATCAATAATATATGTGATTATTATATGGTGGGGCAAAAGATAGCTTTGGGGTTTAAAATAAATTTTACACCTTCTATAGTTAGCACACAACACCAATGGGCCTTGAAAAATATTACATGGCAGGTACATAATTGGACCAGGTATGCGTTCAGAGAGCTTAACTTGCAAGTCCATCAAGTGTTGAAAATGGCTTTACAAAATCGGTTGGTGTTAGATATGTTATTATTAAAGGAACAAGGGGTATGTGGAATGTAAAATCTTACTGTAATATTACCATTCGCAATGCAACGGCATCAATTGAAGAAGCCCAAGCTAAAATGAAAGAAATAGCTGATCAAACATCAGAACTTTTCCAATCACTCCAACCCAAAGATGAGCCTCAAGGACTAAGCCCCAGTTCCTAGCTGATGTCCATATTTTGATCCTCGGGACTCATGGGGTGGAGGCAGTGGCTAGTGAGAATTGGATTGATGATTGCAATTGGATTTGTATTTTTAATGACTGGGATAGCTATTGTACACTGTATGATTATTTGTGTAATTTCTTCTGCTGTTCCTGTCTTTTCTCCTGTCTTTTCTATGTACGCATCACCCCCGTGGACAACCCATGAACTGATTAAAAGTCCCTGGAAGACAATGTTTAAGCCACAAGGTGGTGTAAGACACTTAAAGATGACAATTGCCTTAAATGCTGTCAAGGCCACAGAAGGAACTTGCCATAACATAAGCCACCACAGCAGAAACTTCAGATAAGCACAGAAGAGAGGAACTTGCAACAGGAAGGCACTAATTCCAGGCCTACTGGAGGTGAAGTCTGGTTAGCTCACCCTAGTTAATGCATCCAGACAAAAATTCCCACTGTGGGAAAGGAAGCAACTGCTTATACACATGCCATCACAAGTTATGGGAACGGCCTCTATGCCCTGTGGATACCTGGAACTTGGACTGTATAAAGGTGACACCCCCGAAGAACGACTCTGACACCCCGACCACTGAGAAGACCAGAAGAAGGACCAATGAGATGCAATCTGGATCCCTGGGTGGTGAATATCTCTGCTTGATCTCTTTCTCTCTCCCTCCACTCTTTCCTATTTCTTTCTATCTCTCTACCTCACATTTACTGTAATTAAAATCCATACTATTGGCTTTGGCATATGGTCTTGTTTGCACCTTAATTCAAACATAGGCATCTTTTAATAATCGGATCATAACAAATGTGATTGCTCAGTAAGCATACAGTTAGGCTTTTTTAATATTTCCATTACAAACATATTTGATTTTGTTGCCTTGACTTAGGAGAAACATGACTTAGCAACCACCAAAACATCAGTGTGTTATCAACATTATTCTCATACTGAATCTAAAACACAGCACTGTATCAGCTACTGAGAAGAAATTAACTCTATCCCAGATGAAACCAGGACAAAGTCACATCAACATAATGTTTAAGAATGCTTTTGCCACACCTTCTGGAAACATATAGTTACCTTTTTTTGGACTTCATTATGAATCTGCAGTATATTGATATGATCTCTTCCACAGAGCTAGCTAAAACACTGAAGCAGAATATAAATATATTCAGCAGCAAGTGAGAGAATGGGGGAATGAAGAAAAATAAAATCAATTAAAAAGCCTTAGACAACATTTGTAGATGCAACAGGGCAAAATCTGGGGTTTGAGTAATTTTTGGACTCAGATGAAGTACTGTTGTGTTCTCTTGAATTTTTCTGCTTACAAACAAAAAGAAGCAGTTGCAGCTTAAGGCAAATAATTCTTCTGGGCTGTGGGAGCAAATACATGTTCATTTCAGCCACTTACGTAGAAAAAAGATTTTAATCAATAGTCATCAGAAAATGTAGTAGCATGCAGGATGGGTACTACTATGATAATAAAATTGTGGATTAAGAGCTTTTAAACACCTGAGAATAGAAATAACATCCTGAGACATGTTTTATGCTAATACAGTAAATAAGACCTGTAGTTTACTTATATAAAATAGTATAACTTTATATGGAATTAATATTCAAGGAAAGAAGGGGTTTTATGTTTTTTTTTGTTAGTGTTTTTTCTTTCAGAAGATAAAGCTTACCAAAAAAATGAAACTTTCTGAAATCCTGAAAGATTTGGAAACCTGTTTATAAACATCTGTACTGTAGTTCATTCTTATACTGCAATGTTAAAGAAGAGCAACAGCTCGAATTTCATAACAAACTTTTTGAGGAAAAATGTGGGTTTTAAACTAGAGAAAGCAAGCATAGAAAGCTAAAGTTGGACTGCATATTCTGTGTCTTTAAATGGTGAGACATTTTTCAGGGTTCAACCTATATTGCCTTGGACTCAAAGTAGCTCTTTTGACCCTAAATGGAGAGAAGGGAGATTTTGTGGTAATTCTTAATATTTCTTTTCATTGTTATTTCTGTGAGTTTGACTTCCCTCTCCCTCCCAAGAAGTGTCTCATGTACTTCTCATGAGCTGCAGAAAAAACACACCAGGAAGAATTTCACATTGATTCTTTTTGGCTATTGGTGGTGCATGTATATAAACTCATACACTACAAAGCAAGAAAACATAATTTCCATAGAAAGCACTTTTGCCTCTGTGAAAAAAGATTTTTTTTCTGTCTGAAATATATATATATACTATACATATGTTATCCTCTTTTTTTCTTATTAGAAAACAAGTCTCATTAAAGGTCTTGATCTCCAAAGATTTCATGGGTTTAAATTCAGGACTTGAGTAAAAAACCATACCCCTCTTACTTTAAAGGGACAATATGTGACTGTCACATAGATGTGATTCTTTGAAGCTGTCTTTAAATATGAAGGCTATAATTAATGCATTTACAGTATCTAGTGTTTTGAAATCTTAGCTAACTTCTTTAAGAAGAAAACTACTTGAATGCCTCTGTGCATTTCTTTCATCACTGCATACCTGAATGTTCTGCCTTTGGCAGATGAATCACACACCATGAGGTCAGGTAGTCATTTGTTGCACATATATTTATAGACTAGGCTTATGTAGTCCTGCTGTTTCTTACTATTTGTTCTCTATCCACCCATATAGCTTTCACAAAACTTTGCTACTTTTGACCCAATTTGATGGAAAAGTAGAGGTTGCAAAGATGTTTTTAAAAATTAGGATATAGGTAGAGAATAAGAACCCAAATTAGTTGTGCCATTTAAGGGAAAGGCAGTTGCAATTATATGAGTTACTCATTTGGAGAGACAGCAGGCAACTGAGTATGTGTGTATGTTGGCCAGTCACCTAGCCTGTGGACAGTTCAAAACCAGGTACATCTCATGTCTTATTGTTTATCCAGCCAGAAAGGAAATATGGGATGAAGTGTAAAGAAGAGTAGAAAACGATGAAAAAGGGTCTGGGAGTGATGTGGAAGATGGGACTTATGGGAACATAGCATTCTATAGTTTGGTGTCCTAGCTGATGTTAATTTTGCTGCTCACAAACTTCATGCTCTCATAAATTATGACTAAAATGTCCAGTGTTTGTTGTCATCTTCAGGTGTTGCAGGCTTGTTGGATCTCTAAACTTTGCCTTGGTTATGTGTTTAATGTCTCTTGTTGAAAATTGTGTTATCTGAGCAATGAAAATTATTTTCTTTGTAACTGAAGATTTTTGCCACCTTTTTAGTTAAGAGAAAATAATCTGCTCTCTTCTTGCTCCTGATAAACATCTTAATTGATAATAATTATTTTTAAACTACTCTGCTTATGATCCTTTTCTTCTTTGTTTTTCCCTAAGTTACAGGGGAATACTACCCCTTGAGAATAGTGTGCTTGGCTGTATTCACAGAGCTTATGCCTACAATACCTGAACAGCCTCAGATGAATGATGTTTCCTTTGACCTAATGAACTGAGCACAGAGCCAGAAGCCTAGCAACAGAATCAGGGTTAGAATTGATTGCTTGTTTAGTGGATGCTCTCTTTGTATGTTAATTTCTTCATCTAAAAAAATACTTTCCTTGGAAGTGCTACACATAGAATCATAGAATCATTAAGGTTGGAAAAGAACTCCAAGGTCATCGAGTCCACCCTTTGACTGAGCACCACCATGTCAACTAAACCATAGCACTAAGTGCCACATCCAGTTGTTTTTTGAACACTTCCAGGGATGGTGACTCCACCACCTCCCTGGGCACTGTTCCAATGCCTGACCAACCATTCAGTGAAGAAGTTCTTCCTGATTATCAACCTGAACCTCCCCTGTCACAGCTTGAGGCTATTTCCTCTTGTCCCGTGATTGCTCAGTAAGCATTCATTTTGGTTTTTTTAATGTTTTCATTATATATTTCATTTTGTTGCTATGTAAATGCCTGGTATTTAGACAGTGTTAGGTGGGTGATTGTTATGCCACTGTGTTCTGACTCTTACTAAAGAATGTTAAGGGCAAAAGGGAACAGCAGAGCATATAGGAAGGAAGAAATTTTGGAAGTCTTTTACAAGTCTTGAGCCCTTAGGTTTTATTTGTTTCTGTTCCCTACAACATTGTCAAGTGTTCTTAGATTATTTTTTTTAATTTACTTCTGTGGTTTTGCATATACTTTTTGAGTGGTTATTAAAATGGAGCAATTTTCAGCTACAGTAAAAATTCCTGTGGTTTTCATCTTCACAGTGCATATTCATTTGTCTTCAAATATCTTCAAAATTTAAATTATGCTTTTGATTGCTTTCTTTGACAGGGCTGCGATAGAGGAGGCATATTCAAGGTCAATGACAAAACTAGCCAAATCAGTGAGCAATTACACACAACTTGGGTAAGTGTGTAGAAGAGAGAAACACATAAGCATGTTAAGCATCAAGTTTGATTCTATTTTACTGATGATGTTCAAGGTAGCATAACTTTTCTACCTTTAATGATTGTTAGTTCTTCAGTTACTGTGAAGCTATGCAAAATATCATGCAGCTATGAAAAACAAGACTGTACAGTTCTTTATTAACAGTTAAAAAAAAAAAAAAACAAAGCAAAAAGCCCAACACCATGGAGGAATTGCCTGTTCCCCTGTGTTTACAGCTGAGTTTTTTTCAGACATTAAAAAGAATGTGACTTTCTATTCTGTGCTCCCTAGCCTATGGTTATTAATTTAAAGAAAGAACATATGGTCTGCAAATGTGGCAGTGAATTTATTTATTTTTATTATTTCTACTTTTTCAAGTGTTATCTCTGTCCTCAGACATGTTAAGAATGAGACTTTTCAATAGATTTATTCCATAGTTTAATTAAAAATTTTTACACAGGATATGTTTTTTAAAAAAATTGAATGATTAATGGATGTTGTTTTCATTAGAAAGATTATGCCAACAGCTCAGACTTCTTAGAAGAGGCTAAAGATGATTTTTATTTATAGTAATCACATCTAGAAATGTGGAGAGCTTTCATCAGTGGATAATTTGATACCAGTTGTTACTGCTCTTCAAAGGTTCAATATCTCCACGTTAGTTTGAACATCAGTGCTTTAAAGGCTATGCATGCTATTTATTTTTCAACAGCATTGACCTGGAAACTGAGGTAGGCCCTCCCCCCTGTGCCTCATGGTGGCATGGGAAAATTCAGCAAGAGAGTCCAAACCACAACAACTAGCCAAGTAACTTTTGTTTTCTTTTCACTATTTAAGTATGCACATAAAAATACCTGTACATGTTAAATTTTTTGAGCTGTTCTTTCATCATCTTTAGGAATATCATTTGTCATTGTTGTGTTGATGATGGAGAAGAATGTTAATTTTGCTGCGTTTTACTCAATAGAGTCAACATAGGTAAAACATAGAACACTGAAAAGTTTAGTAAGATGTCAAGTACATTTGAAACATTAAATAACATTTATAGCAGTTTGTTGTATTTTTTGTTTGCTTCAGTTTTAACATCAGAGCTGAAATTCTGTAGACATATCAGTTACACTTTATCACTATTTTAAAAAAAATGTAGCCAACAAAGAAAAAAGCCACAGAATCTTTAGGGTTGGAAGGGACCTCTGGAGATCACACAGTCCAACCCCACTCCCAAGGCAGGATCACCTAGACTGGGTTACACAGGAACTCATCCAGAGGGATTTTGAATGTCTTCAGAGAGGGAGACTATGACCTCCCTGGGCAGCCTGTTGAAGTGCTCTGCCACCCTCAATGGAAAGGGTTCCTCGTGTTCAGGCAGAACTTCTTGTGTTTTAATGGCCATTGCTCCTCAATCTGTCACTGGGCACCACTGAAAAGAGTCTGGCACCATCCTCTTGACACACACTGTTATAGTTACAGATTTTGGAGGAAACTTTAGCGATCAATATTCATGCCATTATGTTCTCCCATTGTTTTCTTTTGTTTGGTTGGGCAGATGGGTGGTGGTTCAGCAGGAAAGACCCTTTGCCATTTTGGTTTTCCCCTTTTGGAAAAGGGGTGCCACTTGTTTTTGGTGTGTCTTTGCTTTTGTGGGTAAACCATATTTTTCCCCTCTGTATTTTTTGGTAGTTATTGCTATTTCCTTTTAGTAAATAGTTATTTTTTAACTTTCATTCGCATTTTTGTTTTTTTTCTCTATCAGGGAAGGGGAATAAAAGGGGAGGGGTTTTATCTTATTGGAGTTCCTGCCTCCCAAATATATTGTCTTTAAACCAAGACACCTGTCTTTGAGATATTTATATGCATTAATGAGATCCCCTCTCAGTCTTCTCTGGACTAAACAGGCCCAGCTCCCACCATCTCTTCTCAAAAGACAGATGCTCCAGACCCCTAATCATCTTTGTGGCCTCTGCTGGACCCTCTCCAGTAGCTCCTTGTCCTTTTTGTACTGTGGAGATCATAATTGAACATGTCGTGGGTTGGCTATGGGCCAATTTTTTTTCACTCCCCCCCCCCACACTTGCTATGAGTTGAGAGACGGTTTATGCAGACAAAAGAGATCTGATGTGGGGGGTAATAATATTAGGATTTATTACTTTAAAAAATAAAAACTAAAGAACTATATATATACAACAATTCTAACTAAGCAAAAGTACTATATATTAACAGAAGTATCCCTCCCCCCTTGGATATAGCTCAGGAGGAGAAAACAGTCTTTTTTTTTTTACTTCCAGAGCTACAGGTCTTCCAAAA
>JAWWLV010000094.1:3402008-3414477 GCA_035041135.1 Platyrinchus mystaceus | reverse complement strand
CAGCTCACTGTGCTACTTTCCCAGCAGATGTTGGGGTGGTTGAAGTCCCCCAGCAGGACAAGAGCCTGTGAGCACGATGTCTCGTGTATCTGGAGCAAGAAGGCTTTGTCAATAGGCTCCCCTTAGTCAGGTGGCCTGTAGTAGACACCAATCACAAGGTTACCTTTGTTGCCTCAGTCTCTGACTTTTGTGCTGGTTTAAAAGTAAAGCGGCAGGAGAAATGAACCCAACTCTAGAGAGATTATAAGTCAGAGTTACAATTTACTAAAAATAAATTACAATAGATGCAGCAATACAGAGTAAGACTGGTTTTAACCCACAAAAACAGGTGTGTAACCCAGCCCCCTGGGACAAGAACAGACCAGTGTTCGTTGGCCCCTGTGCTGAGCACCACGTGGCCCCCCTGGGTGCAAAGTAAGAGGAAAGGAAAACCTGTTGGTCTGGGTGATGGTGGCAGTTCTGTTGAGGTAATGATCGCAGTCTTGTTGAGAGTGGCAGTCGTAGTCCTGTGGAAGTTCTGGTCCTCCTCTCAATCTGATGAGTAGTACCAGAAGTCCCAAACCCCATAGATTATATATACCCAGGTTCAGGTGGGAATATCCAGTACCTCCCCCATGGCAGGGAGTTTCACAAAGGGTGATTTAACTCTGTGAGTCATGGGATATTTTTGGAGTCTTTGATGGTTTGGGTGTTGCAGCTGCTTATTATTCCAGTCCAGTATGGCCCATTAACAGAGGTGACCCATCAGGCTGGGTGTGAAGGTGCTAATTCCTCCCCAGAGGGGAGTTATCACAGCTGAGTCATTAGGTGTGCCCTGGGCAGCTGCTGCAAATGATCCATTATTAACAGTCCATCAGAAATTACATAGAGGGTGTAGAATACACAGTTTTGGTTATACCCACATAGTGATAAACTGGCCCTGGCTCCTGTAACTAGGACACTCTTACCCACAGGCTTTCCACCCCCTCATGACTCTTCTTCAGAGCAACTCTTCACACTCAGTCCACCTCTTGATGTAGAGGGCAACCTCTCCACCTCTCCTTCCTCTCCTGTCTCTTCTGAACAGCCTGTAGCCATCCATAGTTGCACTCCAGTCATGGGATTTGTCCCAACAAGTTTCAGTAATGGCAACAAGGTCATATCTTCCTAACAGCTCGTGGCTTCCAACTTTTCCTGTATGTTGCTCATGCTGTGTGCATTGGTGCAAAGGCACCTCAGCTGGGCTGTCAGCTGTGTTGCCTTCCTAGAGGAACATACCTTAATTCCTTTGAGATATTTCCCTGGTGTTTCCCTGTTGGCTTCTGTTACCTCAGGAGTCCCTGGCTTTTCTCCATAAGACTTCAAGTGTGCTCCAGTGTGGCCAGCACATCTCAGAGTCAGTGGCAAAGGACCCTTGCTAGCAACCTGTCCCAATCAATCACACCCTAGATTATCTTAATTTGCAGTACATTTCACTTAAAGTATACTAATTCTGAACACAAAATAAATTAGCAGTGTGAGCATTCTCAGCTGTTTCAGTACAAAACCAGTTGGCTTAATTTAAATGTCTTAGACCATTCAGATAAAATTTTTCTGAGGATGCAAACACCTTGAATTTCTGGGGCTATATTCTAGGTAATCATGTAGCAATGTCCTCATTGAACTGTCTTCTTAAACTCCACCAATACTGTTACATAAATTTTACATTTTTTTTCCTTTTTTCCAATCTATTATATTACCTGCTATTATCAAAGTGACATAACTTGTGATATATTATTTTGAGAGGTTGAAATTAAAAACATGTTCTTCCTAATATTAAATCGCAAGTTATGTGTTTTTTTCTGCAATAATCATGGAAGGATTTTTGTGATTAAAGACATAGGAAAATATAATTCACTTTCTTGTTCAGATATTGGATTTGACAGAAATTCTTCATGTTGAAAGATTTTCTGAAAAAAACTATAGTTGTATTATACAATTGCTATGCACTTGTTAAGAAAACATCTAATTTGTCAGTTATTTCACCTTTTTAGAAGCTTTTTTATAATCACAGCACAGTCAGTTTTTGGGATGAATCAAATAGCTGAAAGTGCTAAGTTATTCTTTAAAAGTCCTGTCTTAACTAGAACTGAGTGCAGTTGACTGGATAACTTTGCTGTTGAGCAGTTTTTTTATAAATAAAGTTCAAGAATGAGTAATAATTCTTCACATTTTAAAACTTAAAGGAAAATTTACATGTTTATAAAAGGAATAATGCTTACTTACACTGTGTATGCTGAGTTGAATACATAAAGATCTTGTTGATTTTTTTTCATTTTTATTGTAGCTTAAAATGCTTGCATGGACTTGCATTTATTAGGTCATTAACATTACAGATTCGTTTCAGTACATCTTTTCAAAATGGACTGATCTTTCAAAAGTGAAAGTAAGCAATTTGGTTAATGATTATAGCTGGTTGTGTTATAGTACCTTGATAGCTTTAGTCTTTGATCAGACCCCTTTGTGTTATGTACTGTGCAAGGCCAAGATGGCTTCTACTTCAAAGACTTTAAATCTTAAGTATAAAACAATAAACAGTAAATAAGGAAACAACTGAGAAGAGGGAGTTACCATCCACTGACATAAGAGACCAAAAAATTTAAATTTCTGAATGGCTGGCTGTTTTGATATACACTATAGAGAAGAGTTTAAAGGAGAATATTTTGCAGTTTTATGTGGAGCTCAAACCAAACAAGAAGGAAGTGGCATTGTCAAAATCTCAACATTTGACTTTGAGTTTAGGTAAAAATTAGATAGTTGTTGTAGTTTAACTCCAACCAGCAACTAAGTACCATGCAGCCGTTCATTCACTCCTCCCGCCCCAGTGGGATGTGGAGGAGAATCGGAAAAAGGTAAAACCTGCGTTGACATAAGAACAGTTTAATGACTGAAAAAAGTAAAATATTCCATACCATAATATTATTGTTATATCCCTTTGGCCAGTTCCAGTCAGCTGTCCCGGCTGTGCTCCCTCATGGCTTCTTGTGCAGCTGCACTGGCAGAGCATGAGACACTGAAAAGCCCTCAACTCAGGGTAAGCACTGCTCAGCAACAACCAAAACATCAGTGTGTTATCAGCATTATTCTCATACTGAATCCAAAACACAACACGGTACCAGCTACTGAGAAGAAAATGAACTCTATCCCAGACAAAATCAGGAAAGTAGTGAAAATCAGCTGGAATATCACATTGTGTGCAGATGTTGACACCCTGATAGTGACTGAGAGCAGATATTATAGAGATGGACCATAGATAGCTTTGAAAGTAAAATGATGTAGTTTATGTAATCAAGCAGTCAGTAAAATAAGCAACATCACAGAATAGGCTACAGAGGATGACCACTTGAGGAAAAAAAGTTGGAACTAAGATTAAGTGGTGCTTCAAAGTTTGGACAGTTACAGAAGTAGGAAGAGAACTAGGACAGAGCTGGAGTAAACATGGATTTCAAGATGATTATGGCTGACTGTTGGGAAAGATGACATTTTTAGTTCTGATCTTTGGCTAGGAAGGAGTTATTAGAGACATTGGAAATGGTTTTAAAATGGGTGTCAGGTGGAAGCCTGAGTAAGATTGAACAGGAGGGCAAATTCCAGACAAGCTGCAAAGCTTTTATACAGTGAGTTTAAAGATCAAACAAATTAATTGCATTTAAAGAAGCAAAGGATATAGATTTAACTGAAGAAACATAAAGCATGTGTATACTGTGAGCAGGAAAAGAGGGCAATAAAGAGGAGTTGCAAAACAGATCCAGAAATTTCTGGGGTTAGACGAAAAACCGAAACTCTTCAGTTATGTAAAAAAAGTTGTGTTGGTTTTATTTTTTTAAACATCCTTCAATCCTATTTTATTTTGATAGAAATAGGTCAGACTTTAAAAAAAAATCAAAATAGGGGAAGGTTTAAAGAGTAAATAAAAAAATTGGATAATGCTTCTAAAAGGTTATTATAAAGTACATTATTTCATAACTGTGAATTCTCAACCTTCCTTTCTTAAGCACTGTAATTACCACAATGAAAATCTGAAAAAAAATAATTGTGTTTTTCTGTATAGTATATTTCTTAAAATTTAAGGTTTAGCATTTCAAGAATTCTTTTCATTATGAATAATTGTTTGTATTGGTTTACAGAAATTTCAAGACATTGAAGAAACACACCTTCTTCATATGAAAGAGATTATAAAATCATTGTCAAATACCATAAAAGAAATTAATTTGCAAATAGGAGAGGTAATTTTTATATTATCATTTGTTTGAACCATGCTACATATTTTTCTTAACTATTAAATGAAACATTTCCTACTGTGTTTGTGGTAATTACAGGATCATGTCTTTCAAATGATGGTAGATTTTAAAACTAGTATGAGTATAAGGAGATAAAAATGATCTACAGAATTCAAAAGACTTTCAAGCAGATATGGTTCTTTTTATCACAGATATCAAACATTATGCGAGTATTGAACTTGTTTATGAGATGTTTGAAGGAGATTTAAACATCTATTAAATTGCTGCTTTGGTCTTCTGTGATGTTTCTATATGTGTATTCTCTTTTGTTATTCAAGCAATTTTTTATCCTCTAATTTTGTTAATTGTATTGCAAATCTTTTTATATCTAAATTCAACATAACCTGAATCTTTTATTGCTTCCTGGTGTATTTATAAGTTCAATATCACAAATTTTACAGAATAAAGCTGAATAATCACTACATTTTGTGTTAACAAAAAAAAAAAAGTATTTTGACAATTTGGAATTCTGTTCCCTAGATATTAATTAGCACCTATTTCACACATTTCAGGATACTTGTGTTTTTCTTTGACAAAAAGTTGAAATTATTTCAGTCTGAAAACTTACACATTTTTTATATACTTTGGTTTTTATGAGCAAAAGACCTTCAGTAACAGTACCGAAAGAAGCTTTTATACTGTCTTTTCTCTAGATGCAAGTTGGTTTAATTAATAATCCTTATAAGTAGTCCTTAATTTTTGATGTTCTGAAATGTAGTTTTATTTGTATATACTTAATTTCAGTCACTGTTTTCCTCGGTTTTGAGGTTTTCTGCTAATGAATGGTGGTCACAAAGGTCATGTTATTTATTTCTAAAGCATATACATACTGCCTTGTTGGAAAACCTTATTAAAAACGTGGTTGTTTATTTGTCAGGCTAAAAAACATTACAACAATAATGTTTTTACTCAAGCAGGCGAGAATTGTGAGAACACGGGGGTAATAGTTTACACTCTTAAGTGGTGCTGGCTTAGACTGCTCGTCTTCCTGACATTGTAGTGAGACATTGCTGACAAATTCAGAAAATCATGGACTACAAAAGTGGTTTAGATAGAAGAAATGGAAGTAAATCTTAGACCCATCATCAAGCTGTATTCTTTCATTCCTCATTTGTATCTGTATCTTACACACATTTGCATCTTACACACTAAAGCAAAGAAGTAATATCCTTGATAAAATACCTGTAGATTTTTGGAAGCCCTGTAATATATTTTAGAGGCAAGTATTTTGAACCCTAACTCTAGACAAAACCACTTTTTAAAGTTAATTACATTCTTTCAATTACTGGTTTTAAAATTCCTTTTGTGTGGTGTCTTGTCTTTTTTTTTTTTTTTTTTTTTTGCAGGTGCATGAAGAGTTTATTGATAATATGACAAATACTACGGTTAAGAGTTTAATACAGAAATTTGCTGTGTCAAAAGGAACTGGCAAGGAAAGACCTGGTAAGAGATAAAAAATAAGTGTGTAGGAAATGTTAATATAAAAAATGTAGATTTCCACTCCTAATAAAAGGTCAAAACCTATTTGTTAGTGTTTTATAGTGGTAATGTACTTACAATTTCAAATTCTTAAAAGTAATTAGCTTTGATATTAAATGATTAATGCAATTTTAACAACACAATTTCATAGAATCCTTAAAATGGCTCGAGTTGGAAGGGACCTTAAAGATAATTTAGTTACCCCTCTCTCGACCTGCTGGCCACACTGCTTTCAGTGCAGCAGCCCAGGACACAGTTGGTTTTTGGGCTGCAAGTGCGCATTGCTGGGTCATGTCAAGCTTTTCCTCAGCCAACACCCTCAAGTCCTTCTCCCCAGGGCTGCTCTCAATCCATTCTCCATCCAGCCTGTACTTGTTCTTGGGATTGCACCCACCCAGGAGCAGGACCTTGCACTTGTCCTTGTCAAAATTCATGTAGATTGTTTCCCTTAATAAGCAGCAAATTCAATAGTACTTTCTGAAAGTACTGCTTTTTGGGTGTGGTGTATAAGATGTTCCTGGGCTGACATAAAAAGACAGTCTCACAGTACTGTGTATTTAACACTATAGGAAAAATATAAAGTTCATTTTAATATTTGGGCACAAGTACATAGTCACTAGGTGTGCTAGTACAGGAATTCAGCAGTACTGTTTTTCTTTGAGCAATGAGAGTTCTGGCTAGCATCTTTGCCTTCTAGTACAGAAGCACAAAGTTTTCTTCGGAGCAAGGATGTACATAGCAGAGTAGATCTTGATAATTTATATTAAATTTTTAAATATGGCGTCATACAATGCCTCTGTAAGGTGTTTTTAATATAACTGTTTCATATTGTGATCCACTAATGCCGATACAAGAGTGGGCTAAGATTGTACATGGAATAATTTTCAAATGTTTCTTGTATATTTTACAGTTTTTCAATAAAGAGTAAGTAAGAAAAAGTATGAATTTCAGAGGTTCGAGTTCAGTTGATCTGAAGTCAGGGTAAAGACATGAAAATTCAGTGTTCAGACTAGCTACTGCTGAGATGTCATGTCTAAGGATCTCCATGTTGCATCTAGGATCCTGTCACCCAGGGTTACAAAGACCCTTGCTAATGTATCCTAGAGTACTGTGCACTTCAGGTCATCCACATTATTAGAGTGGGTTTTTTGCTAGACAACATGGTAATTAGAAGAAAAATAACACTTTCACATTTAGTGGCAGAAGTTATACACACTGTGTACTTATTTGCTGCTTTACAGAGTTCTTCAAATCCCAATTGTATTTCTTGGGGTCAAATAAAAATTTTTGCTATAGTAAATTTAATTTCTTCAAATGTGCAACTATTTTAACAGCAAAATATTTTAAGGAAAGATTATATTTTTAGAGTGGAAATGTATGTACCTTGAATTTTCTTACCATTCTTGAATTTTTCTACCATTGCTGATCAGCTTGGCCTTGGCGAACAACGGGTCTGTCTTAAAGCCAGCTGGCATTGGCTCTGTTGGACATGGGGGAAGCTTCTAGCAACTTCTTAAAGAAGCCACCCTTGTAGCTCCCTCACTATCAAAACCTTGCCATGCAAACCCTTGCAGAATCCTTCTGGACAAGTTGTCCAACTGTGGGATGAGTGGGTTCATGGTGCACTGGGTGAAGAACCGGCTGGACGGCAGGGCTCAAAGGGTTGTAGCGAATGGGGCTACATCTGGCTGCTGACTGGTCACCAGTGGTGTTCTTCAGGGCTCAATTCTAGGGCCAGTTCTGTTCAATATATTTATCAACGATCTGCAGGCAGGAGTTGAATGCACCATTAGCAGGTCTGCTGATGATCCCAAACTGGGAGGTGCTGTTGACTCTCTTGAGGGACAAGAAGCCTTGCAGAGTGAATTAGATAGATTGGAGCATTGGGCAATCATTAATGGCAAGAAATTTAACAAGAACAAATGATTCTCCGCCTGGGATGGAGTAACACCAGGCACAAGTATAAACTGGGAGAGGAGTGGCTGGAAAGCAGCCCTGCAGAAAGGGATCTGGGGGTGCTGATCAGCAGCAGGCTCAGTATGACTCAGCAGTGGGCCCCGGCAGCCAAGAGGGCAAAACGCATCCTGGGGGGGCATCAAACACAGCATAGCCAGCCAGTCAAGAGGTGATTATCCCACTCTATTCAACATTGGTGCGGCCTCACCTTGAGTGCTGTGTACAATTCTGGGCCCACCATTTAAGAGGTATGTGAAGGTCCTTGAATGTGTCCAGAGAAGAGCAACAAGGCCGATGGAAGGGCTGGAAGGCATGTCCTGTGAGGAGCAGCTGAGGACTCTGGGTTTGTCTAGTTTGGAGAAAAGGAAGCTGAGGGGTGACCTCATGGCTCTCTGCAGCTTCCTGAGAAGGGGAAGTGGAGAGGGAGATGCTGAGCTCTTCTGCCTGGGATCCAGTGACAGGATGGGTGGGAATGGTTCAAAGTAACACCAGGGGAGGTTCAGACTAGACCTGAGGAAGCATTTCTTTACCAAGGCCATGGTCAAACACTGGAATGGGCTTCCTAAAGAGGCAGTTGATGCCCCAAGCCTGTCAGTGTCTGAGGCATTAGATCAATGCCCTTAATAACATGCTTTAACTTTTGGTCAGCCCTGAAGCTGTCAGGCAGTTGGGCTAGATGAGTGTTTTAGGTCCCTTCCAACTGAACTATTCTATTGTACTGGGGAGCACCAGAACTGGACACAGGATTCAGGTGTGCCCTTGCCTCCATCGACCTGGTGGCAACTTGTAACTTTCCAGTTTTCAGGAAAGAAAGTAGTAGAGGAAAGAGGTTATCTTTCCCTCTCTCTAATGATGTCTTCTCTTTTTCATGGAATCATTAAGGTTGGAAAAAACCTTTAAGATCATCAAGTCCAACTGTCAACCTAGCACAACTGCCATGTTCACCATGTCCCCATGTCATATCCACATGTTTTTTGAACACTTCCAGGGATGGTAACTACCATTTCCCTGGGCAGCCTTTTCTAATGCTTTACAACAATTTCAGTGAAGAAATTTTTCCTAATATCTAATCTGAACCTCCCTTGGTGCAACTTGAAGCCGTTTCCTCTCATCCTGTCACTTGTTACCTAGGGGAACAGGCTGACTCCCACCTGGCTACAACCTCCTTTCAGGTAGTTGTAGAGACCGGTAAGGTCCTCAGCCTCCTTTTCTCTTGGTGTAGCCCCCCAAGCTCCCTCAGCCGCTCCTCATCAGACTTGTGCTCCAGACCCTTCAACAGCTCTGTTACCTTCTTTGGACATGCTCCAGAACTTCACTGTCTTTCTTGTAGTGAGGGCCCAAAACTGAATCCAGGATTTGAGGTGCAGCCTCACCAGTGCCAAGTATAGGAGGGCAATCACTTCCCTGGTCCTGCTGGCCACTTTATTGCTGATAGAAGCAGGATACCATTGGCCTTCTTGCCCACCTGGGTACACTGATAAGGGGATAAGGTTACCCCTCAACCTCCTTTTCTCCAGGCTAAACAGCCCCCCAAGCTCCCTCAGCCACTCCTCATCAGACTTGTGCTCCAGACCCTTCACCAGCTTCATTCACCTTCCCTGGACATGCTTCAGCACCTCAATGTCTTTCTTGTAGTGAGGAGACCAAAACTGAACCCAGGATTCGAGGTGCAGCCTTACCAGTGCCCAGCACAGGGGGACAATCACTTCCTTGGTCCTGCTGGCCACATTATTGCTGATACAAGGCAGGATGCCATTGGCCTTCTTGGCCACCTGGGCACACTGACAGCTCATGCTCAGCCTCTGTCGACCAGCACCCCCAGGTCCTTTTCTGCTGAGCAGCTTTCCAGCCACTCTTCCCCCAGCCTGTAGCGCTGCAGGGGGTTGTTGTGACCCAAGTCCAGCACCCAGTACTTGGCCTTGTTGAACCTCATACAATTGGTCTCGGTCCATCAATCCAGCCTGTCCAGATCCCTCTGCTGAGCCTTTTTGCCCTCCATCAGATTAACACTCCTGCCCAACTTGATGTCATCTGCGAACTTGGTGAGGGTGCACTTGATCGCCTCATCCAGGTTGTCAATGAAGATAATTAACAGGGCTGACCCCAAATACTGAGCCCTGGGAAACACCACTAGTGATTGGCCACCAGCTGGATGTAGCACAGTTCACCATCACTCTCTGGGCCTAGCCATCCAGCCAGTTTTTAACCCAGTGTAGTGAGTTGACTCTGGCCAGATACCAGGCACCCACTAAAGCCACTCTATCAGTCTCCCTCTGCAACTGGACAGAGGAGAGAGAAAAGAAAAAAAAAACAGCTAAGGATTCATGAGTAGAGATAAGAGATGGGAGAGGTCACTTACTGATTACCTTCATGGACAAAACAGACTCAAAGTGGGGATAGTACTTATATTTATTACTAACAGGATAAGAGCCAAAGAGTGAGAAATAAAACAGTCTTAAAAACACCTTCCCCCCACCCCTCCTTCCTTCCATGTTCTCCCTCCTCCCCCCCAGCGGTGCAGGGGGATGGGGAATGGGGGTTGCGGTCAGTTGTTGTTTCTGCCGCTGCTCAGGGAGAGGAGTCCTTCCCCTGCTCCCGTGGGGTCCCTCCCATGGGGAGACAGTCCTTGATGGACCTCTCCGGCGTGAGTCCATCCCTCAGGCAGCAGTTCTTCCCAAACTGCTGTCCCGTGGGTCACTCCTCCATGGGGTGCAGTCCTTCACAAATGAGCTGTACTGACATGGGTCGCCCACAGGGCCATGAGTCCTACCCGGGAAAAACCTGCTCCAGCGTGGGTTTCCCTCTCCACGGGCTGCAAGTCTCTGGCAGGACCCTGCTCCATCCTGGGCCTCCCACGGGGTCACGGCCTCCTTCATGCATCCACGTGCATGGGCTCCTCCATGGGCTGCAGGTGGGTCTCTACACCGTGATGGTCCTCCATGGGCTGCAGGGGCACAGCTGCTTCACCATGGTCTCCACCACGGGCCGCAGGGGCCACAGCTCCAGTGCCTGGAGCACCTCCTCCCCCTCCTTCTACACTGACCTTGGTGTCTACTTTGTTGTTCCCATGTTCTCACTCCACTCTTCCCTGGATGGAATTTCCTCTGCGCAACAATCTGTTCTTAAATATGTTATCACAGAGGTGTTACTATTACTCCTAATTGGCTCGGCCTTGGCCAGCGGCAGGAAGATCGTCCTGGAGCTGGCTGGCATTGGCTCCATGGGACAGGGGAAGCTTCTGGCAGCTTCTAACAGAAGCCACCCCTGTAGCCCCCCCTGCTACCAAAACCCAGCCACAGAAACCCACTACACCCAGCTGAGAGTACACCCATCCACAACACGAGCAGACAATTTCTCCAGGAGACTGCTGTGGGAAATGGTGTCAAAGGCTTTACTGAAGCCCAGGTAGACAACATCCACAGCCTTTCCCTCATCCACCAGGTGGGTCACCTTGTCATAGAAAGAGATCGGGTTGGTCAAGCAGGATCTGCCTTCCATAAACCCATGCTGGCTGGCTGGGCCTCATCCCATGGTTGTTCTGCACATGCTGTGTGATGGCACTCCAGATGATCAGCTCCGTGACCTTCCCCGGCACCGAGGTCAGGGTGACAGGCCTGTACTTCCCTGGATCCTCCTTCGAAACCTTCTTATAGATGGACATCACATTTGCCAATTTCCAGTCACCTGGGACCTCCCTGGTTGACCAGGGCTGAATGACTGACTAAATGATTGAAAGTGGCTTGGTGAGCTCTTCTGCCAACTCCCTCAGTACCCTTGAGTGGATCCCATCTGGCTCCATGGACTTATGGGTGTCTAAGTGACATAGCAGGTTACTGACCATTCCCTCCTGGATTATGGGGGCTTCATTCTGCTCCCTCCCTATGTCTTCCAGCTCAGGGGGCTGGGTACCTTGAGGACAACTGATCTTGCTGTTTAAGACTGAGGTAAAGAAGGCATTACGTCCCTCAGTCTTTTCCTCAACTGTTGTTACTGTGTTTCCCGCCCCCCCCCCCCATACAACAAAGGATGGAGATTCTCCTTGGCCCTCCTTTTGTTGCTGATGCATTTGTAGAAACCCTTTTTGTTGTCTTTTACAGCAGTGACCAGATTAAGTTTTAGCTGGGCTTTTGCACTTCTAATGTTCTCCCTTCATGACCTCACAACATCCTTGTAGTCCTCCTAAGTTGCCTGCCCCTTTTTATGGAGGTGATAAACTCTCTTTTTTCTCCCTGAGTTCCAGCCAAAGCTCTCTGTTCAGCCAGGCCGGTCTTCTTCCCCACCGGCTCGTCTCTCAGCACATGGGGACTGCCTGTTCCTGTACCTTTAAGATGTCTCTCTTAAAGCATGTCTGGCCTTCCTGGACTCCTTTGCCATTTAGGACTGCCACCCAAGGGACTGTCTCAACCAGTCTCCTAAACAGGCCAAAGTCCACCCTCCGGAAATCCAAAGGAGCAGTTCTGCTGATACCCCTCCTTACTTCTCTCAGAACTGAAAACTCTTTGATTCCTCTTCTTTTCTTGTTTGATGTTTCCTCATGTGAACAAGTGATAACACTACTGTTAGTCATGATTTTCAGTTATTTTTCTCTTGGAAATTACAGTATATCTTTCCTGAGTACATTTTATTTTAATTAATTTTAAAGTTATATAAGTAAAGTAAGTGGCCAGTCTTCGCGAACGAAGATCTGGGAAAGGTCTTTCTACCTTTCAAGCCTGCGCAATGGATTTTTTAGGTGA
>JAWWLV010000094.1:3276780-3293277 GCA_035041135.1 Platyrinchus mystaceus | reverse complement strand
CCACACACAATGGGCAGGGGGAAGGGAAAAAGAAATTCTCACTTAGTTTTCATTTGGCTTAAAACATGACACGTACTAAAGCCCTGCTTCTCTAGAGTGACCGACCATCACTGCTCATGGGAAATAGAGAATAAACCATGCTATCTTTTGCTTCACTTTACTTTTTTGCTTTAAATAAACTGCCTTATCCCAACCCACAAGTTGGGTTTTTTCCACCTTACTCTCTCCCCTGTCCAGCTGGGAAGGGGAGTGATAGGGCGACTGGTTGGGCACCTGGTGTCCAACCAAAGTCAGCCAACCACATCATGTAATGCAGACAAATAATCTATAGTGGAGATATCTCTGTGTGCACTTTGGCAAACTGATTCCCAGGGCACCAAGTGTGCTGAAATCATCCTAGCATGCCATAATAAAAAATGCCTGCCTCCTAAAACTCACAAATTGAGTCTTAGGAGTTTCTTTAAGAGCCAATTTTAGGCAACAGGTGAATGATACACAACAGTCCCATGTCTTTCCCTCACCTAAGATTATACATAATAGCTGTATACAACCTTTGAAAGGACACTGTTGTTCTTCAAATACATATCTGCACTACTCTAATTAAACAGAAAATCAAGTAAGCTATTAGAGTGGTTTAGCACAGACAGCAATGCAGAACACAGAAAGGATTGAAAAGAAAGGTAAAAGTCATTTACCTTATTTAAATATACAAAGCAACAGGGAAAGCCACCACTGATATGGTCAAGAGTCATCTATTTAACTCTGAGGGCTGAGTGGGCTTTGTTCACTGTTTTCTTTCTCCTGTTTTAGCACACAATAAAGAAATACAGCATTGAACTCCAACTCAGTTTAGATTTATCATTTATTTCCTTTCTCATTTGGAAGAATACTGGTTTGATGTAGAGACTTGAGAGAAACTGTTCCCTCACACCTGCATATCTACCAATGCCATATCAACTTACAGCTGCAAGTCTTGAAGCCTAGTAGAGGTTCACTGATAAGGAACTTCTTGTTCCTTAGTTGTGTCTTATGTTGTGATGATTGAACCATCTTACCCTGGAGACTTGGTGGAAAATGCAAAAATAAATCTCTTACTGTTTCTCAATGAGATGCTTACATTTTAATTAGATTAAGAAAGAATAACTCTGAGAAGCACATTAAAATAAGAGAAAAATAGTAATATTTGGCATTACTGGAAAAGAATTGCCACCAACCTTTTATATATGGCTTAATATGACCAAGTACATTTTTTCTGAACCAAAAGCAATTAAATGTTATGAGTGTGACATTAACTAGCATAAGCAAAGTATAACACATATCGGTATTTGGATTTTTTTGTCCTAAGCTACTGTCTCTTGCCATTCATCTCTGCTTTATAGATGAATAAAATCACTCAGTTGTCTCTGAACAGAGGAATCTGTGTTGTGGTTTAACCCCAACCAACAGGCAAGCACCATGCAGCTGCTGGCTCACTCCCCCACCAGTGGGATTGTGGAGAGAATCAAAAGGGTAAAAGCTAGAAAATTCATGGGTTGAGATAAAGACAGTTAAATAGGGAAAGCAAAAGCTATGCACACAAGCAAAACAAAACAATTAAATAATTTACTGCTTCCCATGGGCAGGCAGGTGTTCAGCTATCTCCAGGAGAGCAAGGCCCCATCACATGTAACGATTACTCGAGAAGACAAATGCCATCACTCCAAACATCCCCCTTTATATACTGAGCATGATGTCATATGGTATGGAATATCCCTTTGGTCAGTTTGGGTCACCTGTCCTGGCTGTGTCTCCTCCCAGCTTCCCATGCACCCACAGCCCCTTTGCCAGTGTGGCAGTGGGGAAAGCAGAAAAGGCCTTGGCTCTGTGTAAACCCTGCTCAACAACAACAAAACCACCTCTATATTATCATCCCTGTGTTCAGCACAAATCTAAAACACAGCCCCATACCAGCCCCTGTGAAGAAAATTACCCCAGCCTGTTATGATCTGATCCAGGAGTGGAGATTGTAATGGATATACCTTTAAAATGTCGTAAACCATGATTTGAATTGCATGTTACAGGAATTACTATAACAAGGAACCACCCCAAACCAATGGAGGAGAAGCCTCACAAGAAGCAATTGCAGTGCAGCAGTGACCTGATCTGAGCTGGCTTTGATGCCCAGTAACCCCAAGCAACACACCACCTCTCCTATCCTGAGTGACCACCTTAACAGATGAAGCCCAAAGTCATGGACTAAATTAATTCAACAGACATTTTGCAGACATTTTATGGACATTTTGCAGGGGTGTTCCATAGTCTAAGGGAATGTTATCTGTGTTTTATATAAAGAATGGGAAGGCGAATGGTGGTTAATTAAGTTGTATTGAATAGTGTGGGACCTGAGCATGATGGAAATGGTATGGAATAAGGGATGGAATGTGCTGGTTTGGGTTGTGTGAGAGGCTGCAATAGTTAAAGGCTTAGACACTGTCAAAATTAAAGACTTTTGTCCACTGCAGCAAATTGCAAAGAAGCAACTGCTCACGGAAGCCCACCCCTCCCTGAATATGCTGACTAATTTGAACTGTGATGGGAACTTAAAGGTGCTGCTATTGTCCAATTATCCCAGGAGAAGAATGTATCCACAAATGTGGGAGACTGGAATGCTAATGGCTCAAACAATCAAGGTGCAAGCTGATGATGTGCAGAGGGCATGCAATCTATAGGTTTGAGAGACAACATAGGAACCCATCCCTGCAGTTGGAGCACCTCTTCCAAGAGAAGCCTGCCGTGACCCGGGATGGCCACCATAGGAGCCCATCCCTGCAGCACGCTCGATCTCCACCCCTATGTAGGAGCCCATCCCTGCTGTGCGCTCAGTCTTCACTTCTATGTGAGAGACACAGAGAGAGAGAGAGAGAGGAAGTGGTTCCATGTAGAAGATATGGAGAGGAAGATGTACAAGAAAGTGAATGACCCCAGCGGAACTTCAAGATTTATGAAAGGATTACAGTCTCCAGCCTGGTGAATGAATTCTCACCTGGCTGGTACAATGCTGGGACAATGGGGCTAGAAGCCACAAGTTAGAAGGTTATGAAGCGCAGCAGCTAAGATCTATGGCCCGAGATTGAGTCATTAAACAGGAAATTGGAAGACAGAAAAAGTCATGCAATCTTTGGCTCCAGATCCTCAATGCTGTGAGGGAAAGGTACCCTTTTAAAGAATGGTTGAGTTCTCCAAGAAGGTGGACCACGGCAGAAGGCATCCAGTATCTATGGGAATTGGATATGCTGGAAATCATTCATTGTAACCCAGAATACTACCATTGGGTAGATCCAGAGAGCATCCCTTTCATGCAGCCAATGTGGAAGAAAGCAATTAAAGGTGCCCCTGCATCATATCTTAATTGCTTGATAACAATATACGATCCAAGGACGATTGAACCGACTGTGGACAAGATGTGTACTTGGATATGAAGCATAGCAGAAAATCTGGTAGACGCCTCTGATTTCCGACACACCCACACTAGGGAGAGAATAGAGAGGCCTTACGAATACTCTAGATATGAGGATGACTACAGAGACAGAGACTACAGAGACAGACCAGTAGAACGGTCTCAACCACGATCTCGACTTCGATCTCGATCTTGGTCCTGATCTCGCTCAAGATCTCCTCTCCTCACACACAGAAGGAGAGAAAACCCCAGACGAAGATCACGTGGTCAACTGTGGTCTTATCTGTGTAACAAGGGAGAAAACATGAAAAAGTAGGATGGTGAACCCACTTCCAAACTCGAGGCCAGAGTGTGGCTTGAATGAAGTCACGCTGCCGTTGAGTGCTGCTGTACCAGACATGCTGGAGCTCCAGTACTAGCTGGAGTTCAAGACAGGGAAATGGTATGTGCTGGTTTAAAGGCAAACCAGCAGGAGAAATTAACCCAACTCAAAAGAGATTATGAGTCAGAATTACAATTTAATAAAAATAATACAATAAATACAATTATTCAGACGAACAAATGGTTTTAACCCACAAAAAGACCAGATGTATAACCTGACACCCTGGGGCACGAACAGAAAGGTGTTCGTTGGCCCCCATGCTAAGCCCCACGTGGGCCCCCGGAGTTCAAAAATAAAAGGAGAGGAAGAATCTGTTGGTGCAAGTGATGGTTGCAGTCCAGTTGAGAGCGGTGGTTGCAGTCCAGTTGAAAGTGGTGGTCGCAGTCTGGTTGAGGTTCTGGTTCTCCTCTGGATCCCACGAGTGGTACCAAAAGTCCCAAGACCCCAAGATTATATACACTCAGGTTCAGGCAGGAATGCCCAGCACCTCCCCCAGGGCGGGAAGTTCCACAGTGGGTGATTGTGAGTTGTGGGTGTGAGGACAGGAACATCCTCCTATCTCACAGGCCTCTTAACACCCAGCTTATAACCTGAGGGGTCAGGTGTGCTCTGGGCAGCTGCTGCAAATGGTCTATTGTTAACAATTTCTGGGAAATGACATAGAGCAGGAGTCCTCAAACTTTTTTAACAGGGGGCCGGTTCACCATCCCTCAGACACTGTCAGGGACCGGACTATAATGTCCTGTGCCAACCAGCAGGGGGCGCTGTTGGATCACTGGAGATGCCCAGGTGCAATGGGGAGGGGGGTGGGGTCTCCCTGGGTGTGCTGGAGAAGCTGGAAAATGGTGGTCTTTCCCCCCCCCCTCAATCCTCTGGTTGAGATGTGCAGAGCAGACTCCTCTCTCCTCTGATGTGCACACAGACTGCTGCCAAGGAGGAGAAGGAACGGGAACTGAGGAGGGAAGGAAAAAAAACCCCAACTCTCCCCAAAACAGTTTCTCTCCCAAAGAAGAAAAGAAAACTGCTGCTCCTGCCTAGGCTCTGTCACCCCTGGCCGCTGTTGAGCACTCCCCCGTCCCTTCGGCCACCGCTCAAAACCCCTCCCCGCATCTCCCAGGAGACGAGAGGAAAAAACAAGTGAAAGAGGAACTTCTTAACCCCCACCCCCCAGCTTCGGCAACAGCCAAGCTCCCCCAACGGACCATTTAAGGACCATTTAACTCGGAATGCAGTCTCACCCAGCTAGTCCATTGTGTTACCTAATTGCCCAAGGAAAAGCCAACATCCCTTTCACACAATGGGCAGGGGGAAGGGAAAAAATTCCTACTTAGTTTTAACTTAACTTTAACCATGACACACCCCAACCCCTGGTGGGGGGGGGGCAGGGAGGTTCTGTAAATACCTGCGGGCTGCACTGGGGAGCCTGGCGGGCCGTATCCGGCCTGCAGGCCGTAGTTTGAGGACCCCTGACATAGAGGGTGCAGAATACACAGTTTGGGTTACACCCACACAGTGATGAACTGGTCCCAGCTGCTCTAACTAGGACATGGTACACAACCATTAATATTGCGAATGCGTTCTTCTCCGTCCCCTTAGCAGCAGAGTGCAGGCCACAGTTTGCTTTTACATGGAGGGGCATGCAGTACACCTGGAACCAAGTGCCCCAGGGGTGGAAACACAGTCTCACCATTTGCCATGGACTGATCCAGGCTGCACTAGAGAAGGGTGAAGACCCAGAACACATACAGTACATAGATGACATTGTTGTATGGGAGGGACATGGCAGAAGAAGTTTTTGAGAAAGGGCAGAAAATCATCCAGATTCTCTTCAAAGTTGGTTTTGCCATCAAGAAAAGTAAGGTCAAGGGACCTGCCAGAGAGATCCAGTTCCTAGGGGTGAAATGGCAAGATACACATTGTCAGATTCCAACAGACGTAATCAACAATATTATAGCAATGGCTCCACCAACCAACAAGAAAGAGACGCAAGCTTTTCTGGGGGCCATAGGCTTTTGGAAGATGCATATCCCAGAATACAGTCAAATTGCGAGCCCTCTTTATTTTGTAACCTGTAAGAAGAAGAATTTTCAATGGGGTCCTGAACAGTAGCAAGCTTTTAAGCAGATTAAGCAAGAGATTGAACATGCTGTGGCTCTTGGACCAGTCCCGACAGGACCAGACGTGAAGAATGTACTCTATTCTGCAGCTGGAGATAAAGGTCCCTCCTGGAGCCTCTGGCAAAAAGTGCCTGGTGAGATGCAAGGGTGACCACTCGGTTTCTGGAGCCGAAGCTACCAAGGTTCTGAAGCCAACTACACCCCTATGGAGAAAGAAATCCTAGCAGCATATGAAGGCATACAAGCAGCCTCGAAGGTGATTGGAACAGAAGCACAGCTCTTCCTGGCACCCTGACTGCCAGTGCTGAGCTTGATGTTTAAGGGAAAAGTGCCCTCTACGCATCATGCCACTGATGCTACGTGGAGCAAGTGGATTGCTTTGATTACTCAGTGTGTCCGAATCGGGAACTCAAATTGCCCTGGAATTTTAGAAATTGTAATGAATTGGCCTGAAAGTAGGAACTTCAGTCTGGCTGATGAAGAGAAAGAAGAGCAAGTGGATGGAGCTGAAGAAACTCCACCATACAATCAGCTACCAGAAGAAGAGACGTGTTATGTCCTTTTCACCGATGGTTCCTGCCGTATTGTAGGGGGAAACTGAAAGTGGAAAGCAGCTGTCTGGAGTCCCACCTGATGAGTGGCAGAAACTACTTAAGGAAAAGGCAAATCGAGTCAGTTCGCAGAACTGAAAGCCATCCAATTGGCTTTAGATATTGTGGAATGAGAAGGATGGCCAAAGCTTTACCTTTACACCCACTCATGGATGATAGCCAATGCCCTATGGCAGGGGTCCTCAAACTATGGCCCGCAGGTCAGAAACAGTCCCCGAGGGTCCTCTATCTGGCCCACCGCCCCCCCCCGCCGCAGATGACTTCCTGCTACTTAATCCACGCCTCGTCCTCCACCTGCCCCCAGGGGGCGCCTCTCGGTTACAAACTGGCCCCTGACAGTGTTTGAGAGCCAGTGAAACGGCCCCCTGTTTAAAAAGTTTGAGGGCCCCTGGTCTAAGGCATTATCTTTATTTCCCCCTCAAAGTCTACGTCTATCACCCCTGGCAACACAAAAAGACCTTTTAAAGTGGTAGATGACCTGCTGATTAATAAGACTGCTTTGCCGTGACCTAAGGGACCATGTGTATCAGTTGGCAGCAGCGCGACTGTTGTGTCCCGCAGCGTTACTTCTGCAGAGGTGGCCAAATCCACTCCTGCACTGCCAGCTGTGCTGGCATGCAAGCTTCTGCAGCTTCGCAAGGGGTCCAGGGAGAAGTTTGATTTGTTGTCATAGCGCATCCCCTTGCTGCGCTCTGCTTTACATTTCCCTGCGGGGGGAGTGGTTGGCCATAGCGATCTGTTTTTGATTTGCATTGATTGGCATAGTGATTCTCCTTGTGGCAACATGGACAAATTCCTGGCCCCCCTCCTTTTTTGTTTTTCCGTTTGGGCATTCTCTGGACAAGTGACCGAATTGGCCGCAAGAGAAACATGGCTGGTTTCTTACTGACATTGCTGCAAATGCTTCAGCAATTAAAGATAGATCATGCTGTCTTGAACCGACATTCATACATGCATTTAACATGTTGTCTATGGTGGGGTTTTTTTAGGGGACGTAAAACCTTTTGGCAATGGGGATTAGCATTTTCAATAGCAAGCTGCTTAAAGAGACATTGGCAGGCTAAATCATTTTCCACTTGCTTTTCCAGAGCATCATTAAGGCGGTTTAAAAATTTCATAAACGGTTTGTTTACTTCTTGTTTTATGCGTATAAAAGGCAATTGCTGCACGCCTACATCTGGAATGGATTTTAAAGCATTCAGAGCAATTTGTTTTATTTGTTGCAGCCCAGTGGTGCATATTTGAGCTTGTGCTGCATTAGAAGCATATTCGCCCTGTCCCATCAGAACATCCACAGTAACTGTTCATGCAGGGTTGCGTGCTCCCACAGCCAAATTTACAACCATTTGCTTTTCTGCCAGCTGCCTCATTTTCGATTCCCACATAGTATATTGCATGTCGGTCATTATTAAATGAAGCAGCGTTTTAAAATCATGAAGGGTTAGCACTTGGCTATCACAGATGGACTCTATCAGGTGAATAGTATATGGAGCCCCCAAACCGTGGTCAGCAACTGTCTATCTAACATCTTTTATAAGAGCATACCATAAACCCTCTGTCATGGATTCGCTTGTTCTGGGAAACTAAGCAGGAATTTTCCCTTCCCCCTGCCCATGGTGTGAAAGGGATGTTGAATAGGCAGATTGGCTGTGGTTTGAGTCATTGACAAAAGATATGGCTGGTAAGACCACATTCCTAGCTGATGGCCTTCAGCATCTTATCTTTGGGGAGGTGTAAGAAGTTCTCTTTTACTTTTTTTTTCATCTCATCTCCTGGGAAACGGGGGGAGGAGTTTTTTGGCTGCCACCAGAGCTTGGACAAGGTCGGGGTAGGAGCGGGAAGGTGGCTTTTGTTCTCAGCCTGGTTGCCAGCTGTGGATTCTGCTTGGATTTCCATGGGAGAGGAACTGTTTTGGGAGGGGGGGATGGGTTTCCCTCCCCCGTTCCCGTTTTTCTTTCTTGGCAGCAGTTCTTGTGCACATCAAAGGAGAGAGGAAGCTGTGCTACACGACTCAACCAGAAGGACTGAGTTCCTGTTGGAAAGGACTTTTCTTTTTTTTCTTTCCCTCCTCTGTCTCCCCTTTTCCCTAGGGGGGGGCGGGGGGGGGAAGGAAGGCCTCCATTTTTCAGCTTCTCCAGCACACCTGGGGAGACCCCCATGTGGTGACTTCAGTGATCCAACAGCGCCACCTCCTGACCAGCACTGGACACTACAAGCTCTGCCTCTCCAGTGATCCAACAGCACTCCCTGCTGACTGTGTTTGGAATTGCACCAAAAGGCACAAACTGAATTGTTTACCTTTTTTGTTTTGTTTTGTTTGCTTTGAAGGGGATTATTTTTGGGTATAGGATTATTGCTTGGTTGTTTTATTTGCATTTTTTTCATTGTTCTGCCAACACACATATATCCTTTAATAAAGGGATGTTATTTCTCCTTTTTCCACAATTTTCCTCAATTGGAGCCTCTTAATTTCGAATTTACAATTGCTTAGAGGGAGGAGTTTGGGTCTTCCTCATAACTCATCCTCAGCAAAACACTTCTGTCTCACAAAACTGAGACAATGCCCTTGTAAAAAGTCCCTCTCCAGCTTTCTTTTAGTTCCCCTTTAGGTGCTGGAAGGTTGCTATAAGATCTCCATGGACCTTTCTCTTCCCCAGGCTGAATAACCCCAGCTCTCTCAGCCTGTCTTCATAAGAGAGGTTCTCCAGCCCTCTGAGCATTTTGGTGGCCCTCCTCTGGAGTTGCTACAAGAGGTCCCTTTCCTTCTTATATTTGGGGGCCCCAGGGCAGGATGCAGTACTACAGGTGGAGTCTCACAAGAGTGGAGTAGAGGGGGAGAATCATCTCCCTCGACTTGCTGCCCAGCAGACATACCAGCTTGAAAATCTTTGCTTTTTAGTCAATTGCATATGACAACAGTGTCCTAAATGTGCAGACAGCACCTTAAATTAAATGCAAATAGCTAAAGTACTGTTGCAAAAGACGTTGTCCTCCAATCAAAACATCTCTAAAAGGTTTCCAAAGGAGTTTGAATGAGTGTGCCAAATAAAAAAAATCAGAAGAAAAGGAATCTTGTTCTCATTCATAACACAATTTCTGAAGTGCAGCATCTTTTATGCAGTCATTTGGCTCAACATCCTCTTTCAAGGTTTAAGAGCTCTCTCTTCTCTATTCAGCCTACCCAAAGAATCCGTTGGATTCTTCATGGACTCTTCAAACACTTGGATGTGAACAACTTGCCATGGTTTAGGAATGGAATTCCCCAATTTAGTGCTCCCTCCGAAACCACACTGTCATGCGCTTCCCCTCCCCCTCCAGGTGGAAGCACAAAAGGCAAAGATCATGGGTTGAAATAAGAACAATTTACTGGAAACAGCATTGACATAAGAAAATGAACAATTACAACAATATTAATAACAGAAGATATAAGACACAGAAATTATTTGCACAGAAAGTCCGTTTCATCCTCCCTGCTTTCTTCCCCCAGAAGGAACACCCTCCTTCTCAGAAGCTTTCCTCCACCCCTGGCAAATGACATAAGGTGGTATTGAATAACCTCCTAGACACGCCCACAGCCACACCACCTCAGCTACTACAAAAAAAAAAATTAACTCTCCTGGCCAAAACTAGGACACAACTGCAAATTAATAACACAATAAATACCCATTTTTGAAAATCCTGAAATGTGCATGCAGTATCAGAGTTATGTTCCGTATGAGATAGATGAACAAAACTGTACCTGAAGCCTGAAAGAGACAAGTAATCAATCCAGACCATCAATATAAGTTAGTAAAATTAGATGAGAAGCAATATATGGAGAAGAAAATGAAAAAAATCCAAACCCACAAAAAATAATTATCTAGGAGAAGTGATACAGAGATTAAATAAAGACATTGAAAAGAATAAATACTGAGAAAATAAAAATGGTTTAATGTAGGGACACTATCATCATGATTCTTTTCCTTAGAAGAATTCCTTATTCCCAGATCCTAGCATATGACTGGCATAAAGTTCCTAAGAATTTGAATTACTAAGTGATCATGCAATCTGGAATTGTACTGGTGTATATTCCAATAACCACAGGAGCAAAAAAACCTCAGCACATGTGGAAATAAAACAGTCAGAAAAGATCACACAAAGTTTTGTTTTGTTGGGGTTTTTTAACTTCAGTCTAAAGTTTTTCCCATATATCTACTTCTAGCAAAGTATCTTCAGTTAAGAGGATGTAAATCTCATATGTGAAATTGCAGTATGAAAACTGGTAGTTACTTACAGTTTGTGGCAAAATGAGATACAGATCTTAACTATGGGTTCCAAAACAACATATGAATAATTAATAAAATATTAATAATAGAGTAAATATTTCTGCTATTTGCATAGAATATTGTGTCTGTAACATAGCAAAAAGATTAGAAAATGTTTCAAAATGATAAAGTTCTTCTACAGCTATAAATACTGACAGAAGAGAAAACAAAGGTGTTACTTATGAAGTTACTTTTACTTCTTAAACTTCTCCTTCTATTCAATACTATTACTTGGATATTAACCTAGAATAAAAATAGCTGACAGCAGACAGTAACCTGTAACATAGGCCTCATTTAAAATTTCTGCTGTGAAAATCTGCACAGGTCATTTTTTATTCACTGTATGCATTGTTCCAAAGGAGATAAATTTTCTTTTCCTGAAGAGGTTATAAAAACTCCTTTGGTCTGTTTCAGGGTAACACTGTAAAACTAAAACAGTTTCTAAGAAAAAAGTGAAATTTCTGTTATTTAAAAAAGCATTTTTTTATGCATACCCCCCTGCTGATTGACACTCTGCATTTCCCTTTCTTTGCGATCTAGTTCAGCTGCTTTTCTTTCCAGTTCTTCTTGACGCTTTAGCAGTTCTGCCTCGGCCAAGGCACGCTCCTGAATAAAATAAGTATCATTAGATATTGATTAAAAAATACAAACGGAAAATAAATATTCCAAGTCTATTTTCCAAAATGAAACATCTCCAGTTATGAAGACTGAGCTAATATTACACAAATTCATGCAGTAACTGATTACTTAAAGGCAGAATTCATTTTCATAAATCATCCAGAAAACAATGTTTATTTATGAAATACACTACTCCAGAAGTGTATTTATTATAGTTAAAAGGCACCTAGTGCCTGAAAGTTATAGACAAACCTTTGAAATCTGTGTGTAAGTAGGTGGTTCTTCTGTTGGTTTCATTACTGCTGGATGGGTACTGGGTACATTAAGCATTTTCACATTTCCTGGAGGAGGCTAAGAAAACAAGAGACAATTATGGGGAAACAATCTCCTATTCTATATTCTAATAAACATCTTTTCATTAACTCTGTAAGAACTAATCCAGTTGTTTTAAAGGAACTATTACTGATAAACTGAACATCTGATATGCTGTGCACAATATTTATAACTTTTAGGTTATAATATATATTCTGTGGTGCAGTGTTCCACTTGTTTGTTTTTACTCTGCACTATTTGCCATAAGCACACATAAAATTTTATGAATCAATAGAAAGTAAAAAGAATTTTAATTTTTTTTCAGACATGAATATGAATAAGGACAGTTATTATTGAAGACAATGGCAGGATTTAACAGTTTCTATTCTCAAACATGATGTCATTTATTAGTAATGTCTTCCAGAGCTTTCTACTTAACAAAGGTTAACCAGAGAAGCAATGTACTGTATTCAAAACGGGCAAGAAGGAGGACCCAGGTGTAACGCTCTGGCCCTGGAGCCGCAAGCTCAAGGGCTTGGCCAGGAGCTTTACTTTAAAATACATATATAGGGTTCTTTAATACCTCGAGATAGCATTGTGATGGACTGAAATGTTGGTAATGTCTTAAACATTGTCAAAATCATAGAAAGACTTTTTGTCAAACTGCACGGAAGCAACTGCCTGTCTGCAACCACTGAAGACTGACTGTAATTTGGACAGTGAAGGGGGACTTTAGATAAGACTATTGTCTAATCATTTCAAGTCTGAGGAGATGTAAACGAGGCTCTGGTAAGAAGAATGTATCTGCGTTAAGAATCCACCCTTGCTGAGCTCAGTGGGTGGTGGAGAAGGGTTTTGGGTGTGTGATGGTGAAATCTCCCTACACCAAACCAAAGGAGTAACCCTTCCTCCTCTCCCCGTGTATTGGGTCTGGCTGAGCTGGAGTTCATTTTCCCACAGTAGCCCTCACAGTGTTGTGCTTTGCATTGGCAGATAGAAGGGTGTTGATAACAGACCAGTGTTTTGGCTACCGCTGAGCACAGCATCAGCACTGTAACATTCCTTCCTCAGTCGAGGGCAAGATCCTGGGAGGGGACACAAGTAGGCCAGCTGACCCAAACTGACCAAACGACATCAGCTCAGATATAAAAGCTAAGGCAAGGAGCAGGAAGGCAGGCATTCATTGTCTCCAACGGCTGCCTACTGAGAAACTGTCATGCATACTGAAGCCCTGCTTCTTGGAAGTGGCTGACCATCGCTGCTCATGGGAAGTAGAGAATAAACTGTGTTATCTTTTGCTTCATTTCACTTTTGTGTGCGTAAGCTTCTCCTTTGCTTTTTGCTTTAAATAAACTACCTTATCCCAATCCACAAGTTGTTTTTTTCCACCTTACTCTCTCCCCTATCCATCTCGGAAGGGGAGCAATAGAGAGGCTGGGTGGGCATCTGGCATCCAGCCAAGGTCAACCCACCACACCCGGGAAGGCCACACAGGACATGGGGTTATGAACCATCAAAGACCCCCAAAGCGCTCCCCCTGCCCCATTCCTGAGGCCTTCTACCACCAGAGGACTGCACGTGATCCAAGTGAGGCAACAAATCCAGAGTCTGTCACAAGAGACTGCAAAGCTTCCCCCCCACCCCTGGGGAGGTGCCTGGCATCTCCTGAAGGTATATTAATCCATTGGACTCTAAGTTTTGCGGGACCCTCACCACCAAGAAGACCGGAAGAACTGGACAGATGGGATGCCACCAGGTTACACGGAGTGGTGATAGATTTCCTATTTTAATCTCTCTCTGTCACTTTCTTTCCCCTCCCTCCTTTTGCTATTTCTTTCTATCTCTCTTTCTCTGCTTCACATTTACCATTAAATCAAACCCATACTACTGACTTTGGCATATGGTCATGTTTGCACCTTAATTTGGGCAGAGGTATTTCTAATAATTTTAATGACTGGATCATAACAAGCGTCAAGAGAGTAAGCCAAAGACTTGTTCCCAAGAGGTACTTTTATTGATAATTTAGAGGAGAAAACAGGGGAACTTAGCAAAAGTTCAAAAGGGCACCTGTCGTGGGTTTGGCCATGGGCCAATTTTTTTTTCACTCCCCCCCCCCCCCACAATTTCTATGAGTTGAGAGAAGGTTTATGCAGACAAAAGAGACTTGATGTGAGGGGAAATAATATTAGGATTTATTACTATTACTTAATAAAATAAAAACTAAAGAATTATATATATACAGCAATTCTAACTAAGCACAAATACTATATATTTTAACCCTTTAATGTACCCTATTTTATTAATTTCACCAAAAATCCCTCTATTCTGTACCCCTGTTATACCCCTTGTTTCTGATCGGTCCCTGTTTGCTGCTGTGCAGCTTCCCTTGTTTGGTCATTCCTTATATGGTTACTCCTCCCCATTTGTGGTTCAGACCTTCCCCTCTTTCCCTTGTAAGAGGGTGTTTAGCATACTCCTCCCTAGTTCCGCCTTCCCTTCTCGCAAGTTCTCTCAGAAACTTATATAAGCCCATTTGCCCTTATAAAAAAGGATCACTTTTTACCTCTCATGCTCCGTGGTCAGACCCTTTATTCCCCCGGGGCTACGATGGTGTACCTCGACATCAGCAAGGCTTTTGACACTCTCTCACAACATCCTCATAGGCAAACTCAGGAAGCATGGACTGGATAAGTGGACAGTGAGGTGGATTGAGAACTGGCTGAAAGGCAGATCCCAGAAGGTTGTGATCAGTGGCACAGGGTCTAGTTGGAGGCCTGTAACTAGCAGGGTCCCCCAAGGTTCACTACTGGGTCCAGTATTGTTTAATTTGTTCATCAATTACTTGGACAGAGGGACAGAGTGCCTCCTCAGCAAGTTCGCTGACAAAGCAAAGCTGGGAGGAGTGGCCAATACCCCAGAATGCTTTGCAGCCCTTCAAACGGATCTTGGCAGGTTGGAGAGGTGGGCAGAGAGGAACCTTCTGATATTCAATAAAAGCAAGTGTAGGGTCCTGCACCTGGGGAAGAACAACCCCATGCACCAGTACAGACTAGGGGCTGACCTGCTGGAAAACAGCCCTGTGGAGAAGAACCTGGGGGTCCTGGTGGACAATAAGTTATCCATGAGTCAGAAATGTGCCCTTGTGGCCAAGAAGGAAAACAGAATCCTGGGATATATTAGGAAGAGCATTGCCAGCAGATCAAGGGAGGTTATCCTGCCCCTCTATACTCAGCCCTGCAAAGGTCGCATGTGTAAGTACTGTGTCCAGTTCTGGGCTCCACCATACAAGACAAACATGGAGCTCCTAGAGCAAGTACAGTGGAGGGCTACTAAGATGATTAAGGGACTGGAGCACGACTCTTAAGAGGATAGTCTGAGGGAGCTGGGATCTTATCAAACTTAATTTTCTTTTATGACAAGGTAACCCACCTAATTGACAAAAGGAAGCCAGTTGATGCAATATTTTTAGATTTCAGTGATGCTTTTGATACTGTCTCTCACACTACAAATGGACAAAATGTCCAGCACACAGCTGGATAAACACATCATGCGATGGCTGAGCAACTGGCTGGTGGGTTGGGCACAAAGAGTTATAGTACATGTGGTTACATCAGGCTGGTGACCTGTCACTAGTGGAATTCTGCAGGGCTCCATCTTAGGGCTAGTTCTCTTCAACATCTTCATAAACAACTTGGATGCAGGACTCAAAGGTATACTAAGTAAGTTTGTCAAAGATACTAAATTGGAAGGAACTGTTGACTCCCTCAAAGGCAGAGAGGCCCTGCAGAGAGACCTGGACAAATTAGAGGGCTGGGAATCACCAACCATATGAAGTTCAACAAAGCCAAGTGCCAGATTCTGCACCTGGGATGGGGCAACCTTGGATGTTACAGGACAGACTGGGGAATGAGGTGCTGGAGAGCAGTGCCATGGAAAGGGACCAGGGGGTTCTGGTCGACGGCAAGTTGAATATGAGTCAGCAGTGTGCCCTGGCAGCCAGGAGGGCCAACCATGTCCTGGAGTGCATCAGGCACAGAATTGCCAGTCAGTCGAGGAAGGTGATTGTCCCACTCTACTCCACGCTTTGGGAAGCCCAGTTTCGGACCCCCGAAGCCGCCATGGGCGGAACCACTGACCAGGTCGGATGGCTCTTTATCTTGGAGAGGGAAAAAGCAGCACAGGCATGAATGGTCCTGCCCTGGACTGCCCCAGGGCCCGCCCTGCCTCCCGAGTTGGCACCACCCTGACTACTTGAGCTCCTGGCTCGAAGTTGTTGCTATAGCAAGAGTCCAGGAGTAGTCAAAAACAGGGAAAGATACTTTTTGCAACAGCTAGAAGGGAAGCTCAGAAGGGAAGATTGCCTGAGACTTGCTCTGGCCCTGTCCCTGTGGTGAACTGTGGGGGAATTCCCAAAGGGAGCCCGGCAGGAATGAACACGGTACAGAAGGCTGAGTGACCGGCACTGTCCCACGGACTGGCTGGCCACCACTGTGGCCCCTCCCCTTGCCCATTGGACTGGCTAACACGAAAAGGGGGGGGAAAGAAGAGCTAGCTATATTGGCCCCTGTGTGCTCTAGGCCTGTTTCAGGCTCACAGGCTGTGAATATTCCTGCCCACTGTGTGCTGATTGAGTTTGGGGGGGAGGGGGGGGGGCTGTGGCAAAATCAGAAGGGGGGGCCACTGTTTTGCTCTCAATGTGAACTAACAATGTATCAGA
>JAWWLV010000094.1:3246089-3256620 GCA_035041135.1 Platyrinchus mystaceus | reverse complement strand
ACATGATGGTGCACGTGCTTCCCACTGGTGCTGGCTTGCTTGTCCTGTCTGGGAGGTGGAGGGAGGGAGGGAGAGACCGGGGAGCCGCCCACCTTGCTGATGCCGACGCCCCCCTCCTCAGCTTGGCCGCGCAGTCCGGAGGGGGGGCCAGAAGGGACTGAAGGGACTTTGCCGCCCCGGGGCTCTGGCAATTTGCCCGAGTTGAGAAGCTGCCGACACTGCTCTCCCGGCAGAGGAGACGCCCCTGCCTCTCGCCCGCCGCACATCGCAGAGGAGGAGGAGGAGGACGGGGCTGCTTGATTTCCGCCCCCAACCCCCGGCAGGGGGTGGGGCAGGCCAGATTAAGGACGGCCCCGGGCCGTTCCCAGCCTGCAGGCCATAGTTTGAGGACCCTTGCCTTAAAGGGTCAAAGCTCATTTATGTCAACTTACCCACTGAATCCTCCATATACTATCTATCCTTACACATCTTCCAGTACCTCTAACTAGCCTGTTGGGAGGAAAGGGTTAAAAGTAGAAGATTTGGCAAGGAGGCAGTAGATTTCGCTCAAGAGACTTCTGCATCTGGGAATGCTAGACTTGGAAAAGATCAGTGTGGGAAAATCCCATTTATTACACCTACTGATGTTTAACCTCTGCCTGGTTTGAGAAGTAGCATTCCTGTATGGAGATAACACTTTCTCACAGACATGCTTGAGGCCCCTGCTGGGAGAGAGAGAGACCAGAAAAGCACAGGGGAGAACACAGCCTTGAAGTAATGTGCATGCACCAGGGCTGTTGTTATGTAGAGGCCAGGAACGGCCCCCACAGCATTTTTCTGCCCGCTGCTACCTAGCAGTGTAATGTCCTTGTCTGCTGGCAAATAACGAAATAAACCTTTTCTTTACACTGTAACTGTGGTTTGTGGCTGTCTTGGTTAACCTGCATCTATTAATTCTTACATAGCCCTCGACATAGAATATCTTAAAGTGGAAGGGACCCATAAGGATCATCGAGTCCAACTCTCTGCTCTATGGGAGAACCCCAGCTGGCTCTGGGGTCTCTGTGTGATAGCTGAGAAACCAAAGACGGAATGTCTATGCTTGGCAGGGTGGCAACCACAGACAGAAAAGACTGTAACACAGAATGGATTTCCTAGCAGCTATGCTGACTCATTGTTGAAAGACATGTGCAGATGTATGCCCAATTATAAGTTGTTTATGTGACTAAGAAGCCAATTGTACATTGACATGTGTTACCAAAAAGTGTATAAAAGTAGCAACGGTGGCTGTAATAAAGGTGTGTGTTCCTGGTTCCTGCTACTGAAGCCATGTTGTTTGCCCACCCTGACCGCGACACTGCTCCTCGTAGGACTACCTAAAACTAAACCATATGACTTGAGGGCGTTGTCCAGACAGATGCTCCTTGAACTCTGACAGGCTTGGTGTTGTGACCACTTCCCTGGGGAGCCTGTTCCAGTGACCAACCACCCTCACAGTGAAGAACCTTTTCCTAATGCCCAATCTGAACTTCCCCTGACACAGATTCATTCCATTTCCATGTGTCCTATTGCTGATCACCAGAGGTGAGATCATCACCTCTTCTTTGCTGCCCAGTGTTGAGGAAGTTGTAGACTGCAATGAAGTCACCCCTTTTTCTTCTCCAAGTCGAACAAACCAAGTGACCTCAGCTGCTCCTTGTAAGTCTTGTCCTCAAGACCTCTTACCATCTTAGTTGCCCTTCTCTGGATGCACTCTAATAGTTTGATGTCCTTCTTAATACTGAGGTGCCCCAAACTGCACCCAGTACTTGAGGTGAGGCTGCACCAGTGTGGTTTAGAGGAGGACAATCACCTCCCTCAACCAGCAAGCAACACAGTGCTTGAGGCACCTCAGTACCCAGTTGTCCCTTTTGGCTGACAGGGCACATGGTTGACTCATATTCAACTTGTCATCAACCCAAACCCACAGATCTCTTTCCACGGGGTCTCTCTTCCCCTAATTTGGATGTTTTACATCAGTCTCAAACTCTGAAAACAATACTCTACAAATCTTTTCTAAAAAGATAAACAGCATTATTAATAAAAAAATGTGCTTACTTGTGGGAACAAGTTAAGCCAACAACAGCTGCGTTCAGTTAATTAGGATCAACAAGGAGTGTTTTGGCCTTGACTGGTTGTGGGAAGTGATGAGATTGATTTGCGGGCCTTGCTGTGTTCAGTGGGTGAGGTGGGAGGCTACTAGAGGGGAGTAGCAGAGACTGTGGAAAGCTGCCATAAGGAACTAGGGGGTGGAAGCATGATATAAATAGCAACATTAACATGGTATAAAAGGTAGTGACTGTAACAAATAAATGTCGCAGTATTCCCGATGAGCTGAGTCCATGATTTAATACGCCACACTTACTGTTCTTGAATCAGAGAAAGGATTATACTCATCTAGTCCTGGTGGAACATTTCTTGTCACTTGTGCAACAGAAGGATCCTAAAGGGAAAACAGTTCTGTAAATGTATGCACATGTATACAAGCAATGAGTCAACATACATCATCATGCATCATCATATCATATAAAACTCTAAAAAATTTTGTTTTCACTAAAAAAAAAAAAAAAATCCATTTTTCTCTGTCCCTGCAATGACATAATTCCATCCTGAGCTTGTTAAATATCTTTATCAATAATCTGAATGAGGGGATTCAGTGCACCCCAAGTAAGTTTGCGGACAACACCAAGTTGGGTGCTGATATGCTTGAGGGTAGGAAGGCTCTGGCTGAGGGATCTGGACAGGCTAGACTGATGGGCCCAGGCCAATTGTATGAGGTTCAACAAGGCCAAGTGCTGGGTCCTGCACTTGGGTCACAACAACCCCATGCAGTACTATAGGCTTGGAGAAGAACAGCTGGAAAGCTGCCTGGCGGAGAAGGACCTGGAGGTGCTGGGCAACAGCTGGCTGAACATGAGCCAGCAGCGTGCCCAAGTGGCCAAGAAGGCCAATGGCATCCTGGCTTGTATCAGAAATAGTGTGGCCAGCAGAGGTAGAGAAGTGATTGTTCTCCTGTACTCAATACTAGCAAGGCCACACCTTGAATCCTGTGTCCAGTTTTGGGCCCCTCACTACAAGGAGGGCATTGAGGTGTTGAAGCATGTCCAGAGAAGGGCAACAAAGCTGGTGAATGGTCTGGAACATAAGTCCTAGGAGGAGCAACTGGGGTTGTTTAGTCCAGAGAAAAAGAGGCTGAGGGGAGACCTTATTCTCTTCTACAACTACCTGAAAGGAGGTTGTAGCAAGGTGGGCATTGGCCTCTTCTCCCAGGCAACTAGCAATAGGACAAGGGGAAATGGCACAAAGTTGCACCAGGGGAAGTTCAGGTTGGATATTAGGAATAATTTCTTCACTGAAAGAGTGATTAAGCATTGGAACAGTTTCCCCAGGGAAGTGGTCGAGTCACCATCTGTTAAAGAAGAGTTCAGACCCTAGGTTCTGAGGCAGAGATGCCTCTGGAGAGGGACCCCAAAGAAATCTCAAGGCCTTTACACCCTCACTGTCTGTGCATGATCTTCACATGCCCTGCATGTGCCTCTTAGTCCGATGGCAATTTACAGTCCAGGGTCTTCTAACACCTCATTGGATTCTTTTTCCGTGTCCACATGGCCAGGCCATTAACTGCTCTTATCTTCCAGCTTGGTCCAGCCTTGGGGACCTCCATGGTCTCAACCCTTATCTGAAGATATCCAGTCTTTCTCTGTTTCCTCCCCTGTTCAGCCATTCATGCTGACAAAGTTCATTTAGAGTTCACCTGAACTAAATTTTGAGCAAGGCCCACTCATGCTAAGCTGTAAGCAAGTTACAATTCAACTTGGACCTACACAATGAATTTCTAATATTCTATAAGTAAATTTATTTTAATCCCCAACACCATCCCTGGAAGTGTTCAAAAAATGAGTAGATGTGGCACTTCACGATATAGTTTTGTGGACATAAGGGTATTCAGTCGAAGGTTGGACTTGATGATTTTGGAGGTATTTTCCAACCTTAATGATTCTATGATTCCTATAAAACTAGATTAACACAGTCTACAAGAAACATCATCTGTCATATATTTGATGTATAAGGGAAAAAAGCTCTCAACAGATAAGGGAAGAAAACTGTATCTTTCCATGTTGACCACTGGACTCCAGAACTATACACCCAAAGAGCACAACAAAAGAGTTTTCTGTAAACTCTTGGTTTTCCCTACCCAGAATTACCTCCAACACCTTCAGCAATAGGAAAAGCATTTCAGAAAAATGAAGCTGAGGAAACAGTGTCCCATAATGCCAAAAGCACCTCTGGTTCAGCTTCTACATGAACTGGTAATATGAACAAAAAGATGTAATTTTTTCCTCCAATGAACTCTGCAGTAAGAGAAACTACTTAAGGTTTAGCTTGAGAAAACTTCAGGAATGAAACACTTTTCTGTGCTAGAGTCAGGCTGGCTTGATTCTGCAGAAGAGCAGAATTGCCCACTATCATAGACAACTCTAACTTCATAAGAAAAATTGTACATATTTCATGTGATGCCTCGTTTCACTACATTGTTTCTGTGGCTTAATGTTTTTGCATCTTCAGAACATAAGAATGGATGGACTACCTGGATGTCCAGGTGCTGGACTTGGAATTGTTCTGAATACATATAGTGCAGTGAACAACTGATGCCCACAGGAATTGCACTTCATAATTTTAAACTACTTACAATATTTCTAAAAACATTAGACCTGACATCCCAAGGAATAGACAAAATTACTGTGAATCATTCACCTTACACTCATTACAGCTCACTTTAAAATGGAGCCAATGCCAACTCATCTAAATGCAGCAAGAATAACTACAAAGCACTTGTACTTATTGTTGCAGAATAATGAAACACTGAATTTAGAAATTAATCAGCATGTGAGCAATGAACATGTAGAACAAATGCTGTGCAGGACCACAAGCTCAAAGAAGTGGCATTTAAATGAATGCTATAAAATTTGTATGTGTCATGACACATATCCTAGTGGTTAAAAAAGTGAAAACTATAATATTCTATAGGAATAAGTAAGTCTAGGCTGGCATAACTTATTTTTCCATATTTGATATTTCAGCTAGATAATAAAGTTAAAATGCATTATTTTTTAGTTATTTTTGTTAATATTAAGAAACAGAAAAAAAGCCACAAATACAAGTTCCAATAGATGATAATATACAGACACCAACACAAAGCTGCAGCATGGCTGGAACCACCAAATATCCAGAGACCTCGACCTGCTCCATGATTTAAGTGATTAAAAATTTGGTTACCCTCTGCAAATACAGAAAACAGAGAATTTCTGAGACATTTTAAATATCTAATGTCAGCTGCTGAATGCACCAACTGTAAAATGCCTGATCCTATCTCAGACTGAGAAAGCTATGTCCTAGTGGGCCAGTACTTCTGCCCGAAATGGACCTGCCCTTGCACTAACTCCTTGCCACAACCTGATTGTCTTCAGCCACTCAGCCAGTCCCAGTCCCTGCTCCTTAGAGTGCTGATCCCAGTAATTATCATCTTGCTCACCTAACTCCTTGTTCCCTCCTTCCAGTTCTCATGTCCTTCTCCAGTCTTATCTCACCCAAGCTCCTGCCAGTTCAGCACCTTGAGTTTCTGGTCTTTTTATTTAACTATTAGTCATACCAACCAGAGCAGAATTTAAGTACAGAACACTTTTCATACCCAGATATTGCAGCTATTGGTGCGCTGAAGTCACACAGTCATTACAGATGACATTTTAAAGATCTGAATTAGTTCAGGAGACTGGTTTTAACAAATCAGCACAACCTAATTAATCATTTTCCATCTAATCTTTCATTTTACCTGCTCCTTGTAGTCTCTTCCCCACAATACCAATCTCAAAAGCAAAGATTAGAATCACACTCTTGGAATCATGAGGAGTCATGTACAAGCAGCACCCCAGTATTTACATCAAAAAGAGGAAAAGCCAGTCAGAAAAAAAAACCAACCCAACCCAGAAAACCACAACACATCTATATCATACATATAGAACTATTAAAAATGTCTCTTGTGATAGTGTATTGGGTTTACATGGCAAGATTTTGGTAGCCAGAGGGGGGTAGGGGGAAGCTACAGGGGTAGCTTCTGTGAGAAACTGCTAGAAGCTTCCCCTATGTCAAATAGAGCCAATCAATGCCAGCTGGCTCCAACATGGACCCACTGCTGGCCAAGGCTGACCCAATCAGCAACGGTGGTAGCACCTCTGGGATAACATATTTAAGAAGGGGGACCGGGAGGCAAACTGCTGTCTAAGAGCAGCCTTAGGTGAGAATATGTGCGAGAAACAACTCTGCAGACACCAAGGTCAGTGAAGAAGGAGGGGGAGGACATGCTCTAGGCACTGGAGCAGAGATTACCCTGCTGCCCGTGGTGAAGCGTACCCCAAAAACCATAAAATAGCCACTGTCTCAAAACCAACATTTTGTGATCAATCCAAGCAAGCAAATACTTAAAAAAAACCCCACCTATTCTATCAACCAAATTTCTTTACTTCCAGGAGATAGTAAAACAGAAAAATAATTTTATTTTAGACTTCCAAAAGAATTAACTACCCAAAATACTGAGCAAACTTCTTAACCTTTATCTTCCCAGAGAACATATTTTTGATTCAACATCAAGTAAGAATCACTGCTGTAATCTTTTTATTAAAAGACATAAGAATAGTCACAGGAAATCTCACAAGTAGATCACAAAAAATTACTAAACCCAAAATATTAAAGAAAAACTAGCATCTATCTTCAGGCCTTGGCAAACTCTTCCACATGATGGCCCCCTCTCCTTTCTCTGCCATACTAGTCTGTGATTTTACACAAGTACAAGAAGCAGCTTCAAAGGTAAGGAAAATAAATAATCTCATAATACATAAAATTGTTTCCCCCTCCCAAGGCCAGCACTACCCCGCAGCGCCGGCCCTTCCCGACCTGCCGCGGCTGAGAACGGCCCCCCAGCACGCAGCAGAGCCGATACCACTCCCTCTCTAAGACGTCCATAGCTTCACACAGCGTGCTCTGCTCTCGCCGCGGCACCGAGGAAGGCTCGCGGCGCCCCTGTCACCCGCCGCCTCACCTTGAAGGGGTTATTGAGGTCCGGGTCAGTGAAGGGATTGCTATCGAAGTCCGACATGGCAGGCGCAGGCGGGTCGCTACAATCACTGGGTGGCCGCTATCACCAACCGCTGCGACTTAAGTCCAACCCCGACCAACCACAGAGCAAAATGGCTGCCCTGGAAGTGAGATTGCGGGACGGAAGCACCCCGGAAGAGAGAAAGGGCACCCACTCCCAGGGCGAACAGGAGGGAGTAGAGTTCAACACCAGAGGAGGAACTTCAGAATTAGAAAAGATACATGATTAGCCAAGGATGTCCCCCCTCAACAAGTCCTCCCTACACCTTGCTTTCCAAATAGTAGATTTTTTTTTTTTTTTTTGTGCTAGGTAAGAATTACCTACTTGCAATTAACTGTTTCTAATTTTGGTACAAGATACAGCTCATAAATATGTCAATTTGATTTTTAATATGCTAATAAGTAAGTTCCACTATTGAATGAGTAACTTTAGATAAAAATTCACCAGCCTCTCAGAATTGGTTTCTTTCAGTGGTTTTCAATAATTCTGAAATAGTTGCCTTCTTAGCAAACAAAATTGTCTTAATCTGAATTGGGCATTTTCTCAGAAAGAAGAGTTTAAACTTCAACAAACAGTAGATTTCAACTGCCTGTGTGAGTACTGTACTTGTATGCTTGTGTTTAAGAAACCTTCTGTAAGGAAACTGAAATTCCCTCAAGTTCTGGTTCTCTCAATTTTCTATCACTTATGGAATTTGTAATGTTTATGCCAACCTCAGATGGTGGTGAGGAGTGCTCAGATCAACTAAGAGGAAAATCCATCAGGTTTTTCTCAATCCAAAATGCTTGAATGCTGAGGAGGCAACCCAGTGATGTGTCTTGATCAGATCTCTGTCCCAATAAAGTAGATCACAGTTTTACAAAGGATGGGCCTTCAAAAAATAAAACTAAGCTGTAACAAATAAACACTTTTTAAAAAGTATTTCCTTTCATTACAATGGAGAAGTCTATGCAGCATCAAATTCAAGCATAATTGTTAGAAAAAAAACGGATGGAGAATGTCAATGTGCCATGTGAGCACTTAGCTAAGGCTCTGCTATAGAAGTTTGGAAAAATAAATGGCATGGAAGATTGACCGATCGCTAGAAACTCATGTAGAAGAAAGAAGCACAAAAACTATGGTAGTGTAAGTGCAAGGTACAGCTTTAAATTAAATCATATGCAGATACTGGTTTTAAAGTCTTGCTGTAAGTTTAGGGAGAAGACACCTAATCTGTTAGGTAAAACTACCTGAAGAGTTATTTGATAACAGATCTTGGAAGAATTTAAAATAACAAGAATGTTTTTCTAGGTTTTACAGCAGACAGATTTACTTGAAAAATGTTGAAAAGATTTTAACGAGAAAAAAGGAGATGTGATAAGCAGGCATTTCGATATAATACTTCAACTGTAATATTCTCCAAAATTTTTTTGCCACAATTTAAAAGAAAAAAGTGTGGAGAAGAAAGGAGAAATGGCAGAAATAACAGCAGCATTCAGAACTCTCAAAATCTGCTATGTGCAGGCTCCTATTTAACCTTTCTTTCTCTTTCTTACAATCAATGAAGACCTGGTTTTGCAAGATAATAAATCCCGTTTCAGTGTGCTGATTGCTGAATCAAAATCCCTGTTTCCAACATTGTTGTGATTTTAACTGCAGCTGGCAACTAAATACCATGCAGATGCTTGCTCCCCCCACCCACATGGGGAGGAGAATCAGAAAAAAAGTAAAATTTGTGGGTTGAGATAAGAACATTTTAATAATTGAAACAAAGTAATATACAAAAATAACACTAATAGCACTAATTATAATAACAACAATAATAATAATTGTAATGAAAAGGAGAGAGGAATAAAACCCAAGAGAACAAGTGATGCACAGTACAATTGCTCAGTGTTGCCTAAAGATTGGGCACCAAAAGAACTCACCAGGCAAATTTAGTGTAGAGATAAGTTATAGAGCAGGTCTTTAATGACAGCCTCCTGGCCACGGGAGTACAGACAAGACACGTGCCCCATCCCTGTGGTTCTACAATTTTATAGTATTGTCCAGAACCATCCACCCCCTAGATCCTCCCCTGGAAATTGAGTCGGGGTCCTAAGACCCCTTTCTTCCTCTTCTTCATGGAATATCTATATTTACTACACAGCTACTTCTAAAATCTACAAAAAGCTACAAATCAAAAAAATTCAAAGGCATTATCACCATCTGCTAACCGATGCCCAGTCCATCCCTGAGCAGTGATTGGCAGTTCCCAGCCAACTCCCCCCAGTTTATATACTGAGCATGATGTTCTATGGTAAGGAATATCCCTTTGGCCAGTTTGGGTCAGCTGTCCTGGCCATGTTCCCTTACAGCTTTTTGTGCACCTCCTCACTGGCAGAGCATGAGACACTGAAAAGGCCTTGATTTAGAGTAAGCACTACTTAGCAACAAGTAAACCATCAGTGTGCTATTGTTGGAAATGATATAACTTTCCTAAACTTTTAATAAATAGTAGTGGGTGGCTAGGTTTCTTTTCACAGACTCTTGTCAGTTTGATCTTTAAACCACCAAAGCTTTGAGTTTCTCTGCACTAGCTCTGATAAGCTTCAATAAACAAAGCTTGAGGGAATTGAAGATTGGACATCTGGGATCTTACATTTATGGATGTTGTGGGTTTGCCAACCAGCCCCCCCCCACCGCCCGAGGCTGAAAATAGTTTTGCCAGGTAAATTTCCAGAGAAAAACCAATCAAAAGTTTTAGTAACGCCTCTGCCAATTACATATTGAAGAAAACGGAAGAGAAGGTTGTGACGCAGAAGAGATAAGAGCCACGAGGTGCAGAGAAATTGGGGAGCCATGTAAGGAGAGGCAGCAGGCCTCCCTCCTCCCCCAGCCATGGGCCGGGGGCAGGTTGTGGCACTGAGACATGTAACAGAGTGGAGGAAAAGCTCTAATGAAAGACTGCCTGGACAAGACAGCTGCAGAAAGAATTCCAGGCAGAGAGATAATGGAGCCTCCAAGGTCAGAGCTAGCAGCCAGAGAAGAGAGAAGCCCAAAGGAGGGGGAGTTCTTTCTTCCTCCCCCCCTGCTCTCTCCCTTCAGCAGGGAAAAGACTGAAGACTAAAATCCCTGCTGTCTGTGGAAGATTATAGAGTGAAGAGACTCCCTTGCAGCTCATGGAGGAGCCTACACTGAAGCAGGTGGATGCACAAGGAAGCTGCGAGTCTTGTAGGAGACCTAAGATGAAACAGTCTTGCTGGAGATCTGTAGCCTATGGAGAGAGAGCAAGTCGGCTCGGGTAGGACTTGTGATCCCAGTGAGGGATCCATGCTGATGCAGCTGAATTTGGGACCCCCCAGGAAAACAGGGATGGACTCAAAAACCGTTATCTCCTGTGAC
>JAWWLV010000094.1:3228791-3244169 GCA_035041135.1 Platyrinchus mystaceus | reverse complement strand
CTTTTTATTACAGCTACTCGAGCTACATTTATACACACTTTGGTAACACATGTTAAAGTATAATTGGTTTCTAGTAATCATAAATAACTTGTAATTGGACAGACATGTGCATGTATTCTGCACACGTCTGTCAACCATGACTTAGCACGGAATCAGGATCTTCCGGGGTTGACACCAGGTTATGCATAGATGTTCCGTTCTCCTCTTCCTAGCTTTCACACAAAGACCCCAGGTCCAGCTGGGGCCCCCCATACCCTCGACTGAGGTCTCCATGGAGTATGCAAGTCCCATTTCACTTCTAACGTTTTAGCTGGGCTTTGCACTATTTCAGCAATGAAGTGTGAACCTCTGTCTGATGACATTCCCACTGACATTTCAAACCTTGGGATAATTTCTTTCAACAAAATCTTTACCATCTCCCTAACTTTGTTGGTGCAACAAGGAAAAGCTTCCGGCTATCCTGAAAAAGTATCTACCAGTACCAATAAACACCTGTACCTGTTTTGTCATGGAAGCTTTGCAAAGTCTATTTGCCAATAGTCTCATGGACAATTTCCTTTCTCAACAGTCCTGGGTGTAGGCCATCTAATTTGATGTGTATTGTTCTTTAAACAGGTTTGGCACTTTCTAACAATGCTTTTTATGATACCAGTCATTCATACACTCAAAACTTGAGGCTTCAATGCTCCTACCATAAACTCTATTCCCCAGCTGATGCAATTTCAGCTTGCATCTGCTACCTGACAGGACATGTCATTTACAAGGCTTAGTAAAAAGTTGCTGAAATCTGACTGCCTCTGTCCTTCCTGTCCTCTTTGATACCCCTATAAACCACATCCTGCTTGTGGCTCTAGGCTTGCATGGATTAATAGTAGTTTCTCATGTAGGATGTCTCAATCCTCAGAGGCTTTTTAGAAAGTAAGACTTCTCTAGAGCAACTGCAAAGAAACTCTGGTATTATACAATAACCTGTACTATCACCTACTAACAAAAGCTGCTTCCTTCTATTTCACTGGGGTTTTTTTCTTTTAGCTGTGATGGAAGACATTCTTAAATGTTCAGAAAGATGTGTGGTGTTTAAGACCTGTTGCAAAACTTGTCCGGATAGTCCTCTGGGGAAATTGTTCCTATATGACAAATATATACAGAATAGTTAGTTCCAGAAGTAAATATTCATACTGAAATCATAGGACTTTTGAAAAGTGTTACTCAGATATGTTTACAAAATCAAACCCTTCCCAAAGCAGAAAAAAACTTTCATAAGTAAATTCTCATCTGTAATTCATTTAATAGATTAATTTATTAAACACAGTATGTAAAATCTACATTGTTGTTTCACTTTAAATGTTTACACACAGGATGAGGTTTTTTTTATTTTTAACCACAATGTGACAAGAGCTTCTCCCTTCCTATGGGAGATACAAATATTAAATACTACAAGAATTCCTGACTCAATTAACTCTCTTTTCATTGCCTTCCCTTTATTTCCCTCCAGGCCTGGCAGAAACAAACAGGCTTGTATTACAAAAGTAATTTTTAAACAGTTCCAAGGGAAAGTCTGCTGATATGAACTCCTGGAAATGGAAAGAACTCCTAGAGGTCTACAATTCATTTGCACATGGAAGGTCAATCTTTTTTGGGTACTGACTTGCAAAAATAACTTGAATACCACCACCTACAAAGTGCTGATACACATGATGCATTTGAGAGAATTCAGGTACTTATAGGATTTCTATTAGTACTAGGTAGAGATACTGTGCAAATCCTCAAATGATGCAATTTCACCTCACTTTTCAGCTGCTGGCATTGTACAAAGGGAAAAATAGGTATTAGTTACTTTTTTTTAAGCATCAGAGCTACTTAAACTATCTGCAAACTACATTTAATGTACATGTAAGCCTGTCATGCATCAAAAGCCAAATTTTAACAATATGGAAAATGCATTTCTTTAGATGGATCCCTGAATTTTGACAGCCTATCCATATGCAGATGTCAGATTGTACCTTTATCCTGATAGCATTATCACACCATAACACATACTGTATATCTATCTGCATTATTCTAAGATACAACTCTCCTCAGTACTTAAACATTACCCTTTATTATACATCAACCAATGTATTTTTTGTTCATTTTTGCCTCTTTTTTGGTGTTTGTTTTTTTTTTAATTACAGAGAAAATGTTATACAACTATTCGTTATGGTATTGAAATAAACATAAATTCCAGATATTTTACAAGGAGGATGGAATGTCCAGCTGTATGTTCACTCTAACAGTTCTCGCAGTTCCTGTTTGAAGGATATGGCACATGCTGTGAAATGCACTCTCCACCAAAAAAAAAGCCTCAAAATACTTTAAAAATATACACACACTCAAAGTAATTTATATTGACAAATAAGGAATGTTGTTTGTTAAGTCTGTGCTTCAGAGAGAGGATGTTTAGGGTTAAGTAGCCTTCATCAAGGCACAGAATGGGAAGAGGTAAGCACAGCTGTCTGTAGAAGTTATATAAAACCACTAGTGAGGTACGCATGCAGCAACACTATTTAAAAGTGCACAACTGGCCTTTGTAACAAAACTAAACATAGTTAAAAGGAAATACTGTGACTTTTTAATTGCCACAGTTTTACTTCATTATTAAAAAACATGGCAAATATTTCCAAACATAAAATTCACAATTTGAATAAATGAAATTTTAAACAAAGTTCTTCGCAGATCTGAACCCTGCACGGTTGTACTGTCTGGCCTAGAAGCATTTTGTAGACATCATAGGAGCATTTCACACAAAACTGAAAATATAATTCATATGAATAATAAACAGGACATTTCTAACAGTTTTACACTTTCAAGTAGTCGAGTTCTTACAGCCACTGGGTTTTGTAACAAATGTGTCCTATAGCAGTACAGGTTCATAGATTCCTTTAGCAGCAGAGGCCCATTTCAAAGGGCACGTGGTCTTTTTGGGTTGATCTGTTTACTGGCCTGTTCCTCCTCTTGTAGAGCTGCCCGGAAAGATTTCACTTTATCTTTAATGAAAAAGAGAGAATGAGTACTGATGTGCCTGTGCTCAACACAGATCCTGAAATTAGGCCTGATGCCCCACATACTGGCCCTAATGCAAAACAAAGAACATTTCTCCATAAAAATAGCTGAAGATACAAACTACAAGAGGACTGAGATAAGCTTAAATTTAACACTCATCATATAAATAAGTTGCTTAGCAACTTAGTCACTTCATAGATACTACCCCTATCTCTTCTTAGGAAGAAATTCTTCTCTGTGAGGGTGGTGAGGCACTGGAACAGGTTGTCCAGAGAAGCTGTGGCTGCCTCATCCCTGGAAGTGTTCAAGGCCAGGTTGGATGGGGCTTGGAGTAACGTGGTCTAGTGGAAGGTGTCCCTGTCTGTGGCAGGGGGTTGGAATGAGATGATCTTTAAGGTCCCTTCCAACCCAAACCATTCTGTGATTCTATGATAACTTTTCTATGAATGTGAAAAGCATTTATGATTAAATTCGGGAAGTAAATAGATAAATGCATCGATCATTTGTTTCATCATAGCTATTTTCAACCCCCGACAGCTAGCATGAGAATGGAAGAAACCTGAGAAAAGATGTTATTCTTTCATATTCCTCCCCCACTCCTATTCCCCAGTAATATGCCCAAGAATGGGAAGAAGGAAACCAAAATGACAGCATAAAAAAGTCAGTCCTAAAGTGACAGGAATAAAAGCTGCAATATTCAGTGACCATTATTTGCCATAAGCATAACACAAAAGTTACTGTGAGAAAGAATCTTTGATTTAACAGTTCTTCCCTACTGTAAACCTATATGTGTATCATGCTGTCTGTAAAGATGCAAGGATCCTTTAGATATCCTTTATCTCCAGTATCTTATTTCAAAAGCCATATCTAATAAGTTATGGAAGAACAGGGAGTCACCTAAACTATTTTTTCACTGCTGTTGTCTCAAATTGTCTTTCCCTGAAGAGGAAGCCATCATCCCTAAGAAGCAAAGGAATGTACATATAATTCTTTGCTAAAGTATACTGGTGCCAATACATGCGTACAAAGCAAGAAGGTCACATCCAATTTGCTCGATGTCTTCTTACAGCAGATAGTCTGAGTAAAATGTAAGGTTTTATCTTATAAGGAGTTTTCTAACACAGATAAAAAACCCAAACCAGTATTGCATGTCTGCTGGAATGCAAAGAGATACAGAAACTAAAATGAAAAATTAATCTCCACGAGGTACCAAGCTGACATGCTGATTTTAGAAGACAAGTGGAAGAGTCAGTTTTGGGAACTAAGAATTATCTGCTGTTGGTTTTTCAACAAAGAGAGGCTGACAAAATTTCAACAGAAAGGCTGCTAAGGAAAAATAGGCTAACAGCCAAGCTAGTCAGAATTCGATGTTACTCTTAAGCACAGACTGAAAAAACAACAGCAGGCTCTCTGCTACATTACAGAATGCAATAGAACAGGAACTGGGAATTCCTACTAGTTTTTCCTCATTTTTTTTCTGTACAGTTCTTTTGGATTTTCTTTTTCCTTCCTTTATTCTTTTGGAACAAAGGAAAAAACAACCCAAAGTTGCAGAATCAAGTTTATACTTCCTGGAGGTAAAGCAGACTCTTCCTTTAAACTAGGATGGATTGAATACAGATGTAAACTTGTTCTTAGGCAGCAGAATAAATGTTCCTTTCACAGAACATTACAGGACAGCATAAGGTGAAAAAAGACCCCAAAATATAACCACACTCTTTTTTCCTTCTCATTATTACTGCAAGTCTCCATGGCATATGAAAATGCACACAAAAGTGATTAAAAGCAATCTACCTCTAAGTTCAGTCAGAATATCAATTTTTTGCTCTAGAATTGCTTCAAGTTGGGTAGCATAAGAATCCACATCATAGTCTACTTCTTCTGTCATCTCAAGAAGAGCTTTTTCATCTTCCAGCCATCTTATAGATTCCTAGGTAAAAGTTAAAAAAAACTCAACTAAATCCATTTGCAAAGTTTCAAGGCAAATTTCAAGACAAAGATCTGAATTACTCCTTTTCTCAAGATGACCACACTTTTACTGTCTAGTCACCTCACTATAACAGGTTTCAATCCTAAACTGAATCTTCCTAATTCAGCAAAATTTTATGTTTTCTACTTAGTTTCTTAACTCCAATGGTCATAACAGCAACAGATAAACCCCAGCTGCCTCATTTCCCTTCAAATTCAGAACTTGGATGGTTGTAAAACTAAGAGATGACGAGCTTTATGTCATAGTTATGTATGCTTATGTAGGTATCAAACTTTGAACACAGACTTCAATTTTACGTATGGGATGGTTACCACTGACTATAATCACAGTGTCATTATTACAGTCAAGGAGCCAAAATAATTCTGTCCATACTCAGAACCAGTTTTGAGAGAAGGTGTATAAAAGATCTTTTTTAATCTCTCTATTGCAAGACCTAACTCCTCAGACAGATAAGAGTACTGTAAAAGACGGTTAAAACATCTCTTAGGCATCTTTGTACTCTGAATAATACAAATAAAAAAAAAAGGAAAAAAAAAAGAAAAAAGCCTTGCAGCAAAGAAGAATGCAACTAGGAGCTTAAAGCTTACAGAATCATGCAATGCTCTGATCAGGAGACCTGATCCCATTGGAAGTGCTTGTATTAAAAATAAAGTAAGCAGCTGACAGTTCTATGCATGCTGAGCCTGAAATACTAAAATTAAGTCTTTCCCTCTGTGCTCAGTAGTCCAAGTAATATTGAAAGAATAGTCCAAACCCTGTGTATATTTTGTTGACTTTCAGGACAGATGGATCTCTCACACTGGGATAGGATTCATGTCATCTAACATAAACGTGTATATCCAAGAAACAAAGGAAGATCAAGACCTCTATAGTACAAGTCATTCAGCTAATCTATTTTAGAGATTTTTGTTAGGATAGGATGTTTTGTATCCCAGAATCAACAGCTTCCAGGAAAAAGCTGACAGAAGACAACTTCTGCATGTTACAGCTTGTAGATTTTGTATTGGTGCAGCCCATCTTCACCCATGGCATAAACTAGCAAGTAATGCTGCAAAAGAAGGTAGCTGAGACTCAGACACATTTCCTTCTAATGACTGCTGTGAGGAGCTGTAATCTCCAGCATAAGGCCGGATGGATACACAGAAGCAGTAACATCTTAAACTAATGCAGTTTGTTTCTGCAGAAGTTGCAAGCATTAGGACACAGCTATGGCATATGGCATAAGACTTTCACACTTCTGCATGCTTTACTTCAGGGATAATGTTTCACAATAACTAAATCTCTACATCTGTTGTAAAATGTGTTATTTAGCATCCTACTGTATTACATGAACACACATCAATGTTCCACTAAGTTAGATACCTAAATTGAGATGTGTGTGTTCCCTATAGGTTTAATGTTTTGCTATTTTCTTGCAGCAGATGCTCCAAATGGACAGCCTGCCTAAAGATTATAAGGTTATTAACAGAAGCAATTCACATTTCCTTCTGAAAACTAGTAACTCATATATATATATTATTACCATTTATTTTGTGAATGTAAAAGGCTCTGTGGTACTGACCAGCATTACACTATGTGGTCAGTGCTCCTTTCAAAGACCCTGACTAATAGCAAGTGAAAACCTTATGTATCTGTAAAATGGAAGCAAACAGGCAGTTAGAAATATATTTGTTTCTTCTGGCTCTCAGTATCTCAGAGGAAGATGTCATGAAAGGATATTTAGAGAAAATACTTGGAGGGGGTATTGCCGTATCTTAGAGGGAGATGACCACACAGAAATGGTGCTGATAGAGACATTACTATATAGACACATTACTATTAATTGTCAGCTTTGGCATAGGAATACTGGCATAGATTAGACAGGGAAATTGAAAATTTTGAGATCAATCTGAGTAAACTCCTCACAACTAGAAAAAACAGTCACTAATGCTGGAAAACGATTATCACAGAAAATATAGTAAATAGTTGAAATAGTAAAAAGAAAATAACAACTTTTCTTACAATGAACACAGTCTATTTAGGAACATTTGTTGAGAAGAAAAGGAAAATTTTACTAAATTTCTGGAGTGGTAGGAAAATATGCTTCTCTTTCATCATGGGGACAAAGAATAATGGTTATGGGATCTAAACATCTGTTCCTATTTCTTTGCTACAATGAGCTTAGTGTAATAAAACGATTTAGAAATCTCTGACAGCAGCAAAATGACCGAATGATATCCTACGTCTTCAAGAGTATGCACTTTCATTGGGAAAACCTGAATTCCTGGATTAGGAAAAAACAAAGAAGAGCTTCATCTTTTACCTGGAAGATAGCCCTGTGATCTTCTACTACTTGCTCTTCCATTTCCACCATTTGGGACACAGCTTCATGGAAAGTAAACAACTGTGGAGAAACTTCCTCTTCCTAAAAACAATAGTTAAGCTTGTTAGTCTGGAAAGAACTGTGGCTACAGGAAATATATTGAATATGATCCATCCCATCACAGAACATGAAAAAAAATATGCAGAAAGCAGAACCTGTCAAAAATAAAACAATACTTCGAACAAGAAAATCTCCAGAAATGAGTGGAGAGAGCAATAAATTTAAACTGTTCACAGAGTTAAATTTATTTATTATTCATTAAAAATTTCCAGCCACTAACACTAGTGGATACTGGAAAACAGAATATTCCCCATGGAAAAAAACCCAAGTTAAGATAGTGGGAGGAGGAAGTCACAGGGGAAGAATGTTAATTTCTAGTAGGTTTTAATAAGAAAACTTGTTTTCTGTCTGGGCTTTTTGTTGTGACAATTTTCAAAAAAGAGAACAGCAATTGCATTCAATACATTTCAGGAAATCAAAATTAAATTAACCCTTTGGAAAAAAAAGTGGAATAAATATAAAGTGAAAAATCTAAAAAGTATGTAGTGATTAATACATTAGAAGAATGCACAACATGGATTTACAAACTGGGACAAACAGGAATTCTTTAGACATCAATAGTTAATCACAATCAAAGGGGAAAACACTAGGTAGGTTGCAAGACAATATGGTTCCTTATAATATGCCTTCAAAATCTTTTTAAAAACACATTGAAAAGCTTAATTGAATTTCACATGAACAACAAAAAAGTATGATATGAAAGGATATCTGGCTGGAAGGACTGTCCAGTGGGAAGCTCTTGGAATCACTAGCATGTTCTTATAAAACAGAGTCCTGGAAGAAGACAGTTACTAAAATAAGAAATACAGCAAACACCATGAAGAGGTGTTTGAAAAGGCAGAGAGTCTTGAGAAAAATAAGATAGTAAGGATTTATCTTTTCTACCTTTCATCAGCATTTTCACAAATGAAGTTGAACATTCAAGGAACCAGGACTAGAGCTGATAATCAGTATGGAGGGTAAAAATGCCCTTTAGAAAAAGCCTCTCAGTCCCAGATCTCCACTTATGCAGCCCTGGGAGACATCCTGGGAACATGATGTGACTTTCTCCCAAACATTTCTCTGGGGTTTCACTCCATGAAAATCAAGATGTGGAGAAGAGGAATGATGGGTAAACAGATTTCTAAACACAGAGAAGGGCAAACTCACTCAAAACAGGTGTTCCATGCAGGAAAAATAATGGTCAAAACCACGGGAGTGTTAAACAGATGCATTTCTCAGGCTACTTCTAACTATCTAATAACAGACATAGCTATACTGGAAAAACACACGCTAAAAATGTGAGAGCCTAGAGCAAACCCTGCCTAGATATTAAAAGCCCTAATCAGCAAGGAAGATAAAGAAAAGTAAAACATTCTCCTTTCACCATTCAAGAAACCTTTTTTGTGTGTATATGGGAATGAACATAATACCATAAAATGAATAGGTGAAGAGGCATGCTGTATCTATTTAATGATATTGCTAACAGGCTATAAATACACATTACTCTGGATTTGTTCTGCCACTGCATTTATCATGTAATGCTGTAAACCACTCACGTTTTGTTCACAAAGCAGTTTGAGATCATCTCTCTGAGGAGAGCTCCCCACACCCCACTGTGCCTCTAAGTCATCAATCTGATTGGGAGCATGGTGTATAATAGGACAGATATCTCCTGAAGAACTAGGATCAACCATCAGCTCCTTCACCCTACATTCAGAAAATATTTAATTTGTAAATTAGTAACTTCCTGTGCAAAAGAGTAGCAACCAAAAATAAAGCTCATCTAGGAATAATTTAATTCATTTAATAAGGATGATGTCAGCTTCACTAATTTAATGTACTTTCAGTGACAAAAAAATGTTAGTCCAACTCCTTAAAAGCATGGATTTTCAACTACTTACAGGTGGATTACAGCCCATCTTCTAGCAAGAGGCCTTTTTTGATTGAAATCTTACTACTCATTAACTGTTAAGAGGGCAAAAATCTCCAAACACTCAACATTAACTCCTCAAAAACGAATAATATTTGAAAAAAAAGTTCATTCAGCGTCCTAAACTTGAACATAATTTTGTTTTCTGTACACACAATTGTGCTTTAAAAAAAGTAGTAAATCAGTACCCTACTAGCTGTTATAAGCAAATCCAGCAAGAATTCTGAAGAAAATAAGAATTTGCAACCAAGTATCCCAGAGAATGAATAGATCCTTTAAAATGCTTTCAAAGGTGAAAATATCTTATTAAAATGTTAGGTTCTTGTATCATGAATAGTTTAAAAGATTGATAATGATTATATCCAAAAAAAGCCCATTTAAAAGAACATTTATGAAACAGACACATCAAAGTCTGCAAGTATAGCAAGTTTTAGAGCAAATTCTTCATTTTTAAGGGGAATTTTTTTTTCAAGTAGCACATATTTACTACAATGGAAACTGAATTTCATTCATATTCAGAATGATGAAAAGTTTTAAAAATATATACATATTAAAATTATTTTCTTTTTTAAGTAGATATATTCAAATTACCCTAAACACAGATTTGTCAGATTTGGTCCACTAAATGTACAAAGGTGACATCACCTTTTTTTTTTTTTGTAATGTATGAAGGAAACAAGCAAGCCTGGATAAAGTGTGGTTATTGTCAACAAAATAGTGGGAAGATGATTGCAGATCATGCAGAGCCATGACCTGACAAACAAAATAAAAACAAAGTATGTGTGATTCAAGGCAAGGGGACTAATGAAAGGTTGGTCTGTAAAATTACATTGCCAAAAAGAAAACTCAAAAATAAAGATTCCATGTATAGAATGAAGTAGACCTGGTAATTGAAGGAGAAAAGTCATCATACTCATAGGAAGGAGAGAGATCAGAGCGACTGCCACTACCCTGTGAGAAGGGAATGTCTGAAGGACTTATTCCAAATTCCTTTACTCTGCGGCAGCAAATTAAAAGAAAATGTTTTCATAAACACAGTTAAAATGACAACTCTGTTTAGTATTCTTCTTTAATAGCTTAACAATAAATTATTTTTACATTAAAAAATAAGACTGTTGACATATTTAAATCTTCTGCAAATAGAGTTACAGATCACCAACAAAATCAGTGCTGGTAATTTGCAGGAGAGTATAATAGCAACGTTTTCAGAAGAGTAATTTCATATTTCAGTTTGTGCAGTTAATAATATTTGCTCTACATTCAGTATTTCATTAAACTGCTCCTTTTAACATATCAAACCACTACAATGCTTTAAATTCTATGCTGCCCCATCTTACACTGCGCACACAGTGGTGTTCAGCACCTAAAAAAAAATTGTACTATGAAAATTATATATTGCTAGAAAAAATTAAAATACTACACAAAACACATGAAGCAACTTTACAGTGATAGGCATAGAAAATTAATTCTACCTTAGCCAAAACCAGCACAACTCCATAACAACATACAAATTTAACACCAAGGGAAAGAAATTTTCAGCACAACAATTTAGTATACTAGAAATAGGCATTTAATTTGTTTTTCAGTGCCTATTTCTGGAGTAACTTCAGCAATATGTATTCTATAAGGGATAGAAAGATCCAACGAATCCCAAATAATGTGACATCCTTTGTTATGTTACTGTAAGCAGGGAAGTAGATGCCCCCTTCTCACATGGAAGGAAATCACCTAGACTGGTCCAAGCCAAGTAGATTTTCTACTAACTTGATAAAAACAGAAAGACATTTGGATACTGAGAACAGTGGGTGGTAAGCTACCCTAGCAGCCCTTTGAGCCCAATTAGCGACTGGCTGTGGGAGGGGGGAGGAAACAAAGCAGGAGAAGATGTGGTTCTGCCCTCTTTCCCTGGGGCAAGTAGGCCACTAGGTGGTAGCCTCTTCTGGGAAAAAATAGGCTTTCTGATGGCCCAAAAACTTCTTTGCCTCCTTTGTTCTTGCAGCAAAGTGGTGGGTGGGTCTCTGGGCCACAGGTCTCACTGCAGGCACATGCAGGACCCCATCTCTACAAACATTAATCGAAGGAGAACTGCAGCTGTGGAAGGCTCCTTTGACATTCACTACTTTCAGAAAGCAGTACAGGTCTCAGAGGTGCTGCATCAGCCTCTGGAGGCACTAACTTTTCCACTGATTATGTCACTGTTGGATTAACTGACTCTGTATTTAGGGGTCTCAGATATTTGCCTGAAGTTGGGAAATATAAAATTTAGGCCACAGCAATTGCAGAATTTTCATAAGAATAAGATAGTTTAGATAAATCTATATATGATATGATATATCATATATATAAAAGAAACAGGCTGGCAACTGAAAGCAATTCCACCATGGGCATGAAAAATCACATTGCAGAAAGGTATTTCAGCTAACACCCCAGGGAACCATCATGTAAACTGCCTACCCCTAATACAAGAGGTGATACCTCCAGAGCAGGAACAAAACTAGGAGGCATCTCCCAGATTCCTTGCAATCCACACTATATCTATCTCTGGATAATGGCTTGAATGCAGTTTCTATTGATTGTCTTGTAATGGTTGCAAAAAGCAACAAATGAAATTAAATGTGAGCCTGAATCAGTAATCAGAACTTTGGTTTTAATCTTATTAAGAAATGCAAGTATGCTAAAATTATTCAAGTAGTTGAAATAATTATACATCATGGAGCAACAATATTCCAAATATCAGGGATCAACAGCCAATATATCTATAAGCAATAACATTTTTCATACCTATTTGCGTATCTTAATGTATTTAGAGTGTTTTCACATGATGCCATCCCTGGAGAAATTGTAGCAATCTGGAGAAAATAAGCTAAGCATTAATAAATCACTCTGTACAGATGAAAGGGTAGATGATCTCAAATTATTTTTTTTATCTCCACTTTCATTTGAGATGTTCTACAAAAACTGTCTACTATGTACAGCTGTCCTAATACAATGGCATCTCAAGAAGAGAGCTGTCAAGTCAAAGCTTCAATGTAATTTCTTCAACCATACCTGAAATATTAGGAATTCATAGAAATTTCAGTCAATTTCCCCCATCTCACAGTCTTTGTAAATAATACGTAAATGCAAAACTCTAATTTAAAAAAAAAGACTCCTCAGGGAGGGAAATATGCAACTCGGTAGAAAGTAAGTCTAATGTATCCTGCAAACAATTACTGATTATTTATATATATTTATCTCATTGTGGTCTGTTCAAGCAAACTGTATACTTATTTGAGAGACCTATTTTGGCCACAGTCTAAAACTGTACTTAATAATATTAAAGAATGTGTTTATTTCCCTAAGTAAAGATTTATAATTTTTGTCTGAACTGCTATCTGTAAATAATACTTAATAGCTTACTTATTATCAAACATCAGGAAACTATAAGTCTTTCATTTTCCAGTTAAATAAAATACCCTGAAGATCTCACCGTCTTTTCAGCACTCAGCAAAAATAACTGTGATCAGGCAACAGTGGTATCATTATTTGCACTAGCTTCTCTCAGTAGTTTAATTTTCTCATCTGTGCTCCTTTCAGGAGAGCTATGAAGACTTTACCCAGGACAAACGCCTCTATGATCCTACACACTAACATTTTTTTTTTGGCAACACAGCATCAAGAGACTGAAACTGATTGACTATTAGATAATCCTGGTCTTCTCATTCATCCTGCTGCTGACATTACTGTACAAAAGCATAGGCAGTCATCCTGAGAGGAATTTCTCCTACTGGGAGGAAAGGAAAAATATGTTGTGGGAGGGGGTTAGAAAGTCTAAAGAGTCTGCTATCACATAGGCTTAAGTTTAAATCTCTAATACTGTTATGCATCAGTTACTAATGAAAACAAGTATAGATTTAAAAATATCATATGATTCCATATCTCTCTGTAAAGCATTTTGGGTGCTAATTAACAAAACCCTACAAGTTCCTAAAATTCTTCCAAAGACATTTAATGCGAAATGTCATAATGCCAGGTGACTGCTCCAACTTTTTGAAGAGTATAAGGTACAGCTGCTATAAGGAAGTGCCACTGTAGGTGCTGTCAGCCATGATACCCCCTTCAGGGCACAAGAACCCATGCATATGACTCAGTCTGTTGAACAGAAACATGCACTACATCATATGCCTCAACAAGTCCAGTCCCAGAAGGACAGGAGGACTACAGCCTCTCCATCAATTACTTCCTCATTCATAATTCCAAATGAGGATGGAAAAAGCAGCACTATTTATGGACAGGAATATCCTTAAGAACTGTAATTATCATTCTCCGTATTTTGAATGTGTCTGCATTGCTTATAAGCCATCACAGTGGGATTAATGGTCCTTTTGGGACACTGAAGTCACCAAGTTCCTACTTTCCCCCCTGGAGAGCTGAGGGGTCTGGCACTTCAGCTATGGCTGAAGCATGTCAAGAATGTAGCATGTGGAGGATGCAGTACTGGTTACAAAATGAGACTATTCTAACTATCTACCTGTGTTGGGTTGACCTTGGCTGGACACCAGGTGCCCTTCAAAGCCACTCTATAACTCCCCTCCTAAACTGGACAGGAGACAGAAAATATAATGAAAGGCTCATGAGTTGAGATAAGGGCAGGGAGAGATCAAAAACTGTTTACTGTCACAGGCAAAACAGACTTGACCTGGGGAAATTAATTGAATTTATTACCACTAAAACCAGAGTAGGATAATGAGAAGTAAACCCAAATTTTACTAACACCTTTCCCCCACCCCTGCCTTCTTCCCAGACTCAGCTTTATTCCTGATTCTCTACCTCCTCCCCCCAGTGGCACAAGGACACAGGGAATGGGGGTTACGGTCAGTTCATCACACATTTCTGCCACTCCTTCCTGCTTAAGGGGAGGACTCCTTCCCCTGCTCCAGCATGGGGTCTATCCCACAGGACACAGTCCTACAAACTTCTGCAATGTGAGTCCTTCCCACGGGCTGCAGTTCTTCATGAACTGCTCCAGCATGGGTCCCTTTCTACAGGTGGCAGTCCTTCAGGAACAGGCTGCTCCAGCGTGGATCCCCCATGGGGTCACAGTCTCCTTTGGATATCCACCTGCTCCAGCATGGGGGTCCTCCATGGATGTATCTCTGCATCCCCATTGACCTCCACGGGCTGCTCCAGCGTGGATCCCCCATGGGGTCACAGTCTCCTTTGGGTATCCACCTGCTCCAGCATGGGGGTCCTCCATGGATGTATCTCTGCATCCCCATTGACCTCCACGGGCTGCTGTGGGGAAAGGATAACCTTTTACAGGAAGACTGCTGCAAAGAATGATGGGAGATGTAGTCTCTGAACAAGGCCCCCACAGGAAGTGCTCGACTGAGCATGCCCATTGGACAGGCTCGAGAGTGATTGGTTGGGAAGGTCACGTGTTCTGTTATGACATGGACCCATTTGAATATATAAACCTGGTTTGTTCCCTAATAAATGGATTTGCTAGTTTGAACTCAAGCTGGGTGGTCTGTACCTCACTGCCACAGCTGCAGGGGGACAGCCTGCCTCACCATGGTCTTCACCATAGACTGCAGGTGAATCTCAGTTCTGGATCCTGAAGCATCTCCTCCCCCTCATTCTTCACTGACCTTGATGTCTGCAGAGTTGTTGTTCTCACTTATTCTCACTAGTCTCTTCTCTGTCTGCAATTTTTTCTGTGCAATAACTTTTTTTCCTTCTTAAATTTGTTATCCCAGAGGCACTACCACCATGGCTGATGGGCTCTGTCTTGGCCAGTGGTGGGTCTGTCTTGGAGCCCGCTGTCATTGACTTCATAAGACAGGGGTCGTCAAACTTTTAAAACCGCGGGCCGAATTCCAATCCTCAGAGGCTGTCACGGGCTGCAGCAGCGGCCTCGGCAAATTCGGCGGCACATTCGGCGGCCAGAGGGGGACGGGTTGGCCGCGCCCCCTCCCGCCGCCGCGCGAGATCGCGCGGCCGCGACTGCCGGCCCCGGGACCGCGACCGCCG
>JAWWLV010000094.1:3184978-3197480 GCA_035041135.1 Platyrinchus mystaceus | reverse complement strand
GGACCGGGATTAGAACCTGTGGCCTTGGCGCTGAGAGACCAGCATCTTAACCGCTAGGCCACCGGGGGTCCCCTGAACTTGTCTAAGGACATGAAAAAATAACAAGAAGGGTTTCTACAGGCACACAGGACAAGAAAGAAAGATAAAAGAAACTGTACACACACCCACACACCCACACACCACCACCCCCCCACACCACCCCCCCCAATGAGCAAAACGGGAGACCTGGCTACTCAGGCCATGGAGAAAGCTGAGGTACTCAATGATTTTTTTGCCTTGGTCTTAACTGGCAAGTGCTCCAGTCACACTGCCCAATTCACAGAATCCATAGGCAGGGGCTGAGAAAATGAAGTACCACCCACCAAAGGAGAAGATCAGGTTTGAGACCATCTAAGGAACCTGAAGGTGCACAATTCCCTGAGACCTGACAAGATACATCCATGGGTCCCAAAAGAACTGGCTTAGGAAGTGGCTAAGCCACTATCCATCATATTTGAAAAGTCATGGCAGCCTGGTGAAGTTCCCATGACTGAAAAAGAGGAAACATAACCCTGATTTTTAAAAAGGGAAATAAGGAAGACCCAAGGAACTACTGGCCTGTGAGACTCACCTCAGTGCCTGGCAAGATCATGGAGCAGATCCTCCTGCAAACTAAGCTAAGGCACATGGAAAATAAGGAGGTGATTTGTGACAGCCAATGTGGCTTCACTAAGGGCAAATCACAGAATCACAGAATAGTTAGGATTGGAAGGGACCTCTGGAGATCATCCAGTCCAACCCCCCTGCTAAGGTAGGTTTACGTAGAGCAGGTGACACAAGAATGTGTCCAGGTGGGTTTTGAATGTCTCCAGAGAGGGAGACATCATGACCTCCCTGGGCAGCCTGTTCCAGTGCTCTGCCAGCCTCAATGTAAAGAAGTTCTTCCTCATGTTGAGGTGAAACTTCTCGTGTTTTAGTTTATGGCCATTGCTCCTTGTCCTGTTGCTGGGCACCACTGAAAAGAGTCTGGCACCATCCTCTTGGCACCCGCCTTTGAGATATTTATATGCATTAATTAGATCCCCTCTCAGTCTTCTCTGGACTAAACAGGCCCAGCTCCCACAGTCTCTCCTCATGAGAGGTGCTCCAGACCCCTAATCATCTTAGTGGCCCTCCCCTGGACCCTGTGCCTGACAAACTTGGTGGCCTTCTACAACGGGGTTACAGCATTGATGGATGAGGGAAGAGTGACTGATGTCATCTACTTGGAATTGTGCAAAGCATTTGACACTGCCCAGCATGACATCCTAGTCTCTAAACTGGAAAGACATGGATTTGATGGATGGACCGCTTGGTGGATAAGGGATTGGCTGGATGGCTGCACTCAAAGAGTTGCAGTCAATGGCTTGATGTCCAAGTGGAGACCAGTGAGGAGTGGCGTTCCTCAGGTGTAGTGGGTTTCTGTGGCTGGGTTTTGGTAGTGGGGGGGCTACATCAGGGGTTGGTACTGGGACCAGGACTGTTTAACATCTTTATCGGTGATATGGACAGTGGGATCAACTGCACCCTCAGCAAGGTTGCAGATGATACCAAGCTGTGTGGTGTGGTAGACATGCTCGAGGGAAGAGATGCCATCCAGAGGGACCTTGACAGGCTTCAGAGTTGGGCCCATGTGAAGTTTGTGAAGTTCAACAAGGCCAAGTGCAAGGTCCTGCACCTGGGTCAGGGCAATCCGGAATATGGATACAGGCTGGACAATAAGTGGATTGAGAGCAGCCCTGCCAAGGACTTGGAGATATCGGTGAATGAGAAACTGAATATGAGCTGGCAGTATGTGCTCACAGCCCAGAAAGTGAATCACATCTTGGACTGCATCAGAAGTGTGACCAGCAGGTCGAGAGAGGTGATTCTCCCCCTCTACTCCGCTCTTTTGAGACCCCACCTGGAGTATTGCATCCAGCTCTGGGGCTTCCAGCATAAGAAGGATGTGGACCTGTTGAAGTGAGTCCAGAGGAAGCCATGAAGATGCTCAGAGGGCTGGAGCACATCTGCTATGGAGACAGGCTGAAAGAGTTGGGACTGTTCAGCCTGGAGAAGAGAAGGCTCAGGGGAGACCTTATAGCAGCCTTCCAGTACCTAAAGGGGGCCTACAGGAAAGATGGGGAGGGACTTTTTATCAGGGAGTGCAGTGATGAGGGGGAGCGGTTTTAAACTAAAAGGGGAGAGATTTAGATTAGATGTTAGGAAGAAATTCTTTACTGTGAGGGTGGTGAGGCACAGGTTTCCCAGAGAAATTGTGGATACTCCCTCTGTGGAAGTGTTCAAGGTGAGGTACATACATTGAAAAAATTGGAAACAGAGAGCAAAATTCAGAAGGATAAAAAATTTCCACATCACTCAGGTACTTACAGGATCTGCAGTTGTCAGTGGTCTATAATCCAAACTCCCCCTGAAATCTCTTATCATACACATAATTTCATAATTTGGATTTGTAGCGTCAACATCCTAGGGAAATAAGCAACAGAATACTTCTAATATACTTTTTTCATTAAATGAACTAATGTCAGTAACTTCTAAATTTACTTGAAAAAAATCCACATTAACTGAAATGTTAATTTTTCTCCAAAACACCCTAAATCTCTCAACTGCAAGTTTAATGCCTTTTTCCATTCTGATGTAGCTAATTTACTAATCATAAGGCAAAACAATTATATGCTTTCTATTTAATATTTTTGGTTGGCATGTATTAGAAAATACTTTTGGATTGGAGACTCATTAAAATTCTACTAAAAAAAAAAGTGACTACTGGTTTTGCAAAAATCTTCACATTAAAGAAACACAGCTGAACAATTGCACAACGGATAGCATATACAGTCAACGCTTCTTAATCTGACATATGGTGGTCCAACAAACAGATACTCTCTATTATACAGGTACAAAACACACTGCAGAGTAAAGTGCAGGTGCCCGAGCCACTCTAAACACAATCCTGCTGCATCCCAGTTGGTTAAAGGAGGTTGATCCTACTTGCTGGTCCTCACTAAACTCCTATAGTTACTAGGATGCATTGGAAACTGTTCTAACACTCCTAGACCCCCCCAAAAAGCAGAATCAATCCAAATGATACACAGTAGGCTACATCCAGGCACACAAGGTCTCCTGTCCCTAAACTTGGAACCATGAGTATCTGAGTGAATGGGCATATAAAAGGCCATGCCCTGAGCCCCTCTAAACCTTGCAAAGCCTGAGCTACTGAGTCTGTTGTAGGCTGTGCTGGTTCACTGCATAATCATTCAAATGTCCTTCCTGTGAGTTCTCCCTGCAACTATCAGTTTTTACCCCATTTCAGGACATGCTGCTGATCCAATGCATAGCCAGCTCTGGTGCTCAGACCTTATTAAACTTTGCATGACTTCCCACAAATGAGCTAAATCTCCTTCTGGATCACATCTGACTGTGGAAATAGCATAGGCACTTTCAGAAAGCACTGCATTGGCGTTAATAAGCTGAAATAGAGCCAGCTCATGTCTCTACACCTGTAACACAGATGATCCACACTTCAGACAAAACTGCCCTAGTTATCAGAAGTTGACTGTAACTTTAGGTTGTTGACCCTGACTACAGTGAACTAAAAACTACTTATAGAAAGTCCATAATAAATGTATTCCTGCTGAAACATTTCCTTCTAACATTCAGAAAGGGGTATTGCTTATTATGGAAAAGGTATTTGCCTAATATTCTTCAAACTCTGTTTAGAGATCTTGCCCATCAGAAGCTAGTGCTTGGTTAATGATGAATTTCACAACAACAGAATACACAAAACAACAAAAAGCATAGATACATACAAGTCACCAAGAAAAACAGAATTTTTCATACAGAAATTTAAGGCTTGGATGAAAAGGGAGTTGTCACAGAAGTGATAAAAAGAAAATTTGAGGTGAAGTACCACATCAAAGAATTTTGACATATGAAACAAATTATTTGCTCCAATTATTTGCTCCTCACACATAAAGCCATAGTAATGCTTTGCATTTGTTTAAGTCGATCTAAATTAGAGACCAAGAATTCAAAATAAGTGAATTTAGGTCAACTTAGAAAAATCATTAAACCATGAGGTAAATTGCCTGAATTTACTTGGTGGTGGTATTTCTCATATCACTAGCAGACTGGCAGTTGTATTGGGTTTGCGTGGCAAGGTTTTGGGTAGAGGGGGGCTACAGAGGTGGCTTGTGTGAGAAGCTGCTAGAAGCTTCCCCTATGTCCAATAGAGCCAATGCCAGTCAGCTCCAAGATGGACCTCCCACTGGCCAAGACTGAACCCATCAGCTATGGCAGTAACGCCTCTGTGATAACATATTTAAAAAGGGAAAAAAATTATTGTGTGGAAGTACTCGCAGACAGAGAAGAGAGGAGTGAGAATATGTGAGAGGAACAACTCTGCAGATACCCAGGTCAGTGAAGAAGGAGGGGCAGGAGGTGCTCCAGGCGCTGGAGCAGAGATTCCCCTGCAGCCCATGGTGCAGCCCATGGTGAAGCAGGCTGTCCCCCTGTAGCTCACGGAGGACCCCCATGCGGGAGAAGGTGGATGCCCAAAGGACTCTATGACCCTGTTGTGGGAAGCCCATGCTGGAACCAGCTCCTGGAAGGACCTGTGGCCCCATGGAGAGAGAAGCCCATGCTGGAGCAAGTTTGCTGGCAGGATTTGTGACCCTGTGGGAAATCCATGTTGGAGCAGTCTGTTCCTGAAGGACTGCACCTTGTGGAAAAGGACCCATGATGGAGCAGTTTGAGAAGGACTGTAGCCTGTGGGAAGGACATGTTTGAGAAGTCCATGGAGGACTGCCTTCCATGGGAGGGACCCCACACTGGAGCAGGGGAATGAGTCCTGTCCCTGAGGAGGAAGCAGCACCAGAAACATGTGATGAACTGACTGTAACCCCCAATTCCTGTCTCCCTGTGCCACTGGGGGGAGGAGGTAGAGAATCAAATAAAGTTGAGCCTGGGAAGGAGGGAGAGGTGGGGGGAAGGTGTTTGTAAGATTTGTTTTACTTCTCATTATCCTACTGTAATTTGAATGGTAATAAATTCAATTAATTTCCCCAAGTCAAGTCTGTTTTGCCTGTGACAGTAATCAGTGAGTGATCTCTCCCTACCCTTATCTCAACCCACAAGCCTTTCATTATATTTTGTCTCCCCTCTCCAGCTGAGGAGGGGAGTGATGGAGCAGCTTTGGTGGGCACCTGGCATCCAGTAGATCCACCCCTGTAGTATCTCTTTAGAGAGACTAACACATACACAGGCATGCCAACAAGATTATGCTACTAATTTTGCTAAAGCTTTTACACTTCTCTGACAGGAAGTCATTTAATATTAATAGATTTTCTCAAAGGATTAACAACTATGTTTCTTTCCCACAAGTTTATAACACCTTACTGGCAAACCACATTATGCAGAGCTAATTTCTAAATGCATAGACAGGTATAAAGGAAAAAGAAAAGAAATCACTGTTCAAACTTGAGCCTCAAACAGATCTCCTATAAGACATTAATGATCATAAAGAACAATATATCATAATGCTGTCATTAACCCCATGCACCACTACAGACTTGGGGAAGAGTGGCTAGAAAGCTGCCCAGTGGAAACGTTATACTAACTAACAGGGAAGGCCTTGTTGGAGATGTGAAGGTTGGGGGCAGCCTTGGCTGTAGTGACCATGAGATCGTGGAGTTAAGTACTGGGCACGGAGGAAGCAGGGCAGCAAGTAACATTGCAATCATGGACTTCAGGAGAGCTAACTTTAGCCTCTTCAGGGATCTTCTTGGAAGAATCCCATGGGAACAGGCCCCTAAGGGAAGAGGGGTCCGAGACACTTAGTTGATATTCAAGGATCACTTCTTCCAGGCTCAAGAACGATGCATCCCAATAAGAAAGAAATTGGGCCAAGGGGGCAAGAGACCTGCATGGATGAACAATGACCTCCTGTCATTACTCAAGCACAAGCAGAAAATACACTAGAGGTGGAAGCAGGGTCAGGCCACTTGGAATGAATAGAGAGAGGTTGTCAGAGTAAGTAGAAATGAGACGAGAAAGGCCAAGGCCCATCTGGAATTAAATCTGGCCAAGGATGTCAAGGACTACAAGAAGGCCTGCTTCAAGTACATCAGTAACAAAAGGAAAACAAAGGATAATATGGGCCAATACTTGGAGGGGGGACCCTGGTAACAGAGGATGCAGAGAAGGCAGAGGTACTGAATGCCTTCGTTTCATTGGTCTTCACTGACAAGACCAGCCCTCAGGGATCTCTGGCCCAGGAGACCAGGAAAAAGGAATGTTGGAATGAAGACTTTCCCTTAGTCAAGGAGAATTGGGTCAGAGAACACCTAAAAAAACTTGACATTCACAAGTCCATGGGCCCTGATGGGATGCATCCACGCATCCTGAGAGAGCTCGCAGACACCATAGCGAGGCCACTCACAATGATCTTTGAAAGGTTGTGGTGATCAGAACAGGTGCCTGAGGACTGGAAGATAGCAAATGTAACCCCGTTCTTCAAAAAGAGCAAGAAGGACCCAGGGAACTACTGACCAGTAAGTTTCACCTCAATCCCTGGAAAGGTGATGGAGGACATCATTTTGGAAGCCATCTCTATCCACATGGAGAACAGGAAGGTGATCAGGAGCAGTCAGCATGGATTCACTAAAGGTAAGTCATGTTTGATCAACCTGATTGCCTTCTATGATGAGACAACTACCTGGATGGATGGAGAGCAGTGGATATTGTCTACCTGGACTTCAGCAAGACTTTTGACACTGTCTCTTACAACATCCTCATAGATAAACTCAGGAAGTGTGGACTGGATGAGTGGATGGTGAGGTGGATTGAGCACTGGCTGAACAGCAGATCCCAAAGGGTCGTAATCAGTGGCACAGGGTCTAGTTGTAGGCCTGTCACTAGTGGTATCCCCCAAGGTTCAATACTGGGCCCGGTATTGTTTAACTTATTCATCAATGACTTGGATGAAGGGGCAGAGTGCCTCCTTAGTAAGTTTGCTGATGACAGAAAGCTGGGAGGAGTGGCTGATATCCCGGAGTGCTGTGCAACCCCTCAGGAGGACCTTGACAGATTGGAGAGATGGACAGAGAGGAACTGTCTGAAGTTCAACAAAGGCAAATGAAGGTTCCTGCACCTGGGGAAGAATAACCCCATGCATCAGTACAGGTTGGGGGCCAACCTGCTGGGACCTTAAAGGTCATCTAGTTCCAAGCCCCTCGACACAGGCAGGGACATCTTTTGCTAGACCAGGTTGCTCAGAGCTACATCCGACCTGGCCTTGAACACTTCCAGGGATGGGGCATCCACAACTTCTCAGGGAAACCTGTGCCAGTGCCTCACCACCCTCACAGTCAAAAATTTCTTCCTAATATCTAATCTAAATGTACCCTCTTTCAGTTTGAAGCCATTCCCCCTTGTTCTGTCACTGCATGCCCTTGTAAATAGTCTTTCTCCATCTTTCTTGTAGGCTCCCTTCAGGTACTGGAAGGCCACAATTAGGTCACCCCAAAGCCTTCTCTTTTCCAGGCTGAACAATCCCAGCTCTCTCAGCCTTTCCTCATAGGAGAGGTGCTCTATCCTTCTAATCAACTTGGTGGCCCTCCTCTGGACTCACTCCAACAGGCTGATGTCCTTGCTGTACTGGGGACCTCAGAGCTGGATGCAGTATTCCAGGTGGGGCCTCACCAGATCAGAGGGGCAGAATCACCTCCCTTGATTTGTCGGTCATGCTTCTGATGCAGCCCAGAACACAGTTGGCTTTCTGGGCTGCAAGCGCACATTACTGGCTCATGTCCAGCCTCTCATACACCAGCACCCACAAGTTCTTCTTGGCAGGGCTCCTCTCAATCTGTTCATCCCCAAGCCTGTATTGATACTGGGGGTTGCCCCGACCCAGGTGCAGCACCTTGCACTTAGTCTTGTTAAACTGCATGAGATTCCCGTGGGCCCACTTCTCGAGCTTGTCTAGGTCCATCTGGATGGCATTCCATCCCTCAGGTGTATCAACTGCACCACTTTAGCTTGGTGTCATCAGCTCTAGTGAGGCTGCATCTGGAGTACTGTGTCCGAGACATGGAGCTCCTGGAGTGGGCCCAGTGGAGGGCAACAAAGATTATTAGGGGACTGGGGCATCTGTCTTATGAGGAAAAGCTAGGGGAGCTGGGCCTGTTCAGCTTCAAGAACAGACAACTAAGAGGGGACCTCATTAATGTATATTAGTATCTAAAGGGAGGGTTTCAAGAGGGTGGAGCCAGGCTCTTCTTGGTGGTGCCAAGCAATAGGACAAGAGGCAACGGACAGAAACTGATGCACAGGAAATTCCACCTGAATATGAGGAAGAACTTCTTTATTGTGCAGGTGACCACACACTGGAACAGGTTGCCCAGAGAGGTCATGGAGTCTCCCTCACTGGAAATATTAAAGAACCTCCTGGATGCAATCCTGTACTGTGTGTTCTAGGATGACCCTGCTTGATCAGGGAGATTGGACTAGATGTCCCCACTGTGGTCCCTTCTAAAATTAACCATTCTGTGATTCTGTGAAAAGGACATGGGGATGCTGGTCAACAGCAGCTGAACATAAGCCCAGGTGCTCAAGAAGGCCAATAGCATCCTGGCTTGTATCAGCAATAGTGTGGCCAGCAGGACCAGGGCAGCGACCGTCCCCCTGTGCTGGGCACTACTGAGGCCGCATCTCAAATCCTGTGTTCGGTTTTGGGCCCCTCATGACAAGAAAGGCATTGAGGTGCTGGAGCATGTCCAGGGAATAGTGATGGAGCTGGGGAGGGGTCTGGAGGACAAGTCTGATGATGAGCAGCTGAGGGAGCTGGGGGGGCTCAGTCTGGAGAAAAGGAGGCTCAGGGGGGACCTTCTCACTCTACAACTACCTGAAAGGAGGTTGTGGTGAGGTGGGGGTCAGCCTCTTCTCCCAGGTAACGAGAGGAAATGGCCTCAAAACATTTCTTCACAGAAAGGGTTGTTGAGCATTGGAAAAGGCTGCCCAGGGAATTATTGGAATCACCATCCCTGGAAGTGTTCAAAAAACACGTGAACGTGGCACCTGGGGACATGGTTTAGTGGTGAACACAGTGGTGCTGGGTTGACACTTTGACTCTATGATCTTAGAGGCCTTTTCCAACCTTAATCATTCCACGATTCTATTAATACCTCCTACAGAATAACAACCCTATATAAAAGCCAAATATTTGATTATTTTCATAAATATATTTTCATTAAGCAATAGCTATTATCAGGACTTGATTTTTAAATAACACACAGAATGATAAGCAATTGTAAGCAATTATTTCTGTAAGAAAAAAGAGAGGGGGGAAAACTGCCTAAAGAAATAGTTATCGAAGCAATGCAACCATGCACCAAAATATTTATCAAAACTGTATACAGGATAAAAGCATTTCAGGTTGAAGACTGAAAAAAGCACATCATTTTGCAAACAATTTCTTTTTCTGATATACATTTTCCATCTGAGCTAAAAATACTAACCTGAGCTCTTTTCTCTCTAAGTTCCTGCTGCTGTAACCTTCTTTTTTCACGTTTCTCTTGCAGTTTTTCAACTTCTTTTACACAATTAGATTTTCTACGTGCTTAAAGAAAATGACATCACTTTAAAATATTTTTAATATTGCATGAATTTAGTATTTATGCTATGACATTTCAATTCCTAATTTATTAATTATTAGAATGCATTTATTTATATCAACTACCTTTTCAAGTAAATCAGTAATAGTACAAAATACTTACAGCAATTTAATTTCTAAAATGTATAGAATAAATGAATGCGAAAAAATCATAGGAATGGGACTAATTACACAACTGAAAATATAATGACAATGACCTTCAAAAATATTTGAATGTGTGATGATATTTGGATACATGTCATCTCCTGGTTTGAATTAAAAGAAAGCCCAGGTACATTAAAAAACCACTGCCATGGTTAAAAAGAGATAAAGAAAAAATAAATTCCAAATATTAGAAAGATCAAATATGACAAAAGTGAACAGTTGTTTAGCCACAGCACTTTGAAAAAGCTTTTGAGGAAGCCTACAGGCAACCGCATATATAGAACATCTGTCATTTATGGACAACAACATAATTGAAAAAAATGGACATTTAATGCCCAGAACAAATGAATCCTTGATACACAGTTTACATACAGGGGGGTCCAAATTCCTTTTTTGCAGCTTGAACTGGAGATATATCTGAAACACTACCATTCTGTTGAGAGGAAGAAGACTGTTCAGGAAGCTGAGCAGGACGCGTGCGTGCAGAACCAACCACTGCAAATGAAAAGCACAAAGCTCATCTAGATATGGAAGAGTAACATTTCTATCTGATTCTAAATACTTTACGACAAAATAAAAAGAGGCCCCTTTCAAAACACAGCGATTTATTGGGGGGAGGGAGGGGAGAGCCATACATGTAGAAAGTATTAATAAAGGCATTCAGTATGCAGCTTCTTTTATCGTAGTGTTATATACCAACACAACATAATTATTAAGTATCAATGCTGCATGTGAATATTTTTAAATACTCCACTACAGAAGTAATAGAACTTATTATGCAAATAGAATGAATTATGTAGTTGAAGATATGCAGTTTTGAAGTTTAAAGTGTTGAAATTTTATTTATATTGTAATTTTACATTCTCTAGATGTTACAAAATGGTCCCACCCCATTGAACCTACAATTTGTGGATGAGTAGAGGGATACAAATGAAAGGCAGCAAAGTGCAGCTCAGTCTATAAGTGGAATGAACAAGACTTTTTGACATTATACTGGAAAGCTAAACTTATTGATTCTTTGATATGTAATAAGGATTCCAATTTCTGAAGATGCAGAGTGATGTCTTTTCCCAATGAATGCAGTGGGAGTGGCATGCATGCTAGCCTCTTTGGTAGAGCTGAATGTTTTGTTTTTCAGAGTTGCTTCAACCAGCTCTGCCTCACATGGCCATTTTCCTGTACATGTTCCTAAAAAGGTCTGCCAGAAGAGTATGAAAGTGAAGGTAACACTTTTGATTAGCAGCCTAGAGATGACATTCCAAATGAAGACCTATATGTTGGGGGTTGAAAATTGTTAACTCTATATTTTAGTTATTGTGTATTATATGTATTATGTTTTATTCCTTATGTATGTAAATCCTGTGTTCCCATTGGTTATGTCACTTGTCCATCCCCGTTTCCTGGGTTCCAATGGTTACTATACCATCTCCTTGCATTGGCTAGCCGAGTGGCCAAACCCCTCCCTCCCTGCAGCCTTATAAACTGCGGGAATTTTGAATAAACCCTCTCTTCGCTGCTGGACTCGTGCGTGCTCACTGTCTCTCGGTACCGGAGCCTCCACTGCCTGTCTCGGCCCCCTGAGAGATGGGTGGCAGGCGGTGGCCCTCACCCCAAAACTCTCACTGTGCAACATGGAGAAAACTATGGAATCGGGTATCAAATGGGATAGACAAAAGAAATTCCCAGTTCATTCAAAATATGATAGGAGATCTAGCTTATAGCATGAATTAACTACACTAAACAAGGCAGTGTGATGAGAAAAGTTTAATTATAAGGCCAACAAATACTTAGGCCAACTGTGAATAGTAAGATGCATAGGGCCTATTAAAATACAAGCTATGGGGTTATTCCATACAAAACAAAACATTTACTACAAATGATGGATGTGAGGAGAGCCCATTGAGAAGATATGTCAAATTTAAACCATATTAGTTTGAAAAAAAATCCCCTCTTCAAGAAGTTTCTGAATTAACACTCCCAGAGGCAAATGGCAGAAGACAGAAAGTGATCCCAATCATTGACCAGAAGAGTCTGAACACTTGAAAAGATGTACAACCCCACTTGTTTTTAAAGTTTAAACAGATAGAATGGAATCTAGCCTAAATTAATGTCAGTAGAATAATGTTTGGAAGAAGAATCATCACCACCATCAGTATGAGCTGTGGGGAGGCAGGGGTGACAGAAGATTTTGGGCGAGGAGGAAGGGTGAGCTGTTAAAGGATTTTCTTTGCTCAGGAGACCTTCCGCACCTGGAAGGTTGTCTGGGAGAGGTATAGTGTGGGAACTGTAACATTCTGTCTTTCCCTTGGGCTGTTTTTGCTGAAACAGAAGGAAGTTTCTATTAAGGAAGATAATTGCAGGTTGTTTAAAATTTCAAAGCATTCTTTCCCACAGGCTTGGGGGGAAGGGAGATAAGAGAAAGTTAGAACTGTAAAAGAACAGCCTAGTGGGCATCTGTGTATGCGTCGGGCCTTTGATATGTAAGACAGGAGACCAGCTCCTGTGTGTGTTTTTTCCCATGTTTCTGATTTCGAATTAAACTTTTCTAAGTGTTTTAGCCCTGGCTTAGCTCTCTGGTTACCTGCATACATATCAAGTTGTGATGGTTTAGGCCTAGGCCTTCCTGGTAACTAGTTGTAGCTAAGGAAATGCCCATTTCCCAGTATTCCATAC
>JAWWLV010000094.1:3151397-3170004 GCA_035041135.1 Platyrinchus mystaceus | reverse complement strand
AATGTGCCTTGCCCGGCCAGTCCATTGTGTTCTTTAACTGCCCAAACCACATCCAACACCCCTTTCACACAATGGGCGGGGGAAGGGAAAAAGAAATTCCTACTTAGTTTTTCATTTGGCTTAAACCATGACAAGAGGTCAGAGTTGTAAAAAATCAGGTCAACCACCTGTCTCTCTATTTGGAACACTATAGCAAGCTATAGGCTTTTTAATTCTTCAAGTGAAAATAAAAAACACTACTAAAACAGCAGTATATCAACTGAACATTTTAAGGAGATGAATGAGTAAAAAAAAAGAAGAAAGTGCATGTGCCTGTATGTATACAATATGAACAGATTTATGGCTATAACTAACATCAGTTTAAGGTAATCTACATCTGAATTACCACAGGTTTAGTTCCCTAAATTTAACTAAAAACTAACACTGACACAGTGGACAGACAAAAGCAGCACAGAGTTAATCTTAAACAGCTGTGGAATCACATCAATAGTCAAAATAAACTGTAGCTAACTTTATTAGGATGAGTGTCTAACAGTTTTAAGTAAGTATCGAAATCTTGACCAAAACGCAGTAAATATTGGTCCAAACACTGTAGCCAGGAACATTTTTTTTAGTGTCTATGTTCAGTTTAGTACTGAGAACAATTTAAATAAAACCCCAAATACCAAGTCCCAATAAATCCAGAGGTTTGGAATATACAACTGCAAGCAAGTTTAAAAAATTACATTAGAAGAAACTGTAACTATTCCCTCCTCAAAAAACTAAAAAGAAATGCAAGAAAACATTCCTTTCTGAAAAGACACAAGTGGCAAAACTGGAAAACATAGATAAGCTTTCAAGCAAACAAAAATAATTGCTCATATACCTGAACGTTTGTTCATGTTTTTGAAATAGACAAACAGAAATAACAAAAAATGTATTCCAGCTCCATAAAAACCTACCCTACATCTGAAAATACACACTGAAAGCATCTAGGTTTCCAGATATCTCTAACTGTGCTACAGAGGCATTATGCAAAATTGATTATTAACAGGCAATGTCTTCTTTAAAACCCTTTTAATTTTAAACACCATCATGCTCAAACATATATTTTGTTTACTACTGTCATGGTTTAGGAATGGTATTCCCCAATTTAGTGTTCCCACTGAAACACCCCAGATCATGCATGGCTTGCTCACTTCCCCCTCCCCCTGCAGTGGGCTGGAGAGGAGAATTGGAGCCACTAAAGGTAAAGATTATGGGTTGAGATAAGAACAATTTACTAGAAACAGCAATGAAATAAGAAAAAAACCAGTAACAACAACAATATTAATAGCAGAGTATACAAGATAGGCAAACGATTCACATGCAAATGCTCACCACACAGAACCTGGCAGCACCTGACTGCACACCAGGACAACTACACATTTGCACTACTGGACAAAGTTAAGACTGCTTGGGAGTCCTTACTGTGGACTTCTGTATCTTACTTTTTGCATGATGTTAGGAATTTAACTTAATTATGAAAAATTAACATAAACCTTTAATTTATCAAAAGTTATTGAATTCTTTTCCTCTATGACTAAACATACTGTGAATATTTATAGTGAACACCATATTTTAGTGTTCACAACTGGTTGAACACTTTTGGTCACAGCAGTATAAGAAAGATATTAAGCTCTTAGCGTCCAAAGGAGGGCAACAAAGATGGTGAAGGGCCTTGAGGGTAAGCTGTATGAGAAGCAGCTGAGGTCACTTGGTCTGTTCAGCTTGAAGAAGAGACTGAAGGGAAACCTCATTGCGGTCTTCAACATCCTCATGAAGGGGAAGAGGAGGGGCAGGCACTGACTGATCTCTTCTCTGTGGTGACCAGTGACAGGACCCAAGGGAATGGCCTGAAGTTATGTCACAGGAGGTTTAGGTTGGATATTAGAAAAAGGTTCTTCACCCAGAGGGTGGTTGGGTACTGGAACAGGCTCCCCAGGGAGATGGTCACAGCACCAAGCCTAAGAGAGTTCAAGAAGCATTTGGACAATACTCTCAGGCACATGGTGTGACTCTTAAGGATGGTCCTGTGCAGGGCTAAGGGTGTGGTGAGGAAGACAAGATACCCAATAAACAATAAGATGGGGAAAAAGCTTAAAAAAAAATAATTCAAATTTTATAATGTTTGCAAAAGAATAATGTTAATAAGAACATCACAATGAAGTGTATTTACTCCATTCTTTTACTTATTTCTCAAGCACCAAAAAAAATAAATCCCAGTGGCACACTCCACAGGTCAAGCCAACAAAAATGCTACAGATTTTGTGCTCCGGGGAATCATTTAACCAATAGAAGTTAGAATACTAATTAATAAGAGAACTATGTAACTTGCAGCCAATGAATATTAATGCTTTTGTTTGCTGAAATGTATAAATAGTGAAAAGTTTTGATAGTTGTCATGCTGGCTTTGTGCATTTGCCACCCAGCATCCCTTTCTACACAGAACTGTAAATAAATCAAATAACTGTGTGTGAATTGGCCTCTTGCACATTGGGTGAAAGAACCTATTTTGGGACAACAAACCCAAGCAACAAGCCATTATAGAGAGTGGGTGGAAAGAGCAATAATTTTACCCACCAAACAGAAGTAAAGGATAGATTCCCCCATAAAGGGAAAACCACAATACAAGCTGTGTAGTCTTAGTAGCCATATACAGCTACAGACATCATTGCCAGTATGTAATGTTGTGTTAAACACACTTGTGGAACAAACATGAGATTTGCTGCAGATCAGGACTTCAACTCTTGTCATTCAAAAGCTATTTATACAAAATACAGAAGGCCTATATAAATATCTGAGAATCTGTGAGTTACAGTGAAAATACACTTACTGCATAACAAAAGTCGAACACTTAAAAGATTATTTGAAAAAGGATGCAGAAAATTTAACACATCCTTCTCCAGCAATCCCCAGAAACTCTGGATGTAACAATATGAGAACCTACATGTTGGACCCATTAGATCAACCAGCAATAGTAAATTTGAAACCCTGAATATGATCTGGCCACTATGGAAGGACAAAGATACATTGTGTCCATATGGCTTACATAGGGATTAGGTAATTGAGTCAAAGTATTTAAATATGGTAACAAAAAAAAAAAAGTCATAATAACAAGGAAGGAATAGATGTAAGTCACAAAAGGAAAGAGTAAAAGCACATTACCATTTAAATCTACCCTCAAGGGCTTGTAAAATAGGGTGACTACCCAAACCTGAACAGATTTTTTATAACATCATTATACCTTCTATCTTGCTATAAAATCATTATTGCTATTGGGAGTTGTACATAAAGATCATGATACGGGATTACCCAGAAGACAGAGGATGGTACAGACCTCTCAACTCTGAGAAACACCAATTTCATGGAAGTTGGGCTGCAAAGAAAAATATTACAGACCTTAGATTACAAAAATTTAGTCTTGAAACAGTTACAATGATGTTTTGGCAAGTCTAAGGAGAGAGGAAGTGCCAGTAGGTTTTTAGACTAGATGGATCATCTTTGACCGTGACCAGTTCCAGCTGCTTCAGAGACAAGTGAAGAAAAATTTTAAGTATACAATTACAAAATAACACAGCCACAGGCAAGATTTTTCTCTACCTCCCATCAGTTAGAGGTTATTTAAACTACAGAGTCAGGTAAAACAGAAACTGCCTTTTACAGTTGCTGGTGTATTTCTTTAATTTTTAGTGTAAAATTGGATATTCCTACCATCCACATCAACATCCTTCTTAAAATTCTGCTATGCTTCTAGCCTCCATCTCCTCTGGTAACAAGCTCCATGTGATAACTGTACCTAGTTTGATCTCCTTTATCAGTTTTAAGTTTTCTCTTTCAAACGCTGACAGCTGTTCTGTTCTTGTATTATGAAAAAAATGGGCACAAGTTCATGATCTTTCTTTTTTACACTATTTGATGGTGAATCCCTAAAAATTCACCATTCTTCCCCTCCTGGCGGTTCTGTCAAATCTTCAGTCACTCTTCCAATTACAAGAACATCCCTTCTCATGCCTGTTATATTATTTCTGACACAGCGAGACCAGAACTGTATTTTCCCCCTGCTTTCCAAATGAGAAAATATATAACTAATTTCTCTGTCCTTCTAGGTAGTATTTCCGATCTGCAAAGACAGAGAAAACAGTAACAGCCTGAGGAGGAAATGGATGGAACAGAATTGGACTAAAAATGTAATGGAAAAACACTAATCAACTAATCAGCCTACTAAAGGGCTGCAGTGCATAAGAGATGTATCCTATTTCAGCAAAAGACTGAATTTATGGGGGGAAAAGTGTGAGATATTCATTCTCCAAGTAGTTATATAGGTCTTTGTCATCATTAACTGGATAATACACAAGAAGTGGAGATACAGGTGTAAGATCACACATAAAGCAGGGGGCTATTGTTATTTGAGTAAAGGGACAACAGACAAATGCCCATATTTAGATCTCAAAAAGGATCATCTTCTGGATAGGAGGAAACATCATTACAGCAGGTCTTGCAGGTACCTTCTGGCCACACCTCTACTTCCCTAAGCTTCCATGTGATAAGGCACAATTTTCAAGAAGACTGGAAATGCAGCCCATTCTTAGCAATTCACAACCTAAAATAAATGAGTTCTTTTCCATTTCCAAGATAGATTACCAAGGCATATTTCAAGCAACATACATAAATTATACTGAAATAAGTAGTAAGTTTCATTATCAAGAATCATTATAAAAAGCCAAACTAGCTGACTTAATATGCTCTAACATTACATGAACCTAACTAGTTATTCCAATTATAACTGAAAATATTATCTGTAACTCCAGACAACATTTATACCAATGTTTAACCACTGAGAAAAAACAGACATACAGCAAGCAGCTCTGCAGCATCAGTCCTTGAAAATGTTGGGGTTTATCCAAACACTGTTTTTCATGTGTTTTTGGCCACAAGTTCTAATAATACGCAACATCTATTTTCTATCCAGTCCTATAAGAAATCCCTCATGAAACACTTAAACCTAATTAGAACTTATCAAAATTACAGAATATGTAATTTCTTTCCGGAATGTTCTGGTTGCATTCTCACATTTACTGTGTTCTACATGTCTTTGCAATTTTGTTGTAATGAACAAGTATGACTTTTAACAGTGATGTTTCACCAAAAGAAATGCTATTCTGTTAGTCTTTCTTTTTATTTAAAGAGTAATAAAGTTATCCAGAATTAATCAAGCTCTGTATTCAAAAAAGTGTTTAGCATAACTGGTGGAGAGATGGGAAAAAATGCATACTTTTTCAAATTACCCAATTAACAAACTAAAACTTTTCTCTGGATTCAGCAAATAGACAGGTAAATAAGAAAAATTAAAAGAATCATTATACTTACAATTGAAAACAATATTAATTTTAAAAAAGGACTTACTACAGACAAGGCAATGTGAAAAAAAGCCCAGATCAACACACCATTTACTCCAAAAGTTTTTTTAAATGGTTTTAATCATGTTTTCAGCCTAGGGTAGCTGGTATGATACACAGCCCTGATTCTTCCTAGGATATAGTTCTGGGTAGAGCAGATTCAGGTAGCTCACTGTTAGTGAACCAGAAGATCAAACTTCTCCACCCTGTCCATGCATTTCCTATACACTGATAATGTTGAGGTCACAGATCCCTCTAAGTCATTTGAACTCACTAATCCTGCAGAAAACTAGCACATCCAAAAGTTTTCTACTGTGTTTAGTGAATCAAATATTTAGTTAATGTATTAAATCAACAGAGAAAAAAAATCATTGCTGTGTTGGTTTTGGGTAGGGTAGAGTTAATTTTCTTCACAGTGGCTGGCATGGGGCTGTGTTTTGGATTTGTGCTGAACACGGGGTTGATAATATAATGTTTCTGTTATTGCTGAGCAGGACTTACACAGAGCCAAGGCCTTTTCTGCTTTTCATACTGCCACGCTGGCAAGGAGACTGGGGATGCACAAGAAGTTGGGAGGAGACACAGCTGGGACAGCTAACCCCAACTGACCAAAGGGATATTCCAGACTATATGACATCATGCTCAGTATATAAAGTGAGGGGAAGTAGGAGGAGGGGGGGACATTTGAAGTTATGGCATTTGTCTTTCCAAGTAAGGTTACACAGGATGCATTCCTGCTTTCCTGGAGATGGCTGAACACCTGCCTGTCCATGAGAAGCAGTGAATTAATTCCTTGGTTTGCTTTGCTTGCGTGCACAACTTTTGCTTTCCCTATTAAACTATCTCAACTCATGAGTTTTCTAGCTTTCACCTTTCGAATTCTCTCCCTGATCCCGCTGGTGGGGGAGTGAGTGAGTGACTGCATGGGGCTTGGCTGCTGGCTGGGGTTAAACCATGACAATTGGTCACACTGGATGGAAGAGTTTGTAGGAACAACACAGTTGACACAGTTGACAGGAAACAAGAGCCTCCCCCTGTTAGAAGCAGCTAGATTCACCTCGATTGCCTGTGTAACCACAGTTCAGATTGGAAACCTCCCTTCTGAAAGGCAATGCAATCTAAATGCAATCTAGTGCTGGCTGTCCTTTGATATCTTTCTTAAAATGCTCCCTTCTACATACCTAGGACAGTTCCTCCTACAGTTTACTGGAAAGAGAATGACAGAACAGAACAGTAGCCTGAGTCATAATGGGGCACCTCCTCCTCCAGTCCCAATGAAAAACAAGCAGACCTCACAATAACCAGGACCCACTAACTCTGGTATGACACTGCAGTCTGGTTGCTCACAAGGACCAAATTAATACAAATGCTCCAAATCCTATAGTTTGAGCAACTGCTGTGAAGGCATCCCCTTACTATATTACTGATGTGTAATATATTTAATGTGCTGCATCACATATGTGATACTGCGAAATATGTAAACCATTAACAATAATGAAAATAAAGGTTTTTATGTTCAAGAGTTACTTCTGACATCACAGTGAGCAGAACCCAGGGGAAGGGGGGGGGGGGGAAGAAGCCAAGCGTTTTCTTGCCTTATTTTCCAAAGGCATACAATACAAACAGCAATGTTTATTAGAAGTTCACACAAGCCTCAGAAAAAAACAGTTTTACAAGTTGCTACAGTGAGGTTTTCTGAAACCTTAGACAGAGTTATGTAAATAACTGCCAGATCAATCAGATTCTTCACACGACACGCAAACCATTAAGCACAAATTGAGGGCTTAGGTTTAATATAGTGTCCAGCTAACACTGACCATTATTTTATTGTAGGGTTGAACTGCAGTATGGGACACGAGTAAACAAGCTTGTTGGATTATTGTTTCCTGCCTCATGACAAAACCATGCTAACTTCAGTGCCTTTGATCCCCAGGTCTTTCTTGCCTTAAAAACATCTGCAAACTCCTGAATCTGGTGGGGGGAAACAACCAACTTTCCAGAAAATCCCAGCAGAACACCACCCCTGTTTAGTAGGTATCATAGATCTCACAGAGGCTGAGAACAGATTACATAGTCCCACTCAAATTGAAGAGCTGAAGTCACGAGTGACTTGCCATTGATTCAGTCAGTGAACTTCCCATTTCAGTTCTCTTTCCAGACAAATATGACAAATTAGTACCCTAAACCTAACACACACGCTTCCTTTATTCACATGTATTCCTAGTCAGCACCATACATCCTCTCATAAAGAGATACTTAGCAAGATGAGAAACAATGGATCCCCAACAGAGAAATAACTCACGGGCATAAATAGCAAATACTCTTCATATATTTTAATCATAAGGAACAACTGGAATAATAATATCAAGCTTTTTTGTCAAACGATGAAAATGTCTAAAGGCATTTCTGTCAGAGCATACCGTTGTGTCATTTTTTCAGAAAACGGCTCATACGCCAGAGTAAACAAAAAGTTATTACTTTGCATTGAAGGCCTTTCCTCCTTTCATCACCTCATCCCCTCCCACCTTCCCAGACTTTCCTCCCCACCCACACTCCTCTTTCCCACAAATCACCTCAACCCCATCCACAGCCACCCCACACGTCTCATTGCTCACCCAACACTTGTCCCGTTTTCACCTTCCCCATGAGCCCATTACATCCCTGCTTCATCCCTCTCCTACCCACGTCGCCCTTCTCTCCCCCACTTCAGCCCCTTATCCCGCCGCCGCACCTCCTCGTCGCCTCCTCGCCCTGCTGCAGCCTCCCTGCCCCCAGTGGAAGCGGTAGCCGCCGCCGCCACCGCCAAGCGCGAACGCTCCCCGACAACCGCAGCGCGCGCCAGGCCCAGTCACTTCCCAGCCCCGCGCACACAATGAACCTCGCGCAGCCTCCTCCCCGCCCCCCCTGCGCCACGCACCGGGGCAGCGGCACTCGGCCACTTCGCCGAAACAGCCCTTCCCGTCGCCCCTGCCCCACTGACCATCGCTGCGCTTAATCTCCACGTAGATCCCTATCTGAACCTTGCTGAAGTTGGCCGCTGCCATCGCTTCATGGGGCAGCCGGGGATATCGGAGGCACTGCCGGCCGGCTCACAAGGGGCAGTGAGGATGTGCACAGTAGCAACGGTGGCGATGGCAGCACCGACCGCTGCGGCTTCGAGAGGGCGGGTAGGCGGAAAGGGGGGGAAGGGCGGAAAGAGAAAAAAGACGCCGGCCGGATACAATAAGCACTGGTAGCTGCAGCGCCTGTGCAGCTCGCCGCGGCATCACGACAGGCCCGGCTCACAGAGGAGGCGGGGGCAGAAGCACTGCCGCGGTTCATCCTCCGCCCTTCGCAGCACCTGAACGGAGCTGGCACAAGATGGACACCCCCACTCCCCTGGGGCTGCCTCCGTGCTCGCTTTGGCCTGCCCTGGAAGATGCTCGTCCCACGTCTGGGCCGCCTGTGCAAGCCTCTCCTCTTGGCCCTGTCCCTGACTTAAAAACACACGTGCGCCTATTTGGCACCAGATGGTAACGAAGCTGCCTCGAAGTTTTAATGTAATTGCTTTATCTACCTAATATCTACTCATAAGGCTCCTGTGTGTCAAGTAGAGCAGCTTAGAAGCATGCTTTGTACTTGCTCCCCAACCTACCAGCATCCCTTCAGTCTATTAGGTATTGATTCAAAGAAATCCTTAAACAATATGTGAGAAATATCTCTAATTAAAATTTAGAAGACGGCCAAATAAAGTGAAACAAAGAACTTTAATAACAGCACTCTGGATGCACCGGCCTCATGGCCGAGTTTAGAGCATCCGGAGAATGGGAGGGATGAGTCCTTTTAAGGTTTCTTGATTTACATAACCACTCCCTCTCTCCTCCCATGGTGAGCTTTGCTCCTTTTCTTCCCTATAAGGTGATATAGTCCCTCTTCTTGGGTTCGATTGGGTCTCTCAGGGCCGGTTCCCACTTCCCTTTGCCAGTCCATTGGTTGTCTTAACCGACCTATCAGGTTGTTTCCCTGTCCCGGCGGCCGTGTGGTCCCTGGCAATGAGCCCTGACTGGTCTCATTGTCTTTACAAGCTTCCCGGCTTGCCTCTGTATTTCTATAGGCAACAGCAACGAGTCAACAAGTAGCTGTAAAGAGAAACAGCAGCAAGTAGCTACAAGCAGAGCACCAAATGAGTCTCTAACCCCCCAAACAATACAGCTTCTAGGCATCTTGACATGAGTAAACTCCTGCTTGTAATAAAACTGCCTTATTTATTTCTCACAGTATGAGGACAGTAAAGAATGAAGTCACATGCAGCAATTGAGTAAATATGTGATTGTATGGAAGTCACAAGAGCAGCATAAATAAAAGCTAAGTTTTTTAGATAGTAGGCACATATCCAAAATTACCACACATACCTGAGCAGGATGAGAAATGTGAATTTTCTTACCTTTATCAAGGCTTACTAACACCTACACATGTTTAACACAGGTTTATCCAAAGAAAAGCAAAGTATTCAGACAATAAAACAATCTACTTCAAAAATTCTGATTTATCCTAAATATACCACAGACTTGGGCTGAAGAGCTGCTTCCAGCACTTTGATTAGCATAGATTTCTTAATGTCCAAGCCTTTCTTATGGCAAGTAGAAAAACAACCAAACAACCAAAACACACAACCAAACAACAAAAAACACAAAACAAAACACCAGGATTTGAGTTGATGAACTAAAATATTTTCTAACATAATTTGAGGGACATCCACTGGAAGAATATTTGCATTAAAACAATGAACATATGAGCATATCAAAGAATCACAGAATAGTTAGGGTTGGAAGGCACCTCTGGAGATCATCTAGTCCAGGCGTCGTCAAACTACGGCCCGGGGGCCAGAACCGGCCCCCGAAGCTGCCGAACCCGGCCCGCGCCCGCCTTCCCTGCTGCAATGACTTAATCCGCGCCTCGTTCTCCACCTGCCTCCAGGGGGTGCCTCTCAGCTACAATCCAGCCCGCGACCAGTCTGGGGGCAGTGAAACCGGCCCTCTGTCTAAAAAGTTTGACGGCCCTTGATCTAGTCCAATCCCCCTGCCATATCACCTTTAAGAAGGAAAGGAATGGAATATAGACTGTAAGTCAATTGACATCATGCCTCCTCCAGGTCACACCCATGTTATAAGGAAAATTTTGCTGCAGTCTGAAGTACACCATACAGCTGTATCAGGATGTTTGGGACCATTAGGCCATATAGTTTTCAGATCTCATGCTATCCAACTACAGAAGTCTTACCTTAACCTGCTCTCTGAGGCTAATGCAGGCAACTGATTCCACATAATTGGCCAGGCATTTGGTGAAGACAAAGGCAAGCAAAGGCAGCAACTGCCATATTTTTCATTCTCTATCTGAATTCTATATCATCAGTTAAGGGGAAGAAATTGTGATGGCAAGAAGGAGATTTTCCTGGTAAGCAACACAAGCTTTTCTGTCAACATATTTGTCAAAGCACTATGCTCTGAACACTTTCTGCATCTACAGGGGCATGGTTTTCATTTTCTGGACAGCAAAGCCAGAGCTTCCTTTTCAACAGCACCAAAGTTTTCTTCCAGGCTACTTTTGTTCCTGCCTATAAGCAGTGTTTGTGCAGAAGACAGGGTCTTGTCAGTATTGTGTTCACAGATTTGGTAAGTTCGACTCCACTTCTGTAGTAAATAATAGGTAACACAGGAACCCACAAAAGCAAGACTTTTGCAGTTTTGAAACTAGTTTGACCAATCTCTGACCAAGGCTGCCCTGTGTTTTAGTCAACATTTTATATGTGCAAGCTAGCATTGCTTCACCAAGCAGAAAGTTTTTAAGGTATCGGGAAGTCGTGGAAGAAGAGCTTACCTCTGCCTAGGAGTCACATGATTCTCAGCTGGAACAGAGGAAGCAGTGAAGACTTTTGTTTCAGAAAGCTGAAAAAGTGTGTGTGGGGGAGAGTTATTTTAATCATACACATGCTCACACTTCAGTGCTGCGACATCTTCAGAAATTCCATCTTGGTCATGCACTCTTAAGATAGTAAAGTCAAACTATCATTACAACCAGTTATGCTGCAGCTCTGCTTAAAAAGACAAAAACATGTAGTCAAACTTCAGCAAAGTCTTCTCCACAGAATTAAGTACCAATTTAATTTAAGTGTTAGGAAATTTGATCTACTCAACACTGAATAGTATACTAATGTAACTACATCAGTTTGGGAAATAGTTTAACTGAAAACTATACCACTAGAAAGTAGTTAATGTGACATCTGGTATATCATCAGTGTGCAGACATAATTTAGGACTCCATAGAGCAGCTCTGATAAATCTTATTTCATAAGTCTAACACATTGCACTGTTCCAATTAATTTCATGTATCCCTGTGTTTTACATTTCATCTCACATTACTGATGGAGGCAGGTTTGCACTCAGTTATGTGCAGTGAACTAGCATTTGTGGTTCCTTCTTGGCAGTTCTGCTAGGGGTGGTAATAACATCTTAAATAGATTGTTCTGCAAGCATGAGTTTGAAAACAATAATAAAGGCAGAACTGTGTAATTGCTTATACTAGTATAAAAAGTCAGACCATCCACAGCAGAAAACTGTACTGCTCCCACTATGCTGTTACAATACAGATAGATACTTGCACAGGTAGCTGGGAACAGGGAGATGTTTGGTTGGCATTTGGGGGGGAAAGGGGGTGATTTTGGATTGTAGGAGGGGTGGTTGTTTCCTGTTTGTGGGTTTTTTAATAGCTTTTCCATTGACAGGAATTCTTGAAAACCAGAATAAGTCTTAAGCCAGTACAGGTTTGGTTTAACAAGGCAGAAATATGCACAAAGAATCCCTTCAGAATGTGACATTTGAATCTAGCTTTTCCAGGAAACAATACCTTTTTAATTGCTAGCAGCCCAGTTTAAAGGACATCACAGACATAAGCCAATTTCATCTGCCATCCCACAGGCAGCTCTACTGAAAGCATGTATGTCCCTGTACATGATAGGTATTCTCCTATGAAACACTTGATTTAAGCAGGATGCAGAAGGTCTGACTGAGAGTAAATCACTTACTACTCAGAGGTGAAGTTCAAATGTTTCATGTGCTCTCCTAGCACTACACTGGGTCATGAAAAAATGAATACCACCACAGTTCCTCCCTCCATTTCCTTCCCATCCTGCCAATACAACATATTTTAAGCCCATCTTTGTGGAACACAACTCTGTTCTGTGCAAAATGCTGCCAGCCTGCAACTCTGTGTACTGACCAAAACAAAGAAAGAAGATTCAGCTCAAGCATATTTCTGATTAAAAAGTCTATTTCTCTATTGCTCAGCCCTTTACCCACCATGTGTTATTTTAGAACAACGTGTACTGTACTTTCTGTGGTGTCATGAGACTCCTGCATTATATGGCACAAGGAGGTCAGCTAATGGCACAAGCAGCAGCCTATGATCTGCAATCTCTTGGTTAAATAGTAAATTCTTTGTAATGTCAAGAGTTTATTATGCTCACAAAACCCAGGATAAGACTAACTATGGCAAAAACACTGATGAATCCTGAAAACTAATCAAATCACGGAGCCTGAGGATGTTTGTGACAATGCAAAAGCACGCTCGATGTGAGAGAGAAAATGTTCTCTTCAAGTGAACCAGCATGCAAAATAGACATCTCCAGCTACCAGCTTGGCTATATTGAAGTTTACATTACACCCTGTGGCAAACTCACTGCCGCAAGCTCCAATCAAGCATCTAATTCAGAAGTCTGCTGGAATTACAGCATTTGTCAAAACATGCAGCAGCAGCTGAAAAGCTTTATTACACAGATGTCTTTAGCATTTCTTAGAAGTAATATCAACTCCTAACAAAATTATTTATGCTCACTGTACACTACACTCGCAAATCTTCCACTGGAGCTCTGGCATTTTCCCACTGAATGAACAGTTGTGAACCATTTGCAAGCAGCGGCCTCACAAGGGTATTTCCGTCATCTGCAGTGAAATGCCTGTGCTTTTCAGCTCCTATTTCTATGATAAAAATCATTCTCCAATCACCAAAAAGGCAATATATTTAACAACTAGCTCCTATGACCAGTTGATAAGTGAGGAGCACAGGAAAATATACTCTGGCATTCTCATAAAAAGTCAACAGCAACAAATCAGAAATAACAAAACCTTATTAGTGTTTTGATATGATGTACTGAAGGTAAAGAAATTAAAACAAGTTCTAGCGCTGCTTTCTGGTAAAGGAAACACTCCCACTAAAATGCATTTTTTTTTAAAGTGTTGCCACTGTTTCAAATAAAAACTAAGACTACCAATATCGTACAGAAAATTTTTGCCTTCATCCACTTTCTAGCAGTTTGTATGTATTGTATTTCTCCCCTTCAGATACTTTCTGTAGTTAAACTATATTTTAATTAGCCAGGAGAATATAATCACAATTTTAAGAGGAAAATCCAGAGCCATCTACAGAACCTCAGTATTTGTCTGGTCCTTCATTGTCTATAGAACCTCCTATTTTCACTGCAAGTAGTTTCCTCTATTAATTAGCATGCTGACAACCTACTATAGTCACTACTAAAGATAAATACCAGAAAGGACACAGAAATTAGATCACAGAAATCAAATCATTCTAAGGTCAAACAATATGAAATTTCACTCACCTGCACCTAACTTGTATCTGACTAGAGAACACAACATTTAAACAAAAATATTCTTCAAAAAACACTTGGTCTTTACTTGCAGACTGAAAATACATCAGCTTCCTTGGTTGTTTCAATCATTAGTCATGTTGCTAGAATTGTTTACTATACATTTAACTGCATGGCTCCATTTTCCAGCCACAGGTTCATATTACGCCTTTTTCTGCTAGACTAAAACAAGAACCCATTACATGCTAACCTTTTCAGATTCAGTAAACTAAAAATCTCACTCTTAAACACCAATACTATCAGTAAATATTTCCAGGTATTTTCGACATTTTTTGTTTTGTAAAAGCAATGAGTAATTGGATGTAGTATTTCAAAATCAAGTTCAGAAGAGTTCACATACCAAAATATAAATCAAGAATCATTAAGAGACAGGGAAGAGTGACTATTTCTAGACACCAGCCCTTTATTCTGGAGGTGCGCCTTTATTCCTATTAAACAAATGGGCACTTGGCTATATTAAAGTATTTTTTATTTGAACAGGTCAAGTCTAGCAGAGGTTCAGATTTCTGTATGACTGGCTTACTTTTAATTGCATTCCAATATTTTTTTTATTTTCCATACATTTTATTCAGTAGTGATCTTATTTTTACTTCCAAATCATTTATAAAGACACTAGATTGCATCTGGCCTAGGACTGGATTCCTTTAAAGCCCTCCTAGAAATGCCCATGTTCAATAAGGGCCCTCCTGCAAAAGATTTATTGGCTGAAATTTGCATGGCAGATTTCAATCCACTTAATGTGTTTCATGAAAGCATGTAATTATATTAAGAAGAAAAGTTGTAGATTAAATCTCTTACAAGGACATCCTCTATCTTAAAGTTAACTTGTAATTTACTTTAAGACCAATATCAGGTTTATTTGAAGTGAACCTATTTTCATAAAACTACACTGAATGGCACAAGTTGCACTGCATTCTTGCTCTTCATTTTTTTTTTTTTAATCTGATGAATCAATTTTACTTTATTTTTTCCATAGGGATGTTTTGGGCTAATTTGTCTGCAGCTTGCTATTTCATTCACTCTTTCTGATCATCAGCACATGAACAACTTTCTCCTAGGTTACAGGGATTTTTCCAGCATACCAAAATTAATAAAAATTAACAACAGGCTAGAGATTTCATTTGCTCTTCCTTCAAGATTCCTGTACAAATTAGTTGGGTTTAGTTAATTACCTAGTCAGCATTGCTCAACACCCCTCCTGTATTACAAATGCTGCATTGTACCAGCAAAAAACGGTGAGAACAAGGCCATAATTTTTCAGTATCCTTAGCCCTTAGTTTATTCCTAGCATATACTGCAGAAATAGAAGACAGGTTTAAAAAAGCTGCCAGCTTTTGAGGAAAGTAACCGATACAGAAAACCTACGAATTTTAGAATTTCTTTTCATTTTCTCAAAAGGCATATACCTCTCATTAGGTAAGGATGGAGTTTTCATATCTGTTATATGACACATTCGTACATTTCTAGGGATAACACTGACATGCCACCCTATAGGAGGAGGCAAAAGGAATGACTTCTGAGACAATCTCTTACTCTTCTGAAATAAAACTTGAAATAATGGATGTTCATTTAAAAAAAGAAAGACTTCTTAAAAGCTAAATTTTCCTTTCAACATTTCTTGCTATGTAGTCTGTTTTCTAAACTGCTTATGCTTTAATAAAATAACTGAAAACTTAAAATCACAAATGCAATTTTCACACATGATGATCACAAATGTCAATTATTTTGCAGACATGAAGACATCTCTTGCCTGTTAAAAAATGAGAACCAAAATTCTTGTAAGTACTTTAGACAACACATCATGATGAAACAACAGGAATGAAGCAATTAAGTGCCAATATCAGTGTACTACTATCTCCTTTTTTAAGATTATGAACATGGAAGTGGACTAAATGGAACAATTATGAAAATTTCAAACAAAAAGCATCAAATGAGGAGTCTAAAGTTAATAGTAAACTTCAGCACTTAATTCCATAAAAGCCTTGTGATAATATGGCTTAAAATCCTCACATAATAGTAGGGGGAAGTATGCAGTGAACACCTACCAGCATTAAGCAGTGTAGAATTATAATTCATAAATACCTAACTTGGGATAAAACTTAAAATTTTATTACCTATGTATTGTCCACCCAGAAAAAAAATTAATATTTCTCAATTCAATTTTATTTTAAAAATAAGCTTATCTAAATATATACATTTTAAACAGGAATTACAGAAAGAAACACAATAAGAAATATCACTGCATGCATACAAAGTATTACTTCAAACATTTAGTTTTTGAAGACAACACAGAAACTCCAAAAAGGGTAAATAATCAATCGGTCTATCTAACAAGGCACACTTACATCTTCATTCCAGTCTTCTGCAGTCCATTCTTCTATTGAGTTTTTCCATGCTCCTATTGTAATTAGGGGAAGGAAAGAAAACAATTACAAGCTAAAAGCATAATGGAATATTTCAACCATTCTGCTTTATAAGCAATCCTGCTTTTATTATTAGTGGAACACAAAGCAAGGACATAGTGGTTGGAAACATGGGAAACTTTAGAAAACTGTTTTGCAGATTTACAAAGTTGGGGGGAGGCCCTTTAATTTCTGATTTCAGGTATTTCTTAGCCACTATGGTACCAGACATAATTTGCATGAACACATCTGCAACCAGCAATTAATTGTAAACATTGGAAGAACTTCCTCCTATTACATTAAGAGGTTACTCAACCCTCCCATGGGACCTCCCAGTTTAATGCACAAATTCATACAGTTTGAACAAAATGTGACTGTAACACCTGCTCCAACATCCATAATCCTTCTTTCAACATACTCAAATTCAAGACCTAAGCTATGCCTCTGGAGGCTCCTTTCCAATGTCTTCACTCTTCTCAGGGCAAAACAACCCCAATGCCTTTCCCTGAGAGAGCAATTTTCTCTTAAAACATATATAATTCATATAACAGCAGCAGAAGAGTCAATAAGCTTCCATTGTAGCTGCAAAATGCTTCTTCCCATAACTTGTGGCAGAGTTTGTTTGGCAAACACTGGAGCACAGCATGCAGTCCAAAGCATGCAGCAATGAGAAACCTACAAGAAATGATCCTACAGATGCAAAAACCTGATGCATCCTGGGAGTTGTTTCATCGTAGAAGGGCATCAGCTTGGTCAAGCATGATTCACCTTTAGTGAATCCATGCTGACTGCTCCTGATAACCTTCTGGTCTTCCATGTGGATAGAAATGGCCTCCAGAACGAGGCGCTCCATCACCTTTCCAGGGACTGAAGTGAGGCTGACTAGCTGGTAGTTCCCTGGGTCCTCCTTGCCCTTTCTGAAGACCAGGGTGACATTTGCTTTCTTCCAGTCCCCAGGCACCTCTCCTGATCGTCACCACCCTTCAAAGATGATCACGAGTGGCCTCACTATGGTGTCCGCCAGCTCTCACAGCTGGCACTCGTGGGTGCATCCCGTCAGGGCCCATGGACTTGTGGATGTCAAGTTTTCCTAGGAGCTCTCTAACCAAGGGAAAGTCTTCCTTCCAACATTCCTTTACCCTAGTCTCCTGGGTCAGAGATTCCTGAGGTCTGGTCTTGTAGGTGCAGACTGATGCCAAGGCAGTGTATAGCAACTCTGCCTTCTCTGCATCCTCTGTTATCAGGTTCCCCCTTGGATTTAGTAACATGCCCACATTATCCTTAGTTTTCCTTTTGTTATTGATGTCTTTGAAGAAGCCCTTCTTGCTGTCCTTGACATCCTTATCCAGATTTAATTCCAGATGGGCCTTGGCCTTCCTCGTCTCATTTCTACTTACTCTGACAACCTCTCTATATTCATTCCAAGTGGCCAGACCCTGCTTCCATCTCCTGCCTATTTCCTGCTTATGCTTGAGTAATGGTGAGAGTTCCTTCTTTATCCATGCATGCCTCTTACCCCCTTTGCCCAACTTCTTACTGAACACGATGAACCATTCTTGATCCTGGAGGAATGGATGCTTGAATATTGACCAGTTCTCTTGGATCCCTCTTCCCTGCAGGGCCTGTTCCTATGGGATTCTTCCAAGAAGATTCCTGAAGAGGCTAAATTTAGCTCTCCTGAAGTCCATGGTTGCGATCTTACTTGCTGTCCTACTTCTTCCTCACATAATACTGAACTCCCCAATCTCATGGTCACTGCAGCCAAGGTTGCTCCCAACCTTCACATCTCCAACAAGAGGAGTGTATGAGGTGGAACAGCACATCATTCCTTGTGGGATCCTCCACTACCTGTGTCAGGAAGTTGTCATCAGTGCTTTACAGGAACCTCCTAGACCAGGGGTCCGCAAACTTTTTAAACAGGGGGCCGGTTCACAGTCCCTCAGACACCGTCGGGGGCCGGACTATAGTTTGGAAAAAAATGAACGAATTCCTATGCAAACTGCACATATTTTAATTTGTAGTAGTGCACAAAAAACAGGAAAAAGAATGCGCGCGCTTCCCACTGGTGCTGGCTTGCTTGTCCTGCCTGG